>OY998241.1:47349549-48549549 GCA_963922005.1 Cornus suecica | reverse complement strand
TTTATCTTACTAAAACCATATGAAGGAGGAAACGTAACTTTTGGAGACAACTCTAAAGGCAAAATTATAGGATTGGCTCAATCGGTATTTCCTCTTCTCTCTCTATTGATGATGTGCTCTTAGTTGATGGTTTGAATCATAATTATTTAGTATTAGTGAACTATGTGACAAAGGCTATGATGTTATATTTAGGACAAATGCATGCATAATCGAGAAAGATGGGAAGCAAATGTTCAATGCCAAACGAAACGGAAATTTGTATACTTTGTTGCTATGTCAATTGCATGAACAAGATGTTAAATATTTTTTCACATCTAGAGAAAATAGTTGGTTATGGCATAGATGCCTAGGACATGCTACTATTGATCTCATTCATCGTTTATCCAAAAATGACCTAGTCAAGGGCCTCCCAAAGACTAAATTTTCGAAAGATAAAATATGTAGCGCATGTCAAGTAGGGAAGCAAGTAAAGTCCTCTTTCAAGAGAAAGAAAAACATTACCACTTCTAGACCTTTAGAGTTACTTCACATGGATCTTTTTGGTCCGGAGAGAACGGCTAGCCTAGCCGGAAAACTCTATGTACTTGTTATAGTTGATGACTACTCTAGATATAGTTGGGTTCATTTTCTTGCTCATAAAAATGAAACTCACTCCATTCTTTAAAAATTTTATAGAGTCGTTCAAAATGAAAAAGATTTGAAAATCAAGAAAATTAGAAGTGATAGAGGTAGGGAGTTTGAAAATCAAGACTTAGAGAAATTATGTGATGACCTCGGTGTTTCTCATGATCTCTCGGCCCCTAGAACCCCTCAACAAAACGGTGTAGTTGAAAGAAAGAATCGATATCTACAAGAGATGGCTAGAACCATGTTAAATGAGCACAACCTTCCCCGAAGCCTTTGGGCGGAAGCGGTAAACACCGCTTGCCATATAATTAATCATGTTATTATTCGGATGAAGTTGGGAAAGATGCTTTATGAGTTGTGGAATGGTCGAAAGCCCAATATTGGGTATTTCAAAGTTTTCGGGTGCAAATGTTTTGTGTTAAATGATAAGGATAACCTTGGAAAATTTGACTCTAAATCGGATGAAGCAATTTTTCTAGGATATTCTTCAAGGAGTAAAGCCTTTCATGTTTTTAATAAACGAACTTTAACTATGGTTGAGTCTATTCATGTTGTCTTTGATGAATCACCCTCATCACTATCACCTAGAATTGACCTAAAAGACGATGAGGTTGTTGGGATTGAGGATAATTTAAATACTCTCAATATCTCCAATTCATCAAGTTGCCAAAAGGAAATGAGGGAAGTTAAGCATCAATCCAATGGTGACTTGACCAACTCAATGCCTAAAGCATGGAAGATTGTTCACAATCATCCTCTTGATCAAATCATAGGTAATCCATCAAAAGGGGTTAGTACTAGATCTTAACTTAAAGATTTTTGCAACCACATGGCTTTTGTATCGCAAATCGAACCCAAGAACTTTCACGAAGCTCAATGTGATGATTCTTGGATCGTAGAAATGCAAGAGGAACTAAATCAATTTGAACGCAATCAAGTTTGGCGTTTAGTTCCTAGACCCGAAAATCAAACTATAATTGGCACAAAATGGGTTTTTCAAAACAAAAAGGATGAGAATGGAGTAATTATTTGAAATAAAGCAAGATTGGTAGCTCAATGATATAATCAAGAGGAAGGCATCGACTACGATGAGACCTTTGCACCGGTACCTAGATTTGAAGCAATTAGAATGCTTCTTGCATTTGCATCATATAGAAATTTCACTCTTTATCAAATGGATGTCAAAAGTGCTTTCTTAAATGGTGTCATAGAAGAAGAAGTCTTTGTGAAGCAACCACCCGGTTTTGAAAATAATATTTTTCCAAAACATGTTTTCAAATTAGCTAAAGCTCTATATGGTTTAAAGCAAGCTCCTCGAGCTTGGTATGAGAGACTTAGCGGATTTTTGACTAAAAATGCTTTTACAAGAGGAAAAGTTGACAACATACTTTTTACAAAAACCATCAACATAATTTGTTGACGACATCATATTCGGCTCAACAAATATTTCTTTATGTAGGGATTTTGCTACAAGCATGCAAAATGAATTTGAAATGAGCATGATGGGTGAGTTGAATTTTTTCTTAGGGTTGCAAATCAAGCAAAGCTTGGATGGCTTATTCATTAGCCAATCCAAGTACACTAAAGATTTGCTAAAGCGATTTGGTATGGAGGCTACCAAACATGCCATAACTCCTGTGAGTTCCTCTATTAAGATTGATTAAGATGAAAATGGTAAATGTGTTGATATTACTAAATATAGAGGCATGATCGATAGTTTGCTTTACTTAACCGCTAGTAGACCGGATATAATGTTTAGTGTATGCTTATGTGCCCGGTTTCAATCATGTCCTAAGGAATCTCATTTGCTTGCGGTAAAACGCATTTTTCGCTACCTAAGTGGTATAATAAACTTAGGGCTTTGGTATCCACGCGGACCTTTAATTGATCTTATTAGTTATTCGGATGCCGATTTTGCGGGATGTAGAATTGATCGAAAAAGCACAAGCGGCACTTGTCATTTTCTAGGACACTCACTAGTATCTTGGTCAAGTAAAAAGAAAAATTCCGTTGCATTATCTACGGACAAAGCCGAATATGTGGCAGCCGGTAGTAGTTGCACTCAAACTCTTTATATTAAGCAACAACTACTTGATTTCGGTCTTACTTTCTCTCACATGCCTATTAAATGGGATAATACGAGTGCGATTTGTATTTCAAAGAATCCTATTCATCACTCACGCACCAAGCATATAGAGATTAGGCATCATTTTTTACGTGATCATGTTGCTAAAGGTGACGTTGAATTGGTTTTTATCGATACTAAAAAATCAATTGGCGGATATTTTTACAAAACCACTTGCGGACGAATCATTTTCTAAAATTTGTCGAGAAATCGGAATGTCCATGGACTTTGATGTTTAATATTAATTTCTGTCATAATATTTATTTTTCATATTTTTGCTATTTTTGTGTATTTATTTCGTGATTTTTTATCTATTTTTATCATTTTTCTCCTTCTAGTCGACTCATCCTGTGTAGTTCTAACCATTCTAGTAGACTACTTTGGTTAGTAGCTTCACTATTGACACTCTTCCACATTCTAGTCGACTACTTGTTCATTGTAGTCGACTCAATTGCATTTTAGTCGACTACTTTCCTATTCTAGTCGACTCATTTCTTGCCGAGTCCCCTCCTAGTCGACTCAACCTTTCCTAGTCGACTCAAACCCTCTATTTAACCGACTCAACCCTAGCCCTAGTCGACTCAAACACTATAAAACTTAACCCTCATCTCATCTTCTCCATCCGTCTCCTTGAACCTTCACCCACTTTCAAACCCTCTCATCTCAATACCTCTCCTACTACCATTTCTACCCTCAAATCTTCATTTATATTGCATTTCTACCATCATTCACACATTTCCTTCACTTATTTTCATCACTTTCATCATCTTCATCACATTCATATATCTATATATATACACCATCATATATCTATATATATACACCATCCTTTTTCCATTCTTGTGTATTATCATCCACAATGCCACCAAAGACTCGAGGTCTTTTTCGGAAACGTTCTCGCATTGATGGAGGTCAAAGCTCCACCAATCCTAGCATTCCTACGGCTGTTGACGAAGAGGAGTTGAATGAACCTCTTCTTATTGAGGTATTTCTTCTTGATGATGATGATAGAAATAAATTTATCACTATTTTTTATCATCGCGCTCCTACTCCTTGCCGTATTATCACACAAATTTTATGCACTGAAATTAGGGCTCAAACTTTCGAGTTATTCCGAGCAATTGGTTGGGATTTTTTCATCTCTCTCGACATTCCGGTATTTCCGAGAATTGTCAAAGATTTTTATGCTTCTCTTGACAATCACAAAGAAAAACTCCTCCCTCATCTCCTGTTCAATTTGTGTGGTAATAAGTGATAAGTGCCAAATATTATATATTTAAACCCCTTAATTTACATATTTTAGTTCTATAGTGATATCTTTTATTCAAGTTTTATGATATTTTTGTGTTTATCTTATTTTCTAGGTCTTCATGAAGAATTTAATCAATTCCATGCAAATTGGGTCATCAACTTTGCATGAAATATATTCATCCTGACCACCCTTTACTTAAATGCCTATAAATAATTCTGTGTTTTGATTCTGGAAATGGCATTGGTACCATTAGAAAGTTGATTCAGAGACCTTCAATTTGAGCACAAGAATGACCTTATTTCTATTTGAAATGAAGGCGTTATGGAAGTTGCAAGTCAGCTTCAAAACTGCAGAATTGTGCAGAAATCAATACGGGTTCGGGTTTACCAAAGGGTGATGTGAATTTTACATTTTCTTGAAGATTTACCACATTCATTGGAATATGATTTTACAAGAATAAATCTGATCCATGTCAAGAAACAAAGGCACATGGAAGAAACAAAGGCACATGTGAAAAGAAGACAATGGGGTGGAAAGTAATGAATATTCAAACAAAAAGAAATCCAATTTCTCTTTTCTAGTTGTCATTTGATTCCATATTTTCCCTATAAATAGAGGTAGTCTTTCATTTGTAAGGGAGGAAGAATAGGAGTGAAGAGAAACATAGTGATTTATATATTTGTAATGGAAGAGTAATTCTCTAACTAAGGCTAGGGAATGAATTTAAAATGAAGAAAAGTGTTTGCATATCCAAGTATTTAATGCTTCAAGGTTAGTATTATTGATAATATATGAATCTAATAATTTTTATTCAATGATTCTTTCCCTCTTTATGCCATGTATATTAAGTTCTTTGAATCAATGAATACACTTAGGTAATTACATCTAAGATTCATTATGCCATACAATGATATAAGTAATGCTCAACCCACTTTATGTGGTGTTCTTGATTCCTTATGATCTTACATAGGTATAATGAATACTTTGAATGTAATTACATCTTTATAGTTCACAATTCTTATGATTCTTATGTAATTAATAATACTACTTATTTAATGGGATTTACTAGATCATTAGTATGTTTATTATTATTGCTAATATAGGCATGATTTGTAGAGTTGCTTCATTAGTGACCACTTTCTTGTCATAGCATTTATAATGACCATATAATGTTTCTATTAGTTAACTTATATAATTCATTTAGTATGTTAATTATTTATTGCTTATAGACATGATTTGGAGAGTTGCGTTGTTAGTATGGATTATCCTACCAAGCGACCCCTTTCTTGCCATGCAAATATAATTAACATATGATGATTGTATTGGTTAATTTTTATTACTTATTTGGATATGTGGTACACTTGGTTTCAACATTGTAAAGGAATTCCCAATGCCTTAGTATTTAATTAATTCAAGAAAACAACCAAAATCAATCAATCAAATCAATTCAAGGACAAAAATAAAATTCATTTTTCATACATCTTTCCGACTCTCCCTGAGGTTCGACACTTGGACTCACCAAGACTATATTATAACTTGACTACCTATACTTGGGTATTGTAACGTGGAACACATTTCTAGACACGTCAAGTTTTTGGCGCCGCTGCCGGGGAGACGGCGAAAGAAGAAATTTGAGTTTTGTAATAAATTTATTTTATTTTATTTTATTCATTTTGTTTATGATTGTTTGGACACGAAATTCTGTAGGATGTGTTGAAATAAATCTTGTAGTGGGTACATCTTTTTGTAATCCTTTGTATTCAGGATCATCGTGTTCAATGGAGGACGATCAAAGTGTGCATGGAGATAATGAAGAACATCAAATCCCAAGAGAAGTGGAAGTTCCTCCCGGTCCTCATGTCCGAACTATGAGGGATTATCTCCAACCACCGCGAAGCACTGTACCATCATGTATTATTCTTCCTTTTCATGCCAATACTTTTTCCTTCAAGCCAGGTATGATTCAATTATTACCTAGCTTTCATGGTATGGAATCTGAAAACCCTTATCTTCATCTAAAAGAATTCGAACAGGTATGTTCTACTTTCCGAGATCGGGGGACTACTGAAGAAGTTGTAAGGCTTAAATTGTTTCCCTTTTCTTTAAAAGGCAAAGGAAAAATTTGGTTAAATACACAAAGGCCTCGCTCCATTAGATCATGGCAAGACTTACAAGCGGAATTTTTGAAAAAGTTTTTTCTGGTTCATAGAACCAATGCTTTGAGACGACAAATTTCAAATTTTTCGCCCAAAAATAATGAAACTTTTTATGAATGTTGGGAACGTTTCAAAGAAATTTTAAATGCTTGTCCACATCATGGGTATGAGAATTGGAGTATAGTGAGTTTCTTTTATGAATCTCTACCGACTCATATGCACCAATTTGTCGAAACCATGTGTAATGGAGACTTTTTAAACAAAGATCCCGAGGAAGCCTTTTTGTTTTTTGACCAAGTAGCCGAAAATGCCCAAACTTGGGACACTTCTCATCTTGAACAAAGAACTAAACTTCCGGGAAGGGGTGGAATTTATCATTTAAAAAGTGATGATGATTTAGGAGCAAGAGTAATGCATTTAACTAAGAAATTGGAAGCCTTAGAGTCCAAAAATGTGAATGGGGTTAATGCAATAGGAAAAGTAGTGTGTGGAATTTGTGATGAACTTGGACATTTGACAAATGAATGTCCGACAATCCCTGCATTTAAGGAAGTCCTTAATGCTCCAGTCGAAGTCAATGCTTTCAAAAACCACAAAATTCTCCTTACTCTGAGACTTACAATAGAGAATGGCGGAATCACCCCAACTTTAGTTGGAGTAATTCTAATTTTCAACAAAGTCAACCCCAACCAAGGCCACAAGCTCCTTATGTTCCACCTCCCAAAAGAGATTTGGAAGATATTCTTGCACAATTCTGTAACACCCCGTGTTATTTTCCTTTTTCCTGAAATTAATTCTAATTTAATTTCGGTAATGACGTCACTTGTTATGACGTATTGTTTATTCTTGGTATTTAATACCTGTAAATTTTTCGCGTTTAGTTTTAAAAGTCGACTGGATGACTTTACAGTTTCTTTTTGGACGACTACGCGGTTTCGATTCGACGTTAAATGATTAGTGTCTCGATTGGAGGACGACACATTTTAATTGGTCGAGCTTGTTTAAGTGTTCCCACATTTGGGTTTCTACCCCGATATAATTTTAATTGGACGTTCCGTTATTATTTCGGGCTTACGAGATTATGTTCGGACGTTCCCGATAATTATTGGGGTTTATTGTATATATATATATATTTAATTATATATATATATAGTTTTGGGATCATTTCGCAATTACGAATACTTGAAGGGTCAATTTTGCAATTATTGACATGTAGAGGGTTGCTTTTGCAAATAGTACATAAATATGTATATACATGTATGCAGACCTTCAGCTTCTCCTTCACGCCAACATCAGACGAGCTGCTCCTTCTTCCTTCTCCTAGACGACGAACGGCTGAACCACCTCTCTCCACCTCCATGGTCGTCAGTCAGCCGAGAGAGAGAGAGAGAGAATCGCCGGTCATGGCGAGATAGGAAGAACGGCCGGCTGGAGCGGGAGCAAGGACGGACGCGGCGGCTGTCCAGAGGAGCGGCGGTGCTGGGCGGTGGACGGCAGCGGCGACCTTGGCAGACGGCGGCGCAGGGGCGTGTAGCTGCGGCTGGTGCACGCAGCAGGGACGGCCATCACTGGTTCGCGCGTGGACGCGTGGACAGGGACGATCCGGCTGGGCTTCGGCCAATTTTTCGGCGACCTTCCGGTGATCGGTTTGAGCCGATTTTCGGTGAGTAGCTCCGTATATACATGGTATTCGATATATATTAATTTCGTGATCTTAGGATAAACGGTTTGCCCGGAAATCGCATTTATAGGTTGTAGTTTCCGTTTGGGGTATTTTAGATTTAACCCAATTAATTAACCAAATATTAATGGGCTTCATATATATCGTATAGGTTGTCAAGACGGACATTTCGATATATTCGAAATAATTATCGGACGATTTTGGTCGGTGGGCTTCATATTCGGGCGCCGGTACTGTGTTGTTCGGGCTGTTCGGTAACGTATAAATTAGGTGGGAAATTATATTTCTCACTCTGCATTATTGAAGTAGTTTAGGGGTGCAAAACCCTTATTTAATTTAATATAGATATATTAAATTGTTAATTTAAATATCTATGATTTGTTTAGAATCGGAATTGGACTTAGGAATTAATTTAAGAAAATTAATTAAATTATTTCCTACGAGATTAAATATATTCCTAATTGAATTGAATAGGAATAGGCGGTTTAGAAATTCCCTTGAGAATTAAATGATTTAGTAGAGATTCGTGGAAACTTAGACGTTGTGCTAGGTTCCCTTGCGAGACGTGAATTAATTGCTTTAATTATTTTAAAGGCATGATAAGGGAATTTGAAATATTTTCTAAAGAATTAAAGAAAATATATATTTGAAAACATGAGTTGTATATGAAATTGTTTTCATATGATTTAAATGTTTTATTGTATTTTAAAAGCATGTTAGAAAGAGATTTCGAGAATTATATTGGATTCATGTGGATATTATATATAAATATGATGCGTTACATATTTATATTGAGAGATGATTGTCATTGAAACCTAGATGCATATAGTGTTGGTATATGCGGTTTATGAAATCATATTTATGTTGATGCATGATTGTCATTTGGACCTGGATGCATATTGAGAATATCATGTAGTGTTAAATCATGGTATTGGTATATGTGGGTTGTGAAATCATGTGGGGTGTCTTTGTGTCGAATCGTCGCAACAACTGGCCAGGGGGTGTTCCCATCCTACAGAATAATGAGCTGTGAATGGGGTATAGGGTGAGTCGTCTCATTCTCGAAGTCGCGGGTCGTCTCGTGCATTCGTGTTGACGAATCTTTGGTCACGGGTCGTCTCGTGCAAACCGTCTTCCTTGTTGAAGTGAGAAGTTTCAAAATCACTTGGGAAGTACCGGTGCGACCCTCTGTTAGCTCATATTTATGGGTAGAGTGCGTATTCGTTAACCTATGATAGGGCAAAGTGTGGTGTTGAGTCACATTATATTTGCTTGGCATTTATGTGATTTCTTTTGACATGTATACGTGAGATTATTACATGTGTTGTTGGAACAGGTTTAATATGTGTTATTATTGCCTGTTGGATTTTTGGAGCATGTTATGTGTGAATATTGCGAATTTAAATTCATATCTTTGTAAAATGCTCAGTTGATAATGATTAACGTGAAAGAAAATGATTACATGTGGTAATAGATCAAGTATAATGAAATGCTTATTTTATACTTGTGAGTATATATATACTTTCGTACCCTTGGGGGATGTTAAGTATATTGGCATAGTGACCTTTGTGGTTAGTTGTGGTTAGTGATTAACTGCAGAGATGATTTGGAGTTGATGCCTTAGAGAAGGCGGGGTTAATAGTTTGGTGATTGTGGTTGGCTGTGTGACCTTGTTAGAGATTGGAGGTTAGAGATTGATTTTAGTATCAGTTATGAATTGGGGCCTTCGAGAAGGCGGGTGATGAGATTGTGAGTTGTAGTATGGACCTTTAGGTGTCTTTCACTTTTGAGGAATAGACTATCAACTGTAGTCGAGATTTTGATTGGTGAGAAGAGGTTATGGTTGAGTGACTTTATTAAGTACTCGAGGTACTGTAGTTTGACAGACTTGGTTCTAGTGCTTAGTCCCTTCCCTTAAGCATTCCTGGTACTGTGTTTTGTACACTAGTACGTGGTCGTTGACTTGTATGTCATTCCTTGAGTTGTCGGTTACGGTGTGGTGCCGAACCTCTTCCTCGTGGTGTCATTTGAATTGGTGGAGTTGGAACGGATGGTTGTCTTCCGTGAGTCCAACGTGTTGCTCTTCCTTTACTGTCCTTTCGGACATTACAGGAATTCATAGAGTTGTGTTTCTCTTATTTGACTGTCATTTCGAAAACGGTGTTTTCTAAACTCTTTGTATTTAAAAGGAAAAACTCGTTTTCGCCTACCCCCGTAGCAACTAAAAGTTTTAACACTTTATAAAATGATCTTAGGATCTTCTTTAAACAAAGATTTTAACTTCTAAAAGTCGGTGATGGCAACTGACGGAGACCGGGGGTAAGACGGTCATTTTTACTATGTGGTTTCTTAAAAGGAAAACTATTTTATTACTTTTCTTGGGATTCTGAGATTTCGAGACCTCTTTCTCAATATCTCATCCTGTAGAGTTTCGAAAGGTGTTCCATTGTTTCACCTTTACTTCCTATCATTTCTAAGTCTCGGGTATGAGGCTTGGTGTTGTTCAGTGCACACATATAGTGTTGCCCTTCCTTTCTTCTTGGTTTTTGACGTCACTACTTAGGTGATTCGAGTTGTTCCACATGTTGTGGGCATGGATACCGAGTGGATTGGGTTCCTTGTCCAAGTGTTCTCCTTAAACACTTGTGGTGTTTTAACCTTGACATTGTTGTCTCGGTTATCTGTTGGTTTAGCATTGGGAAGTCTTTTCCTTTGCTTTGTTTCGGTGACCATTGGGTGGTCGTTCTTGTGAGTTGAGTTCGCGTACTCTTAGTGATTTGATTGGTGGTTTTCCCTCGCCTACAGTGAGAGCGTTAGTGATGTGATTGAACCTATCGATGATAGTATTATGAGGTCGATGTGATTTATGGTATGGTGATATGATTGAGGTGATCTAGCCTTTGAGAGGTAGATTTTCCTTAGGAATGGGATGAGGTTTGTATTATATATATATAGACGATGATTGTGTTAGTACGCAAGGACGTGAGTACTTTTCCTCCTGTGTTCTCGGGGAGTGAGTTATGAGTATTCCTTGGTACTAGTGGTGGATTTTGATCCTTGTGGATGTTAGAGGTGAGTGTGATTCCCTCTGTTTAGATTTTCTGGTTAGCGTTGTGAGCGCTGGATGATTGGTTAGATTTGACATTAGTGTCGTGTACCTAGTGTACGCTGGTGAGAGTAGTGTAAACTACTGGTGTTGGTACTTGGAGTACGAGTCTTAGTTGTACATTACAGACTCATGCTGTGTGTTTATTCTTATATATATATATGTGTATATGTATGTATATCCCCGTTATATACTTACGTACGGTAGTATATGAGTGTGTGCCTTGGGTTTTGCGTGGATGAGATTAGTTGGGCTATATATATATCTTGCTAGATAGTTTAGCATTACCTAAACTGCCAGAGGATGTGGTAGTTAGAGTATCTTTTCCCACTGAGCTTATTTGCTCACAGGGGAATTTCATTCGCCCCCTGGTATTCCACGCCAGGTTGCAGGAAATATACGGCTATGAGCAGGATGCAGTGCAACGGAAGCTTTCTTTTGTTTCCTTGTTACAGGTTTTGGAGTTGCGTTGGGTGATGCGGTTACGGTTGCAGCACGACTGGGTTTGGGGACGATAGGTATCCGCTTTCAGCTTCTTTACCCATCGTTATGGGATTATTATGTATCTTTTTTGGGAGCCAGTCTGTTGGCACATCCCTACTGATGTATTCTTTATTTCCTGTATTTATTCTTTCAGGATGTATTGTATCTATTCCGTACAGTTATGTGCTCTTCTGTATTTTTATTCGAGCATTTGTGGCTTTGTTGGTGTTAGAGGGTTTGGAGGGGTTTTGGTTCCTTTCCACTATCTCGGCCCTATTAGGATTGATGAATGTGGGGCTTGGAAGCCATTATTATTATCGAACTGTTATTGGCAGGTTCTTTGTGTTGTGTTGGTTGTCCGGATGTTCCATTTACAAACGGAACTCTGCCGGATTTTCGTTAGATTCCGCTGCTTTGTTTATTATTCATTTGGGTATTAAATATACCATTTCTATCATTAACCCATATGTTTTCTTGGTTAATGATGTCTTAGTTGGTCATTCATGTTAAGGATCACATCCTGGATTCCTTGGATATCCCAGTTCGGGAGTCTTAGGGATTTAGGAGCGTGTCTGTTGGTATCTAAGGATACTATTGTGTTCTAGTATTCTACTTGACATGGAGTATATTTTTATTGTTATTCCATGTGTCTTTTCGTTGTTGTTGACTCTAGTAGTCGCTTGACTAGCGTCATCCCTTGGAGATTCGCTGATTCTCTATAATTGAGTTTCGGGAATCTTAGGGGCGTGACAACGTGGTATCAGATCATTTTACCCTTTCGTGGGTATTTGATGATTGAATGTCGTTGGTTCTTATTTATTTTTACTTCCGCAATCACTCCCTTAGCTCTTAGGCTCGGGTTTGGAGTCCTAGGAATTCGGGGCGTGACAAATTCATTCAAAAAAATGATCAAAAGTTTGACCAAATTGTGCAGTGTACCAACCAATTCATGCAACACATGCAAAAGACTGACCGAGCCATTGATGATATAAGGTCTCACATATAAAAATTAACCCCCATTCTTTCACCTCAAGAAAAAGGTAAATTTCCTGCCCAACCTCTTCCTAATCCACAAGGCCAATTTATGGTCCAAAGTGGAGAACCTTCCCAAGTCAACATCGAACATGCCAAGTCAATCTCTATCTTAAGAAGTGGAAAGGTGGTTGATAACACTATTTCAAAGGCCCAAAAGCCCGAGGAATTGGAACCTTCAAAGGAAGCTGAGAAAAAGAACGAGAATGAGCAAGAAATGAGGAAATTAAAAATAGTGTTACTGTTCCATTCCCACAAAGATTAAATCTTTCTTTGTCAGCAAGTTCCAATGCTGAAATTCTTGAAGTCTTTAAGCAAGTAAAAGTCAACATTCCATTGCTTGATGCTATCAAGCAAATCCCTTCTTATGCGAAATTTTTAAAAGACATGTGCACAACGAAGAGGAAGATGAATGTAAGAAAAAAAGCTTTTATGACTGAACAAGTAAGTTCCATTTTACAAAACAAGAGACCTTTAAAATTCAAAGATCCTGGTTGTCCCACAATCTCTTGTATCATCGGGAATTGTCATATAAAAAGAGCGTTGCTTGATCTTGGAGCAAGTGTAAACTTACTTCCATTTTCGGTATACGAACAATTGGGTTTGGGGGAACTTAAGGCAACTAATGTGACATTACAACTAGCCGACCGTTCAGTGAAAGTCCCTAGAGGAATTGTGGAAGATGTTCTTGTTCAGGTGGATAAATTTTATTTTCCTATGGATTTCATTGTGCTCGACACCCAACCAGTGTCCAACCCCTCGAGTCAAATTCCAGTGATTTTGGGAAGACCATTTCTTGCAACCTCAAATGCTGTCATCAATTGCAAAAATGGAATTGTGAAATTTACTTTTGGGAATATGACTCTTGAACTTAATGTTTTCTCCTTAAGTAATCAACATAAGGAGTATAATGAGGAAGAAGTCGAGGGGGTTAACTTCATTGAAACAGTTGTGGAAGAATATTTTGAAAAGTCTTTTGTATTAGATCCATTAAAAAAATGTTTAAATGAATCTAATACTTATTTACACAACATTGACTCATTACTTGATGATCCACATGAATAGAAGATTGCAATGGGGATACACATGGTACATGAAGATATTGTCATCACAAGAGAACAGCAAAACTTGGAACTCAAGCCATTACCGAGTGAATTGAAGTATGCCTTTTTGGGAAGCAACAATTCTTACCCCGTGGTAATTTCATCCAAACTCGATGGTAAGCAAGAGGTAAGATTGATTAAAATTCTTGAAAAATATAAAAAGGCAATTGGGTGGACTTTAGCCGACCTCCAAGGTATAAGCCCTTTGGTTTGTACACAAAAAATTTATCTCGAGGAAGAGGCTAAAGCAACAAGGCAACCTCAAAGAAGATTAAATGCACATTTGCAAGAGGTTGTAAGAAATGAAGTTTTAAAATTATTTGATGCAAAAATCATCTACCCAATCTCAGATAGTAAATGGGTAAGTCCTACACAAGTACTACCCAAGAAATTTGGATTAACTGTAGTAAGAAACGAGCATAATGAACTTAAACCCCAAAGAGTCACTTCAGGGTGGCGAATGTGCATTGACTATAGGAAACTAAATTCTGTGACCCGAAAAGATCATTTTCCCTTGCCATTCCTAGATCAAATGCTTGAAAGGGTAGCAGGTCATAGTTTTTACTGTTTCTTAGATGGCTACTCGGGGTATAATCAAATTGAAATTGATTTAGAGGATCAAGAAAAGACCACTTTCACATGTCTTTTTGGAACATTTGCATATAGAAGAATGCCCTTCGGTTTGTGCAATGCACCAGCCACTTTTAAAAGGTGTATGCTTAGCATTTTTAGTGACATGGTGGAACGTGATCTTGAAATTTTTATAGATGATTTTACTGTTTATGGATCCTCATTTGATAAATGTCTTACAAATCTTGAGAAAGTCTTGTGCAGGTGCGTGGAGAAGAATTTAGTACTCAATTGGGAGAAATGTCACTTCATGGTGACACGTGGAATTGTGTTGGGTCATATTATATCATCAGAAGGAATTGAGGTAGACAAAGCCAAAATTGATGTCATTACCAAATTGCTAATTCCAAAAACGGTAAAAGACATCCGATCATTTCTTGGGCATGCTAGTTTCTATAGGAGGTTTATTAAGGATTTTAGTCTTATTGCAAAACCCTTATGCAACCTTCTAGCCAAAGATACACCATTTGAGTGGAATGAAAAATGTGATAAAACCTTTGTCAAACTCAAAGAAATGCTCACTACTACACCCATTATGCAATCACCGGATTGGAACCTACCATTTGAACTAATGTGTGATGCCAGTGATTATCCTGTGGGGGCGGTACTTGGCCAAAGAAAGGAAAAGAAACCATGTGTTATATATTATGCAAGTAGAACGCTCAATGATGCTCAAATGAACTACACCACTACAGAAAAAAAGCTTCTTGCTATAGTATTTGCACTTGAAAAATTCAGGTCATACCTAATTGGTTCCCCAATTGTTGTTTTCACCGATCATGCTGCACTTAAGTATCTTCTTACAAAGAAAGATTCTAAGCCAAGACTGTTGAGATGGATCCTTCTACTTCAAGAATTCAACATCCACATCAAAGACAAAAAAGGAGTAGAAAATGTGGTGGCAGACCATTTGTCCCGCCTTACTTTTAATGAATCTTTAGAACCCTGTACTATTAAAGATTCATTTCCAGATGAGAATTTATTTTCTAGTTCATCTTTACCTTGGTATGCTGATATTGTGAATTATCTTGTTTCAGGTAAGATGCCAATATCATGGTGTGCTCAAGATCGGAGGCGATTTGTCCAAGAAGCTAAAAGGTTCTACTGGGATGAACCATACCTTTACAAGTATGGCGCCGATCAAATCATTCGACGATGCATCCCAGATGAAGAAATTGAAAGTGTGATGTCTTTTTGTCATAATGAGGCTTGTGGGGGTCATTTTTCTTCAAAGAAAACAACCGCAAAAATTCTTCAATGTGGACTTTATTGGCCTTCCATTTTCAGAGACACCCACAACTTTTGCAAAGCCTGCCCAAGATGTCAAATGCTAGGGGGAATTACAAGACGGAACATGATGTCATTGAACCCAATCTTAATCCTTGAGATATTTGACTATTGGGGCATCGATTTCATGGGACCATTCCCATCCTCATTTTGGTAATTTGTATATTTTACTTGCAGTTGATTATGTTTCAAAATGGGTGGAAGCTAAAGCTTGCAAGGATAATACTCACAAAACTGTCGTGAAATTCTTAAAAGAAAATATCCTTGCAAGGTTTGGCATTCCGAAAGCAATCATTAGTGATAGAGGGTTGCACTTTTGCAATCGTACAATTGAGAAACTCATGCAAAAATATGGTGTTACACACAAAGTTTCGACCGCCTACCATCCTCAAACAAATGGGCAAGCCAAATTGGATAATAGGGATATAAAACAAATTTTAGAAAAAATGGTAAATCCAAATCGTAAAGATTAGTCATTACGTTTAAGTGATGCACTTTGGGATTACCTTACTGCTTTTAAAACCAATCTTGGAATGTCTCCCTATCGGCTAGTTTATGGTAAGAGTTGTCATTTGCCTGTAGAATTAGAACATAAATCTTTTTGGGCTGCTAAAATAATGAACTTTGATTTTGTTAAGGCAGGTGAAAATCGAAAATTGCAACTCGAAGAACTGGAGGAATTAAGGAGGGATGCATATGACAATGCCAAGATATATAATGAAAGGACGAAAGCATTTCATGAGAAAAACATTTTGAGAAAAGATTTTGAAATTAGGCAAAAAGTTCTTGTATATGATTCTCGTTTACATCTTTTTCCCGGAAAACTATAATCAAAATGGAAAGGTCCCTTTTTAATCAAACATGTGTATCCATATGGCACCGTGGATGTGGAGGATCCAAGTAATGGCTTTGTTTTTAAAGTTAACGGACAACGATTGAAGTCATTCTTTGAAATTCCAACTCTGGAAGAATCCATGTCTTTAGAAGACCCAACCTATGTGTAAAAACATTGGTTGTTCTTTAGAGTGTGTGTATATTTATTGTTTTGTTTTGCAGATTTGTTTCCTATTTTCTCATCACAGAATTGGTAAGATTTCAACCTTACATTCTCTTTATACATTGAGGACAATGTTCGTTTCAAGTTTGGGGGTAAGGTGATTATATTTTGTTTTTATTTTGTTTATATTTTGTTTTATTATTCTGGGTGATTATATTTAGTTTTTATTTTGTTTTCAATTTGTGATGTTTTAAAAAAAAAAAAAAATCAAAATTTTATTAAGTTTTTCATTCGAAATATGTGATTGAGGTCAAGTATAAGTTAACTTGTGAACATGTTATGACTAGGAAGATAGTTGTATACAATTACCCCACTCATGAGTACGTAATAGTTTGATTAAATTAATTTTTAAGATGTGGTCCACATGGGTGAATAGATGACTGAAATTGAAACCGAGAAAGATAGTTTTGACCTATAAGCACTTGCACATATTCTCTATGGGATGATTAATTGATTTTTGACTATGTAGTTGAAAAAATAGTTTTGTTTCAATGATAAGGGGAAAAATCTAAAAATAAAAATAAAAAATGAAAATGTAAAAAGTAGTTCTTCGATCTGAGTAACCGGCCCTTGCTATCACTAATATCATTGTTCGCGTAAAAAGGGGAGAAAACTAATGAGCATAAATCCCTTGGAAGAAGCTTGGGCCCAGTTGGTTGGGATTAAAACAATCCTCGCTGTAAAGTCCGGAGACTTAGAAAGACAAAATGGGATAAAAATGCAAAAGTGATATTGAAGTTGTGTCATGGCAAAACTGGATCAATGAATTAGAAGAAGTGAGATTAGTCTACTATAGAGAATGTTCACAAAAACACGGAAAACTATGTGGATCGGCTGTAGAAATTAGCAAGTTTATTTCACCAGTGTGGGGACTATTCTTTTAAATTTAATTCATGAAAACTTTTATTTATGAGTGAGTGGGGATAATTTGTATGCATTTTATTCTTACGACATCATAGCATTACATGATTAATGAGTATTTGATTTCATGAGCATACAAGAATGAAGAATAAAAAAAAAATTACGAAAAAAAAAAAAACAAACAAACAATGTTTGTGGGTACCATTTCTGTTAAACTCTCACGAGACTTCACTCGTCCTACTAGGGATGCCTAGGGGTTTAAAAGACTTCTCAATTTTAATTTTATTTTTTTTAATTTATGTTGGTATTACTAGGGACTAGTAATATGTAAGTTTGGGGGTGTTGATAAGTGTCAAATATTATATATTTAAACCCCTTAATTTACATATTTTAGTTCTATAGTGATATCTTTTATTCAAGTTTTATGATATTTTTGTGTTTATCTTATTTTCTAGGTCTTCATGAAGAATTTAATCAATTCCATGCAAATTGGGTCATCAACTATGCATGAAATATATTCATCCTGACCACCCTTTACTTAAATACCTATAAATAATTCTGTGTTTTGATTCTGGAAATGGCATTGGTACCATTGGAAAGTTGATTCAGAGACCTTCAATTTGAGCATAAGAATGACCTTATTTCGATATGAAATGAAGGTGTTATGGCAGTTACAAGTCAGCTTCAAAACTGCAGAATTGTGCAGAAATCAATACGGGTTCGGGTTTACCAAAGGGTGATGTGAATTTTACATTTTCTTGAAGATTTACCACATTCATTGGATTATGATTTTACAAGAGTAAATCTGATCCATGTCAAGAAACAAAGGCACATGGAAGAAACAAAGGCACATGTGAAAAGAAGACAATGGGGTGGAAAGTAATGAATAGTCAAACAAAAAGAAATCCAATTTCTCTTTTCTAGTAGTCATTTGATTCCATATTTTCCCTATAAATAGAGGTAGTCTTTCATTTGTAAGGGAGGAAGAATAGGAGTGAAGAGAAACATAGTGATTTATATATTTGTAATGGAAGAGTAATTCTCTAGCTAAGGCTAGGGAATGAATTTAAAATGAAGAACCAAGTGTTTGCATATCCAAGTATTTAATGCTTCAAGGTTACTACTATTGATAATATATGAATCTAATAATTTTTATTCAATGATTATTTCCCTCTTTATGTCATGTATATTGAGTTCTTTGAATCAATGAATACACTTAGGTAATTACATCTAAGATTCATTATGCCATACAACGATATAAGTAATGCTCAACCCACTTTATGTGGTGTTCTTAATTCCTTATGATCTTACATAGGTATAATGAATACTTTGAATGTAATTACATCTTTATAGTTCACAATTCTTATGATTCATATGTAATTAATAATACTACTTATTTAATGGGATTTACTAGATCATTAGTATGTTTATTATTATTGCTAATATAGGCATGATTTGTTGAGTTGTTTCATTAGCGACCACTTTCTTGCCATAACATTTATAATGAACATATAATGTTTCTATTAGTTAACTTATATAATTCATTTAGTATGTTAATTATTTATTGCTTATAGACATGATTTGGAGAGTTGCGTTGTTAGTATGGATTATCCTACCAAGCGACCCCTTTCTTGCCATGCAAATATAATTAACATATGATGATTGTATTGGTTAATTCAAGAAAACAACCAAAATCAATCAATTAAATCAATTCAAGGACAAAAATAAAATTCATTTTTCATACATCTTTCCGACTCTCCCTGAGGTTCGACACTTGGACTCACCAAGACTATATTATAACTTGACTACCTATACTTGGGTATTGTAACGTGAAACACATTTCTAGACACGTCAATGAGGTATTTGTTGATGACGACGATATCAAGCGCATTTTCTCGCTTCCGACTGATGAAATCCGCCATTTCTGTAAGGATTGGTATAAGGCTGATGGGTTCGACTGTATTGAAGCAGTTCGAACTATTTGCGTCTACAAGGACATCTTGCAGGACGCCGGTATTCTCTCTTCTATGCTACTTCCCGAGGCAAGATTAATCCATAATGTCATTACTTACTCTATTATGCCGAAAACTGGTAGTCGTAGTAGTGTATCTCGCATGGAGGCCTTTTTAGTTTACTGCGTCATGACAGGAACCCAAGTTGATTTAGCATATATTTTCCATTCCGTCATACTTACCTGTCAGCGCAAGCCATCCGGCCCACTTTTCTTTCCCGCACACATTACATATTTACTGCAGCGAAAAGGTTTTTTATTCCCGAATGAAGTGTCTGAGCATCACCCTATTTTTCTTGACGCCACTCATGTCAAGCATATGCACATTTCTTCTGATGCGGAAGGAAATTTCATTTCTAAAAGTGCACCTGCTCCTCATTCGCGCCCGGCTCCTCAGTTGGACAGTGCATCGGCTTCTCATGCTGCTCTTCTCCAACAAATTCTTGGGGCTGTTCAGGGCAATATGGAGTTACTTAGGCAACAGGAACAAGTGCTTCAGCGTCTTAATACGATCGTGAACCAGAATACGGAAGCCATTCGATTGATCAATGAGCGCCTTGTTCTTCATGATGAGGAAATGTCTACCCGTATTACAAATTTGGCCGGGTCACTTGATGACCTCACTCTTGGACTCTCGCACCCTCGCTCACGCACCCCTCGACGCTGACAAAAAGGAGAAGAAATTATTCTATCGTATTGTCATGTATTTCATTATCCGACAATAGCAATTTCTGTTTTTATGTGGCTTGTTATGTTTATTTGTGACTTATTTGTTATTTCCGTGTTTTCATTCGCTCAAACAGCTTGTATTAAATCGAACCATCTATGAAATGTTGTTTCTTTTATTATCTCAAATGTGCGTCAACTTATATATTGTATCAAAATGCCCATTAAATTGCAAATTTCACTTACCAAAGGGGAGCATTTGAACAAAATATTATGCACATGTTGAGGGGGAGCATCACTTGATGTTTCGCCAAATACCAAGCAAACACAAAATGTTTTTTCATTATCAAGGGGGAGATTGTTGGCTTTGAAATTTACTTTCGGCAAACAATTCCAAAATTGATGATAACAAACCATTGAAGAGTGTTTGATACTAATGAATTATCAAGTTTATATTTTCAGCAAAAGATAGGTGAACAGCTCAAAAATCAAACTCGGAAAGCAAACGACTCAGAATACAAGCTCGGAAAGAAAGCTTGATCTAAAGCGAAAAGCTGTGAAAGAAATTGAAGCGCAAATAGAAAATCAATTAATTCAATGGCAAAGGCGAAAGTCGAAGACTCAAGACTCGGGGTAGATAGGTCGGGTAGCGATCATTGTAACAAGGTAATTTTATGCGTCGATATTATCGTATAAGCTCAAGTATAAAATGAACCGAACTTAAATAGAATAAAAACCACTTTACCGAACTTAAACGGAAGGAAAAATATTTTTATCAAATGTTTTTCAAGTTGTAGTCGACTAGAATCACCATGTGTATTTCAATATAGTCGACTAAAACAATCAGTAGCTACAGGTTTTTCATCCACATCAAAGTAGTCGACTAAAAGAACTTTGAGTTGACTAGACTACAAGAAGTAGTCGACTAGAACTCATTCTAGTCAACTAGATGAATCAATGTAGTCGACTAGAACTCAATCTAGTCGACTAGATGATGTATTGTAGTTGACTAAAAGGAAAGAGTAGTCGACTAGTTGCACCTTAAAACCTGCAGTTTTATCAGAAAACATTTTCCAGGTTTTAAGGATCGTGCCTAATGGTTTTCAAACGGCTCTTGACTCTAATATTTCAATACTCAATGTCTTAACCCTAATACAATGCTATATATAGAATAAGATGAGTTTATTGAAGAGTAAGAAAGTTGAATCAAATAGAAAAGAATGCTTCATCTTCTACAGAAATTTTTCTGCAAAATGCATTGAAGGCAAGAAACAAAAATTTGATTTTCTGCAAAATCTTTGAAAAACAAAAACTCTAGTTTCTCCTCTTATTCTCCAAATATTATTCATTGATACATCCTTTGAGAATATATTTCTAGAGCTATTAAAAAATCACCAAAAACACTTGAGCTTATATTGATTTATCTTCCATAAAAACCTTTGGGTTTTGAGTGTTTTTGTTCTTGAGTGATTTTATTGATTACATATGAATTCGTAATCTTGGACAAGTGAAGTCCACCGATTGTTCAAGAGAGGGTTTTTCGCTTGATTGAGAGACAAGCTCTAGAGGCTTGTGTTGTAAAGGGTTTCCATTCCACCTGTGAAGGAAGGGCCATAGTGAATGGATCGGGAAAAGTCTCAAGAAGGGGTTCTTGAGCTGAGGAGTAGGAGTTACCGAATCTCGAAAAACTTACGGTGTCAATCTCTTTATCTCTTTCTATTTACTTGATTAAATTGCATGCTATAATCACTTGAATATCTTGTATGCTATAATTTGTCTTGAGATTAATTGTTAGAGAATTGAAATTGAATCATTCACTTGTTTATTGAGAAATTGTTTTTTGGTTATAGCGTGTTCCAATTTCGAAAAGAGATAGAAATATTTTTGAACACCCTATTCACCCCCCCTCTAGGGTTAATTAGTGACTAACATAAAATATTATATATTGATTTTGACTCACTGTTGAGGCATGTTATACATATTTCATACACCATGAGCATTGATATTGCATTAGGTGTGGTTTCATGTCTCGTCCATGTATCATTTGTTTAAGTGAGTCTTCCGGGTCGTCGTAACAACTGGCTAGGCGGTGTCTCTCGCTACCGGCGGACTAGTAATCTGGGAATCAGGGAGGCATGGGAGGATTTGATCCGAACACGGTGTGTTTTATTTTACGAGTTGATATGATCCTCGTGGTTGTGTTACTTTGGCGACATTATACCTGGTGGTCCCATGCTAGATAGGGTGTTATTGGCATTGTCGTTGCATTGTATTCACATTGATCATTAATTCTTTTATATTGTTGAAAACTTTCTGTTATTAAACTGATGGTATTTGTAAATTTATTATAAATGAGGAAAATTAACTTAATGTGAATAAAAGTTAACGATTTTAAAATTTAAAAGAAAGGAAATGTAATAATGTTAAAAACCTGGATTAGTAGAGCCATGGTTGGCATGTGTTCTAGGTGGTTACGTGGATATAGATGAAAATAGGTTTTGATAATTAATTATTTCCCCCTTCGGTTGGAGTTGAGTTGAGTTGGCTAGTCATATATTGAGACTTGGTTGTGGTTGTGCCTTTGGGCACAATAGGACTTTGTGATTGGTGATTAGTGTTATCACTGGATGATTATTAGACCACTTCGGTAGTGGGGAGAGTTGTTCAGGTTAAAGGTCGGGTAAGACTCATTAGTCTTACCTTGTTTCTCTTGGCTTGTGTATTTTGAGCTTGTCGCTCACCCATCCACTTTAAAAGTGTTTAGAGTAATAAATGGTTTTTAGCCGTGTGCCTTGAAAATCTCATTTCCTACATGTTCTGGTAAAGTTAGTGAACTCTGGACATGGTCTGTCCCGTTCTTCAGACTCGGGGGTCAGTTCTGAGATCTAGATATGTTTTTAGACTTTGATTGTTTCAGATTCCTCCTAGTTGTTCCGAGGAACACTTGAATCCCGGTGTTCGTTTGGTAACCTTTGAGGATTTGTTTATAAGCTCCTATATTAAGTTGAAGGTCTTAGAACCTGTTTCGAAATAAGTTTGAATGTGACTTTGAGGTGATATTTGGTTGACCTCTTGTAGTTCTTTTCCCCGTGTTATTGTTTCTTGGGTTTTAACCCGAACATGTGTTTCTAAGGTTTCATTCCTTATGGCAAGAAATATGATCATTCGTGTTTGTCTGTGGATCTTCTCGGGTAAGAGAAGTGAGATTAAGTTAAGCGCACATAGTGCGATTCCTAGTGTTTGGTTAGGTTAGGAGGCATTATAACCAAATATGATTTGACCGGGCCCTAACTTTTCTTTAAAAACCAGTTGAATCCTTCGGGGTTCAACATATTTCTTTAAAAACCCGAGGGCCATGGCATCTGTTTGGGACTAAATGACTCCAGTAACCCTTTCTTGCTCCTCGATAGGCGGTATGAGTTAAAGGTGACCTTGTTGATCTGTACCCTTTTTAGTGCCTCGATAGGCAGTGTGAGCTAGAGATAGTTCAGTTGGTTACCGAATCCAGTGTGTTGATAATATATTTCCTTCTGTATTTCTTTGGGGAGAATGTATTATTTCATGAAATATTGTAAACAAAAATGATTGTATTGAGGATACCATTGGACTGTATTGAGAATATAAATTGTGAGAGTGAGACTCTCTAGGTATGAATTGATAGAGGTGATGTGTAAGAATTATGAATTAATTGTGGACATGATTATGGTTTTTCTCTTCTAGTAGTCCTAGTGAGTGATCTTATCTCCCAGGAATCTTGAGTGGCGTGCTCGGTGCACTGTATAATAGATAGTTAGTTTTAATTGTATCTTTAGACGAGAATGTGTATTCGACTGGGTGCCTGTATACACCAGGTGCTAGGATTAGCTGTTTACGGGACTTTATATATATATATATATATATATTGATTCGACATGCGTATATACGAGTGGTAGATATATCTTATGATCTGTGCTGTTTAATGACTCTTGATTAGTTTCGAGATTAGTTGTGAGGTTATTGTTGGGTGTCTCGGATTGGCGGGGGTGTCATGGGAGACGATTGCTTGACCTAGACTAGGAGCATGCACACAGGATGGTTAACATTTTCTAGACGGCTATGAGTTTGATGTTTTGATATTATGGTGAGCGCATGGTTTTTTTTGCTCACCCCCCACAAACAACATTTTCAGGTTTGCAGGGGGACGCAGCACAACGCGTACGGTAGCTATGGTACGGGTGACCTTGGACATTTTTAGTAGTTTATTCCTTTTATTCGTTGATATCCTTGTGTATATTCATTGTTCTCTTGGGAGCCAGACTGTTGGCATATCCCCTTATGTTGTATCCTTTATTGTATGTACTTCTTATTTTGGGGTGCCATTGTATCTCTTCGGCACTACCATCAAGTTGTATGTATTCTTATTTGAGCTTGGTGGCTCAGTCGGTACTTGTTGTTTTGGGGTGTCTTTACACCTTTTCGGCATCGCCATGTGATTTTCTTTATAATTTCATTTGAGCATTTGGGGCTCTATCGCTTTTAGAGGGATTTTGGAGAGGTATTGGTGTTCTTTTCCATTACCTCGACCCTAATAGGTTTCTAGAATGTTGAGTTGCGTGCCATTACTTTTATTCACGTTAGTATGGGCAGGTTGTTCTGTTGGGTTGAATTTGGGTTGTCTGGATGTTCCATTTACAAACGGAACTCTGCCGGATTTTCGTTAGAATCCTTTACTGAGTTTCTTTCACTCAGATGAGATGGAATACTTCATTTTCATTCCTATTCCATGTATTTCGATGTCATTGTTAATCTTGGTTGTTTTTTCGGTGACGTCATACCTCAGGATTCGTTGATTCTCCAGATTGGAGTCTCAGGAATAATGGGGCATGACAGTCATGTTGCAAAAAGTCAGTGCTTCAAACATTAATTTTTTAAAAAACTAATTCGTATGCGAAAATTATCTAACAGTTTCCATACTAATGAGTTGTAATTTTTAATATTTTTTATTTGCTTTCCAAGAATTATCCAAGAATTTCCATACTAACAGACTTATATTTTTTGATCTTTTTTTTGGTTTCCAATTTTTTATAATAACAGGTTAAGTTTAAGCTTATATATATAATGTATATATATAAATATATTATATTAAAACTTAAGTTAAATTTATTATTAAAGAACCGTATATTATATATATATATATATATATATATATTATATTATAAAAACCAGTTCCGGTTCCGGTTCGCTTCGAAAGAGGCGAGAACCGGAACGGAACCGGAATTTACGGTTCTTTAAAATTGGGAACCGAACCGAAATGTCGGTTCCAGTTCTATTGTGCAGCCCTAGGTAGGGATAATAAACAAAATGCATAATCATTACATGGAGGAAATTAAAGCAAATAGAAGGTAACATTTTAACGTACCTTATTATTGAACGTTGATTGAGTAAGGGAAATGGTGCTGGATGTCACAGTAAACATCTTCTTCGTATAGAGTCAGAAGTTTCTGAGCTTTGTAAATAAGGAAGAAGCACAATATATTTAGTCCATGATAAGATATATACATCACTTTCTACTCATCGGTGATTATTTCCTCCTCATTGCTCATTATTTCCTTCAACAATTGTTATCTCATTTTGTCCACTGATAAAACACTGTCTGAATGCAACTATAAAAATTTTTGGGGTGGGGCATGATTAGTTTATTAATTTTTTTCGTAAATATCCCACTCTCGGATTGAAAACAGGTAATCAATGTATTTGTTGAGAAGCTGAATCAGAGGCAAAAACGAGAACGACGAGCGAAATATTATTTCAAATCCTAAGCCGTCGTGAAGATAGATGCAATGGGCGGTTGCGGTGGTAGGAAGAAAAAAGCTCACAGTTCGACAATGACTCCTCAAGAGCTTTTGATTTACTATAAGAGGTTCACACTATGTCCGTATTTGGATAATGTCAAGGATGTTGAGCTGGTACATTATGATTGTTAATTGCCATGACCGATTAATATTTCATATTACTCATTCATGTCATTATCTTATATGTGCTTACCTTCCCCATTGTTTCAGATTTTTTTCCCAACTAGCGTAAATCGCCATTGGTTTTTATTAGTTG
The DNA here is from genome assembly GCA_963922005.1 of Cornus suecica. NCBI lineage: Eukaryota > Viridiplantae > Streptophyta > Magnoliopsida > Cornales > Cornaceae > Cornus > Cornus suecica. Next base: position 48,523,385 of record OY998241.1, on the reverse strand, counting down.
TTAACCAACGCCGCAAATCCGTCAATTACCTTTGCTCTAGAGGGAAGCAATTCAGATACCGTTCATTGATGAAAACCCTGTGTCACGCCCCTAAAATTTCTGAAACTCTAATCTAGAGAATCAGCGAATCTCCAAGGGTTGACGTCAGTCAAACGATTACTAGAGTCAACAATAACAAGGAAATACATGGAATAACAATGAAAAATATACCCCATGCCTAATCGAATACTAGAAACTCAATAGTATCATCTGATACCAACTGACACGTCCTTAAATTCCTAAGATTCCCGAACCGGGACATCCAAGGAATCCAGGATGTGATCCTTAACATGAACGACCAACTAAGATATCATTAACCATGAAAATGTATGGAATAATGATAAAGATGGTATATTTCATACCCAAATGAATGATAGAACAAAGCACCGAAATCTAACAAAAATCCGGTAGAGTTTCATTTATAAATGGAACATCCAGATACCCAACCACAATAGAATAACCTGCCAATAACAATAGCTCACATGCCCAACATTCATCAATTCTACTAGGGCCAAGGAAAGAGAGCCACAAATGCTCGAATAAGAATACAGAAAAGCACATGGCAGTGCAGAATAGATAAAATAACATCCTGAAATAATAAATACAGGAAATGAAAGATACACTAATAGGGATATGCCAACAGACTGGTTCCCAAGAGAAATAGATGACAATCCCACCAAACATGGGTAAAGAAACTGACAGAAGATAACTATCGTCCCCAAACCAGCCATGCTGTAACCGTAACTACATCACCCTACGCAACTCCAAAACCTGTAATAAGGAAAACAAAAGGAAACTGCCATTGCACCGTATGCTATCCGTAGCCGCATCATTTCCTGCAACCTGGCGTAGGAATACCAGGGGGCGATGAAATACCCCTATGAGAAAATAAGCTCAGTGGAAAAAATTGATATTCTAACTACCACATATCGGGAAAACGACAACTAAGATTTACAATAACATCGAAATACATGGAATATGAATGAAAATGAAGTATTCCATGTCACCTGAGTGATAGAAACTCAGTAAGGAATTCTAACGAAAATCCGGCAGAGTTCCATTTGTAAATGGAACATTCGGACAACCCAAATTCAACACAACAGAACAACCTACCCATGATAACAAGAATACAAGCAATGACACGTAACCCAACATTCCAGAAATCTACTAGAGCCGAGGTAATGGAAAAAACACCAATACCTCTCCAAAACCCCTCTAAAGTCAATAGAGCCCCAAATGCTCAAATGAAAATATAAAAAAAACCACATGGCGATGCCGAAAATGTATAAAGGCACCCCAAAACAACAATTACTGACTGAGCCACCAAGCTCAAATAAGAATACATAAAACTTAGTGGTAGTGTCGAAATGATACAAAGGCACCCCGAAAATAATAAATACATAGTATGAAGATACAACACAAGGGGATCTGCCGACAACCTAGCTCCCAAGAGAATGAAAGAATATACGAGTATGGCTACTGAAAGAGGAATAAAACTACCGTCCCAAATCACCCGTATCGTCGCTGCTGAGCATAAGTCGTGCTACTTCCACCTGCAAACCTGCAACCTATGTGGGGGTGAGCACAACCTCGGGGACTCACCATAATATCAAAACATCACACTCATAGCCGTCTAGAAAACGCTAACCATCCCGTGTGCATGCATCTATCCTAGGTCGGTCAGTTGTCTCATGTGGCACCCACGCCAAACAGAGACCCCAAAATAATCTCAAATCCACTATGGATAACGTAAGAACTACAGGTCAACAAAAATATAAGCAACACGTGTACGTGTATATATATATATAGCGTTCTATAAATAACTCAACATGTCACATAAGCTTAGAGACATCCAATCCGAACTCCACTCTCATTTAGAGATACAACAAGACTAACTATCTACCATACCGTGCACCTAGCACGCTGCTCAAGGTTCCTAGGAGGTAAATAGGTCACTCCTTAGGACAACCAAAAGGGAATAACCATAACCATGCCCACAAGTCGATCATCGCTATCAAATAATTCCTAGAGAGGAAGTCACTCTCACATTTCTATCTTCAATTCATTTCATCTACTTACAATAACCAGTGAACCAACCCGTTCACTCGAAGAGACATAAAAAGGTAAGATATTATCCCCACACAGGACTCGATAACCAACCGATCCATCTCTAACTCACACTGCCTATCTAGGCACTAGAAAGGGTTATTGGAGTCAATTAGTCCCAAACAGATGCCATGGTCCTCGGGTTTTTAAAGAAAAATATTGAACCCCGAAGGATTCAACTGGTTTTTAAGAAAAAGTTAAGACCCGGTCAAATCTTATTTGGTTCCAACATCTCCGAACCCAACTGAAACAACAGGAACCGCACTATGTGTGCTAACTCTACATCACAAGTCTGGGCTCAAACCCAAGGGATAACTATACGAGAAGGAAGAACTACTAGAGTTCAAACTGACAACCATTTTAAAATCACTTTTAAACTTCTTTCAAATCTGGTCCGAAGACCTTTAACTTTTATTTAAAATTTTATAAAATTAATTCTGAAAGAATGCCCAAACAAAACCGGGCACAAGAAAGATTCCTAGACAACCAGGTAGGAGAAACCTGGATTTATCGACCTCTAACAATGCCGAGATCTCGGAAATAACATCGAGATTTCTAGAACAGGGACAAACCGTGTCCTAATTCATCGATTTTATAAAACAATTTCAAAAAGAATTTTCTGAAATTTCTTTCAAAAACAGATTTCTATCGATACTCCCGGTACTAAGAATTTAAAACATATTTTATAAAACAGGTATTTAAACTTCTGTCTTTCCAAAAATAGTTAACAAGTCTCGGGGTAAACGATAAAACACGTTTTATTAAAAACCCCAAGCTTTAAGTTTTCAAAACTTTGATTATTTGACTTCATAGATCCTAACCATAACCGAGGATTCAAGAATAGGACAAACCATGCCCTGAATTCACTAATTTCACAAGAGTACTTACGGAAAGAGATTTTCAATAAACAAGGCAAAGAACCGTCTATAACTCATACACTATCAAAGTGAGAGAATGAACGATAAGCTCAAAATTTCAAAACCTAAGGGAACAGGAATACTCCACACTACCGGAGAGGTCTAGCAATCATCCAGTGATGATACTAATCACCAATTACAAAGGCCTATGTGGCCAAGATCACAATATACTGCTACCCAGCTCAACTAGAGCCTAACATACAGGGAATCCTTACGTCCCAAGGTCGCTTTTCACTTTTTAACTTTAAGTTTTCACGGTTTCCTTTACATTAGGAAATTCACAACTTTCATTATAATTTAACCATGGTTACAATATCCATCATAAATACCGCGCCTTAGCGCCTAAGAGAATAATACAAATCTCTTATAAAAATTTCAGATATAACATGCTCAATATCAATAAGCGATAATAACAGATAATCACATGTCAAATAAATGCTCAATATCAATGTCAATGCAATGACAATGCAACTCCAATGCAACCCTAACCACTAGAGGGTGAAACAAATATCCAGGAATCCTAAACCGTTCATTGCTGGGGCAACAAACCGACAACAGGAAGGGTGGGCTCGCCAAATAGAGTGCGGATACCACGTCCACCCGAAAACCGGCAAGTGAGACCCAAGCCCTCACCCCCTAATGTCTAGAGAATTGAGAGTTACTAGCTCCCTGGGTGCTAGACCACCCCCTGGCTAGTTGTTGCGACATTCCAAACGATCCAGACATGCTCGTGATATAACTGAGGCATGCAACATGCACCGAAACAATATATATACCATGGTGTTGTATGAATGCAAAATGCCTCCATATGAATTTAATATGCTCAATAAAACGGCATAAAAGCCAAGCAATCTCATACCAAGCATGCTTCACAATTTAAATCACATAGTAATTAAATTCCATTTATCACAAAAATACTCGGGTTCTCAATTACCCCATCTTTATAGATTTTTATATGCCAGCATGCTTTTAATTTATTTCCCAATAATTATTTTCAAATTAATTCGCCTCAGGAAAAATTAGACAATTAAATTCACAATTTAATTTCTTTATAATTTACGAGAAAATCAATAAAGGAACTAAAATCAAGTCTAAGTTATAACGTCCCTCATTCTCGTGAATCCCCCTAACATATTTTTAATTTAAATCAAATATCAAAAACAGGGGAAAACTTATTAATCGGATTTACTTCCATATACACTTTCTATAAACATATTTCGAGCTCAAGGGGTATTAAACCGCCTATATAATTTTAATTTAAATAGGTTTATAATTAATTTAATTTCTCCGAGAAATAAAATCTATTTAATTTCTCATGGGAAATAATCTATTTACTTTCTCCGAAGTATTTCTATTTCCACCAATCATCATTTTATAAATGTTATAAAATTCCTAGATTTCAGTCTATTACTAGGAATTTAATTTAAATGTATTTATTTACCCAAAAACATGCAACGAGGATTTATTAGCATTTTCTACGCACTATTACTGAGTTCCAGATATGAATATATATATAAGAATATATATATAAATTCCCACCTAATTTAATTGCTTACAAACACTCCCGCCGTGACAGTACCGGTCGTGAATAGTGTTCGCAGCCCAAAGTTTTCCAAAAAATATTTTGAATATCTCGAAATGACCGCCTTACTGTCCTATTCAATATAGTTAAAACCCGTTAGCGATCGATAAATAATTCGGAACAAATCTACAAAAAACTAAACTGAAAACCATACCGACAATCTAAAATTCCCGGAGAACCGCTCAACGGTTTCACACCAATTTCGGATATAACGTACACGGTACCGAGGCAGAGCTATCCTCCGAAAATCATCCCAAACCGAGCCCGACTCGCCCATGAGTCGACTCCACTCAGTCCGACCGAACACTCCACTATTCGTCACTACACACGGCTGGACCGTGCCACCACTAGCGTGACCACCACTGCACGCCATCGTGAACCACTAGGAACCTCCATGGTCGCCGTCGCTGCTACCTTAGCCAGCGACCACCAAGCCAAATCGCAGAACCCCAGTCGAAATCACCCCTCTCACTTCCGGCTTCTTTTTCATAGCTCGACTCTCTTTAGGCTGCGCGGCTCTGAAACCACTGCCATGCCATGACCGGCGACCACATCCCCCTGCTAGGTCATCGCAAGTTGAAAGAGAAGAAGGAAGAAATCGCTAGATGGTTCAGCCACAAGATTCATCTGATATATCTATATATCACATATATATATTTATCCTAAATAAATATATCTAATTTCATGTATCTATTTAGTAAATACCCATATAGATATTACAAATAATTATATATATATGGGCATAACCAATCCCGAAAATATCAGATCAACCCCAAACGGATCACGTAAACCGAGAATAATAACGGGACGCCCAATAATTTCTATAACTAGTATAACTAGTGCGGGGTGAAATCCCAATCACCAAAACATCGGCTCAAACCCTCGCAAAGGAACCATTCAAAAATCCTCCGAGTCGAGTACAGCACAAAATAGAATATTTAGCTTCCATTTAATAATAAATAATAATAAAGTGACTATTATCTGAAAAATCCCTAAATGAATACCATGAATAACGACGGATGCCAAATAACTCAAATAATCCGTAATAAATACCCGATCGACTCATAATTAATATCACGGAATCCCGTCAAACTCTACGGATAACTAATCAATAATATAAGTTGAAATAAACACTCCGGGTACAAAACATAACCGTCGGAATACAGAACACTTCCGAACTCGACTCCGCCAAAAGATTTGTTTTAGTCAATCTATCCAAATTCTCGGTCCGATAAGTTAGTAATCAAAAAATCCTTGCTAATGACACTTCAGAATCCGCCGCCTCAAGTGTGAAAAGCCAAAAGAAATCATTTAGCCTCAATTAATAATAAATAATAATAAAGGGGAAATCATTAGAAAATCCCTAAACGATGATACGCGTACTCGGAAAATCTACGTGTCGCCCGATAAATAATACCAGCGGGGATTGTTAATTCGAGGTATAAAATCCAATTACCAGAACACCGGGTACGTACAAGACCCCCTGAATAATCACAAGCAATAAAGCGCGGAAATAATATGATATAAATAAATAAACTAACGTAAATACCCCTAAGCACACAAATTAAACAACACATAGGGGTACCCACATACAAACGCAAAGAAATAAGCATACCAAACAGATAAAACACGTACATACAAACACAGAGCACGTTAGTCAGATAAAGCACGTACTAAACAAAATACGAAAGAAAACTATAATTCCTCACGTCACCTAGCACATCCTAAGCCTGACAAGATGCTAAGGACGCCAGCTAAGCGAGGCACGTCAATCAAATGGAACACATATTAATCCCATTACAAGGGAAAACAAAACGTCGAACCCCTAAGGCACTAAATGCCGAACTCGCATAGCTGAGTCGAAACCTTTAACGTCGGTCAACAAAACGTACCGCCACCCAGTCGAAGCACTAAAAGTCGAGCATCTAAACGAAATCACATAATCGATAAGAAAGACTCATGTCAATGGTTCATCAAGTCCGAAACACTAACTATCGGACTCGAACAACTGAGTCAAAACATTTAACGTCGGATATAGAAATCGTATCGTCAACCGGTCGAAGCACTAAACGTCAAGCGTTAAAACAAATCCACTGAGTCAATAATAAGAGCCGACTTAAACGTTTCACTAAGTTCAAAATACTACCGTCACATAATAGCTACAGAAGTCCACGAAGTCAATGAAGAGAAATCGCAAAGTCGTGATGTTGAAGCCAGAACTCACGTCAACGTTTCACCCGTTCAAAACATTAAAGTCACCATCAATTCTTGTAATCGCCAAAGACAATCCACGAAGTAGTCAACAAGTCAATCGTCGCGTCATCCTGTCGTATCAAGACAAAAACGCAAAAAATTAACCCGTGATATACTAAGAATAACCATGACGTCATGAACAAGTGACGTTACAACCAAAATTTAATCAAAAAATAATTTCATAAAATTGGGAAAATAATATGGGGTGTTACACACAACATGAGTCTGTAAGGTACAACTAAGACTCGTACTCCAACTATCAACACCAGTAGTCTACGCTACTCTGGCCGACGTACACTATGTACACGACACCCAGGTCCAATCTAACAAATCATCAAGCGCTCACAACGCTAACCAAAAAATCTAAATAGGGGGATTCACACTCACCTCTAATATCCACAACTAGTACTAAGGAATACTCACAACTCACTCCTCGAGAACGCAGGAGGAAAAACACTCATGTCTTTGTGTACTAACACAATCGTCATCTATATACATACATGTGCAATATATATATATATATATATATAAGAAACATCATCTCATTCCTAGAGAAAATCTATAGCTCAAGGATGGAATCACCTCATCATATCACCATATGAAAACCTCAAAAATACTTTCTCCAACAAAGTCAATAAATCACGAACATTCTGACTATAGATAAGGAATGGTAAACGGTCGAACCTCGGAGAGTACCTGAACACTACTCTCAATGCAACCACATAAGAGTCAAGGAACCAAAGTAAGGGAAAAGAAGTCCCATTACTAAACCAACAGATAACCGAGACAACAACGTCAAGGTTAAGAACACCCCCAAGTGTTTAGTGAAAACACTCGAACAAAGAAACCAAAAGCGAATGGTCGAGAGTGAAAGTTATAAAAAAGATAAATCCCAAGGATTCAATAGTTTTTAAGAAAATATATTAAAACTCGAACTAATCCATTTGGCATCCATGCCCCTAACATACGAAAACTCAAATCACCTAGGTGGTGACATCAACGACCAAAAGGAAGGAAAATGCAACACTATATGTGTGCACTAAACAACACCAAGCCTCAAACCCGAGACTTAAAAATGATCGGAAGCAAAGGTAAGACGAGGAAACACCTTTCAAAACTCTATTGGTCGAGATCTTGAGAAAGAAGTCTCAAAATCTTTGAATCTCAAGAAAAGTAATAAAATAGTTTTCCTTTAAGAAAACCACATAGTAAAAATGATCGTCTTGCCCCCGGTCTCCGTCAATTGTCATTACTGGCTTTTAGAAGTTAGAAATATTTTTAAAGAAGATCCAAAGATCATTTTATAAAGTGTTAAAACGGGTAGGAGAAAACGGATTTTTCCTTTTAAATACAATGAGTTTGTTTTCAAAACTTGAAAAACTCCGTTTCCGAAAGACAGCCAAATAAGAGTGAGCATAATTCAACGGATTCCTATAATTTCCAAGAGGATAAGGAATGGAGAGTACTACATTGGGTTCACAGAATACAACTATCCATTTCCAACCACACGAAATCAAATGACAACACAAGGAAGAGGTTCGGCACCACGCCGTAACCGACGACTCTAGGAGTAACATAGAAGTCAACGATCACATACTAGTGTACAAAACACCATACAAGGAATGCTTAGGAGAATGAACTAAGCATAAGAAACAACACTACAGTACCCCAAGTACTTAATAAGATCACCTCAACCATAACCTCTTTTAACACAATCAAAACCTCGAATACAGTTCCTAACTCATTCCTCAAAAGGTGAAAGGCACCTAAAGGCCTATATAACAACATCCACTAAGTTCACAATCTCATCACCTACTTTCTCTAAGGCCTTTAATCTCAATTGATACTAGAATCAATCCCTGACCTCAAATCTCCAAAGAGGTCACACAACCAATCACAATCACAAAACTATTAACCCCGCATTCTCTAAGGCATCAACTCAAAAATCTACTATGCAGTCCATCATTATTTGCTTACCACGGAGGTCACTATGTCAATATACTTAACCTCCCCTAAGGGTATAAAAGTATATAATCACAAGTATAAAAATATACATTTCATTATACTTGAACAATTACCGCATTTAATTCATGTTTTCACATTATTTGCTTTCAGTTGAGCATTTTATAAAATATGAATTCATTTTGCAATATTCATAATTAACATGCTCCAAAATCCGCAAGTAATAATAGAATATAATAAACTTGCTCCAACATCACATGTATTAATATCACATATACATGTAACGTCCGGTATTTTTACGTGTTAATTTAAAAAATTTATTTAAACAATTAAGTGCTTATGTGTTTATGTGTTTTAGCATGTCTTACATGTTTCACGTGTTATAAAAATTGTAAGTAGCATGTTGTATTTTAATTTTGAAATTAATGAAAATTATTGAAAATGATTTCGGGAAATAAATGACCGAGGGGTAAATGAGTAATTTCACATTTTGAGCACTTAGTGGAAAGTGTAGAGATTTTGGGTAAGAATTAGGGCATGAGTGGCATTTTGATAATTAGACATGATAACAAAGGGTAAAGGGGTATTTAAGAGTCTTGATGACATTCTTGTCAATAACCTTAACTTTGGATTAAGTTGGTCATTTCCACTTTCATGTGGTGTCTCACTCCTAGCCCTTGATCTCATTCTCCCATCTTTGTTTTAGACCCTTGGATCATAAGGCCTTGTTTGGTTGACCCTTAAATGGAGTAATCCATTATTGTTAGTCTTCCACTTGGCAAGACTTTTTCTCAACCATTGGATGGTTTATTGATTTCCATCTTTTTTATAAGCCCTTGGATGATAAGGCCTTGTTTGGAAAAATAATGGGTTTTGTGAGTTGTGTAAGAAGTCTTCCACTTGGCAAGACGTATTCCTAGCCCTTGGATTCATTTCCTTTTCCCCATCTTTATTTTGGACCCTTGGATGGTGAGAAGGGTGAGTGGGAAATCTCTACACTTATGAGTTTCTCTCATTTGCAAGACATTCTCTCATTCACCAAGAAACTCTCTATCTTCTCCCATACGGTTCTCTTTTTGCTCTCCCTCACTTCAGTCCTTCATCTTCAAGTTGTGGAATTCTTTCTTCCTTATGATGAAAATTTGAAGGAGGTTTGTGCATGAAGGTTGATGTTGGTGCCCTAAGCTTCCTTTTGAGCCAAAGCTTGGTAAGTGATTTCTACACCTTTGGAAGTTCTAGTTTCAAACCCTAACTTCCATTCTTGAGTTCTTGCCTTCAAATTTTGATTATGGGGTTGTCTTGTCTATAGCTCTTGCTTAAAACTCCATTGAAGCTTAGCTACCAGTTGAGTTGAGCTTAGTGTTGGATTTGGAGGGTGTTGGGTTGATTCGATTCACTCTTGGAAGTCTTGTTTGTTCTTGGTGCTCTTGCTTGGAATTGAGGTAGGGGAAAAACGATTTGTGTTTGTCTTTGTATGAGGATGTGTGCGTCTATGTGTATATATGCCGTATATATATATATATATATATATGCAAGTTGGTCTTTATAGCTTAGACTATAAATTAGGCCTTTGAAAACATGATTTGTGATATAAATTATTTTGTGATTTATTGCTTAACAAATGTTAAATTGTAAGCCTTGTGAGAAATTGAATACAATATAATGTTATTTGATGGAAGCATGTATTGTGGTGGCATATGGTTATGATTAGAACCTCTATGCATTTTGGGGTACACCATGTATGTCAAAAGCATGGGTGTAGGGTTTATACGGATTATGTATTCGTATGTGTACGTAGTCTTGTGTCCAATCGTCGCAACAACTGGCCAGGAGGTGCCTCCCACCTCGGGAACTAAAAAGCCTAAAAAGTGATATAGGGTTGGTTGCTGCCCCATCGTGGTGGTATACGCCACTCTCGGATCTTTGGAATAGGGTTGGTTGCTGCCCCATCGTGGTGGTATGCGCCACTCTCAGCATGGGAGTCGTAAGTAGGGCTCTCGTGCAACCGTCTTCCGTGTTGAAAGTGAAGTGTGAAAAACACTTGGGAAGAATCGCTGCGGTACTCTTTCTCATTATAAATGAGTGGGGTATGTATTCGTTAACCTATATTGGGCAAGCGCATATTATGGGGTGTGTTGAGTCATATTGCACTTGAACTATCCCATATGTATGACTATGTTATTGATGTTGAGGCATGTATAATTGTGCTAAATTATGTTGTGAGCATGTTGGGGGAACTTATTTGTTGGGTTCGATGGGGTTCCGGATTGGCGTGAGAGCATTGTGGAACAAGAGACCGACCTAGGGTTAGTGGCATGAACCTTGGTTAGATTGAACCACTCAGACTACCGAGATGGAGGCAATGACACTTCCTCTACTTGGTTAGTGAGCTCACCCCACGCCTTATATGTTTTTCAGGTGATGATCCCATTGGGAGAGTTCCGTAGTCTCTCCGTGGACGTGTGGCTACATGTCCACCCTTTTTGTGCATGGGAGGCGGACCATACTTATTTTGTTGAACACTAGGTAGATGAACATGTATCGATATGTTCCTTTTCCCATGTGAAACTACTTTATTTTGATCTGGCTAGTATGTTAGTCGGGGTGTTATTGCCTATGTACATCCCTTGGAGCACTACGCGTGGAGATTATATTCTTTTGGTGCACTTCGGTGCCGGATTGTATACATGTGTATTTTGAACAAATTATAACATGTTTCGCCTTAAAGTGCTTTAATATCATTATTGAATATTTTTCCTTGGAGTTATGAATGTGAATTGGATGAATTGCCATGAATTGCGAGTATTAGGTGTTTGGCCGAAAATGGCATTTTTTCTAGGTTTTCAATCCAATCCTTTCCGATTTAAATGGAAAAACCCGTTTTCACCCACCCCCGTAGCCCGATAAATTTTCTTGTTTTCGAAATGATCTTAAACTCATTTTACAAAGATTTTGAATCTTAGAAACCGGCGATAATTTAAACCAGAGACTGGGGGCAAGACGGATAACTTTACGAACATTAGATAAGTATTTTTGTTCGAAGTTCATGTTGTGTTGGAATGACTTGAATCATGGGTTAAATGTGTATCAATCAAATATAGGTAAGGGAAATATTTTTAGTTGAGAATTCGATCACTTTTTGGGTCATTTTTGAAGCTTCGTATTGAAACAGTCAACTGCCGAAGAGCTGGTGGCCGACTGCCGAAAATATGGCCTTGCAACTTTTTTTATTTTAGCTTCGAATTAGGGCAGTCGACTCTCGCCATTGGGAAGTCGACTCTCGTACACGGGCAGTCTACTCTCGGATATTCAGCCTTGTTTCGACCATTTTCGGAAATTCATTTCTCTCACCTCGCACCTTCAATTTAGGTCCCGTTTGTTTCTATGGGCTGTCCTATGTCCAAATTATCGGGATAAAATTTTAAATGACCACTTTAACTCCGAAATGACTATTTTACCCTTGGTGAAAGAGGGGTACCTCAACTTTAGTTTTGGGTCGGTGTTGTCTGACACCACTTTCGAAAATTCATATCACTTTGCTCATGACTTCAAATTTGGTTCCGTTTGTTCGCATTGCTCGTGCTAGGTCTAAAGTTTGTAGTTTTAGTTGGAAATTACTATTTCACCCCTGATTTGACCTTTTTACCCTTGGGTAAACATGGGGGGTTGGAATGTTTCGTTCAAGTTACCGAGTGTTTCGGTTTACCTCTTTTCTGATCCCGTGCGATCTTTTTGGCACCTTTGATATGTTGTAGGTCTATATTACCCGTTTATGGGTATTCGATGACTTAAAAAGGATTTTATTTTGTTTCCATTATTTCCGCATTCACTCCCTTACCTCTTAGGCTCGGGTTTCGGAGTCCTAAGAAATTTGGGGCGTGACATACATGTCAAATGAAATCACATAATGCTATACAATGCAATGTGACTCATAAAACTCATGGTACAAACCTCATGAAACACACTTTGCCCAAAATAGGTTAACGAATACGCACTCCACCCATACTATGTGCAAAATAGTACCGCACCGATTCTTCCCAAGCGAATTTTGACATTTCACTTTCAACAAGGAAGGTAGTCGCATGAGAGCCCCACTAGCGACTCCCATGCTTTAAAGATCCGAGAGTGGCGCATACCACCACGATGGGGCAGGAACCAACCCTATATCCCTAATTTTTAGCTTACTAGTCTGGAGGTGGGAGACACATTTTCCTGGCCAGTTGTTGCGACGATTCGACACAAAGACATGCATGCATGATTATACAACCCACATGTACCAACACCATGATTTGACACTACACGATGTTCTCAACATACATCGAGGGTCTCAATAACAATTATGCCTCAACATAAATATGTAATGCATCACATTTATGAATAATATCCACATGCTACCACATGAATCTCATAATCTCTTTCACATGATTTTAAAACTATAAAGCAATAAACCACGACAAACAATTATATCACATAATCATGCTTGCAATTCGTCGGCTTATACTTTAATTCACAAGTATACAAGTTCATTCATTTAAATATGCTTTTAATTCCCTTAAAGCAATAATCCACGTATCATAAGGGGAACCTAACATAACGTCTAAGTTTTCACGTCCCTCATGTTCACATATCCCCTAATATAGTAAAAAGGGAACTAGTATAGTGTTTTAAGTTCACGTCCTAGTTTTACAAAATTCTACTAACCCATTTAATTCTCAAGGGGTTACTAAGCCACCTATTATCTTTCAATTCAAATAGATATTTATTTAATTTAGCAAGAAAATAATTTGATTAATTTATCAAATTAATTTCTATGTCCTGCCTCGATTCTATCTCAATTATAGATATTTAAATTCATAATTTAATACATCTATATTTAAAATAAATACGGGTTTGCACACCCAAACCACGTCAACGATACGGAAATGAGAATAAAATTTCCCACCTTAATTTACGCGTATAAAATAGCCCGAAATGGCCCACCGTGAACAGTACCGGCGCCCGAATATGGAGCCCGCCGACCAAAGTCACCTGAATAATATTTTGAATATACCGAAACGTTCGCCTCGACAACCTATACGATATATACGAAGCCCATTAGCAATAGGTTAATCAATTTCGGTAAATCTAAAATAACCCAAACGAATATTTTTAACCTAAAAACCAAATATTTGGACAAACCACTCAACGCAAAATTACAAAATTTTAGTATGACGTACCTCGCATCGATACGAAGCTACCCTCCAAAAATCAGCCCAAATCGACAAGGGAAGTTGCTGAAACAATTGGCCGAAGTTCGGCAGAAGCTACCCCTGTTGCGTCGCCATTGTGCTGACCGTCGCTGCTGCAACACGCCACAACCTTTACCTCTGCCCTTGCGCTGCTGAGCCACCTCTAGCTACCTCAGCCGTTGTTGCCGCCCCTTGCCGTCCCTTGCCGTAGCAGTCGTCGGCGAACCATAGCCGACTGCACCAAGTCAGAACTAAAGTGTAACTCATTTCTCCCTTCGGTTCTCTCTCTCTCTCTTCGACAAGCTCTTGTGGAGGAAGGAAGACCAACGATGGTCGGTGAAGAAGAAAAACGCAGCCGTCGTGTGAAGAGAAGAGGAGGAAGAAAGAGAAGTTGTGTGCCCTATTCCCTCCAATATACCGATATATGCATATATATAATTCAATCTCAATTGAATTTTTGTGCAACCTATATCCAATAAGCCCATGTGACATGTCATGTGGCAAAAAGAAATAAATGTGACACCTAATATACATATATCTCTATATTGTGAAAGTGACCCTCTTTTTATCCAAAAATAAAAAATAACCCCCATACTTTACTAAAACGTTCAAACGGTCCCCAAATAAAATTCCGGAACTCCACGAGACGTCAAATGAATAATATAGTCCGAAATAATTACATCGAGGTAGGAACCCAAATGTTCAAACAGCTAACAAGCCTAATCAAATAAAATGGGTCGTCGCCCAGTCGAAGTACTAATGCTAAACGTCGAAACGAAACTGCGTAGTCGAGAATAAGAACTCGTGTAATGTCGTCCTGTCGACTTTAAAACTAAACGCGAAAAATTTACACGCGAAATACCAAGGATAAACAGAACGTCATGAACAAGTGACGTCATAACCGAAATTAAATCGGAAATGATTTTAGGAAAAAGGAAAATAACACGGGCTGTTACACACTGGTATGAAAACACTAGTACCTTTGAACTCAATTTAAAAGGTTTTGTTTATATATATGGTACAACGGCTATTATTTCTTGTCTCATTTAAAACATTCTCTTAGTGTGATTTTAGGGGGTTCATATTCGGAAAGGACTTCAGCAACTACGTCTACACGAAAGTCCAAAACATACCCACATCGAAGGATGGGTATGAGGCAACCGATTTATGTATTCAACTTTGAGTTATATATTGAAATCAGTTTTTGGAGATGTTGTCATGCCACTAAAATTCTCGAAACTCCAACCCAGAGAATCAGCAAATTTCCAAAGGGTGTCAAGCAACCACTAGAGTAACAAGGAAATACATGGAATAACAACAAAAAAATATACTCCATGCCTAATCGAATACTAGAAACTCAATAGCATCCTCTAATACCAACATACACGCCACTAAATTCCTAAGACTCCCGAACCGGGATATCGAAGTAATCCAGGATGTGATCCTTAATACGAATGACCAACTAAGATATCATTAACCATGAAAATGTATGGAATAATGATAAAAATGGTATATTTCATACCCAAATGAATGATAGAACAAAGTAGCGGAATCTAACTAAAATCCGGCAGAGTTCCATTTTTAAATGGAACATCCGGACACACAACCACAACAGAATAACCTACCAATAACAGTTTGATAATATCAATGGCTCACAGGCCCAATATTCGTCAAACCTACCAGGGGCGAGGCAGTGGAAAGAAGCACCGCTACTCCTATACAACCCTCTATAATCAACAGAGCCACAAATGCTCGAATAAGAATACAGAAATTCATATGGCAGTGCAGAATAAATACAATAACATCCTGAAATAATAAATAGAGGAAATAAAAGATACACCAATAGGGATATGCCAACAGACTGGCTCCCAAGAGAAATATATGACAATCCCATACAAAATGGGTAAAGAAACTGACAGAAGATAACTATCGTCCCCAAACCAGCCGTGCTGTAACCGTAACTGCATCTACAACACTCTGTGTTATTTTCCTTAGCCTGAAATTATATTTCAATTTAATTTCGGTTATGACGTCACTTATTCTTGACGTATTATTTATCCTTGGTATTTCGCGTGTAAATTTTTTGCGTTTAATTTTAACGACGACTGGACGACATTACGCGGGTTCTTATTCTCGACTATGCGGTTTCGTTTCGACGTTTAGCGTTTAGTGTTTTAACTGGATGGCGACACGTTTTATTGGATCGGGCTGGTTAGGTGTTCCGACGTTTGGGTTCCTACCCCGGTATATTCAATTGGGATTGTTTCTTGGGCGTCCCGTTATTATTTCGGGCTACGAGATTACGTTTGGAGGCTCCTGGTATTTATAGGGATTTATTGTGTATATATATATATTTAATTGTAATTATATATATTATTTTGGGATTAGTTTGTAATTATGGATATTAAAAGGGTCACTTTCACAATATAGGGATATATATGTGTATAATGTGTCACATTTATTTAATTTGGTCACATCATTAGATCATATTGAATTTAAGTGTACAAAATTCAATTTAAGGATATATATATATATGAAATAAATATGATATATGTATATATACATATGGACTTATTTCTTTTTATATATATGTATGTATTGTGTAGCTGCAGGTGGTGGTGCAGCAGCGCGTGGTCACGGTAGAGTTGGAGTCGCGTGACAGGGGTGTTCGGCCGAAACTTCGGTCAATTTTTCCGGCAACTTCCCGACCTCGGTTTGGGCTGATTTTCGGAGGGTAGCTTTGTATCGATGTTAGGTACGTCATACTAAAATATGGTATTTTTCCGTTGAAGGGGTTGTCCGGAAATCGTGTTTATAGGTTATAATTTTCGTTTGGGTTATTTTAGATTTACCCAAATTGATTAACCTATTGCTAATGGGCTTTGTATATACCGTATAGGTTGACGAGGCGAACATTTTGGTATATTCAAAATATTTTTTGGGTGACTTTGGTCTACGGGCTCCCTATTCGGGCGCCGACACTGTTCACGGTAGGGCGTTTCGGGCTGTTCTGTATGCGTAAATTAAGGTGAGAAATTTTATTCTCACTTCGGTATAGTTGACGTAGTTTGGGTATGCAAACCCTTATTTATTTTAAATATAGATATATTAAATTATGAATTTAAATATCCATAATTAAATTATAATTGAGACAGGACTTAGAAATTAGTTTGATAGATTAATTAAATTATTTTCCTACTAAATTAAATAAATACCTATTTGAATTGAAAGATAATAGGTGGCTTAGTTCCCATTTTAATGTGTTAGGGAATACGTGAACAGGAGGGACGTGAAAACTTAGACGTTATGTTAGGTTCCCCTTATAATACGTGTATTATTTGGTTTAAGGGAATTAAAAGCATGATTATGTGATATAATTGCTTGTTGTGAGTTATTGCTTTATTGTTTTAAAAGCATGTGAAAGAGATTATGAGATTTATGTGGCAGTATGTGGATATTTTCATAAATATGATGCATTACATCTTTATGTTGAGGCTCGGGATGCATATTGAGAATATCGTGTAGTGTCAAATCACGATGTTGATATATGCGGGTTCTGTAATTATGTGGGAGTGTCTTTGTATCGGATCATCATAACAACTGGCCAGGAGGTATCACGCCTACGGAACTAAAAAGCTGGCAAATATGAGTTAGGAGTCCAGGTAGAGGCTCATTTTCTTGACTTTTGTAGTCATAGCGCATGGAGTTGCAAGTTGAGCTCTCGTCCAACCATCTTCCTTGTTGAAGTGATAGAGAGAAAAAACACTTGGGAAGAGTCGGTGTGGTAACTCTACAGTACTTGATGAGCTTGTATCCTCAAAAGTAAGTGGATAGAGTATGTATCCGTTACCCTTGGGAAAGGTGTGTTTTTGTGTGAGTATCACGAGGAGTGTTGAGTCACATTTCACTACATACCATTTATGTGATCACATTTGACATGTATATGTGATATATTACATGTGATGTTAGAGCATGTTAGTTATGAATAATGCAAATTAAATTCATATTTTATAAAATGCTCAACTGAAAAGGAATAATGTGAAAACATGAGTTAAATGTGGTAATTGTAAAAGTATAATGAATTATAATCTTGTACTTGTATTTATATACTTTGTGCCCTTAGAGGAGGTTAAGTATATTGGCATAGTGACCTCTTTGGATAGTTGAGGTTAGTATTGGACTATAGAGTTGGTTTTATATTGAGGCCTTAGAGAATGCGGTTAATTGTTTTGTGATTGTGGTTAGTTGTGTGACATCTTTAGAGATTCGAGGTTAGGGATTGATTTTAGTATCAATTGAGAATTGAGGCCTTAGAGAAGGCGGGTGACGAGATTGTGAACTTAGTGGAGGTTGTTGTATAGACCCTGTTAGTCACTAATTAACCCTAGAGGGGGGGGGGGGGTGAATAGGGTGTTCAAAAATAATTCTAATTCTTTTCGAAATTTGAATACACTTTAAACAAAAATCAATTTCTCAAAAATCAAGTGGATGATTCAATTTAAACTTTTCTAACTATTAATTTCAAGACAAGATAGCATACAAGATATTTAAGCAATTATAGCATGCAAATAAATCAAGTAAAGAGAAAGAGATAGAGAGATTGACACCGTGATTTTTTCGAGGTTCGGTAACTCCTACTCCTCGGCTCAAGAACCCCTTCTTGAGACTTTTCCCGATCCTTTCACTATGGCCCTTCCTTCACAGGTGGAATGGCAAACCTTTACAATACAAGCCTCTCGAGCTTGTCTCTCAATCAAGAGAACAACCCTCTCTTGGACAATCGGTGGACTTCACTTGTCCGAGATTACAAATTCGTATGTAATCAATAAAATCACTCAAGAACAAAAACACTCAAAACCCAAAGGTTTTTATGGAAGATAAATCAATATAAGCTCAAGTGTTTTTGGTGATTTTACAATAGCTCTAGAAATGTATTCTCAAAGGATATAATCAATGAATGATATTTGGATAATAAGAAAAGATACTAGAGGTTTTGATTTTCAAAGAAACTTGAAGAAATCAGATTTTCAAAGCTTGGTTTCAATGGCTTTTGTAGAGAAAATTTCTGCAGAATTTTTGCTAGCTTTCTTTCTCTTTGTATTTCAATCTCTTAGTCTTCACAATACACATCTCATTCTATATATAGCATTGTATTAGGGTTTTGAAGAGTGAATATTGTAATTGAAAGACAAGAACCGTTTGAACACCATTACAAACAATCCACAAAACAGGGGAAATGTTTTCTGAAAAATCTGCAGATTTTAAGGATGAACTAGTCGACTCCTTTGCATTTGAGTCGACTACATTGCTTCATCTAGTCGACTAGATTGAGTTCTAGTCGACTACAATGGTTAATCTAGTCGACTAGAATGAGTTCTAGTCGACTACTTCTTGTAGTCTAGTCGACTCAATGGTCATTCAGTCGACTCTTTTGATGTGGATGAAAAACCAATAGCTACTGATTGTTCTAGTCGACTACTAGAAAATACACAGGTCTATTCTAGTCGACTACAACATGAAAAATATTTAATAAAAATATTTTTCTTTCCATTTAAGTTTGGTAAAGCGTTTTCCATTCCATTTGAGTTCGGTTCATTTTATACTTGAGCTTATACGATAAAATCGACACATAAAATTACCTTGTTACAGTGATCGCTCCCCGACCTATCTACCCCGAGTCTTGAGTCTTCGACTTTCGCTTATGCCGTTGAATAAATTGATTTTCCATTTGCGCTTTAATTTCTTTCACAACTTTTTGCTTTAAATCAAGCTTTTTTTCCGAGCTTGTTTTTCGAGTAGTTTCCTTTTCGAGTTTGATTTCTGAGTCGTTCACCTGTCTTTTGCTGAAAATATAAACTCGATAATTCATTAGTATCAAACACTCTTCAATGGTTTGTTATCATCAATTTTGGAATTGTTTGCCGAAAGTAAATTTCAAAGCCAACAGACCCTTAGGTGTCTTTCACCTTTTGAGGAATGAGTTATCAATTGTATTTGAGGTCTTGATTGGGTTAGAAGAGGTTATTGTTGAGGTGATTTTACTAAGTACTTAGAGTACTGTAGTGTTGTTTCTTGTGCTTAGTACATTCCCTAAGCAATTCTTTTATTGTACTCTGTATATTAGTACATATCTTTGACTTATATGTTACTGCTTAAGTTGTCGGTTACGGCGTGGTGCCGAACCTCTTCCTCGTGGTGCCATTTGATTTTGTGGAGTTGGAAACGGATGGTTGTCTTCCGTGAGTCCAACGTATTGTCCTTCCTTGATTGTCCTCTTGGGACATTATAGGAATCCTTGGAGTTCTAGTCACTCTTATTTGGTTGTCTGTCGGAAACGGAGTTTTTCAAGTTTTAAAATAAACTTTGTATTTAAAAGGAAAAACCCGTTTTCGCCTATCCCCGTAGCAACTAAAAGTTTTAGCACTTTATAAAATGATCTTAGGATCTTCTTTAAAAAGATTTTTAATTTCTAAAAGTCGTTGAGGGCGACTGACGGAGACCGGGGGCAAGACGGTCATTTTTACTGTGTGGTTTCTTAAAAGAAAACTATTTTATTACTTTTCTTGGGATTCTGAGATTTTGAGACTTCTTTCTCAAGATCTCTACTTGTAGTGTTTTGAAAGGTGGTTCTTGTTTCACCTTTACTTCGGATCATTTCTAACTCTCGGGTATGAGGTTTGGTGTTGTTCAGTACACACATATAGTGTTGCCCTCATTTCTTCTTAGTTGTTGATGTCACCACTTAGGTGATTTGAATTTTTCTTACGTTAGGGGCATGGATGCCGAATTGATTGGTGCGAGTTTTTAAACATTTTCCTAAAAACTATTGAATCCTTAGGATTCTTCTTTTTATAACTTCCATTCTCGGCCATTCGCTTTTCGTTTCCTTTTTCGGGTGTTTCTCCTAAACATTTGTGGTATTCTTAACCTTGACGTGGTTGTCTCGGTTATATGTTGGTTTAGTATTGGGACTCCTTTTCCCTTGCTTTGGTTTCCTTGTGCAGGTTTTTTTCCCAAAACACTTGTGGTGTTCTTAACCTTAACATTGTTGTCTCGGTTATCTGTTGGCTTAGCATTGAGAATTCTTTTCCTTTGCTTTGTTTTGGTAACCCTTAGGTGGTCGTTCTTGTGAGTTGAGTTCGTGTACTCTTAGTGAATTGATCGGGTGGTTTTCCTCGCCTATAGTGAGAGTGTTAGTGATTTGATCAATCCTATCGCTGATAGTGTTATGAGGTCAATGTGATGATGGGATTTATGGTATTGATGAAGAGATATGATTGAGGTAATATAGTCCTTGAGAGGTAGGTTTCCTCTAGGAATGGGATGATGTTTCTTATATATATATATATGTTGTACATATATATATATAGATGATGATTGTGTTAGTACGCAAGGATGTGGGTGCTTTCCTCCTGTGTTATTAAGGAGTGAGTTATGTGTATTCCTTGGTACTAGGAGTGGATTTGATCCTTGTGGATATTAGAGGTAAGTGTGTTTCCCTCTGTTGGGCTTTATGGTTAGCGTCGTAAGCACTTGATGATTTGTTAGGATTGGACCTTGGTGTCGTGTATCTAGTGTACGTTGGTGAGAGTAGTGTAGACTACATGTGTTGGTACTTAGAGTACGAGTCTTAGTCGTACCTTGTAGAATCTTGTTGTGTATTTATATATATATTTATATATATATTTCCAATATATATTTATACTCGTTTACGGTAGCATATGAGCACGTGCCTTAGGTTTGCGTGGATGAGATTTGTTGAGCTATATATATATCTTACTAGATAGTTTAGCATTACCTAAATTGCCAGAGGATGTGGTAGTTAGAGTATCTTTTCCCACTGAGCTTATTTGCTCATAGGGGAATTTCATTTGCCCCCTGGTATTCCACGCCAGGTTACAGGAAACGTTACGGATACGGCAGGATGCAGTGCAACAAGAACTTTCTTTTGTTTCCTTGTTATAGGTTTTGGAGTTACGTTGGGTGATGTGGTTACGGTTGCAGCACGACTGGGATGGGGACGATAGGTATCTGCTGTCAGTTTCTTTACCCATTTTGTATGGGATTGTCTTATATTTCTCTTGGGAGCTAGTCTGTTGGCATATCCCTATTGGTGTATTCTTTATTTTTTATGTATTTATTATTTTAGGAGGTTATTGTATCTATTCTACATAGTTAGGTGCATTTCTGTATTCTTTTTCGAGCATTTGTGGCTCTGTTGATTATAGAGGGTTTGGAGGGGTTTTGGTTTCTTTCCACTACCTCGGCCCTAGTAGGATTGATGAATGTGGGGCTTGGAAGCCATTGTTATTATCGAACTGTTATTGGCAGGTTATTGTGTTGTGGTTTGGTGTCCGGATGTTCCATTTACAAACGGAACTCTGCCCGGATTTTCGTTAGATTCCTCTGTTTTGTTCTATCATTCATTTGGGTATGAATATACCATTTTTATCATTATTCCATACGTTTTCATGGTTAATGATATCTTAGTTGGTCATTCGTATTAAGGATCACATCCTAATTTTCTTGGATGTCCCGGTTCGGGAGTCTTAGGAATTTAGGGGCGTGACATCATGGCATCAGAGCATTTTTACCCCTTTTGTGGGTGTTTTATGACTGAAAGTCATTGGTTCTTATTTCTTTTTACTTCCGTATTCACTCCCTTAGCTCTTACTATCGGGTTTCTGAGTCCTAGGAAACAGTGGACGTGACAGCATCACCCTGCGCAACTCCAAAACCTGTGACAAGAAAATAAAAGAAAGCTATCGTTGCACCGCATGTTGTCCGTAGGTGCAACATTTCCTGCAACCTGGCGTGGGAATACCAAGCGGCGATAAAATACCGCTGTGAGCAAATAAGCTCAGTGGGAAATCTAATATTCTAACTACCACATCCTCTGATAGTTTAGGTAATGCTAAACCATCCAGTGATATACATAGCCCACAACATAACCCAGCCATGAAAAACCCAAGGCACGTACTCATATGCTACAGTAAATGAGTATATATATATCGAGGATATATATATATATACATATATATAAGTACAGAACAAGAGTCTATAAGGTACAACTAAGACTCGTACTCCAAGTACAAACACCGGTTAGATATATATATATATATAGATATAAATATGATGTCACACTTATTTAATTTGGACATATCATCAAGGCCACTTGGAACCATTGAATTATGTTGCCCAAAATTTAGTTCAAATATATATGTAATATGATATATGTATATGTGGACAGATATTTCGGTGGAGAAAGAAAGAAGCGTTGACCCAATTTGTTCCTTTATTCTTGTTCTTCTCTACTCATATGCACACACCACCCCATCATTCTTCTTCATCATCATAAACTAGGCATGGCCTGGTGTTCTTTTTCTCTTTCCTCTAGTCACCGATCTATGCATAGAAAGGGAGGCCAGGATGGATAAGAGAGGGAGCTGTGCACAGAGGCGACGGCTTGGCAGAGGTAGTCAGCGTAGTGGCGATGGCTAGGGGTTGCCGAGATGGCATCTCGGTGGTGACGCAACGTCGCAGCGGCGACGTGATGATGATGGGTTACACAAGTGAGGCGCAACCTGAAGAGGGTTTGTTGTTAGGTCGCGACTTGGACTATTCATCGATGAAGGTATAATGGGGCGACGGCGGCGACGTGGAGGTCTCTGGTGGTGGCGACGCTGGTTCGCGCCGTGATGGCGCATGACGAATAGTGGGAAGTTCGGCCAGATCGAGTTGGATCGAGTAGGTACCGATTCGGGCTTCGTTTGGCATGAAATTTTGAGGATAGCTTGCTTCCGATGTCGTACACGATATATCCGAATTTGGTGCGAAACCGTTGAGCGGTTCGCCGAGAATTTCAAATTTTCAATATGATTTTCAGTTTAGTTTTTTGTAAATTTATTCAAATGTTTTTATCGATTGTTAACGGGTTTCAACTATATTGAATAGGATGGTAAGGAAGTCGTTTTGGTCCGAGCGGGAAAATATTCGGACAACTTTGGTCGGTAGGCCCATTTACGGGTGCCGACACCATTCACGGTGTGCCATTTTGGGACTATTCTGTAAGCTTTATTTTAGATGGGATATATTTTTTAAATATATCTAACTCTCACACTCGTGGCATAGGGAGCCGTAAATTTTATTATTATTTATTTATTGAGCATGCTTTAAATGTTTAGGAAATTTTATGTTTCCTGCTGTTTGTGATTGTTAGTATTTGATGGCATGCTTTGTGTTATTTAATATATACCAGATTTAGGAGTTTTATAAACTCGATAATAAAGTGCCTCTAGGTGAGCTAGAAAAGAGGCGGAGTTTAGTAATTTATTTGACAAATTAAAATGATTTAATACTTACTTAAATTGGATGAAAATATGCGATAGCATCCCTTGGAGTTGAAGTGAATTAGTGAAAATTTTAAAAATTATATATGAACTTAGAACACGATATTAGCTCCCCTGTTGCTTATATTTTATTGACATTAAATATATGTTAGGGGATACGTGGAAGCGAGGGATGTTAAAACTTAGACGTGATCCTAGTTCCTTTTTATATTTTCGTAAATTATAAATAAGTGAAATTGCGAATTAGATTGTCCCTGAGGTGGATTAATTTGAAATCGGTTATTGAAATTTAATTATAAGCATGCAGATGTGTAAAATTTATAAGAGTTGGGTAATTAAAAACCTGGGTAACTTCAAGATAGAATTGTCGTGGTTTATTGCTTTAATTTAATTATATTACAGGCTTCAAATGAAAATGGTTATATTGTGAACTTGTTCTGTAACAACGATTGTAAGACAAGCATAAATTATTTAAAAATGTTGTACATGGATATTGAGTGACTGTTGAAGCATGATATACACATTGTATACACCATGAACATATTTGTATTGGGTGTGGTTTCATGTCTCATTCATTTTCCTTTGGTGTGAGTGAGTCCTCGGGTTGTCGCAACAACTAGCCAAGCAGTGTCTCTCTTTACCGACGGACTAGTACTCCATGAATCAGGGAGGCGTGTGAGGACTTGGTTCGAACACGGTATGTATTTCACGATTCGATAAATTCCTCGTGGTTGTGTTACTTTGGCGACATTATACCCGGATGTCCCTTGTTAGATAGGGTGCATTGGCATTCACATTGATTATTCATTTTCCATATTGTTATTTGTTGAGCTTTCATGACATTATTGTTTTGTTATAGCGAACAGGTTGGATTTGAATTATATTAAAATGTATATTATTCTCTTGGACGCTACGACGCAGTGGTTGTGATCGTGATGGTATTTGTAAATTTTTGGAAAATGATAAATAAAACACTCAATGTGAATGAAGATTTAATAACTTAAAGGTGGGAAATAAAAAGTGTAATACTTATAAGAACTAGGGTCAATGAAGCCACGATTGGCATATATTCGAGGTGGTTAAATGAAATTAAGTAAAAAGAGGCCGGATTAGTGTAATTGTTCCCCTTGAGTCGGGATTGTATGCATAGGCTATCCTTAAATGGAAAGTTAAGATAAATGTGTTTCCTTGGGCTAGGAGAGTGGCCTAGAGACGTAGTTTTGACCGTGAGTTCTAAGTTGTTTGGAGGGACAATTATAATTATGTTGGAATTAGACACATATGTGGTAACGGCCATGTAAGCCCTTGAGTATTCGTCGGTGGATGAGGTTATGGAGTGGTTGGTTTACTACTCTAGTTGATATATAAGAATTGTTGATTTGAGGTCTAACCAGGTATGATTGGTTATCATTCTTCCTTTTCTCTGGACTAGAGTTGTTTTAACTCTATATATTATTCGGCACCACATCCGTAGTTAAAAGTTGGACTATCATGTGTCTTAAGGATCCATTGAATGTAAATTGTGCTACCTATAATGGTTTGAGTTCTCATACTCCCGAGTGGATGTTTGATAGTAATTTTTAGACAGACTGGCAATGTTTGAGGATGGTATTGATCATTTATTTGTGGTATAGTGATATTGAGATCTTAGAGTATTATTGAGATTTTATGGTGATACTGATAGGTATGGAATTGATTACCTTTTAGTGCATACATAATGCACACTTTTGTTTTATATTTTCCTTGTCTTAGTCTCGGGTAAGAGACATGATACTGATTTATGCAGATGTAATGCCATTTGTAGTACCTTGGGTGGGTTCGGAGACATTGGAACTAAACATATTTGACCGGGTCCTAAACTTTTTCTTAAAAACCGGTTGAATCTTCGGTGTTCAGCATTTTTCTTTAAAAATCGAAGGGACTCGGCATCTGTTTGGGACTAAATGACTCCGGTACCTCTTTAGTGCGCCTCGATAGGCAATGTAAATTGGAGATTGTCTTTTCATTGTTGAATTTGATTCTGTGGTAGAGTTTTCCACTTGTGTTACCTTTGAGGTTTAGATTGTGGCGGTGTGTCAAAGCCATATGACCACTAGTTAGTTTTATAAGCTCTCTTTACTATAGGAGGCCTTGGAGAAAAGATCATTTAAATAAATGGATTATTTCACTGGTTATTGTGGATAAGAGGACATGTTTGAGGTTAGAATTATGAAAGTGAGACTCTCTAGGAATGATTTGATAGCGGTGATGTGTAGGCATTGTGGTTTAGTTGTCTGCATGATTATAGTTATTCCTTTTCGGTAGTCCTAAGGAGTGACCTATTTGCCTCCTAGTGACCTTGAGCGGCGTGCTCGGTGCACGGTGTGATAGACAGTTAGTTATTGTAGTATCTATAGATGAAAGTCCGTATAGGACTATTTTTGTACGCCTATACATATATGATTAGTTATATACAAGATTTTAGTTGTGTACATGTTTATATTTATGTTGTTTTAACCTGTGTATATAGGTTGATGATATATTTATTGTTCTGTGTTATCTTGATATTATTTGGATTATATGTGGGGTTGTTTTGGGGTCTCGGATTAGCGTGGGTGCCAGGTGAGAGTACTGACTGACCTAGTATAGATGCATGCACACGGGATGGTTAGACATTTATTGCGGCTAGGGGTGTGTTTGTTTGGGATATTTTTGGTGAGCCCCCGAGGTTGTGCTCACCCCCACACAGATTGCAGCTTTGTAGGTAGATGCAGCACGACGTGTTTAGCGGCGATGATATGGGTGAATTGGGACGATTTTACTTAGATTTCCTCATTTTGTCCGTAGTTATCCTTGTGTATTCTTATTTCTCTTGGGAGCTAGTCTGTTGGTATATTCTCTTTCGTTGTATATTTTTTTTCGGGTATTTGTTTATTCGGGGTGCCATTATACCTTTTCGTCATCGCTATGTGACTTTCTTTATAATTTCATTTGAGCATTTGGGGCTCTATCGATTCTAAAGGGGTTGTGTAGAGGTAGTGGTGTTCTTTTACACTATCTCGACCCTAGTAAGTTTCTGGAATGTTAGGCTGCGTGTCATTTTTTATGTTTCTGTTTTTATGGGCAAGTTATTCTATTAGAAATTTCTTATGAATTTCTATCACTCAGGTGGCATGGAATACTTTATTTTCATTCTTATTCCATGTATTTTCTCGTTATCGTTGATTCGATTGGTCATTTTTAGTGACGTCATACCTCAAGATTCGCTGATTCTCTAGATGGGAGTCTCAGGAATAAATGGGCGTGACAACGGCTTGCAGTTTTGGGGCTATTCTGTAAGATTTATTTTAGGTGGGATATTTTTTTAAATATATCTAACTCTCACACTCGTGACGTAGGGAGCCGTAGATTTTATTATTATTTATTTAGCATGCTTTAAATGTTTAGAAAATTTTATTTTTCCTGTTGTTTGTGTATTGATCGTATTTGATGGCATGCTTTGTGTTATTTAATGTATACGATATTTAGGAGTTTTATAAACTTGGTAATGGAGTGCCTCTAGGTGAGCTAGAAAAAAGGTGGAGGATAGTAATTTACTCGAGAAATTAAAATAATTTAAAAACTATTTAAATTGGATTAAAATATGCAGTCTAGCATCCCTTGGAGTTGAAGTAAATTAGTGAAATTTGTGAAAATTATATGTGAACTTAGAACACGATATTAGCTCCCCTATTACTTATATTTTACAAAAATTAAAATCGTGTTAGGGGATACATGAAATCGAGGAACGTGGAACCTTAGACGTCTTCCTAGTTCCCTTTTATATGCTCTCGTAAATTATAAAGAAGTGAAATTACGACCTGGATGTCCTTGAGGTGGATTTAATCAAAATCGGTTATTGAAATTTAATTAGAAGCATGCGGATACATAAAATTTAAAAGAGTTGGGTAATTAAGAACCTGAGTAACTTTGAGATGGAATTCTAGTGGTTTACTTCTTTTATTTAATTATAAAGCATGCTTTAAATGAAAATGGTCATATTGTGAACTTGTTGTGTAACAAGGACTGTAAGACAAGCATAAATCATTTGAAAATGTTGTACATTGATATCGACTCACTGTTGAGGCATGATATGCATATTGTATACACCATGAGCATATTTAAATTGGGTGTGGTTTCATGTCTCATTCATTTACCTTTGGTGTGAGTGAGTCCTCGGGTTTTCGCAACAACTATCCAGGCGGTGTCTCTCGCTACTGGCGGACTAGTATTCCGGGAATTAGGGAGGTGTGTGAGGATGTGGTCCGAACACAGTATGTATTTAACGAGTCGATAAATTCATCGTGGTTGTGTTACTTTGGCGACATTATACCCGTATGTCCCTTATTAGATAGGGTGCATTGGCATTCACATTGATCATTCATTTTCTATATGGTTATTTGTTGAGCTTTCATGATATTATTGTTTGCTTATAGTGAACATGTTGGATTTAAATTATATTAAAATGTATATTATTCCCTTGGGCGTTATGGCGCAGTGGTTGTGATCGTGATGGTATTTGTAAATTCCTGGAAAATGATAAATAAAGTACTTAATGTGAATGAAGATTTAAGGACTTAAAGTTGGGAAATAAAAACTGTAATACTAATAAGAACCAGGGTCAATGGAGCCACGATTGGCATATATTCGAGGTGTTTAAATGAAACTAAGTAGAAATATGCCAGATTGGCGTAATCTTTCCCCTTGAGTCGGGGTTGTATACATTGGCTATCCTTAAATGGATGATAAACGTGTTCCCTCGGGGCGTAGTTTTAACCGTAAGTTTTAAGTTGTTTGGAGGGACAATTATAATTCTTTGTTGGAATTAGACACGAATGTAGTAACGGCCAGGTAGGCCCTTGAGTATTGGTTGGTGTATGAGGTTATGGAGTGGTCGGTATACTACTCTAGTGGATATATAAGAATGGTTGATTTAAGGTCTAACCGGATATGATTGGTTAGGATTCTTCCATTTCTCTAGACTAGAGTTGTTTTAACTTTACATATTATTCAGCACCACATCTGTAGTTAAATGTTGGACTATCCTGTGTCTTAAGGATCCTTTGAATGTTAATTGAGTTACATATAAAGGTTTGAGTTGTCATACTCTCGAGTGGACGCTTGTTAGTAGTTTTGGGGACTGGGTTGATCCTTTATTTACGGTATAGTGATATTGAGATCTTAGAGTATTATTGAGATCTTATGGTGATACTGGCAGGTATGGAATTGATTACCTTTTAGTGCATACGTAAATCACACTTTTTTTTCATAGTTTCCTTGTCTTAGTTTAGGGTAAGAGACATGATACTGATTTATGCACACGTAGTGCGATTCGTAGTACCTTGGGTTGGTTCGGAGACATTGGAACTAAACAAATTTGACCGGGTCCTAAATTGTTTTTATAAACCAGTTGAATCCTTCGTGGTTCAGCATTTTTCTTTAAAAACCCGAGGGTCTCAGCATCCATTTGGGACTAAATGACTCTGGTACCTCTTTAATGTGCCTCGATAGGCGATGTAAATTGGAGATTGTCTTTTCATTGTCGAATCTGATTCAGTGGTAGAGTTTTCCACTTATGTTACATTTGAGGCTTAGATTGTGGCAGTGTGTCTAAGCCATATGACCACTAGTTAGTTTTATATGCTCTCTTTACTATAGGAGGTCTTGGAGAAAAGCTCTTTTAAGTGAACGGATTATTTCACTAGTTATTGTGGATAAGAGGACAGGTTTGAGGTTAGAATTATGAGAGTGAGACTCTCTATGAATGATTTGATAGCGGTGTTGTGTAGGAATTGTGATTTAAATGTGGGCATGATTATGGTTATTCCTTTTTGGTTGTCCTAAGGAGTAACTTTTTCATCTCCTAGGAACCTTGAGCGGCGTGCTCGGTGCACGGTGTGATAGATAATCAGTTATTGTAGTATCTATAGACGAGAGTGCGTATTAGACTATTTGTGTACGCCTATTCGGGTACGATTAGTTATCTATGAGATTTTACTTGTGTACATGTTTATATTTATGTTGTTTTGACCTGTGTATATAGGTTGGTGATATTTCTATTGCTCTATGTTCTATTGTGATTCTTGATATGATTTGGATTATCTGTGGGGTTGTTTTGGGGTCTCGAATTGGCGTGGGTGCCAGATGGACAACTTACTGACCTAGGATAGATGCATGCACACGGGATGGTTAGAGGTTCCTGGCGTCTAGGGGTGTGTTTGTTAGGGATATTTTTGGTGAGCCCCCGAGGTTGAGCTCACCCACACACAGATTGCAGGTTTGCAGGTGGATGCAACATGGCGTATTCAGTGGCGATGGTACGGGTGAATTGGGATATTTTTAATTAGTTTTATTTATTTTATCCGTATTTATTCTGATATATTCTTACTTCTCTAGGGAGCCAGTCTATTGGCATATTCCCTTTCGTTATATATTTCATTTCGGGTATTTGTTTATACGGGGTGCCATTATACCTTTTCGGCATCACTATGTGGCTTTCTTTATAATTTCATTTAAACATTTGGGGCTCTATCGATTTTAAAGGGGTTGTGTAGAGGTAGCGGTATTCTTTTCCACTACCTCGGCCCTAGTAGGTTTCTGGAATGTTGGGCCGCGTGCCATTTATTTATTTATGTTATTATGGGTAGGTTGTTTTTTGTATTGATTTTGGGTTCTCCAGATATTCCATTTACAAATAGAACTCTGCCGGATTTTCGTTAGATTTCACTTCTAAGTTTTTATCACCCAAGTGGCATGGAATATTTTATTTTTATTCTTATTCCATATATTTTCTCATTATCGTTGATTCTAGTTGTCGTTTTCAGTGATGTCATACCTCGGGATTCACTGATTCTACGAATTGGAGTCTCAGGAATAACGGGGCTTGACATATGCATGAATAAATATTATACAAATGCATGATTATCTATCAATTCTAAAAAAATAATGCAACGTGTTCCTAGAATGACAAATAATAAGATGTCTATTCTAAAGAAAGCATACCAATAGATTTCCTAAGATTAACATGCATTTGAAAATCTATTGATTTTGTTAAGATATCTGCCTATTGAGAATCTGTAGATATAAACTTTAGAGACACTATATCATCTTCAACAAGATCTCGAATGAAATGATGTCGAACATCTATATGCTTTGTCCTAAAGTGTTGAACAGGATTTTTAGAAATTTTTCTCTCACTCGTATTATCACAAAACACAGTCATTGTGCCTTGCGAAAAGCATAATCCTGCAACATTTGTCTCATCCATAACACTTGAATACAACAATTACCAATTGCTATATACTTAGCCTAAAAAGTCGTGGAAAGGGAAACACAATTTTGCTTCTTGCTATGCCAAGCAACTAAGCAATTACCAATATAGAAACACCCTACACTGGTACTTTTTTCATCATCAACATTACCGGGCCAATCAGTATCAGAAAAATATGCGATTTCAGTGTTAGTCCCTGATGGATACCATAATCCATAATTCACCATCCCTTTCATATACTTGATGATTCTTTTTACCGCGGTAATATGAGACTCCTTAGAACTTGCTTGGTAACGTGCACATAAACCAACACTAAAAGCAATGTCAGGTCAAATGGTAGTCAAGTACAACAAACTCCAAATCATACTCCTATAAAGTGTAAGATTGACATCTTTGCATTTAGTATCGATGTTATGCTTGACACTAGTACTCATGGGAGTGCGAACATCCTTAGCCTTTTCCAAACCAAACTTCTTCACCAATTCCAAAGCATAACGAGTTTGAGAAATCAAAATCCCATCACTCAACTGTCTAATCTAGAGCCTAAGAAAGAAGTTTAATTCACCAATCATGCTCATTTCAAATTCATGTGTCATTTGATCTCCAAAATAATGATCAAGTTTATCAGAAATGGAAACACAATATCATCCACAAAGATTTGAGCAATAACTGTATCACTCTCAATTTTCTGAATAAATAGTGTTTTATCCACTCCCCCTCGAGTAAAACCTATTCCCAATGGGTAGTCGGTCAACCTTTCATGTAAAGTTCTAGGAGCTTGCTTTAGCCCACACAGAGCTGTTTTTAGCTTCTACACATGACCAGGACAATGAGGATCTTCAAATCCACTTGACTGCTCCACATATACACTACAAGAAATTAGGCTTTTAGGCACAGTCTATTAGTGACGGTCTAACAAACCGTTACTAAAGGTAGCTTATTAGTGACGCTCCAAACAAACCGTCACTAAAAGTGCCCTATTAGTGACAGTCCAAACAAGCCGTCACTAAAGGTGATATAAGAGTGATGGTTAAACCAACCGTCACTAAAGGGGTCTTTTTTAGTGACGGTCCTAATAAATCATCAGTAAAGGGGTTCTATTAGTGACGGTTCAAACACTATTAGTGACGGTCCAAACAAACCGTCACTAAAGGGGTATTTTTGCCATAAAACCCTATTTTTCAACTCTTGTTTTAAGTCTCCAAATATTTAATTTCTCACACAACCAAACAATTTGACCCGGGGAATTACTCAATTGAACTTAATATCAGTTAATCTAATTACTTTGATTAATTAAGGATTTTATCAATTTTACTCAATTAAACTACTTTGAATATATTGAGGGATTTACTCAATTTCAATACTTTGAATTGTGTATTTTACATAATTTCACTCAATTACACTATTCTAAATTGGGGAATTTTTTTAATTTTACTCAATCGAACTCAATTAAACTATATTGAATTGGGGATTTACTCAATTTCATTACTTTGAATTGGGGATTGAACATAATTTCACTTAATATACTGCTTTAAATTGTGTATTTACTCAATTGATCTCAATTTCAATACATTGAATTGGAGATTTACTCAATTTTACTCAATTGAAGATAATTTTGAATTGGAAATTTTATCAATTAAACTCAATCAAATTACTTTGAATTGAGAATTTACTCAATTTCACTCAATTGCAGTCACTACATTGAATTGAGAATTTTATTAATTTCACTAATTTGAATTCGGGATTGAACTTAATTTCACTCAATTCCAGTACTTTAAATTGTGGATTTACTCAATTGAACACAATTTCACTACTTTGAAATTGGGGATTTACTCAATTTCACTTCTTTACTCAATTCAATTAGGGATTCACTCTTGTGAAGTCAATTTCACTCAAATGAATTGGGGATTTCCTAATTTGAAGTCACTTTAACTCCATTTCTTGAAATTGAATTGGGCATTTACTAAATTGAAGTCAATTTTATGAAATTAAATTGGGGATTTACTAAATTGAATTAAGGGTTTACTTAATTCAACTCAAATTCACTCAACTGAATTGAATTTGTTTCTAAATTGAACTCATTGATATGTAAATTTACCAATCACTACACTCGTAAACTAAATCATTTCATTAAAAATAAAAAATAAAAACTTAAAGATTATTTTTTATTTAGTATACATATATATTTTAGGGTAAGGTGCATAAAACCCCCCTCAACTATCGCCTAAGAGCAAAAAACCTCCCTCAATTACAAAAGACCCTCCTCAACTATCAATTGGGTACATTGTACCCCCTCAATTAATAAATGACACATTTATCCTTAAATTAAAATTTGAAAAAACATATAAATTAAAAAATATATATTAATTCTGAAAATATAAATAAAATTCGAAACATATATATATAATTCAAAACAAATATATAAAATTCGAAAACAAATATTTAAATTTAAAAAAACATATATAAAATTGGAAACAAATATATTAATTTCAAAACAGATATATATGTTTTGAAAAATAAAATTTTAAAAAAAATATATATTGGTAGAATGTCATATATTTTCTATTGAAGTGAATCAAACTACTTACCACCAATATCAATTAGTGGTCTTCTTTTATATATATGTTTTCCAAAATATATATATTTGTTTCAAAATTTATATATTTTTGAATTTTATATACTGTTTTTGAATTTGATATATTGTTTTCGGATTTTATATATTTTTTTCAAAATTTCTATATTGTTTTCGAAATTTATATATTTTTTTCAAAATATATATATTTTTGAATTTAAAATTTTTCATTCGAAGTTTAATATATTGTTTTCGAAATTTCTATATTTTTTTCAAATTTTATATATTTGGTTCGAATTTTAAGAAAATTTCAAAATTTATATATTGTTTTTGAATTTGAAATATATTTGTTTCGAATTTTAAATTTGTTTTTGAAATTTAATATATTTGTTTTGAATTTTATATATATTTTTCGAATTTTAAATTTTTTTCAAAATTTAATATATTGTTTTTTGAGTTATATATATATTAATTAACCTTAAAAATAATTTATTTTATTTTTTGTGGGTAATATTGTAATTTTTCAATGGGGATGGGGTAAATTGCACCCAGTTCGCATTGTTGAGGGGTTTTTTTGCCCCTTTTGTAGTTGAGGGGTTTTTATGCTTTTTTTTTTTGTTTTTTGGTTGTAATTTACAACATCATATATTTTGGGCCCAAAAATTTGAAAAGATTTAAAATTCGCGCCACATCATTTTGTTGTTATATTTTTGTACGCGGACTAATAGAAAATGGACACCTCATTTCATATTTTGGTAGTGTGCCTAGGGAATATCAGAATCCAATCAATTTTCCTTCCCCGCTTCATATCTCTATCACCTTTTACAAACCTTTGGCCTCTCAATCACTACTTTTACAATCCAAACGACGTAGCTCTTGCCTGTCCACATCTCAATTTCTAAATCATCGACATGCGACCGAAGAGGAATGATTATCGAATCTCTAGCCTGACCTAGATCGTGACTGATTTTAAACCGTCGATTATGTTCATCTCTCACCATCTCCGGCGTCTCCGTTGGCTACCTCTCTATTACTCACACGCACACACACACACATATATATGTATATCTGTATGATCTATATATATATGCACATGTTAATTGTACTTAATGATCTAGTGGGTGTCATGGAGTTCAGAAATTAAGCCCAATCAACATATATATATATATATACATGTATATGTAAAGGGGGATTTGTGTTGATATAATCCGCGAAACCAGGGGTACGGCAAGGGAAAGTTGGAAAAAGGTCAATAGGGTGAAAAAGGGGATTCACATTGATATAATCCGTGAATCCAGGGGTTCAACAAGGGAAATGTGGAAAGAGGCCAACAGGGTATCTCTAGATGAGATCGGGTACGCAATAATGCTCTACAAAGAGGCAATCGTTAAGGACTGACAAAGGGGGTCATAGCCAAAATTCAACCGCGCGACTCTATGAGCTTATCGCGTAGGGACTGTTATTTGACTGGCCTAGGGAAACACTTTGGGATGGTGAATACTGGGTCGCGAACTTATTCATTAAAATCACTTAAAGTAAACTACATGAAATGCGTCAAATAATGCTCAAGGTCATGTAAATGGAAAATATGCATAAAGGACATGACCCAGGAAAATATGACAACAAATAAAGGAATCCGCGGATTGGTAACATCCTGGATCGTGGATTAGTAAATGTCGCGGATTGGTATTACCGCAGATTGAACACCGCGACTTAGGTAATTTATGGAGGCTAACCGCGGATGTACATCTCGGATAACCATGATGACGTGGCAATAACTTATGCTTGAACCAGTGCCTATAAATAAGGGGTCAAGGATTCAATTGAGGGGGGTCGGAGACCTAGAAAGAGAAATGGTTAGAGAGAAAAAGTGCGATTCCTAGATCTTCCGATGATGTAATAGCTCTTGTCTTTCATTCTCTGTCTATATTTTTGGTATCTCACTTCAAATTCAAATAAAATCTATCATTTTGTCGAGTATTAGAGTGTGTAGATACTATTTTTAAATCACTTGAAACTAGAACCCCAACATTATGGTGACTCTGCTAGGGAAGAAATGTCATCTACACAAGCTAATCCTCGAAAAACTCACCAGAGAGGACGTCCACCTACCTGGCATGCAGAACAAGCTGAGGAACAAGAAGAGGAGCTAGTTCAAGAAACCGAACCAACTTCGCCAGCACAAATGCAGCGCCGGCGAGCAACTGTGAGAGAATAGAAGACAGGGGTTCTTCCGTTGGAAAATCTAGCACCAAAAACACCGAAAGTATCTCCAGTTTTGCTACAAGCTTTGCTCAGCATTCAGGAGACTCAAAAGGCTCTTCTCGCTATGATGACAGTGTCTCAGGCTGCAATACCAGGCTTAGAGGTACCACGAACAAAAAATCAAGCTCCGATGAGAGTTGCCATACCGGAAGCTTCACAAGAAGGACCCCGCGTACAAACATAGTTCCTAGAGAATGAGGTCTATATCACCAGGGATCAGCTACGAGCCATTTTAAGTAAAAAAGTTGATGAGGAAGAAGTTGAGATAGCACCACCATATCACCCAAGTATCATGGCCTTGCCATATCCTGAGGATTATGTTGCACCAAGATTTCAGCAATTCAACGGCAAAGAAGGGAATGCAAGAGAACATGTTTCTAGATTTGTTGATACTTTAGGGCCTCATAGAAATAACGAGCACTTGAAACTTAGGGAATTCTCTAAATCCATGATAGGCATCGCATATATGTGGTATATTAGCTTTGTTCCTCCCTCAGTAACAAGCTGGACATATTTGGTGGTAAAATTTTACACAAAATTCTTCCAAGCAGATGAAGAAGTATCAATGTTTTCACTCACCAGGCAAGGACAGTGCCTTGGAGAAGAGGTTGCCACTTATGTTAGGAGATTTCGTGAGACTGCCTTACAGTGCCATGAGCCTCTCTCTGAGCTTCAGTTGATTAAAATTTGCATAGAAGAAATGTTGGGGGAATATAGAGTACATTTGGTCAATCATGAGGTCAAAACTTTTTCAGCACTAGTGGATAATACGCAAGATGGGAGAAGTCCTAGCACCTCCAACATGTCCCAACATTATCATGAGGCGAATAGCAATGGTGGCAGATGGATAAAATGAGAGGATAAGGGGAGACCGTGGGGATCGCACCAAAAGATCTGAGCCACCTCTTTTGCCTTTTGGTGAAAAGGAAGCAATTGCTTTGCTTAATTAGTGGATTGCTAACGAAGTTATAATACTACCTACCACCCAAAGGATGCCAACAAGAGAGGAAAAGACGAGGAACAATTACTGCCCTTATCACAGGTCCATTCGACATTCTTTAATAGGGTGTTGGGCCTTTCGCGAGTTAGTACACGGGAATATAGTGTCAGGAGCCCTTGACGTGGCTAAAAACGTGACTAATGAGCCTTTTCTGGCACATATGGCAGTAGTGAGTGGTCATGATCATATGGAAATAATGAATGCTAACAAGTGCAAGGATGCTCCAACTCGTGAAATAAAGGAGTCCGCTAGGTTCAAAGCTTTCTTCAATGAGCTCCCAAACAAGAGCATGTGAAAGAGTTTTTGAAAGAACAGACTATCGCCGCTCTTAATCATACTATTATTATCCCACAACAGGCAAAGGTTACAGAAGAAATTACATTTTCAGAAAATAACAGGCAAGTCTTGTTTCCTCACAACCGCCCTTTATATGTACCTGCTACTATCAATGATCGCGAAATAAAACGAGCTTTTTTGGATGGTGGAACATCTGTCAATTTAGTACCTATCGCGACCCTACGAATGATTAATTTTCCTGAACGCAAGATTACGGCCCATGCCATCTCAGTTATTGATTTCAATGGAGACCAACAATCAACTCTGGGTTTCACGATATTAGATCTCAAGGTTGGGAAAATCAGGGCTCCTACTAAGTTTCATGTCATCAAAGGTGAGCCCTCATATCAACTACTACTAGGAAGGTCATGGTTACATACATATAGTGTAATGCCTTCATCATATCATCAAGTGATGAAAGCCAACTGGGGAGAAGGCATAATGACTCTTAAAGCTACCAAAAATCGCTTCTGCACTTCTAAGGCTCACTTTACAGATGCAATTTACTTTTTTGAACACGGAGAAGAAAGTGGTCCCGGTATCTATGCCATGCCCTTGTCAAAATGGGAAGAATTTGAAGTTGAAGGAATGCATAAAAGAAAGACAAAATAAGTAACTTGGTTACGAGTAAAAATGCCCAATGGGCGTTTGGTATACAAGTTGTGACGAGGTTGGGGGTCAGAGGCCTATACTGTTGGCACTGGCCCCGGGACATTAAAATTAAATTCGTGACCAGATCATGGCTTATGAGAAGTTGACATTGGAGATGGAATCATTCCGCGACCAACCTTCATGAGTCAGGGTCTAAGCAAAGAGGCCATGGAATCTTTGGTAAGTCTACTCAAAGAGTATCGCGATGTATTTTCCTTGGAGTACGACCAAATGCCAGGGCTGAGTACCGGACTTGTCAGTCATCATCTTAATGTATACTCGGCTTCAGAACCGAAGAAGCAAAAATAATGAGTATTCCACCTAGATTTGGAAATACAGATCAAAGCAGAAGTAGAAAAATTGTTAAAAACAAGCTTTATTAAACCCACTCAACATCCAACATGGGTCACAAATATAGTACCTGTGAAGAAGAAGAGTGGGCAGATTCGAGTTTGCGTGGATTACCAGGATCTTACCAAAGCCTGCCCAAAAGATGATTTTCCTTTGCCCAACATTGATACCATGGTGGACGCGACTGCAGGGAACAAGATGTTTTCACTTATGGACGGTTTCAGTGGCTACAACCAGATGTCGTTTCGACTCAAAAATGCTAGAGCCACGTATCAGCGTGCCATGACAGCTATTTTTCACAATCTGATGCACAAGATAGTGGAAGACTATATGGATGATTTGGTGGTCAAGTCCAAAGTGGCACATAATCATGTTGATGATTTAAGAAAGGTGTTGCAACGATACCATGAGTACAATTTAAAGATGAATCCTTTGAAATGCGTTTTTGGGGTTCCAGAAGGAAAATTTTTGGGATATGTTGTACACCGACAAGGAATAGCCTTGGACCCCATGAGGGCTAGAGTAGTGCTAGAAATGGCACCTCCAAAGACTCGTAAGTTGCTGAAAACATTTTTGGGAAAAAATTCATATCTCAGAAGATTTATTCCAGCACTAGCAGAAGTTACTCACACGCTCATGCCATTGCTAAAGGAAAAAACTTAATATAATTGGGGGAAGGAGCACTAGGAGGCTTTTGAAAGAATCAAGCAGATTTTGGCATCTCCAAAAACAATGATGGCACCACAGTCAGGAAAACCGCTGATAATGTATCTCACTTCTACCAGTAAGTCGATAGGAGCACTTTTAGCTCAGGAGCATGGAGAGGAAAAAATAGTATATTATATCAATCACGTACTCAGAGGGCCTATGTCGGTGTACACATCCTTGGAGAAACACTTTTTGACCTTAGTATTTGTGGCTCATAAATTTAAACATTATCTGCTACTTAATCCTTTGGAATTGGTAACTAAAAGTGATCCCATTCGATATCTGCTGACGAAACCCATTATGAGTGGAAGAATGGCATGCTGGCTATTGGCATTATCTGAGTACGAGATCACATGTTCTAGGCCAAAAATAGTAATAAGTCAGGCGTTGTAAGATTTATTAGCTTTATTTCCAGAAGGTTCTGAACCCAAATGTGAGGAAATATGAATTGTGGGAAGCACAGAGTATACATTAGAATTCGATGGCTCTTCCACATAACAGGGAGGGGGAGGTGGTTTTGTTTTAAGAAACGAAGAAACAAAAGAATAAATTGTGATGGCCTACAAGCTTGATTTTCCTTGCACCAATAATGTGGTAGAGTACGAAGGTTTGGCAATATGAGTACAAATGGCCCAGCAATTGAAAGTAAAGGTGCTCCATATAAAAGGGGATTCAAAACTTATCATCAAGAAAGTTAAGGGGGAGTATGGTGTGAAGGAACCCCATCTTGTGCCATACAGAACTTTCACTAGACAGGTGTTGGGAACTTTTGAGTCTGTAAGATTTCAGCATGAGCCATGAGAAAACAACAGACATTCTGATGCATTAGCAACATTGGGTTCGCGGTTGCAGTTTCAAGGAATGGATTCTAATTTTCAAATACTATAGAGAACTAGTTCCATAATCAGTCAAGAAGCAGAGTCACAACCTTATGCAGACTGGAGAAGAGATATAGTTCAAGCCTTATTTAGCAATGACAATACTGCTCTGAGGTGGGGATATCAAATTATAAAGGGAGCATTGTATCATAAGGCCGCAGAGGGGATGCTAGCTAAATGTATATCAATAAAGGAAGCACAGGAGCTATGGCACAAAGCTCATAAGAAAATATGTGAAAAAATGGATATAAGTCTTTACCAAAGTATACAACGAGAAGGATACTTTTGGCCAAATATGAAAAGTGATGCTAGAGAATTGCAAAGTGTTAGAATTGCAATGCTTTCCCATCCGTGAATGAGGTGAACTTCGCGGATATCACCGAATGGCGGGATAAATATGTGCTCTATCTAAGTGAGGGAATTCTACCTAAAAAATACAAGTCGCGATTTAAAAGACTGTATTCGCAGTATGTTTTACATAATGGGAAGGCTGCTTAAATGCGTTGACGAAGAGGAAGCAGGAGAGGTGCCAAAGAAACTCATGAGTTTGGACATCAGGGCCAAAGAAAAGTATTTTAACAGCTTTTATTGTCTGGATATTACTAGCCCATAATGGTAAAAGATAATGGAGATTTTGTCAGAAAATGTCATACTTGTCAGTTGCATGTGGATCTTATTCACGCCCCAGCAGCGGAGCTACATAGTTTATCTAGTTCTTGGCCTTTTCACACTTGGGCTTTGGACATAATTGGGCTAGTTACGCCACAAGCTCTGGGACATGCATGGGTGTTAGTCGCGACTGAATTATTTACAAAATGGGTAGAAGCTGTCCCATTATGACGAACAACGACCGACAATGTTGTCAGATTCATAAAAGAGAACATTATTTATCGATTTGAAATACCAAAGGTTATACTATCAGATAATGGGACTCCTTTTGTCAACACTAAGGTCACGGATCTGCTTGAAAGATATTCAGTAATTCATCATAGGTCAATGCCATACTACCCTAAAGGGAATGGACAAGATGAAGCTTCAAACAAAGCTTTAATCAGAATATTGAGTCGTTCGGTGCATAATGATCAGAATAAGTGGTTGGAAGAACTGCCCATAGCTTTATGGGCACATCGGACCTCCTACCGAATTGATACAGGAATGGCCCCGTATTCACTTGTCTATGGAGCAGAGGTAGTATTACCACAAGAGATAGCACTCACGGCCAAAACATTAACCGGTGAAAGCAAATTGGAAAACGGAATGCTACAAGTTGAGAGTTTGGAAGAATGAAGGGATGAAACATTTATGAATCAAAGGACCTGTAATGCTCAACAAGCAAAGGGGTATAACAAGAAAGTATATAATCTACGAATATTTGAATAGGATCGAAGCCCCAATTTTGTAAGTCTAATGCTAGCAGAAGATGGTATATTTTCGTATATCAATGGTATCGAAATAAAGCCCTAACTTTTCCAAGGCTAGCAGACTATTGTAGATTCTTTTTTTGGGTTCGATAAAATTACCGTAATACTCCAATGACAGCTATAACCATTGATTTGAGTGATGGGTTATTAACTATTATCGAATTTTTCCATTTCAAGATGGGTTTCCTTTCCAATCAACATTGAGCAATTTTACACCTCGGATTGGCCATGGATGGTACACTATTATAGTTACTACCGAAAATTAGTCTTTCTGCCTTCTTAATTTATTGAGTTGATTTAGTGCATGCTTTTTCTTCTACACATTAACAAGCCATCTTGTTCTCAACTAGTTGTGTTTGGTTGCATGAGTATTATGTCTCTGTTATGCGATTGTTGCTTATACGGATGATAACTTTCAGTTTTAATTATATTTTTCTTCTGATGTCTCTATTGGCTTTTGCTTCATGTCGCAGAAACGTACTTGTCGTGTCACGCCCTGTTTTTCTTGAGACTCCCATTCGGAGAATAAACGAATCCCGAGGTATGACGTCACTAAAAATGATCACTAGAATCAACGATTATGAGAAAAATACATGAAATGAGAATGAAAATAAAGTATTCCATGTCACCTAAGTGATAGAAACTCAGTAATGAATTCTAACAAAAATCCGGCAAAGTTCTGTTTGTAAATGGAACATCCGGACAACCCAAAAACAACGCAACGGAATAACCTGCCCATAACAACATAAATAGAATTAATGACATGCAGGTCAATATTACAGAAACCTATTAGAACACCTCTAAAATCGATAGAGCCCTAAGTGCTCAAATGAAATTATTAAGAAAGCCACATGACGATGCCGAAATGGTATAATGGCACCCCGAATCAACAAATACCCAAAATAAAATATACAATGAAATGGAAGATGCCAACTGACTGGCACCCAAGAGAAATAAGAATACATAAGAATAACTACGAATAAAAGGAACAAAACTAACTAAAAACGTCCCAATTCGCCCGTACCATTACCACTGAAAACTCCTTACTACATCCACCTAGGAACCTGTAATCTATGTGGGGGTGAGCTCACCAAAAATATCTATATAACACATTCTTAGCCATCTAGGTAATTCTAACCATCTTGGGTGCATGCATCTATCCTAGGTTGGTCAGTTGTCTCATTTGGCACCCACACAAAATCGAGACCCCAAAATAACCTCACCACAATCTCAAACCTAACCAAGGATCACAATAAAGCACCGAGCAACAGAAATATCACTAATGCATAAACACATGTCAAAACAACATAAATATAAACATGTACACAAGTAAAATCTCGTAAATAACTAATCATACCCGCATAGGCGTACATAAATAGAGTAATACTCACTCTCGTCTAGAGATACTACAATAACTAACTATCTATCACATCGTGCACCAAGCCTGCTGCTCAAGGTTCCTATGAGGTAAATAGGTCACTCATTAGGACTACCGAAATGGAATAACCATAATCACACCCACAACTAAACCACAACGCCTACATAGCACTGCTATCAAATCAGTCCTAGAGAGTTTCACTCTCATAATTCTAACCTCAAACGTGTCCTGTTATCCACAATAATCCGTTCACTTAAAGGATCTTTTCTCTAAAGCCTCCTATAGTAAAGAGAATTTATAAAACCAACTAGTTGTCATATAGTAGGTTCACACTACTTCCATCTATTCTTCGAAAGTACAATAAGTGGAAGAACTTTGTCATTCGAAAGAGAATTTTCTTTGTCATACTGCCTACTGAGGCACAAGAAAGGGGTACCGGAGTCATTTAGTCCTAAATAGATACCGAGGCCCTCGAGTTTTTAAAGAAAAGATGCTGAACCCCAAAGGATTCAACCGGTTTTTAAGAAAAAATTTTAGGACCCGGTCAAATCTATTTAGTTCCAATGTCTCCGATCCCACCCAAAGTACTACGAATCGCACCATATGTGCATACATCAATATCACGGCTCCTACTCGAGACTAAAACAAGGAAACTATAAAAATATCGTGCATTATGTATGCACTTAAAGGTTACCAATCCCACACTTTTCAGTATAACCATAAGATTACAATACCACTCCAATATTTTAATATCACCTTACTATAAACAAAGGATCAACCCAGTCCTTAAAACTACAAATAAGCGTCCACTCGGGAGTATGACAACTCAAACCGTTATGGGTACCTCAATTTACATTCAATGGATCCTTAAGGCACATTATAGTCCAAAGTTTAACTACTGATGTGGTGCTGAATAATATGTAGAGTTAAAAACAACTCTAGTCCAGATAAAAGGAAGACCCTATCATACTCGGTTAGACCTCAAATAAATCATTCTTATATATCAACTAGAGTGGTATACCGACCACATAATAAATTCATACACCGACCCATATGAAATGGTCTACCAGGTCGTTGCTATATACA
Organism: Cornus suecica; assembly: GCA_963922005.1. Taxonomy (NCBI): domain Eukaryota; kingdom Viridiplantae; phylum Streptophyta; class Magnoliopsida; order Cornales; family Cornaceae; genus Cornus; species Cornus suecica. Next base: position 48,479,015 of record OY998241.1, on the reverse strand, counting down.
TGTTTAAGCCCAACACGAGTCACAACTATCCCTCCAAATGACTTAGAACTAACGGTCAAAACTACGTCTCTATGCCACTCTCCTAGCCCAAGGGAACACGTTTATCATTACTTTCCATTTAAGGATAGCCTATGTATACAACCCCGACTCAAGGGGAAAAATTACGCCAATTCGGCCTCTTTTTACCTAGTTTCACTTAACCACCTCGAATACATGTCAATCGTGGCTCCATTGACCCTGGTTCTTATTAGTATTACACTTTTTATTTCCCAACTTTATGTTCTTAAATCTTCATTGACCTTGAGTGATTTTTTTTTATCATTTTCCAGGAATTTACAAATACCATCACAATCACAACCACTGCATCGTAGCACCCAAGGGAATAATATAAATTTTAATATAATTCAGATCCAACCTGTTCGCTATAAGCAAACAATAATATCATGAAAGCTCAATAAATAATCATATGGAAAACGAATGATCAATGTGAATGTTAATGCAATGCCAATGCACACTATTTAACAAGGGACATCCGGGTATAATATCGCCAAAGTAACACTAACCACGAGGAATTTATCGACTCGTGAAATACATACCGTGTTCGAACCATGTCTTCACAGGCCTCCCTAATTCCTGGAGTAGTAGTCCGCCAGTAGCGAGAGACACTGCCTGGCCAGTAAATGCGACAACCCGAGGACTCATTCACACCGAAGATAAATGAATGAGACATGAAACCACACCTAAATGCAAATATGCTCATGGTGTATACAATATGCATATCATGCCTCAACATTGAGTCAATATCAATGTACAATATTTTCAATCGATTTATGCATATCTTACAATCCTTGTTACACAACAAGTTCAAAATATAACCATTTTCATTTAAAGCGTGCTTTATAAATATATTAAAGAAGTAAACCACGATAATTCCATCTCGATGTTACTCATGTTCTTAATTACCTAATTCTTGTAAACTCTACATATCCACATGCTTATAATTAAATTTCAATAATCGATTTCGGATAAGTCCACCTCAGGGACAATCTAGTTCCTAATTTCACTTATTTATAATTTACGAGAAAATTTAGAGGGAACTGGAACCACGTTTGAGTCCAACAAAGAATTCTATTTGTCCCTCGCTTCCACATATCCCCTAACATATATTTAATTTCAATAAACCACTAACGACAAGGGAACTTATCATTACTTTCTAAGGGCATTAGGCGGCTTCTTCAACTTAATTTAGGTAGGTTTTAATTCTTCAATTTTTTAAAGAAATAATTTAAATTAATTTATGAAGGGAATTCTATTTCGAATCCCATTTACTCCACCTATTGATATTTTATTAATTTTATAAAAATTTCTATGTCTCGTTTATAGCTAGGAACGCTAACACCGGCTATCACGCACACATAATCATACACTGAAAGTGCTAGAAATTCATACGTACTAATAATGAGAAATAGATTTGTATATAAAAAATCCCACATAAATAAATGCTTACAAAACAACCCTAAAACGGCTCACCATGAGTAGTGTCAGCTCCCAAAAATGTGCCCGCCGACCAAAGTTGTCCAAAAAATTTTCCGCTCGGACTGAAACGACTGCCTTACCGTTCTATTCAATAAAGTTAAAAATATTTAGCGATCGATAAATAAATTTGAACAAATCTACAAAAAAAAATTGAAAATCATACCAAAAATTTGAAATTCTCGGCGAATCGCTCAACGATTTTGCACCAAATTTGGGTATATCGTGTACGAAATCGGGAGCAAGCTATCCTCAAATTTTGTGCCAAACAAAGTACGAATCGGCACCGAGTCAACCCAACTCGGTCCGGCCGAACTTGTCACTGTTCGTCATCACCACAACTGTTACGCCGACCACCGGTTATTGTCTCGCGACCACCACCTGTCATCGCACGACCACCATGCCATTGTCCCTGGCTTTCGTTCCGAAAAACACCTCAGCTTCAGATCACGCATAGCGCGACCCCAACTCAATCTCTTTGTATCGTGAACTCCCCCAGCCGCCATGCAGCCGCTTATGCAACCCCAGTCGTTGTTAGCTCCGGCGAACTTCACCCCTAACAAAGTCGCGCGTCAATAGGCGCGACCTCTCTCTCTCCTAATCTATTTTTCTCTCTCTCTTTCTTTTTCCCGCCGATCTGGTAAGTAAGAGAAGAGAAATCCGACTACTGTCGGTGCAAATGAAGAAGAAAGAGAAATAGGCCTCTGGTCGTGAGCATGAAGAAGGAAAACTCGTGTGGAGGAAGAGGTACTCTGCACATGGAAGAGAAAGAGATAACTGATGTTGTGTCTCTCAATACCCACCACACACATAATGTCCAATAATTATATATATATAATTACATAAATTCATATATATATATATATATATATATATATAATTACCCCCATATATATATTTAATTACAATAAACATATATGTACATACAATAAATCTTGAAAATGTACCAGGAACCCCCAAATAAAATCACACGAGCCCGTAAATATAAACAGGACGCCCAATAATTATAATAACTAGTATAACTAGCTTAGGGTAAAAACCCAATACCAAAACACCGGTTACGTACATAACCCACCGAAACTCCTAAAATAAGGAAATGCCAAAAGTCAACCCAATAAATCTAAAAATACACGTCACACAAGTACAAATACGGGGAAACACCAAACTAACGCAAATACCCCTAAGCACAGAAGTCAAACAATACCTAGGGCCACACACTTACAAACACAGAGCACGTCAATTAAATAAAGCTCAAACTAATCTCATTACAAGGGAAAACAAAATGTCGAACCCCTAAAGCACTAAATGCTGAACTCGAATAACAACGTCGGAGCCTTAAATGTTGGACCTACTAAGTATGTCACCACCTAGTATAAGCACCAAACGTCGAGCATCAAAATGAAATCACGTATTCGCACTAGAACCCACGTAAACCTCTAGCCACGTCCAAACACAAAACATCACTTCAAGTAATGTAATCACTAAAGAAACCCCACGAAGTCACCAAAGAGACAATTGCAGAGTCGTGTTGTCGAATCCAGAACTCACGTCAACGTTTCGCCAAATCATAAATAATATTGTCACGTCAAGTCATGTAATGCTAAAGAAAGTCCACAAAGTCATCGATGAGAAATCGCAACGTCGTCTAGTCAAGTGCAGACATAAACACAAAACATTTACCTATGAAACACCAAGAATAAACACAACATCATGAACAAGTGACGTCACAACTTAAAATAAATCAAAAATAATTTCAGGAAAATGGGAAAATAACACGGGGTGTTACATGTCGCATTGTCAAGGCAAATACTGTCATGAATCTGGAGCTTTCGTGAATTGATGGTTAGTTTATTTATCAGGGGATTTCATGAATTGATGGTTAGTTTATTTTTACTTGTTTTTCGATTTACATACCTTGCCCATTGCTTGTTTCCTCATTTGTAAAGTTGGTGGTGTATCTGAAGATAAAATTTCACTTAATGTGTAATTTATAAAGAAATGTCTTATTTGTTTCACACCCAATGGTTATATGTTTGAATCATCAACTGGCCTTCCATGAATCTCTTGATCTTTTTCTCTTGTTTAAATTTATAGAAATGGATCTTTAGCATACCTATATCTTTAATGATAAACAAAATCTAGAACTAAATCCCCATCTTTCCTTTTTTTGATTTTGAATTTTAAAGAATGTCTTCTTTCCATTACATTAGTTAGGTTATGCTTCTATTGTAAAATTTGTGGAGGGATCAATTTTGGTGACCTTTTATGCCACTGTCTGACCCTTTTATATATATATCATGGATTTTATTTAACAGTTTTGTTTTGCTTTTTTTGGTTATGTATAGAATTTGTCATGGATTCCTAAAAATAATGAAACTACCCTTTTGCATATTGTATTGCAGCGCAAAAAAATGGCAAAGTCAAGAAAATGAAGGAGCTGAAACTGATGAGATTGGTCCAACAATTTCTATGTAGTGGTGTGAAGCCCTTATGCTGATTCTTCAGTTTCTTTTCGTATATTTTGCTCATTTGTAGGTGTTGGATGGAGCTTCCTTATTTGTTTTCATTTTGATAAGTTGTGTATATGTATATAGGTATAGTTGGTCTGACATGGAACCTTGTTTTCCTTTGAACATCTAAATGATGGATCTATGACAGTTTCCTTTCAATTGAATTTTTTATGATTAATGATGTATTATTTACCAACTCTATGTCTTAAGTTCTTTTACTTCTATTAAGGTTGCTTTGAATTTTGCTTATGGCAGTTTTCTTAGCCTGTGCCTAAAACTAAGATTTATTATACTAGCTAGTATGAAAAATCATATTAAAAAATATTATAAACAACAATCAAACCGTCTCCAATAAGTACTTGAGACGGTTAAAATAATTATTTGAGACACTCCAAAAACGTGACAAATAAATATTTGTGACGGAATAATATAACTAATAGTGACACTACCTACCGTCCCAAAAAGTCACTCATTAGGCACAGTATCATTAGTGGCGGTATAAAGCGTCCCTAATAGTAAATTTAATAGCGACGGTCTAGACCGTCACTAAAACTGCTTTAATAGCGACGCTCCAAAAACATCGTCCCAAAAGAGTAACTAAGACACCTTTTTTAGGCACGGTCCATGTTGACTTTTAGTGACAATTTTAGGAATTTTAGAGACAGTTTTGACCGTCTCAAAAACCACGATTTCTTGTAGTGACACCTCATCATAAATAATACCATTAAAGAATGCACTCTTTACATCCATCTGATAGAACTTAAATCCAAGATGACATGTAATACCAAATAAAATCCGAATAGATTCAAGTATAGCCACTGGAGCAAATGTCTCATCAAAGTTTATACCCTCCAACTGAGTATAACCTTGAGCAATTTTTATCTCATCAAGCCTAGCCTTATTCTTAACAACAGTACAATTTTTATCCTTTTTATTCTTGAATATTCACTTGGTACCAATCACATTTATCTCTTTCGGTCTAAGCATAAGATACAACACATCATTCTTAACAAAATGTTGAAGTTCTTGTTGCATAACATTGATCCACTCACTATCTTGAATAGCTTCTTTGACATTTTTAGGTTCCAAGGAAGATGTATAGCATGCATACAAGACTTCATTCATTACCTTTCTACGGGTCACCATCATCTAATAAACAGATCCTGTCACGCCTCATTATTCCTGAAACTTCAATTAGGAGAATCAGCGAATCCAGAGGTATGATGTGACAGAAAACTACCAATAGAATCAACGATAACGAGAAAATACAAGAAATAATAATAAAAATAAAGTATTCCTTTCCACCTGAGTGATAAAAACTCAATAATGAATTCTAATGAAAATTTAACAGAGTTTCGTTTGTAAATGAAACATCCGGACAACCCAAAAACAACATAACAGAATAACCTACCCATAATAACCAAAATAGAATCAATGGCACGCAGCCCAATATTCCAGAAACCTACTAGGGCCGAGATAGTGGAAAAGAACATCGTTACCCCTACACAACCCTTTAAAATTAATAGAGCCACAAATGGTCGAATATAAATACAAAGAAAATCACAAGGTAGTGCCGAAGAGACACAATGGCACTCCGAAATAATAAATACAGGAAGTAAGAGAGACACCAAAAGGGATTATGCCAACATACAGACTCCCAAGAGAAATAAGAGTACAAAATAATAACTACGAATAAAAGGAACGAATATAGACGAAAACGTCCCAAAGCACCCGTACCGTCGCCGTTCTACCTGTCGTGCTGCATCCACCTGCAAACCTGTAATCTGTGTGGGGGTGAGCACAACCTCGGGGGCTCAACAAAAATATCTATATAACACACTCTTATCCGTCTAGGAAATGCTAACCATCCCAGGTGCATGCATCTACCCTAGGTTGGTTAGTTGTCTCATTTGTATCCACGCCAAACCGAGACCCCAAACTAACCTCACCAACAATCTTAAACCTACTCAAGAATCACAATAAAGCACCGAGTAATAGAAATATCACTAACGCATATATCAGATCAAATCAACGTATATATATATATATATATATAACCCCATAAACAACTAATCATATCCAGAAAGACGTACACAAACAGGGTCTAATACACACTCTCGTCTAGACATACTACAAGAACTAACTATCTATCACACTGTGCACCGAGCACGCCACTCAAAGTCCCTAGGAGGTAAATAGGCCACTTTTTAGGCCTACGAGAAGGGGATAACCATAATCATGTCCACAGCCAAGTCACAACTCTTACACAGCACTGCTATCGAATCATTCCTAGAGAGTCTCACTCTTATAATTTCTTACATCAATCATGTCGTTTTACCCATAATAATCAGTAATAGAATCCGTTCACTTAAATGATCTTTTCTCCAAGGCCTTCTATAACAAAGAGGGCTTATAAAGCTAACTAGCAGTCATATGGCTTGGACACACCGTCACAATCTAAACCTCAAATGTAACACGAGTGGAAAACTCTATCACTAAATCAGATTCGATAATTTAAAGATAATCTTTAATTTCCACCGCCTATCGAGGCACAATAAAGGGGTACTAGAGTCAGTTAGTCTTAAATGGAAGTCGTGGCCCTTGGGTTTTTAAAGAAAAAAATACTGAATCCCGAAGGATTCAATTAGTACTTAAGAAAAAGTTTAGGACCCGGTAAAATCTATTTAGTCCCAATGTCTCTGAACCTAACCAAAGAAATAGGAATCGCACTATGTGTGCGCAAATCAGCATAACGTCTATAAACCGAGAATATGACAATAACAGTAACAACACAAGTTTATATAAAGTCCTCCCCAAAGGCTAAAACCTTAGAATCCCAAGTTCGGCTAAAAGCCAAGGAAGAACGACAACAAAGAGTAAGACCAACCACAAGAGATCAAACTGAAAACCATTTCGAAATCCCGTTTTGAACTTCTTTTAAAACTGGTCCTCAGACCATCAATATTTGTTTAAGAGTTTGAGAAAACTATAAACAAACCTCTAAGGCATAACTAGCTCAAAAGGAATTTCAGAAACAACTAGGAGAAATCTAGACTTGTCGAACTCCAACGATACCGAGATCTCGGCATAACCTCGAGGTCTCAATAACAGGGACAAACAATACCCTGAACTTACTGACTTCACAAGAATGTTTGAAAAATGAAATTTTGCTGCCATCTTCAAAATGGTTTACTACTGATACCCCTGGTCCCAGAGTTCAACTCCTATTTTATAAAACAAGTTCTTGACTTAGAGTTTTCAAAACAATTATCGGGACCCGATTAAATCTAAAACACAGCTTTATAAAAACCCAAAAGCTTTAAATTTTCAAAACATTGAGAGAGTCTTAGTTTGTCCCAAAGATCCAAACTGTAACCAAGATTTCAATGGACATGAGCTAAAGATCGTTTTATTTCTCAAAATACCTTCAAAGTGAAAGGAAGAGCGATAAGCTCAAAATACAGGAGTTGAAAGAGAGATGGTAAGTCTAATGAGCCTAAACCGACTTTTAACTTAATAACTCACCTCCCCACCGAAGGGGTACGCCAGCCACCCCGCGGTAGCATCAATAACCCAAAACAAAGTCCTATATAGCCGAAAACCACAACCTCATCTAAGTCCAGGTATGAGGGTTGACGAACTAAACTAGAAGCCCGCTATAAGGCCAAGTCCTAATTAACTTCACACAATCAACTAGAATATCTGCCAATCATGGCTCCGTTAACCCTAATTCTTATTGTTATGCTTTTTGACGTGTCTAGAAATGTGTTCCACGTTACAATACCCAAGTATAGGTAGTCAAGTTATAATATAGTCTTGGTGAGTCCAAGTGTCGAACCTCAGGGAGAGTCGGAAAGATGTATGAAAAATGAATTTTATTTTTGTCCTTGAATTGATTTGATTGATTGATTTTGGTTGTTTTCTTGAATTAAATTAAATACTAAGGCATTGGGAATTCCTTTACAATGTCGAAACCAAGTGTACCACATATCCAAATAAGTAATAAAAATTAACCAATACAATCATCATATGTTAATTATATTTGCATGGCAAGAAAGGGGTCGCTTGGTAGGATAATCCATACTAACAACGCAACTCTCCAAATCATGCCTATAAGCAATAAATAATTAACATACTAAATGAATTATATAAGTTAACTAATAGAATCATTATATATTCATTATAAATGCTATGGCAAGAAAGTGGTCGCTAATGAAGCAACTCTACAAATCATGCCTATATTAGCAATAATAATAAACATACTAATGATCTAGTAAATCCCATTAAATAAGTAGTATTATTAATTGTATATGAATCATAAGAATTGTGAACTATAAAGATGTAATTACATTCAAAGTATTCATTATACCTATGTAAGATCATAAGAAATCAAGAACACCACATAAAGTGGGTTGAGCATTACTTATATCATTGTATGGCATAATGAATCTTAGATGTAATTACCTAAGTGTATTCATTGATTCAAAGAACTCAATATACATGGCATAAAGAGGCAAAGAATCATTGAATACAAATTATTAGATTCATATATTATCAATAATACTAACCTTGAAGCATTAAATACTTGGATATGCAAACACTTGGTTCTTCATTTTAAATTCATTCCCTAGCCTTAGCTAGAGAATTACTCTTCCATTACAAATATATAAATCACTATGTTTATCTTCACTCCTATTCCTCCTCTTACAAATGAAAGACTACCTCTATTTATAGGGAAAATATGGAATCAAATGACAACTAGAAAAGAGAAATTGGATTTCTTTTTGTTTGAATATTCATTACTTTCCACCCCATTGTCTTCTTTTCACATGTGCCTTTGTTTCTTCCATGTGCCTTTGTTTCTTGACATGGATCAGATTTACTCTTGTAAAATCATAATCCAATGAATGTGGTAAATCTTCAAGAAGATGTAAAATTCGCATCACCCTTTGGTAAACCCGAACCCGCATTGAATTCTGCACAATTCTGCAGTTTTGAACCTGACTTGCAACTGCCATAACGCCTTCATTTCAAATCGAAATAAGGTCATTCTTGTGCTCAAATTGAAGGTCTCTGAATTACCTTTCCAATGGTACCAATTCCATGTCCAGAATCAAAACACAGAATTATTTATAGGCATTTAACTAAAGGGTGGTCAGGATGAATATATTTCATGCATAGTTGATGACCCAATTTGCATGGAATTGATTGAATTCTTCATGAAGACCTAGAAAATAAGACAAACACAAAAATATCATAAAACTTGAATAAAAGATATCACTATAGAACTAAAAGATGTAAATTAAGGGGTTTAAATATATAATATTTGACACTTATCAACACCCCCAAACTTACATATTACTAGTCCCTAGTAATACCAACATAAATTAAAAAGAGTAAAATTAAAATTGATAAGTCTTTTAAACCCCTAGGCATCCCTAGTAGGACGAGTGAAGTCTCGTGAGGGTTTAACAGAAATGATACCCACAAACAACCTTTTTTATTTATTTTTTATTTTTTTTTTATTTTTTATTATTATTATTTTTTTATTCTTCATTCTTGTATGCTCATGAAATCAAATACACATTAATCATGTAATGTTATGATGTCGTAAGAATAGAATGCATACAAATTATCCCCACTCGCTCATAAATAACAGTTTTCATGAATTAAATTTAAAAGAATGATCCCCACAGTGGTGAAATAAACTTGCTAATTTCTACATCCGATCCACATAGTTTATCGTGTTTTTGTGAACATTCTCTATAGTAGACTAATCTCCCTTGTTCTAATTCATTGATCAAGTTTTGCCATGACACAACTTCAAAATCACTTTTGCATTTTTATCCCTTTTTGTCTTTCTAAGTCTCCGGACTTTCCAGCGAGGATTTTTTAATCCCAACCAACTGGGCCCGAGCTTGTTCCATGGGATTTATGCTCATTAGTTTTCTCCCCTTTTTACGCGAACAATGATATTGGTGATACCAAGGGCCGGTTACTCAGATCGAAGAACTACTTTTTGCATTTTTATTTTTTTTTTCCAGATTTTTCCCCTTATCATTGAAACAAAACTATTTTTTCAACTACATAGTCAAAGATCAATTAATCCTCCCATAGAGAATATGTGCAAGTGCTTATAGGTCAAAACTATCTTTCTCGGTTTCAATTTCACTCATCTATTCACCCATGTGAACCACATCTTAAAAATCAATTTAATCAAACTATTACGTACTCATGAGTGGGGTAATTGTATACAACTATCTTCCTAGTCATAACATGTTCACAAATTAACTTATACTTGACCTAAATCACATATTTCGAATGAAGAACTTAATAAAATTTTCAAATTTTTTTTTTTTTTTTTAACACATCACAAATTGAAAAAAATTGAAAGCAAAATAAAAACTAAATACAATCACCCAAAATAATAATACAAAATAAAAACAAAATATAATCACCTTACCCCCAAACTTGAAATGGACATTGTCCCCAATGTATAAAGAGATTGTAAGGTTGAAATCTTACCTATTCTGTGATGAGAAAAGAGGAAACAAATCTGCAAAACAAAACAATATATATACACACACTCTAAAGAACAACCAATGTTTTTACACATAGGTTGGGTCTTCTAAAGACATGGATTCTTTTAGAGTTGGAATTTCAAAGAATGACTTCAATCGTTGTCCATTAACTTTAAAAACAAAACCATTACTTGGATCCTCCACATCCACGGTGCCATATGGATACACATGTTTGATTAAAAAGGGACCTTTCCATTTTGATTTTAGTTTTCCAGGAAAAAGATGTAAACGAGAATCATATACAAGAAGTTTTTGCCCAATTTGAAAATCTTTTCTCAAAATCTTTTTCTCATGAAATGCTTTCGCCCTTTCCTTATATATCTTGGCATTGTCATATGCATCCCTCCTTAATTCCTCCAGTTCGTCGAGTTGCAATTTTCGATTTTCACCTGCCTTAATAAAATCAAACTTCATTATTTTAGCTGCCCAAAAAGATTTATGTTCTAATTCTACAGGCAAATGACAACTCTTACCATAAACTAGCCGATAGGGAGACATTCCAAGATTGGTTTTAAAAGCAGTACGGTAAGCCCAAAGTGCATCATTTAAACGTAATGACCAATCTTTACGATTTGGATTTACCGTTTTTTCTAAAATTTGTTTTATCTCCCTATTAGCCAATTCGGCTTGTCCATTTGTTTGAGGATGGTAGGCAGTCGAAACTTTGTGTGTAACACCATATTTTTGCATGAGTTTCTCAATTGTACGATTGCAAAAGTGCAACCCTCTATCACTAATGATTGCTTTAGGAATGCCAAACCTTGCAAGGATATTTTCTTTTAAGAATTTCACAACAGTTTTGTGAGTATTATCCTTGCAAGCTTTAGCTTCCACCCATTTTGAAACATAATCAACTGCAAGTAAAATATACAAATTACCAGATGAGGATGGGAATGGTCCCATGAAATCGATGCCCCAACAGTCAAATATCTCAAGGATTAAGATTGGGTTCAATGGCATCATGTTTCGTCTCGTAATTCCCCCTAGCATTTGACATCTTGGGCAGGCTTTGCAAAAGTTGTGGGTGTCTCTGAAAATGGAAGGCCAATAAAGTCCGCATTGAAGAATTTTTGCGGTTGTTTTCTTTGAAGAAAAATGACCTCCACAAGCCTCATTATGACAGAAAGACATCACACTTTCAATTTCTTCATCTGGGATGCATCGTCGAATGATTTGATCGGCGCCATACTTGTAAAGGTATGGTTCGTCCCAGTAGAACCTTTTAGCTTCTTGGACAAATCGCCTCTGATCTTGAGCACACCATGATATTGGCATCTTACCTGAAACAAGATAATTCACAATATCAGCATACCAAGGTACAGATGAAATAGAAAATAAATTCTCATCTGGAAATGAATCTTTAATAGGACAGGGTTCTAAAGATTCATTAAAAGTAAGGCGGGACAAATGGTCTGCCACCACATTTTCTACTCCCTTTTTGTCTTTGATGTGGATGTTGAATTCTTGAAGTAGAAGGATCCATCTCAACAGTCTGGGCTTAGAATCTTTCTTTGTAAGAAGATACTTAAGTGCAGCATGATCGGTGAAAACAACAATTGGGGAACCAATTAGGTATGACCTGAATTTGTCAAGTGCAAATACTATAGCAATAAGCTCTTTTTCTGTGGTGGTGTAGTTCATTTGAGCATCATTGAGCGTTCTACTTGCATAATATATAACACATGGTTTCTTTTCCTTTCTTTGGCCAAGTACCGCCCCCACAGCATAGTCACTAGCATCACACATTAGCTCAAATGGTAGGCTCCAATCCGGTGATTGCATAATGGGTGTAGTAGTGAGCATTTCTTTGAGTTTGACAAAGGCTTTATCACATTTTTCATTCCACTCAAATGGTGTATCTTTGGCTAGAAGGTTGCATAAGGGTTTTGCAATAAGACTAAAATCCTTAATAAACCTCCTATAGAAACCAGCATGCCCAAGAAATGATCGGATGTCTTTTACCGTTTTTGGAATTGGCAATTTGGTAATGACATCAATTTTGGCTTTGTCTACCTCAATTCCTTCTGATGATATAATATGACCCAACACAATTCCACGTGTCACCATGAAGTGACATTTCTCCCAATTGAGTACTAAATTCTTCTCCACGCACCTGCACAAGACTTTCTCAAGATTTGTAAGACATTTATCAAATGAGGATCCATAAACAGTAAAATCATCCATAAAAATTTCAAGATCACGTTCCACCATGTCACTAAAAATGCTAAGCATACACCTTTGAAAAGTGGCTGGTGCATTGCACAAACCAAAGGGCATTCTTCTATATGCAAATGTTCCAAAAGGACATGTGAAAGTGGTCTTTTCTTGATCCTCTAAATCAATTTCAATTTGATTATACCCCGAGTAGCCATCTAAGAAACAGTAAAAACTATGACCTGCTACCCTTTCAAGCATTTGATCTAGGAATGGCAAGGGAAAATGATCTTTCCGGGTCACAGAATTTAGTTTCCTATAGTCAATGCACATTCGCCACCCTGAAGTGACTCTTTGGGGTATAAGTTCATTATGCTCATTTCTTACTACAGTTAATCCAGATTTCTTGGGTACTACTTGTGTAGGACTTACCCATTTACTATCTGAGATTGGGTAGATGATTTTTGCATCAAGTAATTTTAAAACTTCATTTCTTACAACCTCTTGCAAATGTGCATTTAATCTTCTTTGAGGTTGCCTTGTTGCTTTAGCCTCTTCCTCGAGATAAATTTTGTGTGTACAAACCAAAGGGCTTATACCTTGGAGGTCGGCTAAAGTCCACCCAATTGCCTTTTTATATTTTTCAAGAATTTTAATCAATCTTACCTCTTGCTTACCATCGAGTTTGGATGAAATTACCACGGGGTAAGTATTGTTGCTTCCCAAAAAGGCATACTTCAAGTCACTCGGTAATGGCTTGAGTTCCAAGTTTTGCTCTTCTCTTGTGATGACAATATCTTCATGTACCATGTGTATCCCCATTGCAATCTTCTGTTCCTGTGGATCATCAAGTAATGAGTCAATGTTGTGTAAATAAGTATTAGATTCATTTAAACATTTTTTAATGGATCTAATACAAAAGACTTTTCAAAATATTCTTCCACAACTGTTTCAATGAAGTTAACCCCCTCGACTTCTTCCTCATTATACTCCTTATGTTGATTACTTAAGGAGAAAACATTAAGTTCAAGAGTCATATTCCCAAAAGTTAATTTCACAATTCCATTTTTGCAATTGATGACAGCATTTGAGGTTGCAAGAAATGGTCTTCCCAAAATCACTGGAATTTGACTCGAGGGGTTGGACACTGGTTGGGTGTCGAGCACAATGAAATCCACAGGAAAATAAAATTTATCCACCTGAACAAGAACATCTTCCACAACTCCTCTAGGGACTTTCACTGAACGGTCAGCTAGTTGTAATGTCACATTAGTTGCCTTAAGTTCCCCCAAACCCAATTGTTCATATACCGAAAATGGAAGTAAGTTTACACTTGCTCCAAGATCAAGCAACGCTCTTTTTATATGACAATTCCCAATGATACAAGAGATTGTGGGACAACCAGGATCTTTGAATTTTAAAGGTCTCTTGTTTTGTAAAATGGAACTTACTTGTTCAGTCATAAAAGCCTTTTTTCTTACATTCATCTTCCTCTTCGTTGTGCACATGTCTTTTAAAAATTTCGCATAAGAAGGGATTTGCTTGATAGCATCAAGCAATGGAATGTTGACTTTTACTTGCTTAAAGACTTCAAGAATTTCAGCATTGGAACTTGCCGACAAAGATTGATTTAATCTTTGTGGGAATGGAACAGTGACACTATTTTTGATTTTTTCAATTTCCTCATTTTCTTGCTCATTCTCGCTCTTTTTCTCAGCTTCCTTTGAAGGTTCCAATTCCTCGGGCTTTTGGGCCTTTGAAATAGTTTTATCAACCACCTTTCCACTTCTTAAGATAGAGATTGACTTGGCATGTTCCATGTTGACTTGGGAAGGTTCTCCACTTTGGACCATAAATTGGCCTTGTGGATTAGGAAGAGGTTGGGCAGGAAATTTACCTTTTTCTTGGGGTGAAAGCATGGGGGTTAATTTTGATATGTGAGACCTTATATCATCAATGGCTCGGTCAGTCTTTTGCATGTGTTGCATGAATTGGTTGGTACACTGCACAATTTGGTCAAACTTTTGATCATTTTTTTGAATGAATTGTGCAAGAATATCTTCCAAATCTCTTTTGGGAGGTGGAACATAAGGAGCTTGTGGCCTTGGTTGGGGTTGACTTTGTTGAAAATTAGAATTACTCCAACTAAAGTTGGGGTGATTCCGCCATTCTCTATTGTAAGTCTCAGAGTAAGGAGAATTCTGTGGTTTTTTAAAAGTATTGAAAGCATTGACTTCGACCGGAGCATTAAGGACTTCCTTAAATGCAGGGATTGTCGGACATTCATTTGTCAAATGTCCAAGTTCATCACAAATTCCACACACTACTTCTCCTATTGCATTAACCCCATTCACATTTTTGGACTCTAAGGCTTCCAATTTCTTAGTTAAATGCATTACTCTTGCTCCTAAATCATCATCACTTTTTAAATGATAAATTCCACCCCTTCCCGGAAGTTTAGTTCTTTCATCAAGATGACAAGTGTCCCAAGTTTGGGCACTTTCGGCTATTTGGTCAAAAAACAAAAAGGCTTCCTCGGGATCTTTGTTTAAAAAGTCTCCATTACACATGGTTTCGACAAATTGGCGCATATGAGCCGGTAGAGATTCATAAAAGAAACTCACTATACTCCAATTCTCATACCCATGATGTGGACAAGCATTTAAAAGTTCTTTGAAACGCTCCCAACATTCATAAAAAGTTTCATTATTTTTGGGAGAAAAATTTGAAATTTGTCGTCTCAAAGCATTAGTTCTATGAACCGGAAAAAACTTTTTCAAAAATTCCGCTTGTAAGTCTTGCCATGATCTAATGGAGCGAGGCCTTTGTGCATTTAACCAAATTTTGCCTTTGTCTTTTAAAGAAAAGGGAAACAATTTAAGCCTTACAACTTCTTCAGTAGTCCCCCGATCTCGGAAAGTAGAACATACCTCTTCGAATTCTTTTAGATGAAGATAAGGGTTTTCAGATTCCATACCATGAAAGCTAGGTAATAATTGAATCATACCTGGCTTGAAGGAAAAAGTATTGGCATGAAGAGGAAGAATAATACATGATGGTGCAGTGCTTCGCGGTGGTTGGAGATAATCCCTCATAGTTCGGACATGAGGACCGGGAGGAACTTCCACTCCTCTTGGGATTTGATGTTCTTCATTATCTCCATGCACACTTTGATCGTCCTCCATTGAACACGATGATCCTGAATACAAAGGATTACAAAAAGATGTACCCACTACAAAATTTATTTCAACACGTCCTACAGAATTTCGTGTCCAAACAATCATAAACAAAAATGAAAAAAATAAAAGAAAATAAATTTATTACAAAACTGAAATTTCTTCTTTCGCCATCTCCCCGGCAACGGCGCTAAAAACTTGACGTGTCTAGAAATGTGTTCCACGTTACAATACCCAAGTATAGGTAGTCAAGTTATAATATAGTCTTGGTGAGTCCAAGTGTCGAACCTCAGGGAGAGTCGGAAAGATGTATGAAAAATGAATTTTATTTTTGTCCTTGAATTGATTTGATTGATTGATTTTGGTTGTTTTCTTGAATTAAATTAAATACTAAGGCATTGGGAATTCCTTTACAATGTCGAAACCAAGTGTACCACATATCCAAATAAGTAATAAAAATTAACCAATACAATCATCATATGTTAATTATATTTGCATGGCAAGAAAGGGGTCGCTTGGTAGGATAATCCATACTAACAACGCAACTCTCCAAATCATGCCTATAAGCAATAAATAATTAACATACTAAATGAATTATATAAGTTAACTAATAGAATCATTATATATTCATTATAAATGCTATGGCAAGAAAGTGGTCGCTAATGAAGCAACTCTACAAATCATGCCTATATTAGCAATAATAATAAACATACTAATGATCTAGTAAATCCCATTAAATAAGTAGTATTATTAATTGTATATGAATCATAAGAATTGTGAACTATAAAGATGTAATTACATTCAAAGTATTCATTATACCTATGTAAGATCATAAGAAATCAAGAACACCACATAAAGTGGGTTGAGCATTACTTATATCATTGTATGGCATAATGAATCTTAGATGTAATTACCTAAGTGTATTCATTGATTCAAAGAACTCAATATACATGGCATAAAGAGGCAAAGAATCATTGAATACAAATTATTAGATTCATATATTATCAATAATACTAACCTTGAAGCATTAAATACTTGGATATGCAAACACTTGGTTCTTCATTTTAAATTCATTCCCTAGCCTTAGCTAGAGAATTACTCTTCCATTACAAATATATAAATCACTATGTTTATCTTCACTCCTATTCCTCCTCTTACAAATGAAAGACTACCTCTATTTATAGGGAAAATATGGAATCAAATGACAACTAGAAAAGAGAAATTGGATTTCTTTTTGTTTGAATATTCATTACTTTCCACCCCATTGTCTTCTTTTCACATGTGCCTTTGTTTCTTCCATGTGCCTTTGTTTCTTGACATGGATCAGATTTACTCTTGTAAAATCATAATCCAATGAATGTGGTAAATCTTCAAGAAGATGTAAAATTCGCATCACCCTTTGGTAAACCCGAACCCGCATTGAATTCTGCACAATTCTGCAGTTTTGAACCTGACTTGCAACTGCCATAACGCCTTCATTTCAAATCGAAATAAGGTCATTCTTGTGCTCAAATTGAAGGTCTCTGAATTACCTTTCCAATGGTACCAATTCCATGTCCAGAATCAAAACACAGAATTATTTATAGGCATTTAACTAAAGGGTGGTCAGGATGAATATATTTCATGCATAGTTGATGACCCAATTTGCATGGAATTGATTGAATTCTTCATGAAGACCTAGAAAATAAGACAAACACAAAAATATCATAAAACTTGAATAAAAGATATCACTATAGAACTAAAAGATGTAAATTAAGGGGTTTAAATATATAATATTTGACACTTATCACTTTTCATTTTTCAACTTTAATTTTTCAAGCCTTTATTCACAATCATAACCACTGCACCGTAGCGCCTAAGGGAGTAATATAAAACTTTAAAATACTTTCAGATATCACATGTTCAATATCCACAAGTATCAACAACATGTAATATCAATAAATAACCATATGGGAAATAAATGCTCTATGTAAATGCCAATGCAACTCAAGTGCAACCATGTCTACACGAGGGTCAAATAGATAGCAAGGAATCCCAAACCGTTCACTGATGGGGTAACAAACCCGCAAAAGGAAGGGTGGGTGTCGCCAAATAGAGTACGGAGACCACAAGTCCGTCCGGAAAGGCAAGTGAGGCCTAAGCCCTTACCCCCAACTTCTGAGGATTCGAGAGATGCTAGTTCCCTGGCTGCCAAAACACCCACTGGCCAGTTGTTGCGACTATCCAAACGGTCCATACGCATATATGATACAAATGAGGCATGCAACTCACACAGACTCAATATATATGTCCACAGTGCTACATGAATGCAAAATGCCTCTACATGGACCCCATGCTCAATTATGTAGCATAAATTCTAATTTTTCATACAAAACATGCTTTATAATTAAATTAAAACAATAAATCACAACAACTCCATCTCGAGTTCATCTGGGTTCTCAATTACCCAATTCTTATAAATTTTCAATGTATTCACATGCGTTAATTTAAATTTCAATAACCGAATTCGAATAAGTCCACTCCAGGGACAATCTAGTTCGCAAATTCACTTATTTATAATTTATGAGAAAATTTAGAGGGAACTAGAACCACGTCTAAATTTTAACGTCTCTCGCTTCCACATATCCCCTAACATATATTTAATTTCAATAAATCATAAACAACAGAGGAACTTATCATTACTTTCTAAGTTCAAATCCAATTCCACAATTCAACTAACCCACTCTAAAATTTAAATGGCATTAGGTCGCCTCTTCAATTTAATTCAAGTAGGTTTTAATTATTCAAAATTTTCAGAGGAATAATTTAAATTAATTTATCAAGGGAATTCTGTTTCCGATCCCATTTACTCCACCTATGGATATCTCATCAATTTTTAAAAAAATTATAGTTATCGTTTATAGTTAGGGACGCTAACACCGACTATTACACACACATAAACATACGTCGGAAGTGTTAGAAATTCCTGCGTACTAATAGTGAGAAATAGATATGTATATAAAAAACATCCCACCTAAAATGGTTTGCCGTGAATAGTGTCGGCGCCCGAAAATGGGTCCGCCGACCAAAGTCGTCCGAATATCTTTCCACTCGAACCGAAATGACAGCATTTCCGCCCTATTCAATATAGTTGAAACCCGTTAACAATTGATAAATAAATTTGAACAAATCTAACAAAAATTAAATGAAAATCATACTGAAAAATCATAAATTTCCGCTAAACCACTCAACAGCACTGAGTCAACCCAACTAAATCTGACCGAACAACTCCCTGGTCGCCAGCACCACTTGTGCAAACTGCACCACCGTCCTCACCACGTCGCCACCCATCTGAGCTTCGACAGCCCCAGCTCTCTCTCTCAATCGCAGCTGTTGTTGCACCACCACAGTCGCGACCACCACCGTTAGGGCACTACCTCACACTGACCACCACCTCCCCTCAGTGACCTTATCACCTGCCATGGTAGTCATCACTGCTGCTCTAGTCGGCGACCACCAGATCGAAGCTCTTCTCTTTTTCTTGCGACAGCTCCACCGACTATCTCTCTCTCCCTCTCTCACAGATCGACAACGAAAAACTGATGGGGAAGTGGTGGTTCTGCGCGTCTCTCTCTCAATCCAATAATAAACCGAATATATATATAATTACCCAAATATATATATAATTTCAATAATATATATATATAATTACAATAAATCCCAAAAATGTACTTAGAACCCCCAAATAAAATCACATGTGCCAGAAATATTCATTCATTACTCTTAGATTCAAATGTCCCAATAGATTCACGATCTCTAAGAATATAACATTTTGTTCCAAAAACCTTGAAATATTTCACATTGGGTTTTTTGCCATTTCATAATTCATAAGGAATTTTTAAGGTGCTAGACCTAAGGTAAACTCTATTTGAGGTGTAACACACTGTGTTCACCGCCTCAGCCCAAAAAGATCTAAGATCATTCCTTCCATGCAGTATAACATTAGCCATCTCTTGAAGAACTATATTCTTCCTCTCAACCACTCTATTTTGTTGTGGAGTACGTGGTGCTGAAAATTCATGCTTTATTCCTCTTTCATCATAAAAAGTATCAATCCCTTAATTTCAAATTCATTTCCATGATCACTCCTTACTCTAGTAATGGAATAATTCTTCTCAATCTGAATTTTTAAACAAATGTTTTCTTAAATTTTTAGCAGCTTCAGACTTTTCACCCAAAAATTCAACCCATGTAAATCTAGAGTAATCATCCACCATAAAAAAGATGTACTTCTTACCACCTTTGCTCATGGTCCGATTAAGACTCATTAAGTCAATATGCAATAACTCTAAGGGTCTGGAAGTGCGAATTGTATTTATCTTCTTATGTTGATATCGAACTTGTTTACCCTTCTGACATGGTCCACACTCAATTCATTTCTCAAAACCAAGCTTAGGAACACCTCTAACAAATTCACTCTTAATAATTTTTGTCAAATCTTAAAAATTAACAGGTCCCATTTGCTAATACCAAATTTCAACTTCATCAACTTTAACACTATTACAAGATAACTTAGAATTAGGAACCATACAATAATAATTATCAAATGAGCACATCCCTTCCATCACGCAATTCCCAGAATAGTCAATGATTGAACACTTATCATGAGAGAAATTGACATTATGATTGTTATCACATATTTGGCTTATACTTAGCAAATTTGCTTTCAAACCTTCAACATACAACACACCTTCTAGCTTAGGTAGACCAGGAACCACAATGGTACCTTTTCCTAGAACTTTAGACTTCTCTCCATCACCAAAAGTGACTATCCCACCATGACACTCCTCGAGAAATCGAAATAATGACTTATCTTCAGTCATATGTTTCAAACATCCACTATCCAGATACCAATAACTCAAATTACGTGCTCTAAGTGCAGTATGAACAACAAAACAATGTAGCTCACCTTTTCTGACCCATGCCTTCTTCATCTTTGGAGCTCTATCCGCCAAATTTTCCAAATTCTTCATCTCTTCATTCAACACTCGAATTTGATCTTAAACATAATCTCCTTGTCGAGTTCTTTGTACCTTCATTCATTGCAACATCTTCCCTCTCATTTTGAACACCTCGGTCGAATGTGACCTTTGACACTACAATGGTGACATATAGGAACAAACCTATGACCTTCATTAGTTGACCTCTTAGGATATCTAGAGGTAAAAATTGACTTTCTTTGAAGATCTTCTTTCACAGAAGATTTAGCATTAGAATTCACTTGAGAAGAACTCGATACTACTTGGGAAACTTTTACAAAGGTGGTTTTCGACACAACGTTCGAATTATTTAATACTCCATTAAAACCAAGTCCCTTTGTATTTCCTGCATATTTTCCCATACTCAACATATGATTAAGCTTAAGAGTTCCACTAACCCATTTATGAATATTTGAGTTTGCATCATTCAAATCGTTTTCCCAATTTCCAATCTTGGTAGATTTCTCAACTAACTCCTTATTGAGATCATTTACTTTCTTCAAAGCTTGAGCTTTTCTTGTTCATACTTGACCAATTCCTCAACCAATTTGGCGTTTTAAGTCTGTAGAAGATTAAAGTTTAAGAACCATTTACTAAGTCGTCTTTTAAAGAAGTTAATTCTTTATCCATGCTAAGACTTTTAGTCAACAGTTTCATGTGATTTTTATGAAGTTGTGTGGTCTTATCAAGTAATTTGTCACAAGACTCTTGAAGTGTGTCATCACAATCTTCATTACACTCAGAATCTTCCTCTCCAGACATCATCCAACATGTAGCAACTTATTTAACTCTTTACTTTGAGCAACAAACACGGTGAAATTCTCATAATCATCACCTACCTTCGAATCTGTCGCATCACTATAGCTGATCCATTATCAGAATCATTATCCCAACTGACAGCTAATCCTTTTGATATTTTCAAAGTGTTTGCACACTCTGCAGTTATGTGACCATATCATTGACAGTCAAAACATTGAGGTCTTTTCTTTTTAAGATCAGACTTGTCTTTCTGAGTTTGAGTCTTATTCCTACTTCTAAACTCAACTAATTTATCTCCAAATATTTGTCCTTGGCCACTCTGCTTAGACTTAACAAATTTGTTCAACCTCTTAGCAAACACGACAGTATCAATTAGACTCAACTCACTTTCTCTATCTGATTCAACATGATCTTCTCTAGTGGTTTTGAAGGTTATGCTCTTCTCTTTTGTTCCACTAGCCTTCTTAAGGGAATTTTTAAACATCTCCATTTCATAAGATTTTTAAGTTCCCTGCCAATTCTTCAACTTTAATTTCTTTAAGACTTATAACCTCTGAGATGAAAGTAACCTTAGATCTAAAACGGTCAGGTTGAGACCTAAGTATTTTCTTCACTATAGTTGTCTCAGGAATGGGTTCACCTAGATTATGACAACTTGTGACAATATCAGTTATTCTATACTCAAATTCAGCGTAGAATTCCTCCTTCTCCATCTTCAACTATTAAAATTTGGAATTCAAAATTTAAAGTTTTGATTGTTTAACCTTTGAAGTTCCTGCATTGGTCACTTAGAGAATATCCCACATTTCTTTGGCAATCTCACATGTAGTGATTCTCTTAAATTCCCTTAGAGTCATCGCATTTTACAACGCATTCAAAGCTTTTGAATTCCCATTTGCATTGTTCATCTCAGCAGCAATCCACTCGTTCGACGGTTTCGCTTTAACTTGGTTTGTTGCATCATCTTTCACCATAGGAAGTGAATATCCTATCTCTATAGAATTCCAAGCTCTCTCATCTAATGATTTTAAAAATGCTTTCATTCTCATTTTCCAATATGTGTAATTCAAGCCATCAAACAACAGGGACCTAGATATGGAACCTCCTTCACAAGGCATCCCCATCGTCTAAGTTCAGAATCTAACCTTAGGTAGTTAACATAAATTGGGGCAACCACGCTCTGATATAAATTAAAATTACCTAGACAATTAATGAAATTGACATAAAGGGGGATGAAAAGGCTTTCAGTTAATTTATGGTTAAGTAAAATTATATAACGGAAATTCAATTTTAATCAATCACAAACCCTAATTCTCTAATAAGATAAATCAAGAAATTATGAATGTAAGTACAGAAAATAAATCCTGAGAAGACATAGAGAATTTTTACGTGGAAAACCTTGGAAAGGCTCCAAGTAAAAACAACGGATATACTCGGGTATCGATGCACTATAAATCAAAGAATTTGTACAGACTATATGAAAATAGAACTTACAACCGTTGTAATTCGTTGTTCTTCACTCGACGTCTGAAAATCTAGATTCACTCGCGCTCCACGAAGCTTTCGCTCCGATCTCCTAACTCAGACGACTCCGCTTCTCAATGGATCAAATCCCAACAAAGCCTCCTGATTCGATCTCCGCACACAGAGGACTCTATTTCTAAAATGGATCAAAACAACCACGTTACATAAGGTGTGTTGATTTTTCAGCAACTAGGTCATTCAATTGTGTATAAGATCATCGATATAGAAGCACAATTGAACAAACCTTAACTCAAGAGAGAAGTAGAAAATATAGAATCATTCAATAATTTTCTCTCTTTATCTCTATCACTATAGAAGAATATGAATCTGTAAAAAACTTGCAGAGATCTCTCTAGGGCTCCAACTCTCCCTCACATGTGTAAAAGACCTTGATATTTATAGATAATGTTGAGAATTAACCCTAAGTCTACCCTTTCTCGTAATTTCACATCAAAGTGAGCAAAACCCTTTAATCTGGTCTTCAATATGTATATATCACGTATATCAATGTTCAGAGTCACAGCTGCATCAAAAGAAATCAATTTGGGGTTAAAAATGAGATTTCACAAATTTAATTCGCAACCCTAACTACGCATGGCCCATAGGTACCTTACGCGCGACGCATAGGCCTTCCTACGGGTGGTGCATAGATCTCTTTTGGTGGTCCGTAGATGGTCCGTCAAAACAACATTTTCTAGCCATTTTTAGCTACTGAGTCCGTAGACAGACCGTAGTATTTTTTATGAAAACCACTTTTATTGGGAATTGCACCGTTTGAACCCACTCGACTTCGTTGGAATGTTTCTCGAAGTTACGACTTGAAATAATGATGTTTCTGCCCTTCTGGAGACATTTTTCTTTCAAACTTGCTTTATCTTGAAACCACTTGTATTGTTCACTTCTTTAGTCTTGATTTGAATTTGATGAAGCTTGTCAATGCCTATCAAATCTTCTCGACTCCACAATTTACTCAACATGGTTATTATCTAGAACATGCAAAACACAAATAATACTATAAATGTTCTTACAGGAGTCTCTACAGAATTTGGGGGTGGCTTTTTGAGAGATCTCTGCAATTCTTCTACAGTTCATATTCTTCTGCACAGAGAGTGATAGAGAGACAAAATTATTGAGTGATCATATATCTTCTAGTTCTCTCTTATTTTTGAGTTTTTCCAATTATGCTTCTACATCGAATATCTTTATGCATGATTGGATGACCTAGAATCTAAAAAATCATCACACCACCTATTACAACGTGGTTGCATCGATCGATTGAGAAATGGAGTTGTCTGAGTGCAGAGATCGAAATAGGAGGTTTTATGGTTCATTGATCCGTTGAGAAGTGTGACCGACAAAATACGGAGATCAGAGCAAGAGCTTCGTGGAGCACGAGTGGATCTAGACTTTCAAATGTCGAGTGGAGAAAGGCAGATCATGAGTCAATTGTAAGTCTAAAACTTTTTAGAGTCTATATACCTCTTGATTCATAGTGCATCGATACCCGAGCGTATTCGTGATTTTTACTTGGAGCGTTTTCCAAGGTTTTACACATAAAAATCTTTATGTCTTCTCATAATTTATTTTTTGCTCTTATATTCATGATTGCTTGAATAATCTGATTAGAGAATTAGGGTTTTGTGACTGATTCAAATTGAATTTTCGCTAAATAATTTTAATTTGAAAATAAATCCATAAAAAATCTATTCACCACCCCTCTAGGTTATTTTCCTTAGTCACCTAGCTAATTTTAAAATTATCCAAACATAGGACTACTATAAGTAGATAAGTAGAAAAGGGCAGTAGAGAGGAAAATCTAGAAATGAACAAGTTTCCTCGTAGTATAAGCAATTGGGCATGAACCTCATTACTATGTTTACATGTTTTTGCCAACATGTTTTTGGGGGGACTTTGCTACAATCTTGACATGTTTTTGTCTTTGGGAGAATATACTAACAAAAAAAAACAAAAAAGTAAAATAAAATGAAAACGGAAAAAGGAAAAGGTGGCTGGAAGTATATCATGGTTAGTTGGATTCCTACAATTCTACAAGGGAAAGATGAAAATGATTTTTTTTTTTTTTTTTAATTTAGTTAGTTGCAATCTGTGATGGGTTTTCAAATACTTCTGTTTAAGAGTCGGGAAAGATTGATTGGTATTTTTTGAAATTCTCAAAGGTGTTCTGGAATACAAATATTTTGTGGATTCAAAATTCGCAGTGATCTATTCTACTATCTTCTAATGCAATTTAATTTGAACGCTTGGCGAAATATAATTATAAGATGTCATCTGATGTTTCGGGTTAAACTTGTCTTATTGACTATTCCTTTTTCCTTCCTGGATAGTTCAAATGTGGGAATTATGTATATGCATTGTTGCTAATTGTGATATTTCATTTCATGTTGGTTTTAAAGAGAAGTTCTATTTCATTTCATATTGGTTTTCGAAAAGAACTTATGATAACGATTTTTTTCTTTTTTTCTTTTTTGTTTTTCAGGTTTTGACTTGGGTACGAGAAAGACTTAGGGTGCGTTTGGATAGGGGTGTTTCCGATTTTGTTCTTATTTTTTTCACTGTTCGCGGGAACAAAAACGCGTTTGGGAGCCTTTGATGGTTTTTGTTTTCGTGAACAGTAAAAAAAAACGTTTTCTCACCCTTAGTTCAAAATTTGAAAACACCAAAATGGTGTTTTTTTGTTTTCGGCACTGTTTGTTCTTAGCAAAAAAAAAATTGTTGCAGATTCCCTAACCTTCATCTTCAACCTCCAAACCTTAACTTCCATCTTCAACCTTCAAACCCTAACCTCTAAAAATTTTTTTTTTTTTTTTTCCTGAAAATTTTTTAGACAAAATTTTCAACCAAATGTGTTTTTGTTTTCGGATTACCCTTAGAACAAGAACAAGAAATTTTTTTTTTCTCAAGAGATAAAAAACGAAAATAAAAACAATAATTTTCAAACGCTTCTTAGCTTTTGTAGGTTCTCCGAAAAGGAAGAAAGGGCATCTATTTTCTGATTAGATTTTTTAATAGTTCTCTTTAGAATGATTGATTACAAAGACATTTATTATAAAGAAATATTCTTTTATTGTAACAATTAGATTGATGTTGAATATTGTTTTTTTAGGTAGTGGATGTATATGTTGAGCTTTGTTATTATAGGTCACTCACCAATGAAGCTGTAAATTTTTATTTTTTATTTTTTTAAAAAAGCCACATGGATGTAATGACATGCATGAGTGCGACTATTTGTTGTTGTATATTGTTTTATTCTTGTACTTAGATGGTTGACAAAACTGTTTTTATATGTAAATAAAATTGTTAATTTTTCATGTAGAAAATTTGACCTGTGGATCAAAAAATTTTAGCGACGGGACTTTAGATGACAATTTAGATGTCAGTCGCTAAACTGGCAGTATATGTTATAATGGTAATTTTTACCCATTTAAGTGGCAGACCTGATTGCCACTAAAACCCTTTTTTTCTTGTAGTTAATTGAAATACCATTAGAATTCAAGTCGAAATGGGGGCAACCAAATTTAGGGAAAACTTCCTAGAGAGTGTTCAGTGTAGATCCATATACCACAATAATTCATGTTTTGTATTTTGCATGAATAGTCAAAATCTCGTGTTTTGTGTTTCGCATGTGGACTCTAGTAAACTGTCCTATGTACACATTCTTTGTGCAAAACTCGTGGGTTTTAATTTGTACTCCATGCATGTGTAGATGGTGTGAGGAAACTTCATTGACGACCAGAATTCCCTATATAAGCTTCTGTGCATACTTCTCTAAGTCATCAACCACATATATAAATAAATTCTTTCTGTTACCAATTTGGAAATTAACATTATCAATGGCCCTCTCCCATGGCATGTCTATCTCTACTAATATACCTAGCAAAAACAACGCCCAAACTGGCAACAGTACTACCAAACTCGCTCAAAATTCGACTTTGCTTACCAAC
The DNA here is from genome assembly GCA_963922005.1 of Cornus suecica. NCBI lineage: Eukaryota > Viridiplantae > Streptophyta > Magnoliopsida > Cornales > Cornaceae > Cornus > Cornus suecica. The sequence continues at coordinate 48,451,798 of OY998241.1, read as the reverse complement.
CAGAAATGGAGCATTTCTCAAGCCCTCACCTTGGTTTCTAATCCTCCAGTACAAAAAAATCTTAAAACTGAATACGGCACCTTTACAGTTAAGTTTTACGTCTGACCCTTTTCAGATCCTCCAAACCCAAAAGCCTCATAGATTGGAGTAGCTTTTTTTCTTTTTTCTTTTTTTGTCACTAAATATTCATGTGTGATTCAACACCTGACACTAGTACTTTTGCAGGATGAACTTCAGTTGAACCATGCAGAAAAATTGAACCATGTAAGGTATGCATTCAGCCAAGAAGGAGACGAAGTATTGGAGGATTTGGAAATGATTGATGCAGTGAAGCGCCTAGGCATTGATTACCACTTCCATGGGGAGATCGATGCAGTCCTACAACGCTACTATAGGCACTTTTACAGTTCTCATACTGAAGTTGATAACTGTAATTGTCTTTATGAGGTTTCGCTTCGTTTCAGACTCTTGAGACAGGAAGGCTACTATGTGTCTGCAGGTAAAGTATTTCCAGATTGTCCTATTACCAAACTTCACTTAGATATATGAATTGTATATTAATTAGTCTTTATCATTTACCTATTTTGGTTTTGCACAGATATTTTTAACAAATTCAAGGACAACGACGGGGCGTTCAAAGAAGAACTTAAACAAGACATCAAAGGATTGATGGGTTTATATGAAGCGTCACAGCTGAGAACAGAAGAAGAACATGTACTTGATGATGCTGAAAACTTTAGCAAACAGACTCTTTCTAGAGTAACAAATATAGACCATCATCTAGGAAGAGTTATTGGGTGTACATTGGACAATCCCTATCACAAGAGCTTGCCAAGGTTCATGGTGAAGAACTTTCTTAAGGAATTCAATCCTAGTAATGGTTGGAAAAATGTGCTGCAAGAACTAGCAGAAATGGATTTCAAGTTGGTTCAATCCATACACCAAAAGGAAATTTTCCAAGTAGTGAAGTGAGTGTTTATTATATGTCTTTAGATACCTAAAATTGATGCGGTTAGATTGTTGATTCGGTCTCTCTAACTTAAATCTTTATCATCTTAGATGGTGGGAAAACCTAGGTTTGGCAAAGGAGTTGAAGTTCGCCAGAGACCAACCACTTAAATGGCACATGTGGTCCATGGCGGTTCTCACGGATTCCAGCTTGTCTGAAGAAAGGATCGAGCTAACCAAACCTATTTCTCTTATTTACATAATAGATGACATCTTTGATGTTCATGGGACGCTCGATGAACTCACTCTCTTCACTGAAGCTGTCAACAGGTATTGACTATTAGGTCTAGAAAAACATTGTCCTCTAAATACTTCACTTCTTTGTAATTCTTCTTGTTGGCTTTTTTTATTTATTTAACAAAAGAAATAGTTTATGGTAATTTTTTTATTTATATGCAGATGGGAGGTTGCTGCTGCTGAGGATCTTCCAGACTGCATGAAGATATGCTTTAAGGCTCTTTATGATACAGCTAATGAAATTGGCTACAAGATCTACAAAAAGCATGGAAGAAATCCCACAGACGCGCTACAAAAGGCGGTATGTTAGTATCTATGCTTTAATTTAATGAATTTAACAACTATATAGGTGAGATATGTTCTCTAACAGTACAATATGTTCATGTTGCAGTGGGCCACTTTGTGCAATGCATTTCTAGTAGAAGCAAAATGGTTTGCTTCTGGACACTCACCCAAGGCAGAGGAGTACTTGAATAATGGGATTATCAGTTCAGGGGTTCATGTTGCTCTAGCCCACATATACTTTCTCTTGGGTCATGGTTCAACCAAGGAAAATGCAAAACTTGTAAATGATATTCCAAAGCTCATATCTTCTGTGGCAACAATACTTCGCCTTTGGGATGATTTGGGAAGTGCAAAGGTAACAATATTCATATGGTCCACTTCTTAGCATTATTGAACCACCTACATATTCAATGGGTACCCCGTAATTAACTTTATCACCACTGGTACCATAATGTCTGGTAATGTTCTCCATCATTCGTGTGGGGCCATGCTGGTACAATAAAAAGTGATGGCTCAATTGCCTGGGTCCTGGGATTTTTTTCATTTTTTTTATTTTTATTTTCTGTGCGAAGTCTTGATATAGACCATTGAATTGACTCGTAGGATGAAGATCAAGATGGCCATGATGGATCATATGTGCAGTACTACATGAACGAAAATGAAGGCTCTTCCGTTGAAGTTGCACAACAACATGTTCATAACATAATTTTAGATGCATGGAAGTGTCTCAACAAAGAGTGCCTCCAACCAAGTCCTTTTCCAGCATCGTTCACTAATGCTTCTCTAAATGTTGCAAGGATGGTTCCTTTGATGTACAGCTACGATAACAATCATCACCTTCCAGATCTTGAGGACCAAGTCAAGCAAATGCTCTATGGCTCTCTTTCCTTATAAATTATAGGTGTCCTCGAGAATCCAAAAGAAAATGTTTGGTGGTGAAAATCATACATAGTCATCAGCTTCATTCAAGCATAGAGTACTAGGGACCGACCTAAACATTTTAGTGAGTGGGGGCATAATCTTAATATTCTTAATTTTAGAAATTTTTGAAGAGGTATTGTAAAAAAAAGAAAAATAATAGTAATAAAAAATTCAATAGGGGATTTAGGCCATTTTAAAATAAAATAAAAATTCAATGGAGGCTGAATGATAAATATCCCAAATTTAAAAGTAAATTATATAAAAGAAAAAAAATTCAGTGGGATTACCGTCCAAACTAGTCCTCACATATGTCTGCGCTTGACTTCAACGCTTCTAGTATAATACTATTTTCTTGTTTATGGTTACACCTGTAAAATTCAATATGTTATTAGTATAATTTTGGATTGTACTTATTACACATTCCAACTCATGTTACTAGTATAAGAGTTTTGATATTAATAAAATTAAGTTATATAAGTTCCATTTTTTCTCCATAAAACTACTCTTATGAAAGGCAATTAATTAAACTCTAGGCCCGAAAATTAGGAGGTTTTGTAATGCTTTATATTATAAATACTTGGTCTTCATTAAGAGGTAGAAGGAACTACAAGTAGGAGTCCAGTTAAAATTATGAGAATAGAGGTTACGTAATTGACGTGGAATATTGCACATCCCTGTTATATTTTGGAAAGGACAATGTTTGGGTCCTCACCGGTGAGGACCAACTTCTTATTTGAACCAATAAAATTAAGACACATGTCCAATATCAATTAAAAAATAAGATTAATTTCATTTACATCATTTTGAACCCCAAAGTTTGCATAATTACATTTACATTCCGTACTTAAGAAAAAATAACTCACTTATACCCCCTGACCACTTTTGGTATCTTTTCACACCTAACATAATTTTGAATACCTAAACTACCGTTACCATATCCCTATTTTAATATATCAATTTGACCCCTCAGTTTAAAAAAGACTATATTGTTCAAAATTCAGATGGTGTAAATAAAATTAACAAAAACAATTTATTTACATATTTAACTAACACAAGTATTTACATTTAAAATATTTACATTTATATTTATCAAACTTGTAAACTAACACAAGATTTCATTATTTATATTTACATTTAATTTTTACTTTAAAATATTTATATTTATCAAACTTGTAAACTAACATAAGTTTTTATTATTTATATTTACATTTAATTTTTTTGAAAAATATTTATATTCATATTTATATTTATCAAACTTGTAAACTAACACAAGTTTTCATTGTTTATTTTAATTTTGAAACATATTTCCAATAATATTAGACACACTTCACAAAATAAAATAAAAATATTTTATTTTAAATTAAAATAAAATAAAAATAAAAAATATTTGAATTCACCCAAAAAAATATTAAATTACACACATATTTGAATATTGAAAAACATATAATAATATATTATATATTACCCATGTCCAGAAAAGTATTTGTGATATGGTGAGTTTTTCAACCGAGTTATTCTTAAACTTGGCACTAGTAACCACTCTCATCCGCCAGTCTCCACCGCCATTTGTATTATTGTATTATCATAAAGAATTGCTATTTATGTGTGTAATTTAATATTTTTTTGGGTGAATTCAAATATTTTGTATTTTATTTTATTTTGTGAAGTGTATCTAATATTATTGGAAATATGTTTCAAAATTAAAATAAACAACGAAAACTTGTGTTAGTTTACAAGTTTGATAAATATAAATATGAATATAAATATTTTTCAAAAAAAATAAATGTAAATATAAATAATAAAAACTTATGTTAGTTTACAAGTTTGATAAATATAAATATGAATATAAATATTTTTCAAAAAAAATAAATGTAAATATAAATAATAAAAACTTATGTTAGTTTACAAGTTTGATAAATATAAATATAAATATTTTAAATTAAAAAATAAATGTAAATATAAATAATGAAATCTTGTGTTAGTTTACAAGTTTGATAAATATAAATGTAAATATTTTAAATGTAAATACTTGTGTTAGTTAAATATGTAAATAATTGTTTTGGTTAATTTCATTTACACCGTCTGAATTTTGAACAATATAGTCTTTTTTAAACTGAGGGGTCAAATTGATATATTAAAATAGGGATATGGCAAGGGTAGTTTAGGTATTCAAAATTATGTTAGGTGTGAAAAGATACCAATAGTGGTCAGGGTGTAAGTGAATTATTTTTCCTTAAGTAAGAAGTGTAAATGCAATTATGCAAACTTTGTGGTTCAATATAATGTAAATGAAATTAATTTTATTTTTTAATTGATATTGGACATGTGTCTTAATTTTATTGGCCCAAATAAGAGGTGAGGACCAAGTTAGTCCTCACTGGTGAGGACCCAAGCATTGTCCTTTTGGAAATGGGCTTTTTCCAAGAATTAATAAAAGAGGTACTTATGGCAAGATATATTTTGTTATTACTAAATGTAAGAACATATTTATATTAACATGTCTAGTCAATAACCATATTGGATAGTTCAGGTATTTTGGAGCATATAAACGCAGAATAATTAATTATTAAAATTTAGGAACTACCGATCGATCGGTGGAATTATCGATTGTTCGGCAGTGCCGACATTGGAATTCGTGCAAAATTGCACTGGAAGAATTCTGGCACATTAAACAAGCATATTGAGGGACAGACTTGTCCATTCACAACTATTACTTGGTCCTCACACCAAGTCTTTTTGAAGTGCAAGCAAAGAAATATCATTCCATAATTGAAGAATTATAAGTTTGCAATTATAATTTGAATCAACATTTTTGGGTAACAATCGTACCTAGTATCAGAATATTGATTCTATGACATCAATAGTTTGTTCTTTCCTAGAAAAATCGTTTTAATCAAAATTAATTGTTTTTATTTAAAAGAAAAATATCTTATATAAAAAATTAATATTTTATTTAATAATTCATTATTTTTAATACAGATATATATTTTTATCTCTGATAAATATTATTAGTGTAAGAAAAGTTTTTTAATGACCTATTTATTCTTATTAAAATTAAATATTCCGCAAATAATTTTAATTGGTCATTAAATTTATAAAAAGCCTATTCACCCCCCTCTAGTCTTAGTTCACCTTCTTCTAGGTATTTTCAATTAGTATTAGAGCAAGGTTTGCCTTGATTTAGGTTAACGACCTAGGGTTAGATCTTGAACTTAGAAGATGGACTTCCCTCGTGAAGAAGGTTATGTTACTAGGTCCCCTTTATTTGGTGGCTCTAATTATACGTATTGGAAAACTAGGATGAAAAATTCTTGAAATCTCTAGATGAAAAAGTCTAGTTTGCTATAGAGATAGGGTACTCACCTTCCACTATGATAGACGAGACTATTAATAAATCTAAATTAAAACCGCCTAACGAGTGGACTCCTACTGACAAACAGTGCTACTTGGAACTCTAAAGCCTTAAATGCTTTAAACAATGTTGTTACCTCAAGTGAATTTAAGAGAATTGCCATGTGCGTAACTGTTAAAGAAGCTTGGGATATTCTTCAAGTAACTCATGAAGGGCCTTCAAAAGTTAAAGAATCAAAACTCCAAATGTGAAATTCTAAATTTGAACAGCTTAAGATGGAAGATGATGAAGTTTATGCTGACTTTAAGGATAGACTAATTGAGAAAGTAACGGGCTATCACAATCTAGGAGAGCCCATTCCTGAAACTACCATAGTAAAAAAGATTCTCAGGTTTCTCCCTAAACGTTTTAGGTCTAAAGTTACTGTCATCTCAGAAGTTGAGTTTTAAAGAAATTAAAGTTGAAGAATTGGCTGGAAACCTAAAATCTTATGAGATGAAGATGTTCAAAAGTTCCCGTAAGAGGTCTAGCAGCACTAAAGAAAATAACTAAACTTTTAAAACCACTAGAGAAGATCTGATGGAGTCTGATGGAAAAAGTTATTTGAATATGAATGATATTGCCATATTTGCTAAAAGGCTAAACAAATTTGTTAGGACTAATAATGGTAAAAAGAGTGGCAAATGACAGAATTTTGGGAATAAATTAAATGTTTTTAGAAATAAAAATAAATCTCAATATAGGAATGACCAGTTTGAGCTGAAGGAGAAGAAACCTCAATGTTTTGAGTGTAAAGGGTATGGTCACTTAGTAGCGAAATGTGCTAATACGTTAAAAATGACAAAAGGCTTAGTTGTCACTTGGGATGATGAATCTGACAATGGATCAGCTAGTGATGCGACAGACTCGGAACTATGTGATGAGTCTAAGAATTACATATTGTTAGCTACACAAAGCAAGGAGGTTAAAGAAGTTATTACTAGATGGTCGATGTCTAGAGATTAAGATTCTGAGGGTGATTGTGATGACATGCCTTAAGCTTGTTACGATGAATTACTTGATAAACTTACTCAAGTTAACTATCATCACAATCAATTATTGACTAAATATTTAAAGATAAACAAAGAATTACACTCATTAAGAGACAAGTTAGACAATAGTTCCCAAACCCTAAATCTCTTGCAGACCCAAAAAACTTAATTATCTAAAAATTTAATTGAATCTGAACAAGAAATGAATCATGTTTTGAAGAGTGTAGATAATCTCAATAAGGAATTAGTCACTCTAAGATCTGATATAAATGAGACATCTATGAGAATTGAGGTTTTGGAAAAGGAACTGAAGGATGCTAACTCACCTATTTATAAATGGTCTAGTGGAACCCTTAAGCTTGATCATATATTGAGTATAGGTAGATCTGTGGGAAATATTAAAGGATTGGGATTTGTAGGAACAACGGGTAATTTAAATTTCATACCCAAAAGTACATTAGTTCTCCTCAAAGTAGTTCTAATAAGATTCCTAATGTTCAACCTTATGTCAGAATGCCGATTAAGAGTAAGCCTCCCTTTCCCTCTAAGTATTATAAGAATTCTAATAATGGTTTTCAAAGGTTTGTTCCCATATGTCATCATTGTGGAGTGAAATGTCATATTCGACCCACATGCTTCAAATGAAGAGAAATAAATTTGAAATCAAGGACGGATCAAAGAACTAAAAAAAGACCTAATGTTGAAGATCAAATTAGGGTCTTGAGTGAAGAGGTAAAAAATTTGTCAGAGCTGACTATTAGAGCTCCGAAAATTAAACAAACATGGGTTAGGAAAGTTGAGATCCATTACTTGGTTGTTCACACTGCTCTTAGAGCACGTGATTATAATGCCTAGTATTTGGATAGTGGATGTTCTAGGCACATGACTGGAGATAAGTCATTGCTTGGTTTGTTCGAGGAAAGTAATTGTGGGATAGTTATTTTTGGAGATGGAAAGCAGGATAAAGTTCGAGGAAAATGAACTATTGTGATTTCTGGTATGCTTAGGTTGGAAGATATGTTTTATGTTGAGGGTTTAAAAGCGAATTTGCTTAGTATTAGCCAAATTTGTGATAATAGCCATAATGTCAATTTCTCTCCCGATAAAAGTTTAATTGTTGATGTTTCTGGAAATTGTATTATGAAAGGTATGCGGTCATCTGACAATTATTATGGCATTTTACCTAATTCTAAACTAGCTTGTAATAAAGTTAAGCTTGATGAAATAGAAATTTGGCATCAAATAATGGGGCACATTAACTTTCGTGATTTAACTAAAATTACTAAAAGTGAAATGTCTTGTGTGTGGTCCGTGTCAAAAAGGAAAGAAGACTAGATGTAAACACAAGAAGACTAATATCATACGTATTTCTAAACCCTTATAATTATTGCATATTGACTTATTGGGATCTACTAGGACATTAAGCAAAGGAGGTAAGAAGTATATTTTTGTTACGGTTGATGATTACTCTAGATATACATCGGTAAGATTTTTGAGTGAAAAGTCTGAAGTTGCTGAAAATTTGAAGAATATTTGTTTAAAAATTCAGACTGAGAAAAAATATCCCATTACTATAGTAAGAAGTGATCATGGAAAGGAGTTTGAAAATTTAAGGATTGATACCTTTTGTGATGAAAAAGGAATAAAGCATGAATTTTCTGCACCACATACTCTACAACAAAATGGGGTTGTTAAAAGGAAGAATAGGGTTCTTCAGAAAATGGCCAATGTTATGCTACATGGAAGGATTGTTCCAAGGAAGTTTTGGGCCAAGGTAGTGAATACAGCTTGTTACACTTCAAATAAAGTTTATCTTAGGCTCAACACTTTAAAAAACCTTTAGGAATTGTGGAATGGCAAAAAACCCAATATAAAATATTTTCGGATTTTTGGTTCAAAATGTTATATTCTCAGATATAGAGAGTCATTAGGGAAATTTGACTCTAAAAGTAACGAGGGAATATTCTTGGGTTATTCATTGACCAGTAGGGCATGTAGGGTTTTCAACCTTAGAACCCAAACAATGATGGAATCTGCCAATGTGTTTGTTGATGACTTTTGTGTTGATGAGTCTCAATCTCTTATAGCGGAGAAAGATCTTGAACCAATGTTTGAGTTAGAACCTGATTCTATGGATGTTGTTGTAGAGGAAAAATTAGAGCTTGGTGATATTCCTAGTCCTATAAGATCTAATGAACTTTCTAATGATTTTCAACCTACTCCTGCTAAAGAACCATCTGCTAGAGTAAAGTTGAATCATCCTTTAGATAAAGTAATTTGATTAGTTGATCAAATGATGGTGACCCCTAGTAAGGCAAGGAATGAAGTATTTTATGTTTGTTACACATCTTCATTATAACCTAAAAATGCTAAAGAAGTTCTTTAAGATAGTGAATGGATAAATGTTATGTAAGAAGAACTTCAACAGTTTGTTAAAAATGATGTGTGGTTTCTTATGCCTAAACCTTAGAACATAAATGTTATTGGTACCAAATAGATATACAAGAACGAAAAGGATGAGAATGGTACTGTTGTAAGAAATAAGGCTAGGCTTGTTGCTCAAGGTTATACACAGATGGAAGGTATAGACTTTTCTGAGACATTTACTCCTGTTGCTAGACTTGAATCTATTCAAATTTTATTTTCTATCACATGCCATATTGGATTTAAGTTGTATCAAATGGATGTTAATATTGCATTTTTAAATGGCATTCTTCATAAGGAAGTCTATATGGAGCAACCCAAAGGATTTGAAGATCTTTATTCTCTAGGTCATGTTTATAAGCTTAAGAAGGCTTTGTATGGGTTAAAGCAAGCTCCTAGAGCTTGGCATGAGTAATTGACTTATTACCTGTTTGGAATAGGTTTTACCCGACGGGGAGTGGATAAAACACTATTTATATAAAACATTGAAAGTAATATAGTTATTGTTCAAATAAATATTGATGATATAGTGTTTGGTTTAACCTCTGACGACCTTACTCATTATTTTGGAGAACAAATGACCCATGAGTTTGAAATGAGCATGATTGGAGAATTGAACTTCTTTCTTGGACTACAAATTAGGCAATTAACTGATGGAATTTTTATTTCTCAAACTAGATATGCCTTGGAATTAGTAAAGAAGTTTGGTTTGGAGAAGGCTAAGGATGGTTTCACTCCTATGAGTACAAGTGTCAAACTTAGCATAAACACTAATGAAAAATATATTGATCCTACACTTTATAGAAGTATAATTGGAAGTTTGTTATACTTAATTGCCAATCGACCTGACATAGCTTTTGGTGTTGGTGTTTGTGCACGTTATCAGGCGAGTCCTAAAGAGTCTCATCTTATTGTTGTTAAACGTATTATTAAATATGTAAAAGGGACTATTAATTATGGATTGTGGTACCCATTAGGATTTAATGTTGATATTGCTTCTTATTCTGATGTTGATTGAGCTGGTAATGTTGATGATAGGAAAAATACTAGTGGAGGGTGTTTTTACATTGGTAATTATTTAGTTGCTTGGCATAGCAAGAAACAAAATTGTGTCTCCCTTTCCATTGATGAGGCTGAGTATATAGCTGTTGGTAGTTGTCATACTCAGATTTTGTGGATGCGTCAAATGTTATAAGTTTATGGTTTTTCACAAAGCACAATAATAGTTTTTTGTGATAATACTAATGCTATAAATATTTCTAAAAATCTTGTTCAACATTCTAGGACAAAACATAAAGATATTCGACATCATTTCATTCGAGATATTGTTGAAGATGGTTTAGTGTCTCTAGAGTTTATATCCACAAATTCTCAGTTGATAGATATCTTTACAAAACCATTAGATTTTCAAAAACATATGTCTTAGAAAATCTATTGGCATGCTTTCTCTATAATAGATATCTTCATATGTATCATTCTAGGAATATCTTGCATTATTTTTTATCCTAAAATTCATACAGTATCATGCATTTTATTATTATAATGCATTTTTGTTTCTTATGCATGCATGATGTTTTGCTACTACTAGGATTATTCATGCATGCATCATTATGACAAAAAGAAAAAAAATTATAGTATAATTGTTTTTAGTTTATTGAGCATGGCAATGATACAAAGGGTTGTTATTTTTTACTTTATTCTCATATTTAACTATCTATTTATGTTTATGAGAATTGGAGATGTTAGCCAGACTTGAGGATTTGAGAAGTTCACTTGACATGCTTAAGTAATATATATTTTTAAATACATATATATCTCTAATCCTGGGTGCTTGTTTCACTTTGGTTCGAGGTGTTTGTAATGCATACTTAGACTGTTAGTGTTTTTCACCTTACCTAAAGTGATCTAGTTCATAAGCTAGGCAAGATTTATATATGGTTTTGAATACCTATTGCATGCTCATAAATGTTGGAGAAATGTTGAAAAAGGAAAGAATGAAATAATAAAATATAGAAATGCAAAAGTAGTTTTTTGATCTGAGTAATTGCGCCTCCTACCACAAAGTAGTAGAGTGTTCGCGTAAAATATGGAAAAAACTAATGAAAATAAATCCAAAGGAAGAAGCTCGGGCCCAATTGGCCGAGACTAAAAATTCTCACTGGAAAGTCCGAAGCTTAGAACGACAAAAAGGGATAAAGTGAAAAGGTGCAAAAGAAAAAACTTATGAGACAAAAAGAAATAAATAAATGTATTTTCATGATATTGCAATAAGGTCCGAGTAGAAGATTTGACTTCTAGCTTAAGTTTTTGGACTGAATTATCATCAGGGTTAGTGAAGAGATTATTAGAATTAGTGTGTATTGCTCTCACCTTACTTGTGTGCTTGCAGCTAAATATTTTCATACATACAAATGCTAAATAAAGCATGACTTGTGAAATATTATGTCTACAAGGAATTTGTGCTATTTTCCTTCACTACCATGTGTATAAAGGATAAGTTAATATTGAGAATGTGGTTGTGTTGGTGATTAGCTCATTGTCTTTATAGCCCTGCTCACAGGTTTCCTAAAGAAAAAAATTATCTGTTTTCATGACATATTGCATTCATGCATTAGTATTAGGGTGATGCATTGTAGAGATATTTGTCACTAGAGAATATGGGTTTGAACTTTCAGAGTTCTATGTTTATCTTGTTTGTTACCTAGATTTTCTAGTCTCTTCTTGTTTTTTCCTTTGTTTACAGATTGAGTTATTCTCTACCTTTCTTTCCCATTGGTTGCAATTTTAGTTTCTACAGATCTTACTTTGCTTAGCATTTTTGTGTTAAAAAGGAGGAGAGAATATGTATTAAGGGGGAGAGATTATTTATTTAGGGAGAGCGATTATGTGTCAAGTGGGGGAGTTTATTTGTTGAGGGGGAGTATGTTTTCAAGAAGAGAGGATTAAGTAATATTTTGAATATGCTTGCTTGGTTTATTTTTAAAGAGATTCACTGTTATGATCATTATCCTTATTGATATTGATATTATTCTTATGATCATTATATTTGTTTATTCCTATTAATTGTAGTCCACACTTCCTTTTCACAATATGTTTACTCAGTGTTGTGATTGTAGGAATTGGTAGATCGTCATGAGATCAAGATACTGGTCTGGGTCTATGTTTGTTAGTGTGTGTTCATAGGTCTAGATTTAATTTTGTATCTTGTGGGGATATCTTTGTAAAACATGGTTTTGACTCAGAAATGCCAAGGGGGAGATTGTAAGAATATTTTTATATTGGCATGTCTAGTGAATAACCATGTTGGGTAGTTTAGCTATTTTGGAGCATATAAACTCAAAATAATTAATTATTAAAATTCAGGAACCACCGATTGATTAGTGGAATTCTCGATCGTTCGGTAGTGCCGACATTCCAATTCGTGCGAAACTGAAGTAGCAAAATTCTGGCTCATTGTACAAGCATATTGAGGGACAGACTGGTTTATTCATAGATATTACTTGGTCCTCACACTATGTCTTTTTGGAATGCAAGCAAAGAAATATCATTCCATAATTGAAGACTTTTTCCCCCATAAATATGAGGAGATATTGAGAAGAGAAGACAAACTTTGAGAGTTCTGCAATTCTTCTATAGAAAAATATTGATTGATCATGTATCTTCTAGTTCTCTATAGTTTTTGGGGTAATTCAATTGTGCTACAACCATTATCACCTTTATGCACAATTGTATAACCTAGATATTGAAAAATCTATACATCATCTGTTGCGCTATGTGTGCGTTGATCCGTGAGGAGCAGAGACGTCAGAGTACGGAGATCGGAGCAAGAAGCTTCGTGGAGCGCGAGTGAATCAAGACTTTTAGACGTCGAGTAAATAATGGAAAATAAGAGTTATTGTAAGTCCTAATTTCATAGAGTTTGTACAATCAGGGGGTAGGTATGAATGAATAACATTTTAGAGTATTTTATAGGCATAAATATATTTACTATGAGGAGTAAGAATCATCCATCTTTCGGCATAGTAAAGACTGTGCAAGGTGAGGAATAGCAAGCAAAAAGATGAGAAGATGAGTGACTAATATAGGCACGAAGAGGGAGGGAACCTTGATTTTTTGGCATATATGTCCAGAAATGGCAAGATGTATGACGCTTGAGATGGTAGATCTCAGCATGGTTTATTTAGCAAAATATAAGAGGAGACTAGTTGGTGAAGAGCCCTAACATTGATTATCATAGAGTCTAATATTACTTGAAATTACCTAGAAGACGGTAAGGGGGTGAATAGATTTTTTAAGGATTTATTGACAAGTCAATTTTATTCTAATTATTTAACAAGTTATATCATGCAGATAATCATATAAGTACATAAAATAAAGCAATAGAGACACATTATATTTTTATGTGGAAAATTGTCATGCCCCAAATTTCTTAGGACTCCAAAACTTGAGCCTAAGAGCTAAGGGGGTGAATGCGGAAGAGAAAATAAACGAAAACAAATGACGTATAGTCGTTAAATACCCAGACAAGGTTAATAACGTCAATTCACGCCAAAAAGATACCAACAAGATCACTAGGATCGAAAAGAAGACAAAATGAAACAAATGGCACATTAAACGGACCATTTAAACACCTCATGTTCACCCAAGGATAAAATGGTGATTTCAAAGATAAAGTAGTAATTTCAATGTATAAATACAAGGTTTGGACCTAAAAGAAGCTATAGGAACAAACATAACCAAATTTGAAATTACGAGACCCAAACTACAAAATTTTGAAAATTGGGCATCGCGACGGGTTTAGGTTCAAAATATACTGTCACATTCAATTGACGATTACGCTCTCATAAATGACTCTAATGAAGTGATTCAAAATCCTAAAATCAAGATCTTTAAGTCAGCTTTCTAAAAAGCTAAAGAGCACCTCAATTAGACACCTGTAGCTCCAGATATGATCGAAAGAGTAAAGCAGTGTCGAAACAGTACTACTCTAGGACACCCTGGGAAAATTAGTCGATTGACAAGGGCCATCAGTCAACTGACCATAACAAAATTTGTTTATCCACTTTTCAGTCGACTGATGCAATTCCGTAAGTCAACTCTCGGACCCGAAAAATGCTCCAATTGGCCCGAAAAGCACCGTAACAACTACGTACACATGCCTATGCATGAATTTACCCATATTTAGGTCCATACTCCAAATTATGTACATCAAACGTAAATTTTTAACCCAAAAACCTTCCTATAAGGTTTATTAAAATTATCCGTCTTGCCCCCGGTCTCCGTTTTAATGACCACCAGTTTTTAAAGATCAAAATTTCTTAAAATGAGTTTAAAATCATTTCTAAAACTAGGAATTGTACTGGGGCCACGGGGGTAGGCGAAAACGGGTTTTTTCATTCAAATCGAAAAGGATGGGTTTGAAAACCTAGAAAAATGTCGTTTTCAACCAAACACCTAATAATCACAAGTCATGAAAAATAATCCATTTCACATTCACAACTCCAAATGAAAGGATTCAATATTGACATTATAGCGCTCTAAGGCGAAACATGTTATAGTTTGTTCAAAATACACATTTGCACAATCCGGCACCGAAGTGCACCAAAAATAATATAATCGCAGGATGTACATAGAGAATAACACCTCGACTAACATGCTAGCCGGATAAAACTAAAGTATTTTTACACGTTTGATTTACATGGACAAAATGAACATATTGATACATGTTTATCAACCTAATGCCCAACAAAATAAAAGTATGGTCCGCCACCCATGTACCAAAGGCAAACATAATGCCACACATCCACGAAGAGACTACAAAACTCTCCCAACGGAATCATCACCTGAAAAATTTATAAGGCATGGGGCGAGCTCACTAGCTCACTAGAGGAAACGTCCTTGCCTCAATCTCGGTAGTCCGAGTGGTTCAACCCAACCAAGGTTCATGCCACTAACCCTAAGTCGGTCTCTTGTTCCACATAGCTCTCACGCCAATTTATAACCCCATTGAACCCAACAAATAAGTTCCACAACATGCTCACAACATAATTATTCACAATTATAGCACGTTTCAATTATCAAAACCACAATCACATATATTGTAACGCCCCACGTTTTCCTTTCACTTTTCTGGAATTCTTTTCCATGTGTTAATGTTTTATGACGTCACTTATTCATTACGTCTTGTGTATTCTCGGTACGAGTAAATTTTTCACGTTTAACTTTTGGACTTAGCGGGACGACTTTGTGGTATTTCGTTTCCGGTTTTGTGGATTTGAGTATCGCCAACGACTACGAGGGTTCGTGCAACGTTTTCTCGTTGGAGCTTCGGCAATCGTGTTACGTTCTCGAAAGTTCTAACATAGTTTAGTGTAGACGTTCGGTGTAGAACTTATATGAAATTCTTGTTATATTTTCGTGTTGTAACTAATGAAAATTATTAGAAACGATTTCGGGAAAGAAATGACCTAGGGGTATATAAGTAATTTCATAATTTGAGCAATTAGTGAAAATTGTAGAGAATTGGCTAAGTGTTGGTGTATGGATGGCATAGTGGTAATTAGAGAGGATGACAAGGGGTAGAAGGGTAATTAAGAGGCTTGATGGCACTCTTGTAATTAACCCCAACTTTGGCATATTTTGGTAATTTCCACATTTTATGTGTTGTCTCATTCCTAGCCCTTGATCTCATTCTCCCATCTTTGTTTTAGACCCTTAGATCATAAGGCATTGTTTGGTTGACACTTAAATGGAATAATCCATTATTTTTGGTCATCCACTTGGCAAGACTTTTTGTCAATCATTGGATGATTAATTATTTCCCATCTTCATTCTAGGCCCTTGGATGATAAGGCCTTGTTTGGCAAATTAATGGGTTTTGTGATTTGTGTAATAAGTCTTCCACTTGGCAAGACTTATTCCTAGCCCTTGTATTCATTTCCTTTTCCCCATCTTTATTATGGACCCTTGGATGGTGAGTGGTGTGAGTGGAGAATCTCTACATATGGCAAGTCTTCCACTTTGCAAGACTTCATCTTCTTCTTCTCCATTTTCTCTCATTTTCTTCCTCTTTGTTCTTCTCCACTTATGGGTGGAATTCATCACCCTAAGTTGGGATTTTGGTGTGGCCATCAACATAGAAGAGGTTCATGGTGTCCTTTTCTTTGGTTTAAGCTAAATATGGGTAAGTGTTCTTCATCCCTTGTGTGTTTCCATTTCAAACCAAGTTAGGGTTTCTTGTTATAACCACTAAATGTTTCTTGCTCTCTTCTTGTGTTGGAGCTTGATTCATGGTTGGGAGGTCATGGTGAAGCTTTCCACCGGTTTACTCCTTGGATTTCGGTTGAGGAAGAGCTAGGGTTTCATGGGCTTTGCTTGGTGGTTATGGTGGTTTGCTCTTCAAGAGGTAGGGGGAAGACTTCCTAACTAGCCATCTTGTGATTGTGTAGTAGGCTAAATTTGATTATAGGATTCCTAGCATTAAAATGAAATTGCTAAGTATATCCTTGGAAATATAAAGTTAGGGTTTGAGCATGTTATGTGACTTAACCTTTGTGTATAGAGTACTTTTGATGATATTGAATAAGGTTATGAAGCATGCTAGTTATGTAGTTGTTCTTGAGATTTTTTTATAAGCAAGTATGCTTGTATGCCTATGTATATGTGGATATGTATGTGGGTATTGTGGTGTATATGCGTAAGTGTAGTTATACATATGTGTATGTGGGTGTTAGGGGGGTAGCCTTGAAATGAGATTAGGATAGTTCCTTGGTTAATACCTTTAAGGTATTTTGGGATTTCATATCATGTTGAGATGTGATATGTGAAACTTGCTAAATTGAACTAAGAGCATGTTTAAAAGAATGGAATGACTTTCCTTGTGAATTAAAGGACAACTTGATGAATTGGAACAATTCTTATGTATGAGAATGTGTCCTTATTGATGTTTGCTTTAAATGGGAATTAAAAGCATGTTTAAATGAATGACTTGTATACTTGCGAATTGAAGTATAATGATATGAAGTCACAACCGGGTTGTGCATATGAAGTCGCAATCGGGTTGTGCATATGAAGTCGCAACGGTGTTGTGCATATGAAGTCGCAACCGGGTTGTGCATATGAAGTCGCAACTGGGTTGTGCATTAAGTTTCATGGGTTGAGTATATGTACCATGAGGTGTGTGAGTCACATTGCAATTAAGTTGCTAATATGTGAGTTATGTTCACATATGAATTATGATATTATTGCAAGTGATTGAGGAACATGTTTAATGTGAATTTTGTGAAATAATTCATTTGTTATTTAAAATGCTCAATTGGAATTGAAGGATGTGAAAAATGTAAATTCCATGACTTATTTAAAGTATAATGTGAGATCAATAATTATGCTTATTGCTATGTGCCATTATACCCTAAGAGGAGGGGGGTGATATGAGTTGGTTTAAGGGCTTACTTGGGATAAGTAAAGTCGGTGTAGGTTGTGATCTTGGTTGATGGTGTATAATGACCTTATGATCTTGTTAGAAACCTAGGTGATGTGGTTTCGAATATGAAATTGAGGTTGAAAGAATCGGAAGGGGTTCTTGATTTGAAAACTAGTTGGTTACGTGGCAACGGCCACTAGGTTCCCTTTAGCGGTCTTCAGGAATGGATTGTCGTCGGAGTTGTAGTCATTCCCGGTTAAGAGGGTGGTGAATTAGAATGTGAAGTGAAGTGTGGTTGAGTTAGAGTTAGTGCCTTGTGTATAGTCACTTGCCCTTATCTTCAAGTTGCTTTCGAACTTCGGTTCTTCATTCATTTGCCTCATTTGAGCGTCTCTAAAATCACTTGGTTTTCCGTTGGTTTCGGTTGTTCCCGAAAACAGATTGTTCGTAAGACTTGTGTTTTAGTCTATTTGGTCTTTGAGTGAAAAACCCATTTTCGCCTACCCCCGTGATGCCGTCAAAAACTTTGAGTTTTGAAATGGTTTTAAAAATCAAGAAATAAAGGATTTTGACTTTTGAAAGTCGGTGGTATCCAAAACAGATACCGGGGGCAAGACGGTTAGTTTTACGGATTTTCAAGAAAGTATTTTTGATAAAACTAAACCGAGATTAAATGATAGTTTCTCATTTCTAAAGTTCCTAAATGAGTTGAGGACTTTTGTCTCATGATTCCTAAGGCTTTGAAGCTGTTTGGAAGTCATTTTTGAGGTTTTCTAACCTAGGCAGTCGACTGGCCCCTTCCAGGCAGTCGACTGGGTCAACTAAGTTTTTTCCCGTAAGAATTTTGGAACTCTCTGGTCCAGCCAGTCGACTGGGTCATTGAGCCAGTCGACTGGGTCATCAGACAGCCGACTGGGTAAACTAGCCAGTCGACTGGGTCAGCTTTGGGTGGATTTTTCCTGATTTTCAAAAATTCATTTCTCTCACCTCGTAACTCGGATTGAGGTACCGTTTATTCCTATGGCTCGTGCTAGGAACAAAATTTTTAGATAAAATTTAAAATAATTTATTTAAATTCACAATGACTGTTTTACCCTTGGAGAAAGAGGGGTACTTCAACTTTCCATTTGTCTTATCGGCGTTGTCCGATACCGTTTTCAAAACTTCATATCTTTTGCGTCAGGGCTTTGAATTTGATCCCGTTTGTTTTTATGGTTCAACCTATGTACAAATAGGTGGGGAAACCTTTGAAAGTACATCTTTGCCCTTGAAATGACCATTTTACCCTTTGGTGAACATGTGACCTTTGATTGGTCGGTGTGATGGGTTATTCAATCCATTTCACTTCCTTTTGTTGTTGGGAAACCTTTGTGACTTACCTTAGGTTTACATGTATGTTTTACCCCTGTGTTGGGTTTATGGATGTCATTAGTGGCATATGAAGTGATTGATAGTATGATTCGATAGCAATTTGAGGTTTTGGAGTTCGGTATGCCTGTGGCCTAGGAACTATAAGTGTTATCATTCCTAGAGTGTTATGAATAGGAGGTTTACTCCCATGATTTTGTGATAGTGTTGAGGTGATAGTGTTGTGTTGATTGTTAGTGTGGGACTGACGGGTACGAGTCGTAGTGATCTATGACGGGGGTTGTACTACATATCTGGTATTGGTTGTATATCCTTGTATGTATATATATATATATGTGCATATAAATATATATATATATAGGTGTGAGTTATTTCATGTTGTTGCGATATAGTTTCACTATATGTTATTTGCTTATTTGTGGATGCATGGTTGGGGACTAGTGGGATGTATTCCAGGGTCTTGTATTGGCGTGATTGCCAGGTGGGATATTTGACTGACCTAGGATAGATGCATGTACACGGGTTGGTTTTCATTTGATCTGAACGGTCGTAGGATGTGATGGTTATGATTTCTTTCTCCTACGGGGCTCAATGAGCTCACCCCGACAGCGGTATGCCTGGTGGTTTACACCACCAGTTTGCAGGAAATGTTTCGGTTATGGACAACGTGGAGTGCAGGATGGTTCGTGGCACTGATGCTGTTGCGGGGTTTGGGACGCTATATATATATAGAGTTGTACCTTTTGTTTCATTTCTTGTTCCCTGTATTGGGACCGTCGATGTTGTACCTCTTGGGAGCCAGTCTGTTGGCCTATCCCTTCCTTGTATTCAGTATTGTTACATCGTTGTAGAGATGTATTCTTTCGGCACTTAGACGTGCCTTGTGTATCATTTGGTTTAGCTTCTGCTTTATTGTGTATGGAATTACTATTGCTAATAGGATTCCATTCGGTTTGTGGTTGTTTAGTATTTTCTTTGGTCGCTCATTTTACGGATCACGACCCGGATTCCTCGGATGTCCCGGTTTGGGAGTCTTAGGAAATTTGGGGCGTGACATATATATAGTAGTTAAGATGCAATTCGACCAAGACACCTATGGTACGCACACAACACACACACTACTCTAAGGGTGAACAGGATCATTCTCTAACCCTTCACTTTTTTCTCATAAGGGAAGGTAGATTTATTGTACCGATTATTCCCAAGTGCTTTTGACACTTCACACTTTTAACAAGGAAGACCGTCAACACGACGCGGTCGTGACATAGGATTTGGACAAGTCCTCCCCCTATCATCTGCATTTCTCAGAAGATTAGTTTCGTAGGAGCAAGAAGCACCCCATGGCTAGTTGTTACGAGGATCCAAACATAAGATAACTCCTACGTAGTTTACGCAAACCATATAAACCAATACCCATGTTTTGACACTACATGGTATACTCCAAATGCATCAAGGTTCACAATCGCAACCATATGCCATCACAATACATGATTATTTCTTTATGCAATATATTGTACTCAAATTATCACAATGCTTATATTTTCACATTTATAAGCAAAAAATCACCACAAACATTTATATCACAAAATCATGCTTTCAAGGCCTAATTCATCAATTAAGTTGTCAATACTCAACTCGTATATATATATACGACATATGTACACATAGACGCACGCACCCTCGTACAATGACGAACACAATTCATTTTTCCCTTACCTCAATTCCAAGCAAGCTTATTCAAGAATGCCCTAAAAAGGTCAAACTCAAGCTACCCCTCCAAAGGTTCAGTAGATTAGCTTCTAAATATCAACACACCACATAAACAACAAGATTTACTATGGTGTCATAAGAAAACCAAAAATCATCCTTGTGGCTCGAACCACAAGAATCAAATCAAACCCTAATGATTACTAAATTAGGGTTTCATGAAAAAAATGAATTCAAGAGATTAATAAACTATGAACTCACCTATAGCTTCTTCACAAGGTGAAATCAAGAGCTACCATTATTGGAACTCACTTGGTAGTTGGAAGAAAAACTCAACCTTATATAATCATGAATAAAAAGAGGAGTAAAATCAATACTAACATAAAGAACTCATGAACATGAAAGCTAGGGTTCTTGTGAACAAAACCCTAGAATGGAAGAGAAACTTACCCAAAATAGATCAAGCACAACACTCTAAACCACACCAAGCAAGGATATAATTAGAGAGCAAGAGATTGTGTTGAGAAGATGAAATGTCTAGCAAAGGAGAGAAACACAAAAGTGTAGAGATTCTCCACTAACCCTTCTCAAATCCAAGGGTTGAGAATAAAACTAGGAAAATGAGTAAATGATCCAAGGGTGGAGAGGAAGTCTTGCCAATGGAAGACCAAGATTAATGCATTAATGCATTTATGTATCATCCAAACAAGGCCCTATAATCCAAGGGTTAAGAATAAAGATGGGAGAAGAAGATCAAAGGCTAAAAATGAGACACCACTCCAAAAGTGTAAAATGACCAATATTTTCCCAACTTAGAGTTATTCAGAAGAATGTCATCAAGACTCTTAAATACCCTTTTACCCCTTATCATCCTCTCTAATTACCAACATGTCACTCATGCCCTAACACTTAGCCAAAATCTCTACACTTTCCACTAAGTGCTCCAAATATGAAGTTACTTATTTACCCCTCGGTCATTTCTTTCCCGAAATTGTTTTTAATAATTTTCATTATTCTCAAAATGAAAATACAACATACAACTTATAATTTTTATATCACATACAACATGTAAGACATGCTAAACACATAAGCACATTAAACACATGATCACATAATCACTTAATTGTATAAATAAAAAATTTAATTAACACGTAAAAATACCGGACGTTACAAAAATCTTTGAAAACTCTCCAAGTAAAACCCACAGATACACTCTGGTATCGATCCACTATAAATTACAGAATATACAGACTCTATGAAGACTGGACTTACAATAGCACTGTCTTTCTTTTCTTCACTCGACATCCCGTAGCCTTTATTCACTCGCGCTCCACGAAACTCTCGCTCTATTCTCCATACTATGACGGTTTTGCTTCTCAACATATCAACGAACCATGAACCTTCCCTGTAACGTCCGGTATTTTTACTTGTTAATTAAAAAATTTATTTAAATAATTAAGTTCTGATGTGATTATGTGTTTAATGTGTTTATGTACTTAGCATGACTTACATGTTTTATGTGACATTAAAATTGTAAGTTTCATATTGTATTTTCATTTTAAGAATAAAGAAAATTATTGAAAATGATTTCGAGAAAGAAATAGCCGAAAGATAAATGAGTAATTTCACATTTTGAGCACTTAGTGGAAAGTGTAGAGATTTTGGCTATGTGTTGGGGCATGAGTGTCATGTTAGTAATTGGAGAGGATGACAAGGGGTAAAAGGGTATTTAAGAGTCATGATGGTACTCTTGTAAATAACCCTAAGTTGGGAAGATATTGGTCATTTTACACTTTTGGAGTGGTGTCTCATTTATAGCCATTGATCTTCTTCTCCCATCTTTATTCTCAACCCTTGGATCATAGGGCTTTGTTTGGTTGGCACTCAAATGCAATAATCCATTATTCTTGGTCTTTCATTTGGAAAGACTTCATGTCTACCCTTGGATCATCTATTCATTTTTCTTGCCTTATTCTGAACCTTTGGATGGTGAGAAGGTGAGTGGAGAATCTCTACAACCTTTAAGGTTAGCCACTTTGCAGGACTTCAATCATCTCATAAACTCTTGCTCTCTTTTCCTCTTCTTGCTTGTTGGGGATAGTTCTTGGTGGTGTTCTTGAATCACTTTGGTAAGTCTTCTAATTCACTCTAGCGTTTTGTTGTAAGACACCTAGTTTTCATTTTTTTTAATTCTTGAGATGGTATTGATTTTGCCCTCATTCTATTCATGTTTATGGAAGGTTGATTTGGCTTTCATCTACCAAGTGAGTTCTATTGGGTAGTTCTTGAATTGCATCTTGTGAAGAGCTAGTGGTAAGTTTCCTATCTTGTACTCTTAAGCTTTCCATTCTTCATGAAATCCTAAAATCAAAATCATTAGGGTTTGAGTTGATTCTTGTGGTTGGAGCCACTTGTGTATAAATTTCCCGTTCTTATGACACCATAGTAAATCTTGTTGTTCACGTGGTATGTTGATAGTTGAAAGCTATTCTATTGGACACATGGAATGGTAGCTTGAGTTGGACCTCTTTTGGGCATTCTTGAATAAGATTGCATGGAATTGAGGTAGGAGAAAAATAAATTGTGTTCGTCTTTGTACGACAGTGTGTGCGTCTGTGTATATATGTCACACATATATATATATATATATATATACGAGTTGGGTCTTGACAACTTAGACGATGATTTAGGCCCTTGAGAACATGATTTTGTGATATAAATTCATGTTGAGGTTTATTGCTTATTAAATGTAAAATTCTAAGCATTGTGATGATGTGAGTGCACTAAATGGCCTAATAAAATGAGCATGTATTGTGAAAGATCATGTTGAGAAGTATCACTATAAATGTGAACTTCATTTATAAATGTTAAATTGTAAGCCTTGTGATAATTTGGATCCAATATGATGCTAATTGATAGAAACATGTATTGTGATGGCATATGGTTGTGATTGAGAACCTTTACACATTTTGGGGTACACCATGTAGTGTAAAAAACATGGGTGTTGGTTTATACGGGCTGTGTACTCATGTGTGAGTAGTCTTCTGTCGAATCATTACAGCAACTGGCCAGGGGATGTTCCCAACCTATGAAACTAATATATCAGGGAATGGGGTATAGGATGAGTCGTCTCATTCTCAAAGTCGTGGGTCGTCTCGTGCATTTGATATACCAATCTTTAATCATGGGTTGTCTCATGCAACCACCTTCCTTGTTGAAAGTGTGAAGTGTCAAAATCACTTTGGAATAATTGGTGCGATACTCTTTCTCATTATGAATGGGTAGAGTGCATATTCGTTAACATGAATTAGGCAAAGTGTGTAATGTGAGGTGTGTTAAGTCATATTGCCCTTGAACTTTCATATATGTGTAATTATGATATTAATGTATGTAGCCAAAAACTTTTCTTGTTTAAGAAATGATTTTAAACTCATTTTATAAATATTTTGAATTTTAGAAGCTGGCAGTAGTTTAAACGGAGACCGGGGGCAAGATGGATTTTTGAAGAAACTTTTTTTTTTTGAAAACTTTCAGACCTGGGATGGATCCCAGCATTTTTGGGATCGATCCCACCCCTGGTTGTTGATATTTTATTTTTATGTTCAGTTGGGATCGATCCCAGTTCTTTTTGATAGATCCCACTTCGCACTAGTGGCGAACTCTGATTTTCAGACTTTCATATTTTCTTCCTCAGACCTCAGAATTAGGTCCCATTTGTTCCAATGGCTTGTGCTAGGTCCGAACTTTGTAGTTATAGTTGGAAATCAATACTTTACCCCTTAGTTGACCATGTTTACCCTTGGGTAAACATGGGGATTGGAATGATTTGTTCAAGGTTACGAGTATTTCGGTTTACATTTTTTTCAATCCCGTGTAATCTTTTTGGCATATTTGAGAAGTTGTATGTCTATTTTACCCTTGTATGGGTATTTGATGACTTAAAGGGATTTTATTTCATTTCTATTACTTCTGCATTCACTCCCTTAGCTCTTAGGCTCGGGTTTTGGAGTCCTAGGAAATTTGGGGCGTGACATTCCCGCTCCGATCTCCATACTCTGATGGCTCCGCTTCTCAACGGATCGATGCAATCGCATTGCACTAGGTGGTGTGATGATCTTTCAGCAACTGGATCATTCAATTGTGCATAAAGATATTATGTCTTGAAGCAGAATTGAATAATCTTTAAAAACTAGAGAAGAACTTGATATAGAATGATCAAGTAATCTCTTTCTCTCACTCTTTGCAAATGAATCTGTTATATGGAAGAGTAGAAGAGCACATAAAAAAACACAATCTCAGAACCACACATCTTCTCTTGAGTTTAATCCATATATATAGTGAGAAGAGTCTCCAATTAGGATTAAGATTTATTTTCCTCCAAGTCTTTGACTTTTGACCATAAATTCCTCAAAATATGGTCCAATACAACAATAATAACCCTTAGACACGTCCATAAGTGATTAGGAGTACAAACAACATCAAAATAAACTTTAAAAAATTCTACCGTTTTGTACTACGAGATCTCGAGAGACTTCGTAGTACAAAATATTTAGCAAGCAAAACTTTATGGAGTTTTTAACACTTTTATGCCACTAGTGCTAGTGGTGGCCAATATTCGAGATCTCGGGAATTTGCTCGAGATCTCATAGTACAAAATTCCAAACTATGATTTTCTAGTTCTTTCTTTGCAATGCCGCTTCCACCCAACTCCGCTTCGCTTCTCTTGTATATTTTAGCTTCTTTACACTTTATTGTTTATTGAAGAGGCCTTTAGATGTCACTTTAATGTCTTCGTTCTCGATTAACCCGACACACACTCAATAGCACTCAAAATCACTCAATATGAGTCAACATCACTTAACATGGTTATTGATCAGAACATACATGCCATTACACACAAATGTTATAACAATCTCGCCATTGGAATTTCAGAGTCAAAACCATGTTTTACAAAGCTATCATCAAGAGAAAATAAAATAAAATAACAGCTATACCTATGAACACACATCAACAAACATGGACATAGACTATCACTTTGATCTCATGATGATCCATGAATCCTGCAATCATAACATAACATGAAAAACAAGTATGAAAAAGAACTAACAAGAATAATCAATATTCAATGACAACAAATATTCAATGATCATAATAAACACCAACAACATTTAAGCATAATGATCATAATATAACACATGTCTCCCCCTTAACCATATATATCTCGACCTTACTAAATACTTCTCTTCTTTATTCAATATTCCTACTCATTTTTTACACTAAAATGTCAAACCTAGAGAGAGAACATAATAAGCACAAGATAACACATAGGGAAAGACAAGTAAAATCTAAGAGAATCCAAATTAAGAGCAAAAAATCCAAACGTAGGACTAGAAAAGAATATATACAGATTCTCGGGTAACAAAAATCTCTACAATGCATGAACCTAATGCTAATGCATGAATGGAAAATGCATCAACTAACATTAATAAACACAAAATAAATAATTTTGTTCTTAAAAACATGTGGGCAGGGCAATAGAGACAATGAGTTAATCATTAACATATCATATTCTCATATCTGACTTAGCCATTATATACACGGTAGTGAAAGAAATCAGCAGACATACCTTGTAGACCAAAGAAGTCAGAAGGCAAGCTTTACGTAACATTTGTATATATAAAAAATATTCAGGTGCAAGCAAACAAATAAGATAAAAAACAATACGCACCAATCCTAATAATCTCCTTCCCAATCGTGATGATAAGTCAGTCCAAAAACAAAGTTAGAACTCAAATCTTTAACTCAGATCTTATTGCTAATTAAGGGGAATATGTTTTTTTTCTTCCTTTTTGTCTCCAAACTTTTTATTTTGCACCCCTTCACACAATTGTTTTTCCTTTGACATAATCATATCCACCTTTTGACGTGAATAATCAATGCTTAAACAAACAATTAAATATAATTTTTTTTTATTTCATTTTTTTTAAAAAATTACCCTAATATTCATGAGCATGCAATAGGTATTCAAAAGAATTAAACATGTCAAGTTTTAATGAGAATCAATCTAGCCTAGCTCATGAACCTACATAGCACTCTAGGTCAGATAAAAAAAATCAAAAGGTTTAACTAGTATTACAATCCTCTCCAAAGTAAAACAAGCACCTAAAGTTAATGTGTTTTAAAAATTATAATTAAACATGACAAGTGAACAACTCAAATCCTTAGGTCAGACTAACACCTCCAATTCCCATAAGCATAATAAGACAAGTAAATATGATAATAGAGTGGAATATGACAACCCTTTGTACCCTTAGCCAAGCTCAATATGCTCAGAATTTTCATTTTATCTTTTTTTTTTTTCATAATGATGCATGCATGAACAATCCTAATAATAATAACAAAACATGATGCATGAATAATAAGAAAATAAAAATGCATGATAATGTATCAATTCTAGTGAAAAATAATGCAATGTGTTCCTAGAATGATACATATGAATAAATCTATTCTAAAGAAAGTATGACAATAGATTTCCTAAGACTTATTTGCTTTGGAAAATCTAATGGTTTTTGTAACAATATCTACCAACTGAGAATCTGTGAATATAAACTCTAGAGACACTATACCATCTTCAACAAGATCTCGAATGAAATGATGTCGAATATCTATATGCTTTGTCCTAGAGTGTTGAATAGGATTTTTAAATATATTTATAGCACTAGTATTATCACAGAAAACAGTCATTGTGTCTTGTGAAAAACTATAATTCTGTAACATCTGACGCATCCACAAAATCTGAGTACAACAACTACCAACAGTTATATACTCAACCTCAACAATAGAAAATGAGACACAATTTTGATTCTTGTTATGCCAACCAAATAAACAATTTCCAATATAAAAAAACCCTCCATTAGTATTTTTTATGTCATCTACATTAATAACCCAATCAGCATCAGAAAAAAGAAGCTATATCAGTATTAAATCATGATGGGTACCATAGTCCATAATTAATAATCCCTTTTACATATATAATAATAAGTTTAACAACAGTAAGATGAGACTCTTTAGGATTTGCTTGATAACGTGCACAAATACCAACATTAAAAGCTATACCATATCGACTGGCTCTCAAATACAACTAACTCCCAATCATACTTCTATAAAGAATAGGATCAACACCTTTGCCTTTAGTGTATGTGCTAAGTTTGATAGTTGTACTCAAAGGAGTGCGAGCTTCCTTAGCTTTTTCCAAACCAAATTTCTTAACTATTTCTAAGGCATATCGAGTTTGGAAAATAAAAATTCCATCATTTAATTACCTAATCTGTAGACCTAGAAAGAAATTCAATTCTCCAATCATGCTTATCTCAAACTCATGTGTCATTTATTCTCGAAAATAATGAGCATGTTGGTTAGAAGTGGAACCAAACATTATCGCGTCAACATATATTTAAGTAATAATTATATCACTCTTAATTTTTTGAATAAACAGTTTCTTGTTCACTCACCCCGGGTAAAACCATTTCCCAATAGATAATCAGTCAATCTTTTATTCCAAGCTCTAGGAGGTTGCTTGATCCTATACAAAGCAATTTTAAGCTTATATTAGACATGATCAGGACAATGAGATTCTTCAAATTCTTTAGGCTATTCCACATATATTTTCTCATGAAGAATGTCATTCAAGAATCCACTCCTAACATCCATTTGATAGAACTCGAATCCAAGATGACATGTGGTAACAAATAAAATGTGAATAGATTAAAGTCTAGCTATAGGAGCAAACGTCTCATCAAAATCTATACCTTCTAACTAGGTATAACCTTGCGCAACAAGCCTAGCTTTATTCCTAATAACCGTAGCATTATCATCATTTTTATTCTTGTAAACCATTTAGTACCAATAACATTTATGTCCTTAGGTCAAGACACAAAATACCACACATCATTCTTAACAAATTGTTGAAGTTCTTCTTGCATTACATTTATCCATTCATTATCTTAAAGAGTTTTTTTAACATTTTAAGGTTTTAAGAAGGATATATAGCAAGCATAAGAATTTTCATTCCTATATTTTCTACGAGTCACCATCATTTTATCAACAGATTCGATAACTTTATCTAAAGGATGGTTCAACATAACCCTAGCAAATGGTTCTTTAGTAAGAGTATGCTGAATATCACAAGAAGAATCATGAGATTCTATGGGGCTAGACGTATCTTTATGATTCACGTAATCCTCTTTAGAATCAATAGGAGCATCATCACGTAACTAGAAAAACAACTCACTATATATTTCTTCTAAAGAAGTAGAAGACTCATCAACACATGAGTCATCAACCACCACATTAGTAGATTCCATCATAGTTTGGGTTCTAAGGTTGTAAACCCTATATGCTCTACAAGTCAATGAATAACCTAATAATATTCCCTCGTCACTCTTAGAATAAAATTTCCCTAATGACTCTCTATCTCTAAGAATATAACATTTTGAACCAAACACTCAAAAATATTTTATATTGGGTTTTTTGTCATTCCATAATTCATAATTCATAGGGTTATTTTAATGTATCATGCCTAAGATAGATTATATTTGAGGTGTAACAAGTTGTGTTCACCGCCTTGGCCCAAAAGTTCCTCAGAACATTCCTTCCATATAGCATAACATTCGCCACTTCCTGAAGAACTCTATTCTTCCTCTCAACAACCCCATTTTGTTGAGGAGTTCGTGGTGTAGAAAATTCATGTTTAATTCCTCTTTCATCACAAAAAAAGTCTCAATTTTAGAATTTTCAAACTCCTTTCCATGATGACTTCTCACTATAGTAATGGGATAATTTTTCTCTGTTTGAAGTTTTAAACATATATTCCTAAAATTTTCATGAGCTTCAGACTTTTCACTTAGAAACCCAACCCATGTATATTTAGAGTAGTCATCAACCATAACAAAAATATATTTCTTACCCCCTTTGCTCAAGGTTCTAATGGAACACATTAAGTCAATATGCAATAATTCTAAGGGTCTAGAAGTACCTATGGTATTAGTCTTCTTATGCTGACATCTAGTTTGTTTACCTTTCTAACATGGACCACACACAAAACCTTTGCCATAACCTAGCTTAGGATCACCATTTACAATTTCACTTTTAGTAATCTTAGAAAAATCACAAAAGTTAACATGTCTCATTCTTTGGTGCCAAATCTATATTTCATCAAGCTTAACTTTGTACCCACAATATTTTGTATTTTTTAACAGGTGATTATTTATGTCGGAAACAAGATGAACTACTCATAAGCTGCCGACCTAAAAAAGTATTATTTCAACAGCGAAATTGTGAGGAAAATGACAACTGCAGGGGTTGACAGACTTAGGAAACCAGTTGCATGTCTACCTGTGTTGAAAGAGATGAAGGAGAAGCTCAAAGAGCCTGAATTAGAATATATTATTACCAAGGCCAAATTGGTGTTCTTTATACCTTAAAATATTTAGATATTATGAAAATGATTATTCTTTTGTGATTGAAACAAATTCCACCCTCATCCTAAAACTGTGTGTGTATATATATGCCAGTATGTAATCACAATTGTTTTGCAATTTTTCTTCTCGGCATCCCTAAACAACCATTGGTTTGTGATAGTGGTGAACCTACGCACAGATAATGTTGATCACCTCTGCTCCAGGGCCCGAATTTACAAGCATAGGGGCTATGCGCAATATTTGGTATAATTCATTTATTACATTTGATGTTTTTGTTCATGGTGTTTACGGTTTAGCATAATACAACTTAGTGACTTTGAATGACAACGAGAATTTATGGAGATTCCGAGTCAGCCCAAAGGGTAAGTGTGTGCCTTTGCATATTAATTTTCCCCTAAATTAAATATATTTTGTTACATTCCAATATTAAACTACATTTTCATAAAATCAAGGTTGCATGCGGAGCATTTTTGGTCAAGTTCATGATGAATTGGAATGGTTCATCCTTTGACCCATAAGTAATTGTCCATGTAAGTCTACTGCTATTACAAGATGGCTAGTAAACGATTGTTTATATATAGTAACCGTAATATGTCTTATATCTTGTGTAAATACCTTTGCTTAAAAGGACAAACATGCTAGCTGGTTGCGCACCGAGGCCATTCTCTAACTTCTTGACGCACCCGAGAATGAAAGACGACCTATGTTGCATAGTTTAGCTGTGTTACACACACAAGATGAAGGTATGAATTTGGAAAAGATATTTAAGGACGTATGAATTTATGTATAGGAGTTGTGCTAGTTACAATTTTATCCCCTTGCATTTTGGGTCATGCTGAGTGTGTGGGCTATGATTGTGTTGATGAGTTTTTCCTTCAGCGCAATTATTTGTCTTTTTTTCAGGAGGTGACAACTGATTCCATGTGATTTCGAACAGTGTGACTTGCACAACATAGTCGGAGATAGCGACATGTAAGAAAGATGTGGTAGTGAGGGCTCTTGTAATCCATGGATGGCGGGGTATTTTAGAGTCTCTCATTCTCATATTCTCTCTTTCTCTGAGTCTCAGTTATGTACCAACACACACTCACTCATGAATTACAAGATTCTGCATGGTTAGGAATCTTAGGACAAGGACGGTTGATTTAAAGACAATTGAGAATGTAAAAATCAAGGCCGTAGAGTTTGTATTAAAAGTGTCGAAAAACACCTCTGTTATTTAATACAACATACTACAATATAATATATGACTAGTGATCCAATATTCCCTTGAGTGGCCGTTAACTCATTTTCATCTCCCAGACATTCCTTCCCCTAAGTGGCCTGTAACAAAGTGATAGTGGTCATATGACAAAGGTAAAGAGTTTTTTTGCCTCATGATATTTTTATACTTTACGTAGTTAATAAATGATTCAGAGACTAAAAAATCGACACAATTCCTTTAAATAAATAACCAGTGATGAATAATTATAAGAAACACAATTCTGCAAATTACAAAAGCACTAACATAAATTATTGAAAAAATTTAAACTATATAGAATAATGTTGGAAAACTAACATTCCATTCCATATATTATAAAATTATCTCCAAAAAAACCATATGGCTTACAGAATCCGACCCTGAACATATTGAGAAAATTTTATATTTTGTCAAAATTTATCACCCAAAATTATTGTCCCACGACCGGTCGCTATCAGCACCATTCGATCTCGGAGATAATGAACCTGACCCATTTTGGGAATTCTTCAGTGTTGGAAAAACTCTTTTCTTCATGGCTTGCAAATCTTCCAGTGCCAATTTGAGTCGGTTCTTAAAACTTTTGAAATATTCCTATGCTGTCTTAACCCTTTGCGTAATGTATGATACAAAATTGTTATATGTTTCCCTCACCTGCTCTATCTTCCTTAGAAGCCGACCATTGTTCTCCTCTATTTCAGCGAGCCTTTGCTTTAAGGGCGCACCATGTACAGTAGACGCAGATGATGTTGACATGATTCTGAATTGTCTTCTATTGGATGATGGGAGTAAGGTAAAGTATGTCCTCCTTCCTGCTATTAAATAGAGGGAAAAAGAGGGGTTTGAATACTGGAACCATAAATGGTGATTAGTGTCGTAATTAATGAATACCCTCCACCTCCCAACCGTTGTACTATGGCTATGTGAATCGGTACATTAAGTAATGACCAATTACGAGGCGTTGTATTTTTTGGGTTTTCTCAACTTATAATCCTAATATATTCTTTTCCAATAACTGACAACTTTTGTGCCCTCTTATTTATTCACAATATTTATCATATGTATATTTCTTAGTTCTCGTATTAGGTTTTTCACTTCCTCTAAATTTAATTCATTTAAACTATTTTCAATTGATGGAATTATTATATATATATATTCTGATACACATTTTCATTATTTTGTGCCATCTTATTTGTTAAATAATTATTTTAATATCTATATGTGTTAGTTTTTTATTAATATTTCAGTGCCTCTAAATTCATATTTGTTGAATAATTATTTTAATATCTATACGTGTTAGTATTCAATAAGAATATATTAATTACCCAATAATATGGAGTAATTGCACTAAAACTTATGTTCATTAACACTTAGATGTTAAACTTATATTTCAAATTTTAATAACCCGATAATCTACTACACCCATCACATAGTTGTTGATCTAAGGGTAATATCAACTTAATTTGATAGAAAATTGTACGAAGATACACTAATAGTGTTCAATTAGCTCAAATGCTAGTTTAATCATATAATTCGGTAAATCATATGTGTCATGCCCCTAAATTCCAAAGACTCCCGAACCGGGACATCCGAGGAATCCGGGTTGTGATCCATACAAGGAACGACCAATTAAATTCCTAAATAACCATAAAATGAATGGAATATTATTAATAACAATAATTTCATACATAACCAAGCGAAAGCTAAACCAAATGATAGACAAGTTACATCAAGGAGCCGAAAGAATACATCTCTACAGTGATACAACAATACAAAATACAAGGAAGGGATATGCCAACAAACTGGATCCCAAGAAATACAACAACAGTCCCAATATAGGGGACAAGTAAAGGAAACTATAATGAAACAACTTTACGTATGACCATCCAAAATCCCGTAACAACATCCGTAACATTCCATGTCAAACCAGAACCTGTAACAAGAAAATAAAAGAAAGGTGACGTTACACCATATGATGTCCGTAGCCAAAACAATTCATGCAAACTGGTATTTGGGACACCAGGCAAAATATCGTCGGGTGAGCTCATCAAAGACCGGTAGGGGAAAGGAATCATAACTGTCAGATCCTCCAACCGTCCAAGTTGAGTGCAAACCAACCTGAGTACATACATATACCCTAGGTCATTCAAATGTCCATCTAGGCCCCTACTATGCATCAACAAATAAGGCAACTAATACGTAGTGAAACCATAATATAACAACATATAATAAATTCACACCTATATATATATATGTACGGATGTATATATATAGAGTCATACAACCAATACAAGCCATATAGTACAGACCACCTCAGGGATCACTATGACCCGTACCCGCCAGTCCAACACTGACAATCAACCCAACACCTATTATCAAAAGACGGGAGAAACACTCCTATTCATAACACTCCAGGAAAGATAACAATCACACTTCCTAGATCACGAGCATACCGAGCTCCAAAAACTCCAATCAGTATCAACTCATACTATGAATCACCTCACATGTCACTACCCACCATCCGTAGACCCAACACAAGGGTAAAACAGTCACTTCAACCTAAGGAAAGTTACAAAGGTTTCCGAGCACCAAAAGAAAGTGAAATGGATTAAACAACCCATCACACCGACTACTCAAAGGTCACATGTTCACCCAAGGGTAAAATGATCATTGCAAGGGCAAAAATGTACTTTCAGACTTTACCCCACTTATTTGGACATAGGTCAAACCATAGAAAGAAATGAAACCGAATTCAAGGCCACGACGCGAAAGATATGAATGTTTGAAAATGACATCGAACAACGCTGACCCAAATAGAAAGTTAAAGTACCCCTCTTTCACCTAGGGTAAAACAATCATTCCAAGTGTAAATAAATGATTTCAATTTTTGTATCAAATATTTTGACATAGGAAAAGCATTAGAAACAAATGGGACCTAAATCAAAGCCACGAGACGAGATATATGAATTTTTTAAAACGGTATCGGACAAAGCCAACAAAAACAGAAAATTGAAGTACCCCATTTTCGCCAAGGGTAAAAACAGTTATTTCAAGTGTAAAAATGAAATTTCAAAGTATGAATACAAAGTTTGGACCTAACACATGTCATAGAAACAAACGTGACCTAATTCAAAGCCACGAGGTGAAAGATATGAATTTTTGAAAATGGTATCGGACAACGCCGATCAAAACGAAAAGCTGAAGTACCCAACTTTCAACGAACATAACTCACTCAAAAATATGTTAACTCAAGCGATTCAAAATCCTAAAAACAAGTTCAAGATGTCATCAAAGCCACGAGGAGAGGGATATGAATTCAAAAGCCTAAAAACAGTATCTGACTTGATTCAAAGCCATGAGGCGAGAGATTTGAATTTTTGAAAACGGTATCAAACAACGCCGACAAAAACCGAAAGCTGAAGTACCCAACTTTCAACGAACATAACTCACTCAAAAATATATTAACTCAAGCGATTCAAAAGCCTAAAAACAAGTTCAAGATGTCATCTTTCCAAAAAAAAAATCTTGCCTCGATACAATAAACTAAGAAGGAGCTAAAACTGTCGCGCATGCAGGAAAATCAGTTGCGGACATACGACATTCTGCCGAAACATTAAGTTTGTAAAATTACCTTTTTGAAAGCTTAAATAAAAATTCAATATTTTATCTTTCTAACAAAAAACAATTCATCTCAATACGATATATGGAGAAGGAAATATGAATTTTTGAAAACTATTGCACGGTACGTAAAAATTTGCAATAAAATGACCGTTTTGCCTCCAGTCTCTGTTTTAGCATTCTACCAAATTTTTAATTGCCAAAATATTTTAAAATTACTAAAAATTATTTTCTAAAGCCCATAGTCTTAGTCGGGGTCACAGGGTAGGCGAAAATGGGTTTTTCACTTACAGACCGAATGGACTCAAATACAAGTCTTGTGAAAAATCCATTTTCGGGGAAACAAACCGAAACACCAACGGAAAGACCAAAGCATATTTGTAGATGCTTAATGGAGTAAAAGAATCAAGAAGCGGAAGTAACTGGCAACTTAAAGAAAAAAGGTAAGTGGTTAACGATACTAACCCTAATCCAACTACACTCCGCTTCACATTCAAACTCATAAAAAATATAACGAATTAACCATGAATAATCACATCTCCGATGACATTCCAATCCTTAAGATTGCTAAAGGGAACCTAGTGGTCGTTGCCACGGAACCAACTAGTTTCAAATCGAAACATCTTTCGATTATTTCAAACCTCAATTTCACATTCGAAACCACATCTCTTAGGTTTCTAAATAGATTTTATTGTCATCACTACACAATCAACCAAGTTCACATACTATCACCCGCCTTCTTAAAGGTCGTAACTCACATTTAACTCCATAGTCCACTACTGACTTTGCTTACCACAAGAAAGTCATTATAACAACTTATATCAGCCCCTTAAGGTATATAAGAACATATCAACAAGTGTAAGCATTTATCTTACATTATACTTTAAATAAGGCATGCAAATCATATTTTCACATCCTCCAATTTCACTTGAACATTTTAATAACATATGAATTATATATCTCAAAATCCACATTGAACATGCTCCTCAACCATATAGAGTATTATCATGATCCATATATAAAATTAAATCATATAAGAGCAACTCAAATGCAATGGGCCCGTTTGGAAAGGTCATTTCTGTTTTTGTTTCTGTTTTTGGACTCAAGCTAGGAACAAAAACGGGTTTGGGTCAACTTTAGCCCAAAATATTTTCTTAAACAGTATAAAAACAAAGGCCCGTTTTGGCCCCATTTCAAGAACACCATTTTGGTGTTTTTTGTGTTTTTTTACTGTTTGTATTTGTTGTATCAGCTAATCAGAAAAATCAAAAAAAAAAAACGTTCTCACCTCTTCATGAAAAAAGTTTTCCCTAGGGTTCTTGTGGAGGCGATTCTTGAAGAGCCCATGGCGATTCTTGAAGAGCGATTATGAAATCTCGATTTCAACAAGGAAACGTCTCACCTACACATCAACAATCGTCTCGCCTTTACCTTCAGAACTGAATCGAACGATTTGAGTCACACTCAGGTTTGGCCTCGTCTCTCTTTCCTCATTTTTGTTTCGAAATTTGTCAGTGACGAGAGTTCCCACTTGAGCAGCCCTGATCATCAATTCCATGGGTTTAAGGTAGGTGTTTGATCTTCACTTTCTCTTCTCTAATCGTTTCCTCTTTTTGTTATGTTGGTATTTTTTATTTTTTATTTTTCAATTCCAGTTCTAATTTGGATTTCAGTTCTCTCCAAATCCAAGTTGTCGTAGGATTTGGATTTGTTCCAAACAAACGTGGTATACATAGTTAATCAATAATCAGGTGTTCTCTTTCTCTCTCTAGAACTAGGTTTTTATGGTTTGTTGTCTTTCTCTTCGGAAGTGTAGGTTTTTGACGAATTGAATCATGTGACTTTTTGATGATATGTAGTTTTCAATCTATTATGGTCTCAAATCAAATGCTAATCCCTGTCAAATTGAAATCAATATAGTAGGTCATTGCTGATCCCTGTCAAATTGAAATCTTCCATGGTCTCAATACTAATTTCTCTCTATCTGAATATCAAATTCTTTGCAGTAAATCAGTAAATCAGTATTTTTTTTGCTCGACCTATATTAATTTGAGTCAAAGCATATTTGTGTTATTTCTATTATTTTTGTTGTTATCCATTGTTACAATTTCTATTTTGATTTACATTTTGGGTTTTGTCACCATTAATTTATGGAACCCATTGAGTTTAGTGAAACCATGTTTGTGTTATTTGTATAATGTTTGTTATTTGTTCTTATTCGTTGTTCCAATCTCTTTGTCCATTTGCATTTTCGGATTTGTTAAGATTATTTTATCAAACCCGTTGAGTTGATCCAACCAAGTTGGTGTTATTTGTGTTATTTTTGGTACTAGTTCTTATCTGTAGTTCCAATCCATAGGTCAATTTACATTTTGGGCTTCGTTTCAATTATTTAGGAAATCATTGAATTGAGTTGAACCATGTAATTTTTGTAGTTCTACTATTTATCCATCTATGTGTTGCTCTCCTCGTTAATCTACCAAATCAGTTGAAACCGACCAACACATATATGGATAAAGCTCTTACCATGGATGCAGTCGTGACTCAAATAAACATCGGCTGTAATTTGATTGTTTCAACAGATAGAATTTGGTTGGTAGAGGTCATGTGTTCCATATATGTATATATGGAACACATCAGAAAATGTACGTCGACTTTTGAGTTTTCTGATGGTTCAATAAGTCTTGCAATTTTGCCTTTGCTTTGTATTTTCATGTTTTAAGCTTGTTTTTTTGGAGCTCATTTGCTTTGGTTCGGTGTAGATTTGTCTAATAGATTTGTTTAGTGCAGGAAAAAATAGAATAATTATGACGATGTATCTATTTTTATGTACTTTTAATTTTGTTAGTTTTATCTCATAGTGTTCATGGCCATTGTAGATGAATTTCCTGTTTGTGGTACTCGCTAGTTTTATGAGTTTGTTTAGTATTAGGGTGTGTTGATTCTTATCCTTTATTTTGTAATTATTAAAGTAGTTCATGCTTTGTTTTTTAATTGCTGAAGTATATCATCAATGAATATAAAAAATTTCAAATATCACCTGACAACTTCTAAGTTGTCTTACATGTATTACTAATGGTATTTGATTTAGCAAGAAGGATGTATAATACTTGCCTTGGTTGTATAATTGGTGATTTTATGGATATTGAGTGTCGAATGAAGAAGAAGCATATAAATTAAGCCCATATATATTATGTAGTTAATTTTGCAGATTTTCAAAGATGATTCCAGTGTATGTGAAGCTTGCTGCCTTAGTCAGCTTCCACAGCCCCCATTGCCAATACTATGGTCATGATTTGGCGTCCACCTCATATGTCATGGACAACCTCAATGGCATATATTCAGTTGACTGGTGGACAACCTCAATGACAATCTTGTTAGTTTATAGTTGTTATTTATGTCTGACTCATTCTTTATGGAAGCTGAGGACTAAAATTGTTCGGTGGCCATTGGTGGTTCTGATTTAGAAAGATATACTGTCCATTGGTAGGGTTTTTTGGGTAGCTTATTTTTTTGTAAGTTTTACTTTATCAAAATTGGAGGAAAGGTTGCTTCAGCTATGATTTTGGGATGTTGATGGCTATTTTTTGATGGACTAGAGTAGTTCCACTCCTTCGATATCAATGGAGGTTGCTGATTGTGGTTGGTGATTATGCTTTTACGTGGAGGTTGCTAAAGAAATCTGATTATAGGTTGTAATGTTTGTTTTGTTCCAAGTTTCAAAAATGGGTGTGATGAGCATATTGGTTGGTAATAGGGTAAATCTTGAAGCCTTCAAACAAGGTCTTGCGGAATATTCTCAGAATTCTGGATTAACAGGAGAAACAGGAAGAAATGATCTGTATATTTCTATTAATTTGCACTACAATGTAAAGATGTTGAAATTTCCCTACTTGTGGGTGTTGTATCTGATAATTCATATTAAAATCAGTGGTTGAAGGTTTTTTATTTGTTGTGGTTGCATGTGGCAATATCTTTCCCAAGTGATTCTAATGAAATTTGATAGTGTTGTAACCCTTTCAGATATATTGTTTAGGGATATCGAAAATTGAGTTACTTTCTTTGTGTCTATTTTAGTGGAAGGTGCTGGCAATATCTTTCCCAATTTTTTTATAACAATACATATATGGATTAAAAATAAAAAGTATTCACTTTCATTGAGATGGAGAATACCTTGTGTGATACTCAAATTGGATATCATTGAGTAATATTGTTGACTAAAATTTGCTCGTGATGAACAATATCAATTTGTGAAAGTAGACATTGGGTAAAGAATTGCCTTTCAATTATCAAAGAATTGTCTTGATTATAATTTTTACTTAAACTAATGTAGGGCACGAAATAAACTAATTCTTAATACGTTAAGAGTATAACTAATTAATAAAACATATATGCACGTCAAACTTGCCCACTTATATGAATCTTACTAACAGTTTATACTTTGAAAAATATATTTTTTAATTATTTGAAATGGTAATTTGCCAAACATGTTTTTTTGTTTTTGTTCTCAGAAATATAGGTCTGCCAAACATGTTTTTATGTTTCCGTTCTCAAAATTTCTAAAAAAACAAGGTCGGCCAAACGTGTTTTTTTGTTTTTTGTTCTTGAAAATTTTTGAGACAAAATTCTCAACCAAACATGTTTTTGTTTCCGAGTTATCCTTAAGACAAGAACAAAAATGTTTTTTGTTCTCAAGAGGACAAAAACAAAAACGAAAACACTGGTTTCCAAACGGGCCCAATGCGACACACACCTCATGATACACATTTTTACCCAACACAGGTTAATGAATACGCACTCCACCCATTTACAATGAGAAAAATTACCGCACCGATTCTTCCCAAGTGATTTTGACACTTCTCACTTTCAACAAAGAAGGCAGTTGCACGAGGTGAACTGTGACTAAATATTCGTATACCGAATGCACGAGGCGACCCGCAACTTTGAGAATGGGGTGACCCATCCTATACCCGATTCTCGGACATATTAGTTCCGTAGATTAGGAATACCCCTGGGCATTTGTTGAGATGATTCGAAACACTACAACCCACGCATGATTACACAACCAGCATATACCAATATCATGATTTGACACTACACGATGTACTCGATATGCATCAAAGTTTTCAATAACAATCATGTCCCATTACAATATATGTTTTTATCATTTGCAATACATTGTACTCAATAAAACCATCATGCTTACAATTTCACATTTATAAAAAATAGTTCACAACATGCTCAATCACAATACATGTTTTTCTCATTTGCAATATATTGGACTCAATTTATCACAATGCTTACAATTTCACATTTATAAGTAATAATCAACAAGAATGCTTTCTCATGCACCATTCATGTTCCAAATCACCAAGTTATCCTTTTATTTCACAAGAGTAACATTTCATTCATTTAACATGTTATTAGTTCAATTAAGCAAGTTTCTCACAAATCACATCTTATACATAACATAAATTCCCAACAAATTAAATATCATTCAAAAAAGGGAAATCATATAGTATATCCTCAAAGGTGCTAACCAAATGAGATATCCTAATCTCATTACCAAGGCTATATCCCCAACACACTCATACACATATATATAATTACACTTACACATATACACAACCATACCAACATACATACACACATATATAGGCATACAAACATACTTTAATCTTGGAAATCTCAAGAATAACTACCCAACTAACATGTATCATTGTCCTATCAATATCATCCCTAGGTACTCCATACAGAAGGGTTAACTTACATAAACATGTTCAAACAATAACATCACAATTTCAAGGATACACTTAGCAAAGTAAATCTAAGGTTAGGAATCCGAGAATCAAACTCACACCCACACAATCATATCATGAGCTAGTTTAGAAGTTTTCCCCTACCTCATGAAGAGCAAAGCACAACCACTAACCAAGGCCAAAGAAACCCTAGCTCTTCCCCAACACCGAAATCAAAGAAGCATACCAGTGGAAAGTTTCGCCAAAGCCTCCTAACCATGAATCAAACTCCAATACAAGAGGAGAACAAGAATCATAAAGTGGTTTAATAAGAACCCCAAAACTAGGGTTTGAATGGAAAACACACATGGAAGAAAGAACACTTATCAATCCTTGGCTCAAACCAAAAAGAGGAACACCATGAACAACTTCCATGTTGATGGCCACATCAAACTCCCAACTTAGGGTGATGAAATCAACCCATAAGTGGAGAAAAAAAAAGGGAAAAGAGAGAGCAAAAGTTTATGATATAATGAAAGTCTTGTAAAGTGAGCCAATCTTAAGATTCATAAAGATTCTCCACTCACAACTATCACCATCCAATGGTTGAAAATAAAGTAAGGAAATGAAGGCTTAATCTAAGGGCCACAAAGTAGTCTTGTCATTGGAAGACTTAAACCAATTCACACCATTCTCATACACTTGCTAAACAAGGCCTCAACATTCAAGGGTTGAGAATGAGACAATGAAAATAAATAAAGGATCCAAGGGTTGACCTGAAGTCTTATAAAGTGAAAGACTAAGAATAATTCATTCTTGCATTTAAGTGTCATCCAAACAAGGCCCTATAATCCAAGGGTTGAGAACAAAAGATGGGAGAAGGAGATTGATGGCTATATGTGAGACACCACTTGAAAATGGGAAATAACCAATTTTTTCCAAACTTAGGATTAATTACAAGAGTGTCATCATGCCTTTTAATTACCCTTCTACCCCTTGTCATACTCTCTATTTACCACTATGCGACTCATACCCCAACACTTAGCCCAATTTCTACACTTTCCACTAAGTGTTCTAAATATCAAAATACTCATTTACCCTTCGGTCATTTCTTTCCCGAAATCATTTTCAACAATTTTCATTAATTACAAAATGAAAATATAACAAACAATTCACATAAGTCCTACCCCGGAACATCTACAATAAACTAGGGTAATACGTTCGGGAATGCAATAAGATTGTCGAAGATCCAACGAGAAAATGTTGCCACGAACTCACGTAGTCGTCAACGAACAATAAATCCCGAAGCAGAAAACGAAAGTCCACGACTTCGTCCCGCTAAGTCCAAAACATAAACACGAAAAATTAACACGTACCAATAATACACAAGACGTCATGAATAAGTGACGTCACTAATAGATGTCAGGTGTGTGCAAAATATTTTATTAAAAATGACACCTTAATAACATTTTAGGTTTTACCCTTCCGCATGCGCATAAATCAATTCTATATAGTTTTCCTTGAGTAGGGGAATATCAATCCCACAGAGACGAGGATTGTTCACTTCAATAGTGTAAAAACATTGAATTATATTGTTCTGAAAAGAGTTTGTTTTTGTGAATTATATAATACTAATGAAAATAAAACAGAAACTAATAATGAATAATTGTTGTGATTAAGTGAGAGAAAAAATTAGGGTTTCCTCACTCCACCACTAACCGCATAATATAGTCCAAATTTTATTTCAATTGCATGAGGGCGATCCATTGACTGTGAATCAGGTCGCTCCGCGCTAGCAGTTTGACCCCAAAAAGGATTCATCTCAACCGGATCGCCATAACCTATCTCAAGACTAAACTGATTAGTGCATCTCAACTACTAACATAAAAGTAAATTAAAGCATGAAAATAATCTAAGGCATGTCGATATCAGTTTGTTAGGGTATGGTCTGTGTCAACGTAGGGTTTCGAGTTTTATGACCACCATTGTGTAGAAAATCACAGATTAAGCATTTGAGTTCCAACCCATAATGAATAATTATGATTGTGTAAGATAAATATATTCAAAAAGTCTAAGACAAGAATCAATTCAAATATATAAATTTGTATCACGAAAAAAACAGTCTATCATCTAACACAATCATCACAGTATAGTCACAACTTCCCCTTTCTACAATTGAATATAATATCAAAATATATTACTTGGCTAGGGTTTTGCGAGAAAATCCTAGATACCGAATTAGTTGATCATGGTAGAAGAAGACTGCATCGTTGATGTAGAATCGCCCTCCATGGCCTTCTTCTCCGAATCTCTAGGTCTTGAATGTCTCATTCCTTTTGAATAAGATGAATCTCCAGAGGCAGCTTTGAAAATTATACGTGCCAAGAAATCTCTCAAATCTGTAGCAAAGCTTGGTATATATAGGCAAAGTTGAGGTAAACCCTAACTTGGAGAATAAGATTACCCTTTTTGGTAATTTCACACCCAACCTAGAAAAACCCTAATATATGATGTATATATCATGTATAGAGGTGTCGGGGTCGAAATAAAGACATTCGGGTGAAAACAAATCAATCCGGGTCAAAATAGGATTTTAGCCCGAAACTGAAATTTCCAGCTTTTTCTGCAGGACATCTCTCACTCTTGTAATCATATCTGGAGCTACACACATTGGACAGAGGTGTGTAATATATCGTTGGAAAGAGGACTTCAACCTCTGGATGATAGACTCAAGAATCACCTCATTTGGACCGTATTTGACTGAGATATGAGTGTCCGAAGTTGGCTGAAGTTTTGGTGCTGGAAATACTAGACCTACGCCCAAGCTTAGGTTAGGAGTGTAGGTATGATCCAATTTTGTCTGTTTTTGCCTCTGGTGACATAGGATATGATGCATTTTTGCTATAAAATCCATTTTTTTCATATTTGAGCTAGACTGGTCGCCTTTGACTCCCGATGCTTTTGGGTGAAGTAATAATGTATGAAATTGATATTTTTGCCCTTCGGTACGATACCGATGTCGGGAAATTACCATTTTGCCCTCCGGTAGCTCTCTTTTGCTCTGGCGCACCTCTTAATTCCTTTCTCGAGTTAGAAACAAACATGAACTCAGTTAATTCACCGAAATTAGCTATGTTTCTTCATTAAGCTCCTGGAACATACTTACACACACAAACGGGATAAAAATACCAAGTAACGGAATATAAAGACATAACAAATGCAAAATAGGGGCGAAAAATAACCAATATTGAAGACCTATCACACCCCAAACTTACATATTGTTAATCCCTTAGCAATAAACTCAGAGAGAACTAAGTGTGATGATTCTTATTCTATCTAACCTATCTACTCTAACCTAACCCCTTGCTTTCGTAAGGGTCAATTATTACACTTAGCACGTGTAACAAGCCTTTTAAACCCCTAGGTTATCCCTAGTGGACGAGTGAAGTCTCGTGAAGGTTTCCAGTGGTGGTAGCTATAAACATCTCAATTCTTTTGTAATTACGCATTCATGAGTTCACACACACAAGTCAAATAAGCTATGATACAACACACAAGATAATATGAATGAAAATACTCCCACTCACTACCGAACAATAACTATCTCGAGCTTCGTGTTAATGGTCCCCACTTAAGTGAATGATTTTGCTACTTTCTACTTAAAATCCAGACAGCCTTCCATGATTTTGTGAACATTCAACTACAATATTTTAGTTTCTTTTCTCCTAATTCATTGATCAAACTTTTCCATTTTTAGTAAAAACGTACTTTTTCCAGCTTTTCACTTTTCATCCCTTTTTGTCTTTCTAAGTCTCTGGATTTTCCAGCGAGGATTATTGGTCCCAACCAACTGGGCCCGAGCTTTTTCCATGGGATTTATGTTCATTAGTCTTCTCCCCTTTAAACGCGAATAATGATATTGGTGATACTAAAGCCCGGTTACTCAAATCAAATAACTGTTTTTTGCATTTTAATTTCTCAAAAACATTTTTCAATTTTCTCCATTTCAAC
The DNA here is from genome assembly GCA_963922005.1 of Cornus suecica. NCBI lineage: Eukaryota > Viridiplantae > Streptophyta > Magnoliopsida > Cornales > Cornaceae > Cornus > Cornus suecica. Next base: position 48,406,960 of record OY998241.1, on the reverse strand, counting down.
CATAACAACTTCCCCTTCTCCCCTTTTATTGCGGCAAAATTATTTTCCAACTACATAGTCAAAAATCAACTTATTTCTCATAGTGAATGTGTGCTTATGTTTATAGGTCAAAGTGGTCCTTCTTAATTTCAATTTCACTGATCACTCACTCATGTAAACCACATCACTTCACTAACTCGATCTAATCATTACTCTCATGAACGGGAACATCACATCACATACTACTTATATATTATAAACATAAACTCAATCAACTCATAATGTGAAACACTCATGCATGAAAACAAATAACTCCTCAAAACTTTCAATTTTTTTCCTAACTTTTCAAAAAATTTCCTTTCTTGTAACTATATACCCTCACCCCCAAACTTAAATGTCACCATGTCCTCATGGTCAAAAATAAATAATGAGAATTGATACAGTTACCCTTGAAGCGCAGTCCTGGATTCTTCAAAATGATCAACCTCCTCCCCCAAACTTGATTCGAATCACCTGTAAATATACAACAAACACATACCCAAATCTCATAGCAAGGGAAAAGAAATTGTAAAAATTATTAGAAATTGACACAGAATTTTTCAAGGAATTTTTGAAAATTCCTTTTTTGGATTTTATTGAAATTATTTTTTTAAATAAAATAAAAAAAATGATTTAACCTTAAGGGCCTACAATCTCTAAGAATTGAAATTGAAAAAATAACTTACCTATTATTATACAAACCGAGGCTATACGGCCTGGGACCAATGTTTAACGTCTTTGTTACGACGTTTCATAAAGGGTTATCCAACACCTTTCCTCTATACCATACTTCCCTTAAATAAAGGATAAAATATTGGAGTTGACTCTCTAAGTGCTCTCACCCATAGATAATTAGTACTACTCATGACATCGAGTACATAACAATAATCACCATGGAAAATACCCCATTTTTCTTGTTCTAACTTCAAACCCTATATGGTTAATGCTTCCATCAAATCCTCCTTCAACACCTTAGACAATAGTCTTTCCACCATCTCATCACTCTCTAGTAAACTAACAGATGCCATAAATTCCGGTTATGGATCAATCTCCTCATAAATCTTCAGCCGCTGACCACGCCTCTTTAATCGAACATCCTCATATGCGCAATTTCGTATCCCCTCACACTCAGTCCCTAATCGCGGATCTTCCTAGGAATACAACTTATCTACAATGTTTATGCTCAATACTCGCTCATCTAGAAAGGAATCCTTACGAGGGGTGTCATCCTTGATAGGCTCTATGACAATTTGTAGCAAATGATCAACTCCAGCATTCTTCACACCTGTTTTATCTTTTAATTCATCATCCTCCACACGCAACACCATCTCAGGAAGCTTACTTTCAGGCATTAATTTATGTGGAGGAATAAGTTGAGGTCCAAGCGACTCTCTTGATGCTCTCTCTAACGGTGAATACAACACAACAATATTTTTCCAACTAGATCGTTGTTGGTCCTCTCCAGTTTCAAAATTCACCTCTGATCTTCAAATCATCTATTACGCTACTCTAAGGTACAACTTCTTCAACCATCCCCTCTATGTTAAAACACTGAGCTGGTTCAGATAGTTGATGGTTGGTATCAAAAACATTCATCCTCATGTTTAAATTCCCAAAAGATATATCCATAACCCCTGTTTTGCAATCAATGCATGCATTCGTCATAGCCAAAAATGGTCTTCCTAAGATAACAAGAATATGTCTCCTCGATCTACGGTGAGGTTCCATGTCTAATACTACAAAATCTACAGGATAGTAGAACTTACCCACTTGCACTATGATATCCTCCAAAATTCCTCTCGGTTCTTTAGTTGATCTGTCTGCCAATTGAAGCACCACCGTGGTAGTATTGAGATCTCCCAATCCTAGCTGCTGATAGACTGAGTAAGGTAATAAATTAACGCTCACACCCATATCAAGAAGAGCTCTACCAATCTTTTGGTCACCAATGACACAAGAAATAATGGGAGCACTGGGATCTTTCCTCTTAGGTGGAGTATCACTCAGTAAGATCAAACTCACTTTTTCAGTGAACAAAAATGTTTTCGGGACCTTAGTTCTATTTTTATGCTTTTGAGTACAGAGATCCTTAAAAAAATTGGCATAAGGTGGAATTTAGTCAACAATGTCTAAAAGAGGTTTATTGATCTCAACTTGCTGATATGGATCCAACATGTCCTTCTCATTATGATCTTTATACAAAATTGACTCTCGGAGATGTTGAGGGTAAGGTGTTACTTCCACATATGGTGTCCTTTCTAGTTCTTCATCTTCCTTCACTTGAGGTTGATCTTTCTGAGCTTTTTTTCAGCCTCTTTCTTTTGAGCTTCTTCTTCTGCACTTTTTTGAACTTCTTCAACTTTTTGCTTCTTCAGCCTTTCCTCATGTTGCTCCTCAGCCTTACTATCCACCTCTCTTCCATTTCTCAAAATTGTGACTGCTTGGACTGTCTCATGACAAGTTTAAACAAAGGAACCAGGCTCCAGTACTTGTTATGGTTTTGGGTTCACCATCGGTTGACTAGGCAATATTCTCACTATCCTATCCATAACATCCACTAATTATACCATTCAGGCTTCCATTTGAACAAGGGATTGGGAATGAGAGTTCATTGTTTGGATGGTCACCTGAGAATTATTAGATTGATTTTTAAGCTTCCTCACGGTACTCGTCATCTCTTTAAAGTCAGGTGGTCTTGATAGTGAATTTTGAATTGGATGTTGATGTTGGAAATGGTTTTGAGGATATAAAGGGTAAGCTTGATTTAGATTGAATCCTTGGTTTTGGTTTCCTTGAGGCCGGGTCTGGTAGTGATATGGCTGGACAACTTGATTATTATTGAATGGCTGAAGAGCTTGAGAATTATTGGATGACTCTCTGGTTGGTAATTTTTATTGAGAATTTTGAGTCATTATTCTTGGCAGAAATTTGAATGATTGTAAACTCTATTGGAACCTTGATTCTAGATATAATTGTTGTTCTTGAATGAACCTTGGTTAACTGTTGGATGATTATCCTTTTGGGACCCTTTCTGGTTGGTTTTCCATATTTGTGGATGTATAGGATAAGAATGGGTGATTTCTGGCATTGAAAGTGTATGAATTTGTGAAAGGAGCATTATTTGAATAGTTCCACGATGCTTTACCAATGGTAGGAACGAATTCATCATTTTGACACTCATTATGGGAATAATTGACTTCTACCTCTACCATATCTAGGGGAATGATTGTTTTGGGTAAGAATCTTTTCAAATCTCTCTAATTTCTCTCCCATCGAGGTCATTGAATCTTTCACATCATCATGATTCAGCTCAAAAAAAAATTTAGATTGCCTATCCTGACCATCTCTAGACTTCAAATCAAATTCATATTGGATTCCATTCTCACTGATATTATCAAATAAGTCTAAAAGTTCTTTTCACGGCTTCAGGTTAAATTGACCTCCTGTTGACGCATCTATCAAAGTCTTATGTGCCTCTCCAAGTCCCATGTAAAAATTCTTAGCCACATCCTATTCAGTGAACCTATGGTGGGGACTCTTATACAAGATTTCACTATATCTCTCCCAAGCATCATGAAACTGCTCACCAGGCAATTCTCTAAAACTTTTTATTGCATCTTGTGCTTCTAAGGTTTTTCCTATGTGATAGTGTTTTTGTATAAATTCTCTCTAAAGGGCTTCCCAATCAATTTTAATCGCCTTAGCTAATTTGATGTACCATCTTTAGCTTTGTCTCTCAACGACCAAGGAAGTATACGCACTCGCAAATCATTTTTAGTCAAATTATCATACCTAACAGTTGACGCAACTTCTAAGAAATCATTTATCTGCTGGTATATGTCCTCTATCCTAAGGCCAGAAACTTTTGGAAGCATATTTATCATGCTTGACTTGATCTCGAAATGTTTCGCGCCTTCTTCTTCTGGGAAATCTACATAGGAACCATACGCATCCGGTGCGTATTATCATTTCAATGATGTGGCTGGTGCCTTCTTTTGATTCACTCTTTGGTCACCTATCTTCTCGAAATCCATAAAAAAAAAATTTCTAATAATCACAAAATCGCAGTTTTGAGATATTAAATGACGTTTTTCGGCTTCAATCCACAGGGCGCACTGTGATGCAGTGAGTTTTGTTCAATGAATCTTTTCCACTCAAAACCCTCACCTTGTTTGCAAAATTCGAACTTTCTGACAGAAAATTGCATATTTTTTGTTTTAAGGTAATAAAACTAACTACTTCTAAACTCTTCTAACTATTAACAAAAATAAAGGTAAAAATTATGTGCAAAATTAAGATAAACTAAAACTCACAAGAGGTCCAACGACGCAAGTTTCGGGCATGTATTTTGAACTATTATTTATTTCCGAATTTTAGGTATGTTATTTTCAACAGAACATGAAATTGGTTTTAGGTATTTTAGGTACATTTCCAAATTTGATAGTATTTTGGTTTACATCACAACTTTATCTAGGTAAGAGTTTTACATTCTGAGTACTACACTTGTATACTGAAACTTCATACCCAGTGGTACTTTTCTATTCTGAGTTTTTCAACACAAAGGATCATGATTATTCATTACAACGGTGATAACCAATAGTTTCTCCTTTGCGAAAGGTTGGATCACATCCATTGTTATAATTTTGTAACAGTTTAAGAAAGAGCTTCGTACTTTAAAGTTTAAATAAAGTTATATTACATTACAAAATTAGGATCATTTTAAAGGAAAAATCGTTCAACTATGGCTTGATTTATAACATACCATTTATTTAAAATGTTCACAGTGATGCCTTAGACATGTCACATTTTGAACAGCCAAAAATCATAACCTTTTTTTCGCTTGATGATTATTTCCAAAGCATTACCTAAATTGACCTACGAATCATTAAATATTTAACTTACCAAAATATACATTTCTTGGTTTATAGATCACAAGTATAAAAATTTCAACCCAACACAAGTTCTTCCATCAGTTGTAGAACAATCCAACCCAACCAACACCAATAGTAAACATCGCGAACAACACATGAAGTATCCAAAAACAAAAGCAATGATGAAGAATCCAAAACCGAACAAGGTAACACCCATTTCTGGACCAAATCATAATTTATTGTAGATTCTTCATAATTAGACAGAGAGAAAACACTAAACATGATTGTTTGACCAATGTTTAAAAAGAGGATGCGAAGAAAAATTCACATTACAAAATTAAAGATGATATTACAGAAGGTGACGATTACAGATTGAATAATTTAACACGTTTCCACATGGAATCATTTTCCCAAGTAGTGGCTTATGTTCTTAACTAGATCGTATTTGTTCAATCTCAGTCCTTCACCCTAGTTGCTTTCCTCACTTGCGTTAACTTTCCAACTTCCTTCCTCTTCCTTTTGCCCTTGATCATCGTTTTCTCCTCCTCCAAATTTAGCCATTGTATATTGACCAATTCCATCCAATTTTATTACATTTTTCTTCACATTTCGTTTGGTTAGGAAAGGAGGTGTCTCGCTCATTTCTTCCGCATTTTCACTTCCCTCCTCTTCTTCAACATCATTGGATTCAAGTTATTTACTATCACTGTTAGTGTCACTAGAAACCTCTAACCTTCTAGGGTTTACCCTCACTTTCTTCTTTTTCTCTCAGACTTATCTGTAAATCCATGATATTTAATCACTCCACAACGGCCACGTCATGCTCCAAGTCTCCCATTGAGGCAAATCGTTCTCTAGAAAAGGTACTAACATGTTATCTCACATGTGAAGTACAAAACATTTAAAAAGAGGATAACCAATGTTCTAATACATACGCCCCATTCTTTGTCTCCACATAAACTAAAGTTGGAGAATGCTACATCGGAAAAAAGGGGCCATTGGTTTTTGCCAATCAACAGGCTGAAGAAGATTAATGTTAAATAGACCAGATTAAAGAATCCAACACAAAAATAAACATTTAGAAAAAAAAACCTGAATTTAGCAAGTGGGTAAGCAAGATTATCAGTTCAAATCGGCTTCTTCATATGGTTCCCTTATAGACCACTTATGATCAAAAACATGTCCTGGTTGACATATCGGGAGACTCCGAGCATGACATGGGCATTGTTGAATGATCATAAAGCTAGTGCAACAGTGGCGGTGGTGAGAGAAATGGAAGAAAATGAGGATAAACCCTAAAGATTAGAGCTTTGTAGTGACACCGACAATGATCACCATCGTGGGATAGAAAACTCAAATACAGTGATGATAAAAAAGGGGAGGTAAGTGATAATGCGGAAGAAATGAGCGACACACCTCCTTTCCTAGCAAAACGAAAATTAGAAAAAAATGGTAAACAATTGGACTACAGTGAAGAAACAACAAGTAAATTTGAAAACGAATAAAGTGATGAACAAGAGTAAAAGGAAGAGGAAGGAAGTTGGAAAGCTAATGAAAGCGAGTGCTATGATTGAAAAGGGACATGGAAGGCTGAGGAAGAGAAAAGAATTAGGGAGTCGAGAAAGGCAACTAAGATGAAGCAAGCGAGCCCACGCAAATACAGTCTTCTTAAGGACATGGAAACTTCAGCAACATCTGCAAGTTTTCCGAAGAACAATCAACTTATAATCAATTTTGATTAGCACCTTAAATTATATTCCTATCAAACAAACAAAGTAGTTGAAGGAAGTACAAATGTTCTCAAAGTGGTGAATGTACAGTAGTAATTATCGTACAAGATTCTATAGGCATGTTTTGGCCCAATTCCTAACTTAAGAAATAATGAATAACACAAATAACGGACAAAAGCATGACATTGGTTGACAGTTGATTCTCAAACACAGAATTCAACAGAGGAATTAGAAACAATCGAAAACCTTAAACATGGAGAAAGAAAAATAAATGCGATTCTTAACTTAGTATTTATGAGTTCAATTATGAAGTATCTTAAATACTACGTTCAAGAATTACATATTCTACATATCATCATTCAAAGAGACAATGTTGTTTTGTAGATGAAGTTCTCAAGTAAAAAAATATGAAAATGTAGACCAAAAACCACAACAAAAACAACATCCTGTTTGTTACAAACTGTTAAACCATGTTACTTTACTGAGATTGAGGATGAGAGAGACAAGTACATTCTCACAGTCACAAAACAATTGATCATTGTACAACAAAATAGTCTCCATATAACAAAATAAAGAAGATTTTGTACAATTTAGAAAAAAGGAAGGAAGAAAGATTAAAGAGTTACTACTTTTCCATTGAAAATATAAAGAGAATAGGGGAGTGGTCAAGAGCTAGCAAAATTAGTATGGTATTCGGACCTAAGTGAGTAGCAGTCATATACCAAGCCCCAAGGTACATATGTTTCCATTTCAAGCTTTTGAGGCTTCTAAACACCAAAGCTATAATTTTATTTCCTTTGAAATTATTTCTGAACAAATTAGGCAACAAACATGATTTTGTTATAGAATAAATTACACCACAAACAGAAATAAATATAAGTAACAAGCCATCTACACTAATTTACTTAAACTTTTGGAGTGGATTCTATTATTGAGCTATATGGATGACTGAAAAATCGTATATGAGCATCCTTAATTAAATGAAAATTAATATCATAATTTAAAACCCACGACTGAGTTTAGATTTACACCAATTGAAGGAAAATCCATTAGGGGAATGATGCATAAACAACGAAACAAAAGGTAAAGTTTGACATCAATGAAAACCCCTAATGAGTAAAATCAAAACCCATATGCAATCCAACATCACACGCTTCACTACTTGTACCAAAATTGAATATATCTCATACAACATCCAAAACCCATCTGCTATAAAAATTCAAATAACAAAAACACAGCAAAAAAAATTTTTAATTCGCGAGCTTTACATACAAAATCTTATAATTGTAGTCTTATTTTTCATATATATGTCACAATGTCATATATGTCCACTATGGAACATGCAAAAGTTTTAAGAAGACCCATTATTCGGAAAAGAAAAAAAAATAAGATTAAATAGGAGAGTGGAGAAGACTATACACGACCATAAGCCGTAAAACCAAGAGATTGACTCGTTATTGTAGAAGTATTGAAAGATGCGGGGGTTGTTGTATTGATCGACGACCATCTCATGATCGAATCGCTAAAAAACTGCACGGCCGGGTTCTTCCTCACAAAGTAAATTTGGGGCTTTTACTCCTTTTTTTCTTTAAAAGCCTAAAAAAATTGAAGGGAAGAAGATATAGATTCCTTTCTGGAATATAATAAAAAAGTCCATTAAGTCCCTAAACACTGATCCAAATTTCAGATCTCATTATGTTCCAAAATTTTCAAATTCATTAAAAAATTTCAAATCCTGCAACTGTTACATATTTTGAGTTACTATTTGTGTGTAAATTGGGGTGTATAAATGTCGGTAAGTCAATCAGGTAGGTACCACTTTTTTTGGCACATAGTCGCCTCGTCTGCAACCTGTAAATGGTAGTGAGAAGACTACCGGAGACTATCCCAATCCAATTAAAGATAGAGCTGGATATTTTGTTGTAGTATTGCATGAATCCAAGTCATCCAACAGATTCAACCTCACATATGTACGTGTGGGGGAGCTACGGAAAGGTCCTGGGATTTTTTAGCCACACAAAGGAATCTAGATCGTTTGAATGCCGAAAGAATAAAAGCACCAATTGATAACCTAAATGGTGTGCACCACGTTGGTGTATCTAGTAATCCATGATTGTATAGTCTCTATATATCAATAATTAAAAGTATGTTATTATCGTAACAACTACTGTTTAATTGCACATAACAACAAATAAAGAATTACTGACCAAAACAAATAGTGATAATACAGAATCAAAGAAGTGCAAAAGCAATCAGCAAATAATCAATATTTTGTGGTTAGTTAGTATGACTAATCCATGGAGGTGAACAACAACAACAACCCTCTTGTGTTTTTATTGCCTTAATTCATGAAATCAGTTCATTCGTACCAGCATTTGCATACATCTGATGGCCTAAGTTTTCTGCAAGCTTTGTTCCGTTAGACTTCAAACTAAGTTGTCCGACATTAATTTTAATGTACCAATTACATGTTACCCAGAATATATATATAGCATCCCGATAGCTTAACGCTTTGTATATATTGGATATCAAAGGTTTTTCATCAAACAAAAGAGCGTTAAAACCTCCAAATATATATCGATATGGTACCATAATCAACTTAATTAATGATGCAGGAGGATCAACGCAAGGATGGCAGGAAATCGTAATCTGCTGTTTTCCTTTTCAAATCTCTATTTTTAGTTAATTTTTATTACTTATGGTAATTTCCTATTTGTCAATTAGGAATTGATTCTGAACCCGATTTGGCCCAGATTTTTGGCAATCTTTTAATTTCTTTCCGTATTTCGTTTTGGTAAGACTTTTAGGGTTTTGTTATTTTTGGTAAAATCCTTGATTTTCAGCTATTTAAACCCGGTTTGTGGGTTGTTTTAAATTCATTCTTGATTATAAACAATTTTATTGAATTCCATAATGTTCTCTGAAATTTTGGGTTGAATTCTCCCGTTTTTTTCCTTGCAAATTACCTATTGCACTAGCCTGCAGAATAATCTCTATTCTGTCCGGCGTCAATTGGTATCAGAGCAGGAGGATCAGCACAAGGATGGCAGGAAATCGTGATGTGCTGTTTTCCTTTTCAAATCTCTATTTTTAGTTAATTTTTATTACTTATGGTAATTTTCTATTTGTCAATTAGGAATTGATTCTGAACCCGATTTGGCCCAGATTTTTGGCAATCTTTTGATTTCTTTCCGTATTTCGTTTTGGTAAGACTTTTAGGGTTTTGCTATTTTTGGTAAAATCCTTGATTTTCAGCTATTTAAACCCTGTTTGTGGGTTGTTTTAAATTCATTCTTGATTATAAACAATTTTATTGAATTCCAGAGTGTTCTTTGAAATTTTGGGTTGAATTCTCCTGTTCTTTTCCTTGCAAATTACCTATTGCACTAGCCTGCAGAATAATCTCTATTATATCCGGCGTCAATTGGTATCAGAGCCCAGCATCTTCCTGAGGCGGTGTTTCCATCAGTTTTCAATGGCTGGTGGTCGTGGTCGTCGTGGTCGTCGTGGGCATGTTTCGATTGAGGAAGTCCCGCACCGTGATCGTAACGTTCAGGATGTTATGATTGAGGACTTGCAGAGGCAAGTGGCAGAGTTAACCTAGCGCCTGGCGGCGCAGGAAATCGGTAATCATGATATGGAAGATTCTGATACCGACAATTCCGCTTTCGAAAATCCGTATCCACAGTTAAGGCCAATATTTTCGGAAGATTCTGATTCCGATGATGATTGGTTGAAAACCAATATTTTCGTTAGAGAGCCAGTGTATGATGAAGAAGGAGATGAGGATGTGTTCAATACAAGCACGGCGACTGAAGTTTAGTGGACGCTTCCATACCAGTGGCCGGATTATGAAGTCAATAACTTCGTTGAAGTTGATCAGATGGAAGACATTTTCTTGAAATCCTTACTGGAGGACGATATAACTGGCATGGAAAATCTTGAGATCCCATTTAGCAATCCTCCTGAATCTCAGCAGAATGTGATCCTAGCAGCAGGTCCAAAGAAGGAAGCTGTTTTTATGCCTTATGGAAATAGTGCAGCAGGTGAGGTTTCAGAATTACCCATGGAGGTCCAGCAGCTGTTTTCGGAATTCTCTGTTTTGATGCCAGAAGACCTTCCTCCTGGACTGCCGCCAGAATTACCCACGGGCCGTTTACATCCTAGGGCAGGTGAGTTGGCCCAATATCTTCGAGGCATCCATGAGCAGGTGAAACTGGTCAGTCACGAGAGCAATGCCAAGTACCAAACTCGAGCGGACAGTCATCATCGTCAGGTACTTTTTGATGTTGGTGATTTTGTTTGGGTTGTATTAACTAGTGATCGTTTCCCTGTTGGCGAGTATAATAAGCTTAAGGAGCGGAAGATTGGACCCTGTGAGATATTGCAGAAGATTAATGACAACGCATACAGGTTGTGTCTCCCTAGTCACTTGAAAACATCTGATGTCTTTAATGTGAAACACCCGAGTCCTTGTTTTGCGGATTCTGCTGATACTGCTGTGAACTCGAGGACGAGTTCTTTCCAACCCGGGGTGACTGATGCAGGAGGATCAGCGCAAGGATGGCAGGAAATCGTGATATGCTGTTTTCCTTTTCAAATGTCTATTTTTAGTTAATTTTTATTACTTATGGTAATTTTCTATTTGTCAATTAGGAATTGATTCTGAACCCGATTTGGCCCAGATTTTTGGCAATCTTTTGATTTCTTTCCGTATTTCGTTTTGGTAAGACTTTTAGGGTTTTGCTATTTTTGGTAAAATCCTTGATTTTCAGCTATTTAAACCCGGCTTGTGGGTTGTTTTAAATTCATTCTTGATTATAAACAATTTTATTGAATTCCAGAGTGTTCTCTGAAATTTTGGGTTGAATTCTCCTGTTCTTTTCCTTGCAAATTACCTATTGCACTAGCCTGCAGAATAATCTCTATTCTGTCCAGCGTCAATTAAGTAGCAGCAGCATTATATATTTGACACTTCTTCTTGCTTTTTAAGCCATCTTCAAGGAATACAGGTGTAGGCACAAATCCAATTAAGGACCAGTGGGGAAATTTTCAATAATTAGACTTTTTACTAAGATCCTAATAAAGTATTAAAAAATGCTCTCCAAATCAGTATGTATGCTCCCACTGAAATTTGATATAATTACATTTATTTAGTATAGTTCTATTAATTTTTTAAAACATTACCCCAAATAATGATAAAAATATGTCAATTTAAATGTTTCGCTCTAGTAAATATTCATAGATTCAAATGATAAATAATTTTCTCTTTTTTATTTTCAGTGCCTCTACTCTCTTTGTATTCAATTCATTCTATCGTACACTAATATTTTTAATCAATTTATTAAATACCTTGCATGTTGCATCTTTTTTAGGTCTTAATTCAAAAATAAAATAGAGTGATGAATTATTTTATTTCTTCACTCTCTATTATGCTACAACTACCAAAATTTAGAAACCATAAACACGATTAAAAACCAAAGAATATATATTTGACAATTATACAAATTAGACATGACTTAATACATTTTTAATATGTAACAAAATTAAATTATTTTATGTATTATTTATTTTAAATTTATTTTTAAAAATTTTATTATTTATTTACACCCCCACTCACAAAATTTTCTAGATCCGACTAAAAGCTCTTCTTTCTTTCTTTCTCGTCTCCTTTTGTATAAACACATTAAAACATCTTATCAAACTAAATAGTATATATAGAGTAAGCTTCATAAGTCAACAGGACAATAAACAAAGGTTAACTGTGTCAATAAACCTTTCCAGCCACATTATTTTAGAATTATTTATATCATGGGTCAACGTAGAACTGGAATAAGTTTGTTAACTCCCATGTGATAACCTAAATGGTGTGCACCACGTTGGTGTATAAAGTAGTCCATGATTGTATGTTTATTGCACAAAACAAGAAAGAATGAAAGAAATGTAAAAGCAATCAGCAAATGATCAATATTGTGTGGTTAGTTAGTATGTCTAATCCATGGAGGAAATGATAATCAACAATCCACAATAAATTGCAAGGTGTAAAACCAACAACCACCACCACCACAGAATAAGGAACTAATTTTTTTTTTTGGTAAATAAGAATAAAGAACTAGCAAAAGATCTAATTCTAAGCTGTTTACAACTTTGAAACATTGTCCATGGCACTATCTCAAGGCATGTCCAGTTCTATCAATATTCCTCCCAACAGCATCCCACTAACTTGCAATACTAGACCGACTCCTAGTACAACAATGCCTACCACCCAAACATGGAGAATTTCCCACGCCCTCACCTTAGTTTCTAACCCCATTAAACGAGAAAGACCTAGAATTGAATATGCCCACTTTACAGTTAAGTGCTGCATATGATATTTGAGTTCTAATTTCTCGATTTCTCATTTATGTTTAAACCATTGACTACGCCTTTTGCAGGATGAGTTTCACATGAAACACAAGCAAAAACTGGATGAAGTTAGGCATGCATTCAGCATTGTGGGAGAAGATTCACTAGAAGGTTTGGACCTGATTGATGCGGTGCAGCGCCTAGGAATTGACTACCACTTCCATGAGCAGATTGATACAGTCCTACAAAGGCATTTTACAAAAAACACTCATACTCCGGTTGATAAACTCAACGATCTTTATGAGGTTTCACTTCGTTTTCGACTACTAAGACAAGAGGGTTACTACGTGTCTTCAGGTGAAGTATTTCTTAACATGTTACCCAAACTTGATTATGATTCATAAGATACTTCATATCAATCATTTCTCAACCAAGCTGTTTTGAACAGGTGTGTTTAACAAATTCAAGGACAAGGATGGGATGTTTAAACAAGAACTGAAACATGACATCAAGGGATTGATTGGTTTATACGAAGCATCACAGCTAAGTATAGAGGAAGATGATGTACTTGAGGAAGCTGCAAACTTTAGCAGCCAGACTCTCTATTCATTGTTGAAAAATCTTGATGATCATTGATGCAGGAGGATCAGCGCAAGGATGGCAAGAAATCGTGATCTGCTGTTTTCTTTTTCAAATCTCTATTTTTAGTTAATTTTTACTACTTATGGTAATTTTTTATTTGTCAATTAGGAATTGATTCTGAACCCGATTTGGGCCATATTTTTGGCAATCTTTTGATTTCTTTCCGTATTTCGTTTTGGTAAGACTTTTAGGGTTTTGCTATTTTTGGTAAAATCCTTGATTTTCAGCTATTTAAACCCGGCTTGTGGGTTGTTTTTATTCAATCTTGATTATAAACAATTATATAAAATTCCAGAGTATTCTCTAAATTTTGGGTCGAAATTCTCATGTTTTTCCCTTGCAAAGCACCTATTGTACTAGCCTATAAAATAATCTCTATTATGTCCAGCGTCAATCATCAAAGTAGAATTGTTAAGACCACATTGCGATTTCCCCATCACAAGAGCTTGGCAAGGTTCATGGTGAAGAACTTTCTCAAAAATTCCAATGGTATTAATGGTTGCAAAAATGTTCTGCAAGAACTAGCAAAAATGGATTTCAAGTTGGTTCAATCCATACACCAAAAGGAAATCTTTCAAGTTTCCAAGTGAGTTTGTATTATGACCTAGGAGTTGGTACTTAGAATTGTTGTTTTTCATTGAGATTTATTTCTCTCTAACTTGTTATATATATGTGATTTGTGTTTGTCCAATGTTCAAGTTTATCAACTTAGATGGTGGGAAAACCTAGCCTTGGCGGAGGAGTTGGAGTTTGCAAGAGACCAATGTCAAGCCCCGTTATTCCTGAGACTCCAATCAGGAGACTCAGCGAATCCGGGGGTATGACGTCACAGAAAACAACAACCAAAATAAACGATAACACCAAAATACATGGAATATGAATGAAAATGAAGTATTCCATGTCACCTGAGTGAAAGAAACTTAGTAAAGAAATTCTAACGAAAATCTGGCAGAGTTCCGTTTGTAATTGGAACATCCGGACAACTCAAATTCAACACAATAGCACAACCTGCCCAGAATAACAAGATAAAAGCAACGGCACGTAGTCCAACATTCCAAAAACCTACTAGGGCCGAGGTAGTGGAAAAGAACACCAATACCTCTCTGAAACCCTTCTAGAAATCAATAGAGCCCCAAATGCTCAAATGAAATTATAAAGAAAATCAAATGGCGATGCCGAAAAGGTATAAAGGCACCCCAAAACAACAAACACCGACTGAGCCACCAGGCTCAAATAAGCATACAGAGAATCATACGGTAGTGCCGAAATGATACAAAAGCACCCCGAAAATAATAAATACACAGAATAGAGATACAATACAAGGGAATCTGCCAACAACCTGGCTCCCAACAGAATGAAAGAATATACAAATGTAACTACAGAAGGAGTAACAAAACTACCGTCCCAAATCACCCGTGTCGTCGCTGCCGAGCATAAGCCTCGCTGCATCCACCTGCAAACCTGCAACCTGTTGTGGGGGTGAGCACAACCTCGGGGGCTCACCATAATATCAAAACATCACACTCATAGTCGTCTAGAAAATGCTAACCATCCCGTGTGCATGCATCTACCCTAGGTCGGTCAGTTGTCTCATGTGGCACCCACGCCAAATAGAGACCCCCAAAATAATCCCATCTACAGCCTCAAATCTACTACAGATATCATAAAAATAACAGATCAACAAAAACATATAAACAACACACCTATATATATATATATATACCGTCCTGTATATAACTAAGTCTATCACCTAGGCCTATAGACAATCAATCCGAACTCCACTCTCATCTAGAGACACAACCAGACTAAGTATCTATCATACCGTGCACCTAGCACGCTACTCAAGGTTCCTAGGAGCTAAATAGGTCACTCGCTAGGACTGCCGAAAAGGAATAACTAAAATCACACCCACAACTAAACCACAACACCTATACAGCACTGCTATCCAATCATTCCTAGAGGGTCTCACTTTCATAATCATAACCTCAAACCTGTCATCTTATCCACAATAACCAAGGAAATAATCCGCTCACTTAAAAGATATTTTCTCCAAGACTTCCTATTGTAAAGAGAATTTACAAAATCAACTAGTAACCATATGGTAGGTTCACACTGTTACCATATATTCCTCGAAAGTAACCTAAGTGAAGAAACTCTGTCATTTGACTGGATTCAACCATCTCAAGTAAATCTCCAATTCATACAGCGTACTGAAGCACAAGAAAGGGTTACCGAAGTCATTTAGTCCCAAACAGATGCCGAAGTCCTCGAGTTTTTAAAGAAAAACGTTGAACCCCGAAGGATTCAACCAGTTTTTAAGAAAAAGCTACGACCCGGTCAAATCTGTTTAGTTCCAATGCCTCCGAACCCACCTAAGGTACTACGAATCGCACTACGTGTGCATAAACCTGTATCATGTCTCTTACCCGAGACTAAGACAAGGAAACTATAAAAATAAAGTACTTCATGTATGCACTAAAAATAAATCAATCCTATATCACCAGTATCACCACAAGATCGCCATAATCCTCTAAGATCGCAATATCACTAAACCACAAACAAAGGATGAATACTATCCTCAAACATTGCCAATATGTCTCTAAACTACTATCAAACACCCACGCGGGAGTATGATAATTCAAACCATAATGGGTACCTCAATTTACATTTAATGGATCCTTAAGACACAGGATAGTCTAGAGAAAGGGAGGAATGCTAACCTATCATACCAAGTTAGTCCTCAAATCAACCATTCTTATATAAATCAACTAGAGTAGTGTACCGACCACTCCATAACCTCATACACAGACTAATGCTCAAGGGCCTACCTGGCCGAATATTACAAACTCAACTAAGTCACTATGAAGCGTTAATCAATGCTACTAGACACCCAACTCGGGGGAGGGGCAGTTAATCACCAAAATTTATTTTTATTTATAACTACACTTGACTCAATGAAGTCTAAGTACATCATTAACCATCCCAACTAAAGCCCACTCAAAGGGAACGGTTTCACCCCAAAGTCTATTTCCACTTATAATCAAGTAACCACCTAGAACACATACCAATCGTGGCTCCATAAATCTAGGTTTTTACATTATTAGATTTCCTTTCTTTTAAATTTTAAAAGCTTTAACTTTTATTCACATTGAGTTAATTTCCATCCTTTCTAATAAATTTACAATTATCATCAGTTTAATAATAGCAAATATCAACTATGTAAAAGATCATACAAATAAATGAATGCTCAATGTGAATAATATGCAAAGACAATGCCAACGACACCCTATCTAGCATGGGACCACCGGGTATAATATCGCCATAGTAACACAACCACGAGGATCATATCGACTCGTGAAACAGAACAAATCGTGTTTGGATCAAATCCTTCCACGCCTCCCTGATTCCCGGATTACTAGTCCGCCGGTAGCGAGAGACACCACCTGGCTAGTTGTTGCGACGACCCGGAAGACTCACTTGAACCATTGATACATGAACGAGACATGAAACTACACCTAATGCAATATAAATGTTCATGGTGTATAAAATATGTATAACATGCCTCAACAGTAAATCACAAATCATAATATAACATTTATCAAGTGATAAATATGTCTCAAAATATGTTTTACACAACCAATCCACCGTATATAAACACTTTCATTTTCGAAAGCATGATTTATAATTTAATTATAGCAACAAATCATGTCAATTTATCTCAAGCTCATCTGGTTTCTCCATTTCCCAATAATAATAATAATTTCTTATAAGCTCGCACGCGTTTAATTTTATTATCAGTGATTGTTTTCAAACTATTCCACCTCAAGAACAATTTAATTCGCAATTTAGCTTATCATAATTCATGAGAAAAATAAACTAGAAAGGGAACTAAAGCTGTGTCTAAATTTTAACGTTCCTCGTCCTCGTGAATCCCTTATCTTATTTTCGATATAAATAGCAGGGGATAATTATTCGTCGGCTCTACATCCCCCAATATCCACTATGTCCCTACTATATCACAATTTCAATCACATAATTCTACACAATCCTACTTTACGTCCAGGGGTACTAGACCACCTATTTTAATCCAATTTAAATAGGATTTAATTTATTATAATTTTTCAGGGAATTAATTTACTCAATTTACCAAGGGAATTCCGATTCCCGACTTCATTTATCTATTTATGGGTACTCCGTAAATTCCATTAAATTCCTAAATTTCAGTCTATCACTAGGAATTTAATTTAAATATATATATTTTTTTATTCATAAACATACAACGGAGTCGTATTAACATTTTCTACGCACTATTAGTGAGTGTTCGATATGCATATATATATATAAATATATATATAAATTCTCACCTAATTAAATACGCTTATAAACGGTCCCGCCGTGAACAGTACCGGCCGTGAAAATGCTCGCCGATCCAAGTTGCGCTAATCCATTTTCGAATACGGAAAAATATCTGCCTCGTCAACCTAATTGATATATCCGAAGCTTAATAATTATCGATAAGTAATTTCGAATAAATCTAAGAATATCAACTGAAATTCCTTACCGAAAATTCGTAATTTCTCGTCAAACCGAAGAATGCTTTCGTACCAAATTCGGGTATAACGTACATGGTACCGAGGCCGAGCTACTCCCCGAAAATTAGCCTAAACCGAGCCCGACTCGCCACTGAGTCAACCCGACTCAGTCCGGTCAACTCGGGACTGGTTATCAACACCACCACTACTACGCGAACCACCGATTGCTGCCACCTACAGCTGCGCTGACCACCACACAAGCAACTCAGCTATGGACGCCTCTTAACTCCGGCGACCCTACTACCCCTGCTACCGATCGTTCACTTCGCACATCCCCTCTTGCGCGACCACACCATCAGGCTTCGACATGAGCACCACCACCGCCTGCTAGATTCACACCAACAGCTGTGGCACGAGCCGCCATCACCGGCGCAGCTAGCCACTGCCACACAGTCAGCCGTCGTAAATTCTGGCCGACGACCCTGTGCGAAGCCCTCTCTTTCACCTGCTTCAACTTCTCTCTCTCCCTCTCTTAATCTCTCAATCTCAAACCGAACCAAGAATGAAGAGAGTATAGCAAGTCTTTGATGATGATGAGAGGAACGGGTTAGATGCTGTAAGGACAATAAACCAGAAGGTTCTGGTCTCCTCAGCCATACACACACGTGATATATCTATATATTTATCTATATAATTAAATATAAATAAATACCTAGATATATATATATATTCAATTATATATAATAAATCCCCAAAATGTACCGATAACCCCCAAATAAAATTACACGTGCCCGAAAAATAAACAAAACGTCCAAATAAACAATATAGCTAAAATAAATAATATAGGGTATGAAACCCATATCTATAATTATAATTAAATTCGCATAAATAAAATAAGTCCCGTAAAATATACCGGGGACACTAAAATAATTCCACGTGTACTCATAAAAATTCACTGGACTCGAGATAAATAATACGAGCTTAAACAAGTATTCCGGGCACGAAACTCTTCCACCAATTAAATCGCCGAAAGCCCCATCGGACTCCGAATAACTAATAAAGTCCGTATTAATTAACTCGGTTACAAAATCGGGTATAAATATTGATATAAACCAAATTAAATCACTAATCGCCTAGCGGTTCCTATCATGCGCTCTCCATAAATTCTACGGATAGTTAATCAATAATAACAGCCAAAGTAAATATTTCGGTACGAGACTCAACTATCGAATCATCGGAGTCATCCCTAATCCAAACAACTAAGGCACGTAACTTATTCGAACAGTAATCAAATAAAACCACTTCAACCCAAATTAATCCACTAACACGTATCACATACATATAAGCACGAAAAACGAACAAGGTAATACAAATACACGTAAACACGTAAGTCAAACATCTAAGGCACATAAATTCACATCAACACGTAGGGCACGTAGAAATACGAGAAACAAAGCAGGTACTAATCCCATTACAAGGGGAAACAAGGACGTCAGACCCTTACCACACTAAATACCAAACTCGAACTACAGCGTCGGAGCCTTAAACGTCGGTAAACTAAATATGCCGTCATCCAGTAGAAGCACTAAGCGTCGAGCGTCTAAACGAATCCATATAATCGGCACTAAGGCCCATGTAAACCTCTAGCCACGTCCGAAATACAAAACATCAGCTCAAGTAACGTAACCACGAAAGAAACCCCACGAAGTCACCGAAGAGACAGTTGCAGAGTCGTGTCATCGAATCCAGAACTCACGTCAACGTTTAACTAGGTCCGAAACACTACCGTCACGTCAAGTCACGTAATAACCACAGAAGTCCACGAAGAGAAATCGCAACGTCGTCCAGTCGAGTGTAGACGTAAACGCGAAAAATTTACGCGTAAATTACACAGAGTAACCATGACGTCATGAACAAGTGACGTCATCACCGAAAATAAATCGGGAATAATTCAGAATAAAGGAAAAATGAAACGGGGTGTTACAACCAACCACTTAAATGGTACATGTGGTCTATGGCCATCCCTACCAATGCAAGCTTGTCAGAGCAAAGGATCGAGCTCACAAAACCGATTTCTCTTATTTACATAATAGATGACATATTTGATGCGCATGGGACGCTCAATGACCTCACTCTCTTCACAGAGGCTGTCAACAGGTATTATGCGTCTTCATGCTGTTCTACAAAGTTCGTACATATTTGAGAGCTACAAGTATCACTTTCTTACGTACGGGAAAAAAAGGTGATTTGAAATTTGTATATACATGCAGATGGGAATTTGCTGCTGCTGAAAATCTACCAGACTACATGAAGATATGCTTCAAGGCTCTTCATGACACCACTAACGAAATTGGGTACAAGATCTACAAAAATCATGGCAGAAACCCCACAGACTCACTACGAAAGGCAGTATATAATAATCCTTATATATGAATGGATATAAAAATATTTATGTGATATAAGTCACCTAATTAACATAACAATATATCAATCTTGCAGTGGGCAACTTTGTGCAACGCATTTCTAGTAGAAGCAAAATGGTTTGCCTCTGGGCACTCACCCAAGGCCGAGGAGTACTTGAAGAATGGGGTTGTTAGTGCAGGGGTTCATGTGGCTCTATCCCACATATACTTTATCTTGGGTCATGGATTAACCAACGAAAGTGAAAATCTTATAAATGGTATTCCAGAGCTTATGTCTTCTGTCGCAACAATTCTTCGCCTTTGGGATGACTTGGGAAGTGCCAAGGTAACAAAATTCACATGTTACCCTCTACCACATGTTACTCTACATAATCCAATGTATCAACAAGTATCATGATTCAAATTCCATTTTCACTACATGCAAGGCATTTTGCACGAGTCTCATAGATCAACTCTCGGCGTAGCGTCAACCACTCTTATCCAAAAATATGTACGATGTAGTGTTTTGGTAGTTATCACGCATGTTTTGTTAGAAATTAATTCTCATCTCACACTTAAGAATTAATCTCGCCCAAGATCATCCATACATATTTTTACTCATATACACAATATTTAACGTGGTTTAGCCCTAACTTTAGCCTACGTCCACCGATGATAAGGGATTTCATTATAATCAAGTAAAGATATTACAACAATAGAGAATTACCAACACCGGAAAACGTACAAAAACTCCACTTGAGTTTTTTCTATGTACCTACAACTCATTCGCATGCTCTGCATCTCTTTCACGCAAGACTCCTCTCGCCATCAGTGTCTATTCTACCCAACCCGTAAACTCTCTCTACTCTTTAAAGCACATCCTCATAGGGCTACATCTCTCTCCTTCTCATAAGTCTCAACTATCAACCTTATGTATCTATTTATAGAGTTACAAACCCAATTTCTTATTGGAGAAGGATTACAATTCCTTAGAGTATAAGACTTTCCTCTAATAAGAAATTATCACATAAAATATACTCTAAAATACAAAACGTAATTACAATCGGAATTTGAGACACTTTCCTAACATGTTTTTTAAAGGAGAAAAAAAATGTCTGATTTACTAAGAAATTTCAGAAAAATCAATGTCTTTCTTAGTTGCATTTATTAGTATTATTGAACTACCTAGATATAAAGTTGATGGGGGAACTTGGGCAAATACTGTATGATAAATCTAGATATAAAGAAAAATCGACTTTGGTAATTATTTTGGGACACTTGATCACCACTACCACTAGAGTCCTTACAGGAAGGCTTTGATGGTATCCACCTAAAACTGCTGGTGGTGGGTAACCATTAAAATTGATGGCGTAATTGACATGGGTCCTACTTGTCTTTCAAGGAGAAACCTTGATACAGACACTACATAGTATATATGTTATATGTTAGAATAATGAAAAGAGAGATAAAAGAAGAGGAAAATATAAAATAATTCTGTATTGATGAGTATATAATATCTTGTTTTGTCATTACAATAGAATATGACATGTATAAATATGAGAGAATTAGAGTGGAGAACAAGCTAAGACAAAATAGGTAACTAAGAAATAGGGAATAAGCCAATATAAAATAGGTAAATAGGGTGTGGTGGCTAGAAACCCTAATCCTAGTATAAACATGAGTGGGTCAATCTAAACGGCCAAAACACTAATGTATGCTAATAATATAAAATAAATATAATCCAACACCCCCCGCAAACTCAAGATTACATATTGAGTTTGGAGACAAAATCCTGAAGGTAGCTCGAGCCATTAAATCTAGTGAAAAGTGCAAATGTGGCTGTAGAAATAGTCATGCCAAAAAAATTTATTGACGTGGTAACCAACTGGTTAGTTATTGTTAAGTCGAATTTCAGACAGAACAACATGATGGCGATTCTGTGGCTATACCAAAACAAACACCATATTTGATCTTCGGATTGACTTGTATGTTAAGCTGTAGATTTGAGATCACGACGAAGAGGTCATGCGGAAGATTGTGGTCATGATCCTCATGGATGAGATGAACTCCGGATTGGCCATGTCTTAGTTATTGCAAATAATAGAGTATATTCTAGAAGATAAAAAAAAGAATGAAATTTGGTGGGGTCAAAGACAAATACCACCAAAAATATATAATATATATAAATATTTTAATTGAAGATCGCCGCTGAGGATGAGAGATGAAGTGTCATCCCCGTCAGAGATGACACTAAGCGGAAAGAACTATCAAAAATCGGTAGACTCTGATACCATGTTAGAATAATAAAAAGAGAGATAAAAGAAGAGAAAAATATAAAATAATATATTGATTATATAATATCGACATGTATAAATATGAGAGAATTGGAGCGGAGAACAAGCCAAGATAAAATAGGTAAGTAAGGAGTAGCAAACAAGCCAATATAAAATAGGTAAATAGAGTATGGTTACTAGAAACCCTAATCCTAGTATAAATATGAGTGGGTCAATCTAAACCGGCCAAAACCCTAATGTATGATAATAATATAAAATAAATATAATCCAACATTATATAACCCAACAGATTCACATTAAAGGAAATGGTAAAAGACAGATATATTTTTTTCCTAACCTAATAAGTAGGTCACCAGAGATGCATCAATGTAGTTGAATATTCCAATACTCCTTTTGATTCACTTTTAATTTGGAATTGGGCTAACTTGCAGGATGAATATCAAGATGGCCATGATGGATCATATGTACAGTACTACATGGAGGAACACCAAGGCTCTTCTCTTGAACTTGCACAACAAGAGGTTCATAACATGATTTCAAAGGCTTGGAAGCGTCTCAACAAGGAGTGCCTTCACCCGAGTCCATTCCCAGCGTCCTTTAAAAATGTTTCTCTAAATTTGGCACGGATGGTTCCGTTAATGTATAGTTACGATAAAAATCATCGCCTTCTAGACCTTGAGGAACAAGTCAAGCAGATGATCTACGGCTGTGATTTCTTATACAATGGTGAAAAATAAACAAGATCATGAGTACAGAATTTGTAATATATATATAACCCTCTTCTCTTATTTGTGGACACATTGGGAGAGTGTTTGAACTAGTTTATATATAATTTGAGTTCTACTTATTGCTACCTTTTTTTCATCCCAACACTATATATGATAATGAAACATCTTATATGTTCTATATCAGAATCGTTGGGAAAAATATTTTTCGCTCCAAAAAATAATCGGCCAAAGGACTAGGCTGATTCTCTTGTTCTGTGGGGTGCGGGCGTGCCAGAACCGGTAACGTGGCTCAAACGGTTCAAAAAGAACGAATAAATCGTCTTTTTTTAACGAAATTACGAATCAGACGATTGCACGAGAGAAAACGAAACTCATGCGAAAGGTTTTAATGCCTCAATCAAGAGGACTTTTGGTAACCCAGAATTAAACTACGAAATTTAATGAAACTGAATTGAATTTGCGAGATAAGAAATTAAAGGAACGGTAAATGAAAAGTGCAAGAATAATTAACGTGCAAGAAATTGAAAGAAATGGTATTGAAAAGTGCAGAATATTGAAATTGCAAGGTAATGAAAATAATGCAAGAAAAATAAGGTTGCTATTAAAGCAGAAAAAATATTTTTTTGTGATGGTCGTGGACCTCTAAAATAGAGGTCTTCTCCTTTATTTATACTAAATTCTAGATTGTTCCACAAGTAAATGGATAACTATTCTAACCCTAATTCTAATCCAAAGCAGTATCCTAATCAGATAGACTTCCATTCTAAAAATTCTTTTACTAAAGAAAAAATTACACAGACTTGTCCTGACTCAACTACACACCCTTCCAAGATGGGCTTCGGTTTATTGGGCTCATTCCTTCGACAATGCTCTTTCTTGGTCCAATTCGGCTTGATCTTGGCCTACTGCAATTGGAATCAGCCTGAAAAGAGAGGAAATAGGCCTGTTGAGAGAGGACTCAGCCTGTTACCACCTTACCAAATTTGCCTTTCTCTATGTTGGCTCATTTAGGGTGTCAACAATGCCCCCAATTCCAACACTATTTTGCTTCCAAAAATATACCTACATTGAAGCCAACACACCCTTTTGGAACGAAACTATTCGCCAAACAAAAACCCACTTTTGCTGAGACCTTTGCTAAATCATAATTTTTCTGAATTCTTTGTTTCAGCCAAAACGGAAAAAAAAAAAATTAAAGCATCAAAAGGCTTGACCTTCCTCTGATTCTGGACAAGTTATTGTTGCTGCTTGATTAGATTCTGAATTGCCCTTTAAGGGCGTTAATTCCAATTTTTTCAAACCAACATCCCAAAAATGACAGCCAAGATTTCCAATGCATAAAATAAGTTCGAGAGACTGATTACCTTCGAGCAAAAAGAGACTTGTCCGGCCAGGAAGCCTTTTCCATTAAAACCGAATTCGAGGAGCATGAATAGAGGTTGGTCTTCCTGGAACAAGAGGAAAAACGTCTATTTGATGCCTTGATAGCTGTTTAGGCCGAGAAAAAAAATTTATTAACAAAATTGGCTCATTGCAAGACAAAGGCAAAGACGCCAAGTCGTGCTTCTTAGCCGCTAGTGTTGCACTCCAGTCCTCTGATGAAAGAAGAATGCATGCCGAGACTGCACTTGCCCAAGCTCGTTCCCTGTGGAGCAACTTCAAAAAATATCTTTATGAAAATATTTAGCTTATTGCTTTGTGATTTGCTCAAAATTGTATGGACCAACCTGATTTTGAATCATATTTTGGCTATGTGCTATGTTCCGACTAATGAAAAAGAAAGTATCACTATCTTTATTCTAAACTAAACTCCCAATTAAAAATAAAGCTAATAAACCAATATGCAAAACAAAACTAGCAGAGAAGAAAAAAAAAAGATAAGAAATAAAAAAACTAGTACCACTCTGGAAGTTTTATTTTATTTTTATTTCTTTTGGTTGCCGGTTCAGGAGCCGATTCCCATTGTTCATGCAATGACGGGCGATAAATATTTAAATATTTTCCATTAATCGACTTAGGATACTCTTTTCCGGCGATGTCTCTTGGCTTGTATGTGCCATCTTTTAATACCTCATGAATTTCAAACGGTCTTTCCCACTTCGGTGACGACTTACCCATCTTCCTATTAATCTTCGAACAAACCCATTTGTTATGCGCTCGAGTGAATTTCCTCATGTAATTTCTCCAATGGTCTTGAGCCTTCCATCTCTCTTCACATACATCTTCTAACTCAAACTCACAGACCGAGACTAACATTTCCCTAGCTAAACGGTTCTCGGCCAAGTACGCTTCGTGCCGTATGTGAGCGGCTTGAAAAACCTACTGCTTGGCTACATGGTTTTCTTCACTATTCATTAGAAATCTTTTATGTTTCCAAGCCAGACACTCCATCCGTCAACTTTATCAACTCTGACATACATTTACTCACCTCAAATTTACTCATGTTGTCCTTTATGGTGGCCGCAATAGGTCTACCATTTTTATCCTTTCCCACAAAATGAATAGGAACACAATTTTATTCATACAAGAACGTCTCCACCGGATAAACCTTGGATGCAAAAGGTTTCTTATCTGCCTCAATAAGTTTTACTTCATCCCCATTCCAAAGGATGAGCATTTGGTGTAATGACGACGGTATGCAAGTATTTGAATGTATCCAATCGTGGCCTAACAACAACTTATAAGCCGCGGTGGTTTCTATAATAAAGAAAGTGGTGATCGTCGTTCGACCACTGAGTGTTAATCCAATGGCATGATCCTTTTGGTGACTGTCGACCCTCCATTAAAACCACTAATGGCTACATTAATTGGAATAGCATCAACAAATTTTTTTCCCAGAAAATTTAATGTAGCCGATAGGATCACATTAATTACTGACCCATTGTCCACCAATACTCTATCAATTAGTTTCCCCTCAATCCATACCTTTATGTACAGTGGTCTGAATTGTTGTGTTATCGCTAATGGAGGCTTCTTAAAGATAACGGCAACTTCATTATTCTCTACCAAAAACACACTCCTAGTTTGAAAACTGGTTTCGACACCTTCTTTTACTCCAGCCAAAACCAACTTTGTTGCACCAGGTAAAATTTTGGCAACATTCATATTCTCTGTTGGAAACAAAGTAGTTAATCTGACAATGATTTCGGACACTTTCTTTGCATTAATCAAAATCTCTTCTACTGTCTTATCCCCTGAGTTCGTAAAATTTTACCTTGTTTCTCCTTGTTCGACTTGCTCCTTTGAGGCTTAAAACGTGGCTGGCAATACGACTTCCTGTCGCATATTACTACTTCTGAAAATTTTCTAAAATTAAGTAGATATTTGGCGGCACGTTTAAGGTGTCTAGTGGAATCACTACTTTTATTACCCTGATCCTTATACATGCCTTTGCCAAATGAAATATCCACATCAAGAATCCCTTTTGCTATTTCCTTATGAGGATCTTCTTGTGCTTTCCTACTCCTAAACTCCGCTTCTCTTTTTTGCCTCCGTCGTTTTTGTGAACGGGTTTCTTGATTCTCTATCTGTCCCTTTGGTGGATAGGTTGGGAATTTGGGATGCACCACTCTTTTCCATCTCTCAGGAAGTACGAACGGTAGTCATACCATCCTATGCGAATAAGGTTTGTTTTGCACCCATATTTTAGCTTGAGTGGGAAAAGGTCGACTAAACTGATGATAGCCTAATGGGCTGGTCATAACTCTCTGCTTGAAAAAAGTATATGTCGATCTTCTATTTCCCACAAATCGGCCTAGCACTTATCTTTCTCTAAGCCTGTAACACCTCGTGTTACTTTCCCTTTTTCTTGAAATTATTTTTGATTTATTTTCCGTTTTAACATCACTTGTTCATGACGTCGTGGTTATTTTGGGTATTTCACGTGTATATTTTTCACGTTTACGTTTGGATTCGACAGGATGACTCTGGGATTTCTCCTTAAGGACTTCGTGGACTTTCATTGGTGATTACGTGACTTGACATGACGATAGTGTTTTAGACTTAGTTAAATGTTGACATAAATTCTTATTGTTAACTAAGTGGATTTGTTTTGATATTGGCGATTGGTGCTTCGACTGGGTGGCGACTTGTCTTGTTTGATCGACATTTAAGGTTTCGACTCAGTTGTTTGAGTTTGACATTTAGTGTTTTAGGGGTTCAATGTTTTATGTCCCCTTGTAAGTGGATTAGTACGTGTCTTGTTTAGCTGATGTGCTTAGGAGTATTTATAGACTCTTTGCTTGTTTTCTTTGTGTTTGTATGTACATGCTTTGTTTGTTTGGTGTGCTTTGTTCTTCGTGTTTCTACGTGCGCCTATGTGTTGATGTGTCCTTATGTGCCTTAGTTGTTTGACTGGTAAGTTTAGGGGTATTTGTGTTACTTTATTTGTTTCTTCGTGTTTATACGTACGTGACGCATAATCTTTGACCTATTTGTAGGACTTTTAGAGTTCCCTTGTTTTAGGGGTTTCGATGGGTATTGTACGTACTCGGTGTTCCGGTGGTTGGGTTTTGTACCCCGGATCATTTACTTCAGATTATATTATTTATCGGGCATCCCGTAGATTTTCTGGGTTTACGTGTATACGTTTAGGGATTTTCAAATAATATTCCATTTATTATTATTTAATATTAAATAGAGATTAACTGTTTACTTCCTCGTTCCGCACTCAATGCAGAGGGTTTTAGGTAGTTTCTTCACGATGGTTTTTTCATTATTGGTGCAACGGACTTTCAGGTCAGATTTCTGACTTAATTGTGCATATATATATATATATATTTCATAATATATATGGGTAATCATTGAGTATATACATATATTTGGGTATTTATAATACATATATATATATATATATTTGGGGTAATTATACATATATAAAAATAAATGATTTATGTATATTGGATATATTTATGTGTGGTTGATTAGAGAGAGACGCGCCATCTCTTCTTCCCCTTCATCTCTACAACAACATTTCTTTTCCCTATACTAGTAGCAACTTCGGTCTTTTTCCTTGCCGATCGATCTGCAGGAGAGAGAGAGAGAGATAGAGAGAAAGAAAGGTCGGGAAAGGTGAGCGAGGTCGCCCATAGAGGCACGACCTAGAGGTGGAGCTTCGTCGGATTGTGTGTCGCCGGTGAGGAGAAGTGACCCAGGTGGTGACGAACTGCAACGCATGTGGTGAAGCTGAAACCGCACTTGGAGATGCGATTGAGTAGCGGCGGAGGTTCACAGCTGAAGAGAGGGTTGAGATCGCGACCTAGGGTTTTGGACAAGGCTGGCTATGGCGGCGTCGTGCAGGAGGTCGTGGCTGCATGGTGGTGGCGCTGGTTTGCGCGACGATGGTGCTGACAAATAGTGACGAGTTTGATCGGACCGAGTTGGGTTGACTTGGTGTCGATTCGTTCTTTGTTTGGCACGAAATTTTGAGGATAGCTTTCTCCAGATGTCGTACACGATATATCCAAATTTGGTGCGAAACCGTTTAGCGGTTGACCGGGAATTTCATATTATAAGAACGATTTTTTCGTTTGGTTTTCGTTAGATTTGTTATGTTTTGCTAGGTTATTACTAACGGGCTTTGACTATGCTGAATAGGTCATCAAGGCAGACATTTCGGTCCTAGCGAAAAGATTTTCGGACAACTTTGGTTAGCGGGTTACATTTTCAGGCGCTGGCACTGTTCACGGCGAGCCCGTTTCGGGGCTATTTCATAAGCGCAAATTTAGGTGGGATATTTTTTAAAAATATATCTAAATCTCAAACTCTTGGCGTAGGGAGTCGTAGATTTTATTATTATTTATTTATTGAGCATGCTTTAAATGTTTAGAAAATTTTAATTTTCCTCCTGTTGTGTATTGCTACTATGTGATGGCATGCTTTGTGTTACTTGTTATATACGAGACTTAGGAGTTTTATAAACTCGATAACGGAGTGCCTCTAGGTGGGCTAGAAAAGATGTGGAGGATAGTAATTTACTCGAGAAATTAAAATAATTTAAAACCTATTTAAATGGGATTAAAATACGAGGTCTAGCATCCCTTATAGTTGAAGTAGGTTAGTGAAATTTGTTAAAATTATACGTGAACTTAAAACATGATATTAGCTCCCTTGTTGCTTATGTTTTACTGAAATTAAAAACATGCTAGGGGATACGTAAAATCGAGGGACGTGGAACCTTGGACGTCGTTTTAGTTCCATTTTATATTTTGGTAAATTATAAAGAAGTGAAATTACGAACTGAATGTCCCTGAGCTGGATTTATTCGAAATCGGTTATTGAAATTTAATTATAAGCATGCGGATACATAGAATTTATAAGAATTGGGTAATTAAGAACCTATGTAACTTCAAAATGGAATTTTCGTGGTTTACTGCTTTAATTTAATTATAAAGCATGCTTTAAATAAAAATTATTATATTGTGAACTTGTTGTGTAAAAAGGATTGTAAGACAAGCATAGATCATTTGAAAATGTTGTACATTGATATTGGCTCACTGTTGAGGCATGATATGCATATTGTATACACCATGAGCATTTTTACATTGGGTGTGGTCTCATGTCTCATTCATTTACCTTTCGTGTGAGTGAGTCTTTCGGGTCATTGCAACAACTGGCCAGGTGGTGTCTCTCACTACCGACAGACTAGTACTCCGAGAATCAGGGAGCTGTGTGAGGACGTGGTCCGAACACGGTATGTATTTCACGAGTCGATAAATTCCTCGTGATTGTGTTACTTTAGCGACATCATACCCGGTTGCCCTTGTAGACAGGTTGCATTGGAGTTTCATTTGCATTGTCACGAGCATGGAGATGCATAGTATGATATTATCCCACAGACATGTGATTATTTTGAGTATTTTGAATATAAATATGAAACTCGTGTTATTAATGGAAAATGGTGATTAATGTGACTTTCATAAATCGAAAATGTATTCTCTGCTGATAATTTGTGTTGATTTTACCCTTTACTTGAGTTGTTTAAAATTTTAACGCGAGGGTAAATTCTCAGGTTGGTATTTGTTTGCTATCTATGAAATTGTGAGGTGTTATGGTAAACGGGTTCCCTTGGGCTAGAAGAGTGGCCTAGGGACATAGTTTTGACCGTGAGTTCTAAGTTGTTTGGAGGGACAATTATAATTCTTTGTTGGACTTAGACACGTATGTAGTAATGGCCAGGTAGGCCCCTTGAGTATTGGTCGGTGTATGAGGTTATGGAGTGGTCGGTATACCACTCTAGTTGATATATAAGAATGGTTGATTTGAGGTCTAACCGGGTATGATAGGTTAACATTCTTCCTTTTCTCTGGACTAGAGTTGTTTTTAACTCTACATATTATTCACCACCACATCAGTAGTTAAATTTTGGACTATCATGTGCCTTAAGGATCCATTAAATGTAAATTGAGGTACCCATAATGGTTTGAGTTGTCATATTCCCGAGTGGACGCTTATTTGTAGTTTTGAAGACTAGGTTGATCCTTTGTTTACGGTATGGTGATATTAAAATCTTGGAGTGGTATTGGAATCTTATGGTGATACTGGAAAGTGTGAGATTGGTGACCTTTAATGCATACATAATGCACGCTATTTTTATAGTTTCCTTGTTTTAGTCTCCGGTAGGAGGCTTTATACTGACTTATGCACATGTAGTGCGATTCGTAGTACTTTGGGTGGGTTCGGAGCATGGTTCGCTGTAACGGTAACGGTAACGGTGGCGGTGTAACGGACTCGAGTCCATAACGGGGTTACATAACGGGACTCGGTTATCGCAGTCGTGAATTTTTAAAAAAATTGTCTTGGTTCGCCGTAACGGCCGTAACAGGGTAACGTAACGGTATCGGTGTAACGGACTCGGGTCCGTAACGGGGGTTACGACGAACCATGGTTCGGAGACATTGGATCTAAACAAATTTGACCAGGTCCTAAAACGTTTTCTTAAAAACCGGTTGAATCCTTCTGATAAATGCACAAAATAGAGTAATCTACCTAGCATAATGTCCTCGTATGCATATATTTTTATTTCATGTAGGGGTTGATTTGCAAAAGAAAAGAAAAGGAAAGCAAGAATGGTGAAAATGAAGAAAAATAAAAGTTGGTGGAGGAGAATGTAATAAATGAATATATATATATGTGTGTGTATGTGTGTAGGTGTGTGTAAGTGGGGTAGGTGATTAATTAATAAGAGAGAAAGAAAGAGTCGTGGTAGGTGAAAAATTGAGAGAGAAAGTGTTGTTAGTTTGAGGGCTTTTAATGCATCATTAAATGCATTGGGTCTGCATTGTGCCTATATATAGTGGCAAGCTAGAAGCTGCAGAGGAGTTGGAGAGTGAGAACTAAGAGCAATATTGTATCGTTTTTTATATTTTTTTCTCTATCAATAGAATTCTATTTTATTACCTTGTTTTATTTTCCTATCAACATGCTAGCTTAAAACTCTTCTCAAGGGGGTGATGAAGCCACCATGGGTATGATATAAATAATTTTTATTTTATTCATATTGTTTAATTCTCTTCCCGAGAGTATTCATTTTATGAATCTCAATGAGAAAAAACCTTACAATAGAGGTTGGAAGCTAAAAATAAAAGGAGGATTTTCCGTGATTACAAATTAATGAAAATATGGAGAATGCCTACTACTATTTACATTTTATCTAAACCAAAACATTTGAGGGAGAATTCTTCGTGATTACCAATTAATGAAAATACGGGGAATGCCTACCAATATCTATGTTTATATTTAATAGGTTTGTTGGTGGAGAATTTGCAACAGAAATATATAATATTATTTATATAAACCCCGGTGGTGGATTCTCTTCCCTTGAGATTTTTTTTACACCATTTAATAATTTTATTTACTTGTTTTAGTTAACTAATCAAAAACCATCGACCATAAAATTGTTTTAAGTAATTTCTTTTTATTCTTGAAAGTTAAAGTTTTGGATCCTTGTCTCAAAACAAGTTCCAAATTGAGAGTGGTTTGACCCTACTGATTGCTATACTATTTTAAGTGAAGTATTAGTATGTATAAATTCTTGTTGACCGGGGTGTGGTGAAATAACGAAACAATATCATCAAACTGCGACCCATCAAATGGCGTTGTTGCCGCATCAACTTTGATAATCTGAGTCACAGATCCTCAACTCAAATTTTTTAGAAACCCACCCGAACTTTCCGTCCCTCCCTTTTACTTTATATTTTTTTCTTCTTTTTATTTTATAGTTTTTATTAATTTTGAAGAAAAAAAAAAGGAACCTCTGCTAGAATTTTTTTTTTTCAATTCCACTAGCTTTTCTAATAAATTTTGTTTTTGGCTTTACTTCTTCGTTAACTATTTAAGAGCAAGAGCAAGTTCTTGAAAAAATAAATATATATATATATATATATATATATCTCATCAGAAGTCAAAGTCCATTTACACACTTTTGAATTATGTGCCACTGCCAACTATTTCTTTCATTTTCTAATATAGATGTTAGGGGGTGTTTGGTAGAGGGAGTTGGAGTGAAATATATGGGTTTGTGATAAAATTTTTGCTCCAATCCATGTTTGGCAATTTGGTGTTGGTGCAATAGTGTTGCACCATTGGCACCAAATCCTATATTTTTCACACCATTGAGATAGATGGTTTGGATGAAGTTGGTTTGGTTTTCTCACACCAAAACTATTCTTTAACCCAAACCAATTTAATTTGGTGTACCATTGTTTAACCCAAACCTATTCATTTATAATATTATATATATATAAATTCGAAAAATAAAATATTTATGAAAAAATAAAATATTTCAAAAAAATCAAACGAAAAAATATATTTCATAAAAAATAAAATATTTCAGGAAAACAAATATTTCTAGAAAAAATAAAATATATTTATTATTTTTTAAAAAATATACAAATTATATGTATTTTTACTGAAATCTTTTATTTTTTCAAAATATTTTATTTTTTTGAAATATCTTATATAAAATATTTTATCTATAAATATTTCGAAAAAATTAAATATTTATGAAAAATTAAATATTTCGAAAAAATTAAATATTTATATATTTTATTTTTTAAAACATGTATAATTACAAAATGTTATTTTAAATAAATAAAATGTCAAACTATTCCAAGTTACCAAATATGATTGGTTTCAGAATTTCAGCTCATATCAACTCTACTAAACATAATTTGGTTTTTCAGTTTCACTTTTTCTCATACCAAAACCATCTGCACCAAACATGGTTTCAGTTCAGTATAAAACCACACCAACTCCAACCAACCCAACTCCAATCAAACCAAAACCAAAAACCAACACCACACCGGTTGCCAAACAAGCACTTAGTGTTACATTTTTGCAGTAGCTTTTAATATAGGTTAGGCTTTGGAATTTTCTCTGCCATTCGTTTTCATGGGCCCGTTTTCAAAATAACTTAGATCTAAAAAAAAGGTGCAAGTAGCTTCCGTAGTGCTTTGTCAATTTGAAACTGGTTGAAATTTATTGTAGCATCTTATGCTTTAAATTTTGTGTAGTCTTCTGTTAATAGTCATTTACCCAAGTCTATAGACATGCAGGATATGAGATGATCATCGATCCATCATTCATGCTTTGTAACATTAATTTTAGTGGGGCCAATTGAATCATTCATATCTTGTTCATTACTCTAGCCGCACAGTTAGGAACTTCCGGAACATCATGTAATTGAATTTAATTAGTTCTGTCACTCTTGTCCTTGGAGACTGTACCGAGACTGTGTGTAAATACATAATCATTTTCAAAATAATAAGAAGAAGAAGAAGAAATTCCCCGTGTGTTCCTATTTACTCATTTTATTTTTAACTTTTGTTTACTTACTTGTTTACTTTTGTTGGTTTCTATTTGCAGGAGTTACCGTACTGGTTCATCATTCAGGTTCCATATTTATATTCTCGATGTCACGCCCCAAATTCCTAGAACTCAGAAAACCGAGCCTAAGAACTAAGGGAGTGAACGAAAGTGAAAGAAATGAGAACCAATGACATTCAGTCATCAACACCTACAAAAGGGTTGCGATGAATGCTCAGATACCATACTAGTGTCAACAATAACAAGAATATACATGGAGTAACAATGAAAAATATACTCCATGCAAAAATGAATACTAGAACTCAATAGTATCCTCATATACCAACAGACACGCTACTAAATCCCTAAGACTCCCGAACTGGGACATCCAAGGAATCCAGGATGTGATCTCTAACATGAATGACCAACTAAGACATCATTAACCATGAAAACATATTGGTTGATGATAGAAATGGTATATTTAATACCCAAATGGATAATAAACAAAGCAGCGGAATCTAACGAAAATCCAGCAAAGTTTCGTTTGTAAATGGAACATCCGGACAACCAACCACAACACAATAACCTGCCCAAAGCAATTCAATAATCACAATGGCTTCCAAGCCCCACATTCATCAATCCTACTAGGGCCGAGGTAGTGGAAAGAAACCAAAACCCCTCCAAACCCTCTATAATCAACAGAGCCACAAATGCTCGAATAAGAATACAGTAAGGCACCTAGCTGTGCAGAATAGATACAACAACATCCTGAAAGAATAAATACAGGAAAAATAAATAATACATCAATAGGGATATGCCAACAGACTGACTCCCAAAAGAAATACATGACAATCCCACCAAACATGGGTAAAGAAACTATCCGCAGAAAACTATCGTCCCAAACCTGTTGCACTGCAACCGTAACCGCATCACCCAACGCAACTCCAAACCGACAATAAGAAAATCAAGGAAAACTGCCGTTGCACCGCATCCTGCCCATAGCCGTATATTTCCTGCAACCTTGCGTGGGAATACCATGGGGCAAATGAAATACCCCTGTGAGCAAATAAGCTCAGTGGGAAAGGATACTCTAACTACCACATCTTCTAATAGTTTAGGTAATGCTAAACCACCCAGTGAGATACATAGCCAACAACATAACCCAGTCACGAAAATCCAAGGTACGTGCTCATATACTATCGTACGTAAGTATATAGGGAACATATATATATACACATATATATATATAAATACACAACATGAGCCTATAGGATATGACTAAGACTCGTACTCCAAGTATCAACACCGGTAGTCTACACTACTCTCACCAACGTACACTAGGTACACGACACTCATGTCCAATCTCACAATCATCCGGCGCTCACAATGCTAACCAGAAAATCTAAACAGAGGGAATCACACTCACCTCTAATATCCACAGGAATCAAATCAATCACTAGCACCAAGGAATACTCATAACTCACTCCCCGATAACGCAGGAGGAAAAGTACTCACGTCCTTGCGTACTAACACAATCATCGTCCGTATATATATATATATATATATATATATATATCAAACCTCATCCCATTCCTAAGGAAAATCTACCTCTCAAAGGCTAGATTCACCTCAAACATATCACCATACCATAAATCATATCGACCTCATAATACTATCATCCATAGGGTCAATCACATCACTAACACTCTCACTATAGGCGAGGAAAACCACCCAATCAAATCACTAAGAGTACACGAACTCAACTCACAAGAACGACCACCTTAGGGTCACCAAAGCAAAGCGAAGGAAAAGACTTCCCAATGCTAAACCAACAGATAACCGAGATAACAATATCAAGGTTAAAACACCACAAGTGTTTAGTGAGAACACCCGGACAAAAGAAACCAATCCACTCGGTATCCACGCCCCTAACATGTGGAACAACTCGAATCACCTAAGTGGTGACATCAATCAATAAAGAAAGTGAAAGAAAACACTTTATGTGTGCACTGAACAACACAAAGCCTCATACAGAGACCTAGAAATGATAGGAAATAAAGGTGAAACAATGGAACACCTTTCAAAACTCTACAAGATGAGATATTGAGAAAGAGATCTCGAAATCTCAGAATCCCAAGAAAAGTAATAAAATAGTTTTCCTTTTTAGAAACCACATAGTAAAAATGACCGTCTTACCCCCGGTCTCCGTCAGTTGCCATCACCGGCTTTTAGAGTTAAAATTCTTTTCAAAGAAGATCCTAAGATCAGTTTATAAGTGTTAAAACTTTTCATTTCCACGGGGTTAGGCGAAAACGGATTTTTTCCTTTTAAATATAAAAAGTTTGTTTCAAGGTTTAGAAAACACCATTTTCGAAATGACAACGACATAACAATGAACAACTCCACGGATTCCTATAATGCCCAAAAGGACCGTAAAGGAAGAACAAAACACATGGAAGAGGTTCGGCACCACGCCGTAACCAACGAATCTAGGAATGACATACAAGTCAAGGACCACGTACTAGTGTACAAAACACAGTACAAGGAATGCTTAGGGGAATGAACTAAGCACAAGAACCGAGACTGTTAAGCTACGGTACCTCGAGTACTAAATAAAGTCACTCAACCGTAACCTCTTCTCACTAATCAAACTCTCAACTACAATTGATAACTCATTCCTCAAAAGGTGGAAGACACCTAAAGGTCCATACTACAACTCACAACCTCATCACCCACCTTCTCGAAGGCCCCAATTCATAACTGATACTAAAATCAATTTCGGATCTTAAATCTCTAACAAGGTCACCCAGCTAACCACAATCACCAAACTATTAACCACAATCACAAGACCATTAACCACATTCTCTAAGGCCTCAACTCAAAATCAAGCCTACGGTCCACCACTAGCCTCAACTAGCCACATAGATCACTATGCCAATACAAATAACATCCCCCAAAGGCACTAAAGTATACAACAACAAGTATAAAGATATACGTTTCATTTATACTTATTAATAATTACCACATTTAAAGTCTTGTTTCACATTATTCATTTTCAACTGAGCATTTATAAAATATGAATTTAATTTACAATATTCATAAATAGCATGCTCCAACATCACATGTAATCTAGCACATATACATGTCAAACGAGATCACATAAATGGTATACAGTGTAATGTGACTCGACACTCCCCGTGATACTCACACACAACACACCCTTCCCAAGGGTAACGGATAGATACTCTGTCTACTCATCAAGTAGTGTAGAGTTACCACACCGACTCTTCCCAAGTGATTTTGACACTTCTCACTTTCAACAAGGAAGACAGTTGCACAAGAGCCCAACTTGCAACTCCGTGCGCCATGACTACAAAAGTCAAGAACATAAGCCTCCACTCGGACTCTTAACTCACATTTGCTGGCTTTTTAGTTCCGTAGGCGTGATACCTCCTGGCCAGTTGTTGTGATGATCCGACACAAAGACACCCATATTTGAGTACACAACCCATATATATCAACATTGTGATTTGACACTACACGACATTCCCAATAGGCACCCCGGGCCTCAACATAAATATGTAATGCATCATATTTATGTAAATATCCACATGATAACATCAACATAAATCTCAAATCTCATTACATGCTTTAAAATACAATAAAACATTTAAATCATATGAAAACAGTTTCATATACATTTCATATTCTCAAAAAAATATATTTTCTTTAATTCCTTAGAAAATATATTCAATTTCCCTTATCATGCCTCTAAAATAAATTAAAGCAATTAATTCACGTATCGTAGGGGAAACCTAGCATGGCGTCTAAGTATTCGCGCCCCTTACGTCCACATATCCACTAGTCCATTTAATTATCAAGGGAAATTCTAAGCCGTCTATTCCTATTCGATTCATATAGGAATTTATTTAATTACATAGGAAATAATTTAATTAATTTTATTAAATTAATTCCTAAGTCCAATTCCGATTCTAAACAAATTGTAGATATTTAATTTAACGATTTAATATATCTATATTAAATTAAATAAGGGTTTTACACCCCTAAACTACTTCAATATTGCGGAGTGAGAAATATAATTTCCCACCTAATTTAGGTTTACCGAACAGTCCGAATCAGCACAGTACCGTCGCCCGAATATGAAGCCCGCTGACCAAAATCGTCCAAAAACTATTTCGAATATATCGAAATGTCCATCTCGACAACCTATATGATATATACGAAGCCCATTAATAATAAATTAATTAATTTGAGTAAATCTAAATTAACCCAAACGAAAACTATAACATATAAACGCGATTTCCGGACAAATCGTTCAACGTAAAATCACGAATTTAATGTATGATGAATACTATGTATACACGAAGCTACTCACCAAACATCGGCTCAAACCGATCACCGGAAGGTCACCGAAAAAATGGCCGAAGCTCAGCCGAATTCGCCCCTGTCTGCTCGCTGCTACGCGAACCAGCGCGCCTCCAGTCCCGGCGACCCACGCCGCTCGTGCCGCCGCCTCTCGCCACCAGCGCCGCCACTGTCCACAGCCATCGCCGCCGTCTGCAACTCCAGTCCCGGTCCCCTTCTTGAGACGCAATCACCGCTCCTAGTTGCGCCTCCTTTAGCCGGTCTCTCTCTCTCTCTCTCTCTCTCTCTCTAGACGATCGTCCATGATGAAGGAGATGGAGACGTGAGGAGAAAAGGAAGGCTGTTGCAGATCGTGCATAGAAGAATATGACTGTAGGTCAGTGTAATGGCGTGTACGCATATACATATATATGCTATAATTACACAATTGACCCTCAAGACTTCCATAACTGCAAAATGACCCCACTTCAATATATATATATGTAATTAAATATATATATATATATAATAAATCCCAACAATTACCGGAAGCCTCCAAATAATATCGTGTAATCCCGAAAGTCCACGGGACGCTAAATAACCAAATTAGTCCGAAAGAATTACACCAGGTTAGGAACCCAACAATCGGAACACCAAGAAAGTAAATTAATACGCTTCATACCGGATCCGTAAAAGTACTAATACCGTAACCGAAATAATCGAAACGATATCGTGTAGTCGAGAATAAGGTCGTCAAGAGAAACCGTAAAGTCATCCAGTCGACTTTTAAAACTAAACGCGAAAAATTTACAGGTATCAAATACCAAGAATAAATAATACGTCATGAACAAGTGACGTCATTACTGAAATTAAAATTTAAATAATTTCAAAAAAAAGGAAAATAACACGGGGTGTTACACTCGAACTCCTATTATTTATTTTATTTTAGTTTTTTTTAGATTAGCAAAACAATTACATGCAAATTTTAGGATAGGATAACATTAGACATTACCCTAAGCTCCCTTTATTATTGTTCAATTTAATTTATATATATCTTTTATTTCATTTTTCTAGATTAAGTGAACATAGTTTTTCTATGTGAGTTTTGCATGCGACCTCTAGGGTAGAATAACATTAGACGTACCCCTAGGCTCCTGTTATTTGTATTTAGTTTATTTTCATATATATATTTTTATCTAATAAAAAAAATTTTGTTTTTTTTGTTGTATATTTCTTTAGTATTTTGTTTTGTTTTTCTCTTGCTTGTGCATATTTTAATTAGCATTTTTCATAAAGATACTTAAGGGCAAATACCCCCCATAAGATGCGGTCGGGATTTCATCACCCGTCTCTGTGGCCCACAAATCACAAAAATTCCTTGCATTTGTTAAACCATGAGTCGAATTTGATTAAAATTCATTAGAAATCAGCCAATTTAGGGTTACAAGCTCATAGGTCCTCTAGGAAAGAAGCGGTTGGTAGTCACTCCAGTGAGTCATTATCTAATTGATAAATGATAGGAAATTCTATCTAAGAGTGTAGTTGACGTGCCATTAAGCAGGCCACGTGCCTCGCCACACTTTCTTGGGAACTACTCCATTGTTAGTTTGATGATCCTTAACTGGTAATCTATCGACTTAATCTGGAATACAGTGAGAGCTATCTAATTATGAGAAAATTAATTTGGACATCATCCTATTAATTCTCTACAATATTAGATTTAAAAATTCACCACCTTTTAATTTAAGCTCAAGATAAAAAAAAGCCAAAATATTTGTGTAATTTGTCCATCATCTAGGCCTTTTAGGTTTCTTTTTGTTTATGCCCCAGTGATTGCAAGTTAACAAGCATTTAGTTAGGTTTCCTAGTGATCTCTCACTCATTGATTTAGAAGAAAAATCAACTACCTTGTTAAATCTGTCAACCACCAATAATTCATCAATGGTTGCACCAAGAACACTTAATGACTATTTTGCCTCAATCACAGTCAACCCATCAAATTGCATTGTTTTACCTGACAATGATGCACTCTAGTTTGAGATTAGACCCGCCACATTCAATATATTCCAAAATTTCATGGACTTGAAAGCAAACAACCCTATATTCATTTAGGGAAGTTTTTGACAATATGCAACACATTCAAAAATCAAAATTTGAATGAAGAGGGTGTCAAACAGCATCTTTTTCCCCTGTCCTAAGAAGATAAAGTTGCACCATGGTGGTTAAACTCCATTCCACCCAACTCCATTCGATCATGGGATGAACTTGCAAGGAAATTCATGAGTAATTTTTATCCCATGCAAAAGACCGAATGAATGAGAGATGTCATTAGTACTTTTAGAGCACAACTAGTCCATTTCTTCTATAAGGGACTTTCACCTATGAACAAAACCATGATTGAGTCAATGCACCAAGGAAAGTTCAAGGGCCAAACCCCTGACCAAGCCTATATATTTTTGGTGGAACTAGCTGAAAATGCCCAAAATTGGAATTGGAACCAAAATGATAATGAATTTTCTAGGAATGATCAAATGAATAAAAAATCTAGTTTTTCTGAGATCAAACCTGAAAATGAGTTAAAGTCTGTGATGCAAAGTCTTGCTA
Organism: Cornus suecica; assembly: GCA_963922005.1. Taxonomy (NCBI): domain Eukaryota; kingdom Viridiplantae; phylum Streptophyta; class Magnoliopsida; order Cornales; family Cornaceae; genus Cornus; species Cornus suecica. The sequence continues at coordinate 48,365,626 of OY998241.1, read as the reverse complement.
ATGGAGTGAAAGACTTAAGCAAAAAGTTTGATGCATTTGCCCTAATATCTACACCTGCACAATGCAATGTTTGTTCTGGTTTATCTCATCCCATAGAGGAATGTCCTGTCTATTATACATTTGAACCTTCGGATGCGCAAGTTTGTGCTTTCAATACCTTTAGGAGACCATTGCCTAATACATTTACCCAAAGTTATCATTCTGATACTAGAAACCACCCTAATTTTTCATGGAGGCAAAATTTACCTCCACAAAACTTAGGTGATCAGTACGGTTTTCAAAATAACTCTAATAGGCAACCTCAAACTTAAGGACCAATAATTCATTAAAATTAATTCTCCAGGAATAACCAGTTCAATCCAAGCCGAGATTTAGTAGTTGATCCCATGAACAACTATGTTGCTCCTGTCCCACCAGTCCATAATACTTCCAATTATGAGGACACTTTGAAAATGTTTGCCCTTAATCTTGATCAATCCAATAAGCATTCCAATCAGAGATTTCAAAAGTCAGAAAATAACTTTGATCTCTTGATTCAAAATCAACTGCAATTTCAGCAGTCTCTCCAAACTCAATTGAGTCAACTCACTTCAGCTCTGTCTGAAAGACAAAGGGGTACATTGCCTAGCCAACCCGAAATCAATCCAAAACGACAAGGAGTTAATCTTATAGGGACTCCTTCCACTTCTGACCAATCAAATGCCAATGTAAATTCCATCATTACCCTTAGGTCAGGAAAAAAAATTGATAATAAGGTTGAGCTACCCACTAGTGATTAAATTGAAGCATCAAAGACAACACCCAATCCTCCAAAATCCAAAGAGACTCAAGGTCCTAAGCTAGATGATGTCATTCCAAACTGTTTATTCCACGTGCACCTTTTCCCTCTAGACTAGTTAACAATATGAAGGATTCTCAATACAGTGAAATCTTAGAGATTTTTCAAAATCTCCAGATTAACATTTCATTTCTCACTGCTATTAGGCAAATTTCTTCTTATTCAAAATTCATCAAAGACTTAGTCAAATGGAAAACCAATATCCCGAAGGAAGCCTTCATAGCCCAACATTGTTCCTCCTTCCTACAAAACCAAGTTGTGGTTAAATACAAAGACCCTGGTAATCCAACTATCACTTGTAGGATAGGAGAAAATTTTGAAGGTCAGGCTTTATTGGATCTTGGTGCCAGTGTCAATGTGTTACCGTATTCAATCTACTTGGATTTGGGATTGACTGATTTGAAGAAAACTGACGTTAGAATTCAGTTAGATGACCAATCCATAAATATTCTAAGGGGTATCATTGAGGATGTGATAGTAAAAGTGAATGATTTTTATTATCCCGTAGACTTCATTGTGCTAAACACTCAACCAACCCAAGGTAAGCAAATTCCAATCATTTTAGGTCAACCATTTTTAGCCACAGCTAATGCATTGATTAATTGTAGAAATGATAACATGACCTTGACCTTTAGGAACATGAAAGTGGAAGTCAATGTGTTTAATTTGACGAAACAACCCATTGAATTAGAGTCTGTTGAAGATGTTTATCTCATTGATTCATTGACCACCGACACCTTTAACCACTCATATCCTGAGGATCCACTCCAGCATTGTCTAGCCCATTTTGGTGATAATTTGGATAAAGCTAATAACATTAGCCAAGTAAATGATTTGCTAGACTTTGCCCCACCCTTTGAAGCACCCATGTATAAATCCAAATTCGAATCATTGTCCTTGCCAGTTAACACTGAATCTGAAAATGAAAAGAAACCACCTAATATTGAATTAAAGCATTTACTTGAGACTTTAAAATATTCGTATCTTGGTGAATCTGAGACTTTTCCAATGGTAATATCTTCTGAGTTAACTGAGCAACAAGAGTCCCATTTACTTGAGGTTCTAAAGACAAATAGGGAAGCCATAGCATGATCCATTGATGATATTAAAGGCATTAGTCCTCTAGTGGTGCAACATCGCATTCACTTAGAAGATAATCCGAAAACATGTAGGCAACCTCAAAGGAGACTTAACCCCAATATGAAGGAAGTTGTCCGCGGAGAAGTTATCAAACTTCTTGACGCTGATATCATCTACCCGATTTCTAATAGTCAGTGGGTGAGCCCAATCCAAGTAGCTCCTAAAAATTCTGGCATCACTGTTGTGTCCACTGCCCATAATGAGCTAGTTCCTACTCCCATTCAAACTGGATGGCGAGTTTGCATAGACTACAGGAAACTGAATAGCATGACTAGAAAAGACCATTTTCCACTTCCCTTCATCGACCAAATGTTAGAGAGATTAGCTAGTCAGACCTTCTATTGCTTTTTAGATGGCTATTCTGGTTACAATCAAATCCGTATCCACCCAGATGACCAAGACAAGACAACTTTCACCTATCCATTCGGTACATTTGCCTATCGTCGTATGCCATTTAGCTTGTGTAATGCACTAGCTACATTTCAGCGGTGTATGATGAGTATATTTAGTGACATGGTTGAAAAGTTTCTAGAAATCTTCATGGATGACTTCTCTGTCTTTGGATCATCATTTGAGCAATGTCTGGACCATCTTTCTCTCGTACTTCAACGTTGTCGTGACACTAACTTAGTACTTAACTGGGAAAAGTGTCATTTCATGGTTACAAATGGAATTGTCCTAGGTCATAATATCTCTATTACAGGAATTGAGGTCGACAAATCAAAAATTGATCTAATCTCCAATCTACCTATCCCTAAATATGTTTGAGATATTAGAGCATTCCTAGGTCATGCCGGTTTCTACAGGCGGTTCATCAAAGATTTTAGTAAGATAGCTAGACCTTTAACCCATCTTCTATCTAAAGATGCACAATTTGAGTTTATTGATGCCTGTAAGTCCGCCTTTGAGCACTTAAAGTCAGCACTCACTACTATACCTATCATTCGCTCACCTGATTGGAACTTGCCTTTTGAAATTATGTGTTATGCATCTGATTATGCTGTAGGTGTTGTTTTAAGCCAGAAAGTGGATAAAGCATGACATGTCATATACTATGCTAGCAAAACCTTAAATTATGCCCAAATCAACTACTCAACCACTGAGAAAGAGTTGCTAGTAGTCGTGTTCTCCTTTAAGAAGTTTAGATCTTATTTGAATGGATCTAAGGTCATCATCTATGCAAAGCATGCAGCGTTAAGACATCTTTTGTCCAAATAAGATGCAAAACCTAGGTTGATACACTTGATCTTACTCCTTCAAGAGTTTGACCTTGAGATTCAAGATAAGAAAGGTTCCAAGGATGTAGTCGCTGATCATTTGTCCCATCTTGTTATTGAATCCACTAGTGACTCCATTCCCATCTCTGATTATTTTCCTAATGAACAATTATTTAAGATATCTCATGCACCATGGTATGCCAATATTATCAAATATATTGTGATTGGTCAAATTCCTTCCAACTGGTCCAAGCAAGAGAAAGATAAATTTTTGGCCAACGCTAAGGAATACTTTTGGGATGACCCATACTTGTTTAAATATTGTCCAAATCAGATAATTCGTAGGTGTGTTTCTGAGATAGATCAAGAGTCTATCATTTCCTTTTATCATGACCAAGCCTGTGGTGGCCATTTCAGTTCCAAATGAACTGCTGCAAAAATCTTGTAGTCAGGATTCTATTGGCCAACCCTTTTCAAAGACACCCACACATACTGTCTAGCTTATCATAGATGTCAATTGCTAGGTAAGATTACCAAAATAAATGAATGACCTCAACAATCAATTCTCGTCGTTGAAATCTTTGACGTCTGGGGTATTGATTTCATGGGACCATTTCCATCCTCGTTTGGCAATCTCTATATCCTTCTAGCAGTTGATTATGTGTCAAAATGGGTAGAAGCTTTAGCCACCAAAACAACTGACCATAGAGTTGTGGTGCATTTTTTCAAAGACTAGGTTTTGCCTCAGTTTGGAATACCTCGAGCCATAATCAGTGACAATGGTTCACATTTTTGCAACAAATTCTTTGGAAACCTGTTGTCTAAATATGGAATCAACCACAAAGTGGCCCTATCATATCACCCTTAAACCAATGGTCAAGCTGAGGTATCCAATAGGGAGATTAAGCAGATTTTAGAGAAAATTGTTAACCCCACAATGAAAGAGTGGAGTCTTCGACTCCAGGATGCGTTATGGTCATACCGAACTGCTTACAAGACCCCTATAGGAATGTCCCCATATCGATTGGTCTATGGCGAAGCCTGTCACTTGCCTGTTGAACTCGAACACCGTGCTTATTGGGCCATCAAGGCCATGAACTTTGACTATGATAAAGTCGGTCAATGTAGGATCCTTCAACTTGATGAGTTAAAAGAAATTAGAAATGATGCCTATGAGAGTTCAAGAATTTATAAATTCAAGACTAAGTTGGAACATGGTAAACACATTCTCAAAAAGGAGTTTTTCATTGGACAAAAGGTTCTTTTGTATAACTCCCGTCTTCAATTATTTCCTTGGAAGTTAAGGTCACGTTGGTCAGACCCGTATTATGTCCATCACATTTCTAGTCATGGTGCCATTGAGTTACAAGACCCTAAGAATGGACAATTGTTTAAAGTCAATGCTCATCTCTTCAAGCCTTTCCTAGAACTTGAAGCTTCTGAAACTGAGGAAATTATCCTGATTGATCTGATTTATTCGGACTGATCCATTTAGGGGTAACACCTCCATTAAGTCTGGCTGAAGACATTAAAATTAGTGCTCCTAGGAGGCAGCCCAGTCTGTTGTATAAATATTTTCTAAAAATTTTATTTCTCACTCTATTTGGGTATCTTTATATTTTGTTTGGGGGTAAAGTCGTCATAATATTTCCAATCACTTGAATTTTCTTTTGCCAAGAATCTTTGCAGGGACTATACTTCAAAAACACCACCTCAATTGCGGTAATTTGTTCCAATTTGTCTCTTAGATGTATTTTTAAACACTAGGGATAGTGTTATTTTTATTTGGGAGTGCATATCTATTTAATTAAAATAGAGTTTCATTATAAAATTAAAAAAAAAAATTGAAAAATTGAAAAGTTTTGGAGAAGTTCTTTGTTTTTATGCATGAATGTTTTGCATTATAAGTTGATTAAGTTTGTGTTTATAATGTATCAGTAGTATGTGATGCGATATTCCCGCTCATGAGAGTAATGATTAGATTGAGTTAGTGAAGTGTTGTGGTTTTACATAGGTAAATGAATTAGTGAAATTGAAATCGAAAAGGACAACTTTGACCTATAAGCACATACATACATTCACTATGGGAAAAACAGTTGATCTTTGACTATGTAGTTGAAAAATTAGTTTTGCCGCTATAAAAGGGGAGAAGGGGAGATAGAATGGAGAAAATTTAAAAATTTATTTTGAAAGAAATGCAAAAAGTAGTTCTTCGATTTGAGTAACCGGGCCTTGGTATCACCAATATCATTGTTCGCGTAAAAAGGGGAGAAAACTAATGAGCATAAATCCTATGGAAGAAGCTCAGGCCCAGTTGGTCGGGACTAAAAATCCTCGCTAGAAAGTCCGAAGCTTAGAAAGATAAAAAAAGGGATAGAAGTGGAATGTTGTTGCGTTGTTTTTGGGTTGTCCGAATGTTCCATTTACAGACGAAACTCTGCCGTATTTTTGTTAGATTTCTCCATTGAATTTCTATTACTGAGGTGTACATGGAATACCTTATTTTCATTCTTATTCCATGAATTTTCTTGTTATTGATGATTTTAGTGGTCGTTTCCACTGACGTCATACCTCGGGATTCGCTGATTCTCCGGATGGGAGTCTCAGGAATAATGGGGCGTGACAAAACCAATCGTGAACCGAAATTCTCCTCTTTCCAGGAGGCCGTTCGTGAACAGAAATTCCAGATCGTTCGCGAACAGATGGCCTACGCACTATCACTTCCCTCCTCGCAAAAATTTGCCCCCTCAGTTTTTTCCATTTTTGGAAAAATTTCTGGCTTATGGATTTGTTCTTGAGTTTTCTTCAACTGTCGTTTCAGGTTTTCTACTTCTGCACACAACGACTCAATCGCTACTTGTTGAGGTTGCTAATTTTTGTAGGCCAAAGTAATCATATTCGAATTCACGATCGTTGGGGATGGTTCTCCGTCAATTTCCATCACCTCCGGTTGTTTCTTTGGATTCTACGGGAAATTCAAAACTCCTTTATTTATTGCTTTCTGTAATATATTACGAAAAAATAATACAATTACTTGTAGTATGATACCAAGAGTTATGATACTTACAAAACTCCTTCCCTTTTATTTCGTTTGCAGTAGGAGTCTTATGTTCTTTTGGGAACGTGATTTGTTTGTCAGCCACCAAGTCATCAAATATTTGTTATGTTTTAGCAATATCGAAACTATACGTCTTGCCCATCCCCTTCTTTGGTTTAGATAAAACCTCACACACGTAGGACTTTTTAAACCAAACTTTTTCTAAATCAACCTCCAATTCTGTATAGCTGAACTTATTGCCCCTAAGTTCAACTTATCCTTCGTGGGCTGTCGTTAATAACTATTGGTGGCGCCCCATTATATGTGGGCGCCTTAATGTTCTTTGGGTTCCTCCATGAACCCGACTGAAACAATGATGTCGACCCCCTATTAGTTACGGGTGGCTTATCTATCGAAACATCATGGGATCCCTCGGCCGTTTCTCTCTCTAAGGCCGAGAGTCTTCCTACCATGTCTTATAGTAATCATTCTGATCGGGCCATTCTTACTTGATTTTTATTATCCAGATCTAGGACGGCATCTCGAATTTCTTAAGACTCTCTGTCGATCTGCTCTATGGCCTTTAGAATTGCCTCCATTTGCTTTTGAAGTATGCCTCCATTAGTTATGGCTGGGAAATTCTTTACCTCTTCATCAACATCGATCCCGTCGTCTCGTTGTTGATCCACATACAAATTATCTTTACCCATAATATATGTCAAAGGCACTTCGCAATATTGGTGGCTTGTCTGCCGACGTATTTCTCAACTACCTAGTGGTGTCCCACCGGGCGTGCCAATTTATGTTCGCTTCAAAAAATAATCGGTCAAAGCGCTAGGCCAATTCTTTTGTTCTGTGGGGTGCTGGCGTGCCAGAACTGGTGACGTGGCTCAAACGGTTCAAGAAGAACGAAAAAAACGTCTCTTTTGAACGAAATTACGAATCAAGCGATTTCATGAGAAAGAACGAAACTCGTGCGAAAATGTTCTAATGCCTCAATCAAGAGGACTTTTGGTAACCGAGAATTAAACTACGAAATTTAATGAAACTGAATCAAATTTGCGAGATAAGAAATTAAAGGAACGGTAAATGAAAAAGTGCAAGAATAATTAACGTGCAAGGAATTGAAAGAAATGGTATTGAAAAGTGCATAATATTGAAATTGCAAGGTAATGAAAATAATGCAAGAAAAATAAGGCTACTATTAAATCAGAAAGAATATTTTTTTGTGATGGTCGTGGACCTCTAAAATAGAGGTCTTCTCCTTTATTTATACTAAATTCTGGATTGTTCCACAAGTAAATGGATAACTATTCTAACCCTAATTCTAATTCAAAGCAGTATCCTAATCAGATAGACTTCCATTCTAAAAACTCTTTTCCTAAAGAAAAAATTACACAGACCTGTCCTAACTCAACTACAAACCCTTCCAAGATGGGCTTCGGTTTATTGGGCTCATTCCTTCGACAATGCTCTTTCTCGGTCCAATTTGTCTTGATCTCGGCCTACTACTGTTGGAATCGGCCTGAAAAGAGAGAAATCGGCATGTTGCCACCTTACCAATTTTGTCTTTCTCTATGTTGGCTCATTTAGGGTGTCAACAAATACTTATATGTTAATACCCACACCCATTATTTTTTCACATCAAGTCTGTGAAAATCATGGGATTGTATTCCTCCAAAATCTCTCACTCTCCCCTTATTCTCCGATCTCCTCCTTTCTTTTTCTTTTTCTTTTTTTTTTTATATTTTAATTTATTCTCTTTTGTATTGTGTTTCTCTGTCTTCTTCATTTGCCAAATCTATTGAACTATTTGTACATAAATTCTCTCTCTTTTAATGCAGAAAAGAGAGTCACATAACCATCAACATATTTAATACCTGCATTTTCATCCCAACATGCTAAACCATATTATCAACAATGAGGCCGGACCATCGACCACTATCCAATAATAACTCATACGTCATGTCACTTGTTAACTAACACAGAATCCGACTTTCTTTCCCTGCTATACTTCAGATTTCATGTTCTTAAAAAAAAAAAAAAAAAAAACCGAAATTGAGGAGATGTATATGCAAAAGGGACACGCATCGTCTGAAGTTCTATTGTCTGCAGTTCCGTGCAGTTCGGGTTAAGTTAAGAAATTAACCTAAGAGCAAAGTGGTTAGCACAGACAAAATATCATGTGTTACTGCTCCAAATTCTCCGAAGACCATGAAACCCTCTTAAAAATTTGTCGATTGTGTATTGCTAGGGATTTTCTTTCTCTTTCCTTCCTTTCACTCACTCTCTCTGAAATTGTAATTGAAGATGGTGGATTTGGCTCGTTAACAAAAGAAGCTTCAAGAATGTAACAGAGACTTCAATGTTTGTGGCATCATCATCAATCTCAAAGGCGACAATCTCACCCACTCGATCGGAAAAATCCCTGGCCCTATTGATACTCCCTACGATGACGGCATTTTTGCCATTGATATCATTTTGCCTGGTATAGATACATACATATAGATATATATTTATATACCCATGTTTGCAGTTTTACTTTTTCTTATTACATGTCAAACAATTTAGGGCTTTAATTGAATTTTTTTACATGTCTACAAATTTAGGGCTTTAATTAAATTTTTGTTACTTTTCTTGTTTTTGTGTGAATTTTTTATATTCGAATGTAGCTAAAAACTATTCATTTAGGAATGTAGGTTTAGGGTTTTGAATCACTGCCCGATCTGCGCATATTATAGTGTGATTTTGGGATCGACCTCAGCCTCTCTGTGACGGAACTTATGGATCCCGCTCGTTCCATTTGAGATATCGTTTAATATATACACATATATATATTTTTCATATATATACATACGTTATATCACCATGTGTATCTGATTTTTGTTGCTTCGAAGAACCAATTTCAGCCCTAGAGTCGTTCAATTTCGTCACCTATGGAGTTTCTCATGGCTCAATTTTCAATTTTTGTTGGGATTTAGGTATGAATTTCGAATACCCCTCTCTCGATTTTGTCTTTCTTTCTTTTTTATTTACTTGGTTGGTTGAATTTGCAATCTGAATGACCCTAATCGAGTTTGCTTTTGTTTTTAATTTTTTTTGGTTTCATGTTGAACTGGGTTTTATCTCCTAAGTTGTTTCTATAGGGTTTTGATTGAATTCACGAGTTGATTAGTCCGAACTAAGTTGAGATAAGTCCGGAATTGATGTTGGATTTGGTCTTTCAATATTGACTGTACATGCCTACTGTATTTCTTATAGCTTTGAGATGCTTCTGAAAATTATAACCCAGAAACAATAAATTTATGCTTTGATTGGGTGTACTTAAATAAGGGTTATAATAGTATATACTTATTTCCTTTCGAGGTAATTAAATGAAAGCATAATAGATGTACAGAATTTTTTTTATCATATTCTCATGTATATGACTTCTTGTGGTCTATTTTGTGTCCATATCAAGTGAATTATCTTTATTTATTTTTTCTGAATTCTGATGGATACTGTTTGGTTATTGACAGATGAGTTCTCTAGATTCACATATATAGTTCGAACTTCGAGTGAACTTCATTGTTGATGCAAGGCTCTTGATTCTGCTCGGAAAAAAATTAACAAATTAATTGGAAATTTGCTTCTTACTGGAGGTTGTATTGAAACTGAGGTGGTATAGATATTCAGAAGTGATATATAACTTACATTCCATCTTATTGTTTATCGGTTATGTATATATAACATTATATTTTTACATACACGTTGAAACATAATATATCAGTTGACTAAAAGACATGAGAAGTTTGTTGAATATTGAAAGGTATAAAATGAATGAAAAGTTTTTGATATTTGACATATAACAATCAGTAGAAAAAGTAGTTGACTAAAATGAGAAAGCCAGTCGACTTAATTGAAACGAAAACAATTTCACAAAAGACTATTGTACAACTCTACTATTTTGCATAAGACATAACTCTTTATTCATTTACTTACTATTAATATTTTTAAGACTTAATTATATATACACAACTGACTTTTGTATTTAACTGAAAAAATTCAATAGTCAAATGACAATAAAATAAATCTGGGAGCCAGTATTAGTAAAATTGATTATGTCGGTCACAATGTGACTATCAGGTTTTCATACTTGTACAATTATATTAGGGTCATGCAGTTATGTGTGATCTAAGAAATTCATTATATTATTTTTGTGTAACTGTCAGAATGTTGAGGTTTCAAAATGGATATACGAAAATATGATGAAAAATGATTTTTTTTCAGGGAATGCTCCATGAAGTGGAGTGAAAAAGTTGCAAATGCAAATGAGGTGGTAATGGTATTAGCCAAACTCGTCCCAAACCCGACCCGTTGCCATCCCTAGATGGCCCATTATGGCAACGGTTTGGACCAAATAATAATATTCATCTAATAATTAATTAAATAAATACAAATTTTTAATTTTTCCAACCTATATTGGATCAAATAAATAATGATGTTGCAACTAATAAAAAATAACTAAAGGGTCAACACAAGTTACTTAGAGGGATATAAAACTTAACTGTTATGGCCTTATATTTCCTAATATCCGTCATATAGGGCCGTAACATATTTCAATTGGAATCCTAATATACATGTTATATTTGTAAATCCAAACAAATACAACCCTACAACTTATATTTGACCCAAACCGCTGCCATGATGGGTCATCCTCTATCTTATCCACCCAGAAAATATTATGACTTATCAACAAGGGAATATGAGATTTGATTTTATGGGTCAAGGGTCAACACAAGTTACATAAAAGGATATAAAAGTTAATTGTTATGGCCTTGTATTTTCTAATATCAGTCATAAAGCAACCTAACATATTTTCATTGGAATCCTAATATGCATCATATATTTGTAAATCCAAACAAATACAATCCCTGTAAATGTTTAAAAATGAAATAACTATATATATTTTCAATTGAAATACATATAACATTTAATTTGATTTTTTTTATTTCATACTTATAGAGTTGTCAATCATTATTTATGCATTTTAATTAAAAAATCGATATGGATGTGCAAACGTAGATAATTCCCAATAAGAAAAAAAAAATTATGGTCATTAGTTCTTACATTTTTAAATTTTTTTAAAAAAAGTTGATATTTTTTTTGCCAAATCGACTAATAGTATTGAGTAATTTGATATTATATGAACTCTTAGATTGATCATTAAAATATTTAAGTAATTTGTTATGAGATTAATTACTTTAATAGTATTGAGTAATCAGTATTTTGATTTTGGGATTTTATCAATTTCATTCACTTTCACCACTTTGATTTGGAGATTTAATCAATTTCCCCCAATTTAAATGAAATTGGGGAAAATTGATGAAATTCTCAAATCAAAGTGGTGAAATTGAATGAAATCCCCAAATCAAAATACTAAAATTAAATAAAATTGGGTGAAATTGGTGAAATCCCCAAATGAAATTGGGCAAAATTAATAAAATCATCAAATCAATGTAGTGAAATTGGGGGAAAATCATGATATATCCATAAATGAAGCCTTTAAAATTAAGCCCTTTTATGGATTTGCCTTCACTTTTTAAAAATTATATAAACTTTACAAATTAAATAATTACATAAATTATTACATACAAATTGAGATACTTTGAATTAGGGATTTCATCAATTATATCCTAATTGATCCAATTTTGGTACTTTGAATTGGGGATTTCATCAATTACATCCGAATTGATCCAATTGAAGTAATTTGAATTGAGGATTTCATCAATTATATCAGAATTGGTCCAATTTAGGTACTTTGAACTGGGGATTTCATCAATTATATCCTACTTGATCCAATTTTGGTACTTTGAATTGGGGATTTCATCAATTACATCCGAATTGGTCCAATTGAGGTACTTTGATTTGGGGATTTCATCAATTACATTCGAATTGGTCCAATTTTGGTATTTTGAATTGGGAATTTCATCAATTATAGGCGAATTGGTCCAATTTTTGTACTTTGAATTGGGGATTTCATCAATTACATTCAAATGGTCCAATTTTGGTACATTGAATTGGGGATTTCATCAATTATAGGTGAATTGGTCCAATTTTGGTACTTTGAATTGGAGATTTCATCAATTACATTTAAATGGTCCAATTTTGGTACATTGAATTGGGGATTTCATCCGAATTGATCCAATTGTTGGTACTTTGAATTGAGAATTTCATCAATTACATCAGAATTGGTCCAATTGTTGGTACTTTCAATTGGGGATTTCATCAATTACATCCGAATTAGTCCAATTTTGGTACTTTGAATTGAGAATTTTATCAATTACATCCGAATTGGTCCAAATTTAGTACTTTGAATTGAAGATTTCATCAATTACATCCGAATTGATCCAATTTAAATTCGAATAAATATATATTAAATTCGAAACAAATATATAAAATTAAAAAAAAAACATATAAAATTCGAATAAATATATATTAAATTCGAAAACACATATAAAATTCGAATCAAATATATAAAATTTGAAAAAACATATATAATTTTTTTTTAAAGTATATAAAATTCGAAATAAATATATACAAAATGGAATCAATATTCTTTATTTTTATATTTATAAAATAATATTAAAAAAAATTATATTTAAACAAAAGGAAACTGTAAGTTTTGGAGGGGAAATTGAATTTTCTTTTTGCGGGAATGGCGGGATGAAAAATCTCAACTCCAAAAGGGGAAATTTAATGCCTTATTTCTGGCGGGAATGACGTTCAAATTTTGGAGACGAAACTTTCCTTCAAGGCGGGAATTTAGAGTTCAAAATTTTCAACTCAAAAAGGAGAAATTTTCCTTCAAGGCGGGAATACAAAGTTCAAATTTTGGAACAAAGGGTTTTATATTGTTTTAACTAAGTTTAACATTCTTACAAACATAAATTGAAACCAAATTATACAAATTATCAATTCCATTCTTCATTATCCGTCTCATATTCATGGTTCACCAGTAGATTGCTATCACATGGATCCTACTGGTCGACGTAGCCACGCTCTATATATTTTAGGTACAGTAATTTCATTGCGTTTTCTTCCAAATTCCAATTTGTTAACGTACAAGTAATAACCCAAATATGAAAATCTATGAGGCACTTGTGACATTGTCCATCTTGGACATCATACGGTAAGGAATGCTCTGGTGCAGTACACATTGCAGATCCTAAATGAAACTTCTTCCAAATTAGTTATTTGTCCTGCAAGGTCCAAAATACCAATTTCACCATAACCCGGAAAATCTTTACTTCAGATAGTGATCGAATATGCGTTTCAGTCAATGTTGAAACCCTGTCTGCCAGAGCTTGAGAACCCAGCAAATACGATGCAATGGCCCATGCAAATCGCGAAGGCCTATGTCCAGCTCTGAAAGACCAGAATGGTAAAGAGGCACTTCCCTTTAAGGGTTGAGCACCATGAAATGAGCGCCAAGAGGAATAAGGACATTACAGGGAAGCCTTTGCATTTGATAATAGCCCAACCTCTAGCAGTAAAAGGGCATTAAAAAAAGAGGTGGTTACTGCATTCATGTCCAAAGTAAAAAAACACATATGTTAAGGTTGGTGACACCCATCGAAAAGAGCCTATCTTCGGAGTATAATTAGTTATGAATAGCAGTCCAGAGAATAAAGGCATGCCTAGGAATAACACCTCTAAACCATACTCCTGAGGCCCAAGATACCACTTCCTTCCTTTGTCGTCTAAGCTTGTCCCAAGCAGAAGCTATACTGAATTTAGGAGATGGCTGCTAGATCAGTTGATGATGCTCAAAAGACGGAATAGGAATAAGAGAAGTAAGCATCCAGAAGTTGAGAAATAGCTATAGTTAGGTGAAGCCCATGTGTTTCTAGAAATTAGAGGACAGAAATGTGAATAATGTAGGGGTGGCAATTGGGAGGTTTGGGTTAGGTTGTAAGCGGGAAGGGTTGTAAATGGATCAGTGATCCATTGTCAACCCATTATCAAGGGTTGTAAATGGACCCGACCCACATATTTTTTTTTAAAAAAATTATTTTTTTCAAATCTTCTTTCTTTTTGTATTAATACATAAAAATAAAAAAAAAAGTACATGCACTCACCCTTCTATAAGACTATACCAAGTGGGCTTCTTTTGGTTTTTTAACTTTTTAATTCTCAGTACAAAAAAGTACATGTGGGTGGTTAGTGTCCTCAGTTTTAAAAACTTCGGCCATGTTTGGTAGGCGGTCTTTCTGATATGATCCGGTCTGATCTAATCTGATCTGAAAAAATCTGTTTGGTAAACGGTCTGATCTTACTATTTATTTATTATTTATTATAATATTTATTTATGTATTATTTCTTTATTTATTTATTATTTCTTCACTTTAGAATATATTTTATTATTTTATTATTTATATTATTAAATTATTATTTATATTATTATTTATTATTTATATTATTATTTATTAATTTATATATTAATTTATAAATATATTATATTTATTTATTATTATTTCATTATTTCTTCATTTTATTTATAAATTATTTATTCATTTTTACTTATTTAAAAATATATTTTATTAATTTAATATTAATTTATTATTATTATACTCATTTATTATTATTATTATGAAGTATTTATTCATTATTAGATTTACTTATTATTTATTATTATATTTATTTATTATTATTATTTATTTCATTTTGTTTATTATTTATTATTTTGTTTATTATTTATTATTTTTATTATATTTTTAAATATGTTTTATGTAATTTATTATTTATTATTTATTTTATTAATTTATTATTATTATTTATTATTTAGTCCATTTTTTATTATTATATTTATTTATTATTATTGTATTCATTTTTTATTATTATTATGTTTTATTTAATTTATTTTTTATATTATTAATTATTCATTTTTAATTATTTATAAATAGATTTTATTATTTATTATTATTATATTCATTTTTTTATTATTAAGTATTATTTATTTCATTTTTTTATTAGTTATTATTTATATTTTATTTTTAAAATATGTTTTATTTAATTTATAATTATTATTATTAATTTATTATGATTATTTATTCATTTTTAATTATTTATAAATATATTTTATTAATAAGACCGGACCGGACCACCAGGAACCACCTTTTTTTTTGTCTGAAATGAGGTCATTTTGGTCTGATTTTGTCTTACTTGGTCTGACCAAAAAATTTGAGACCAATGCTACCAAACATGGTTTGGTCCCATAAAACACAAGACCAGACCAGACCAGCTGGAACCGAACCACCTACCAAACAGGGCCTCCCTCTATACCTATATCTCTATTTGATTATAGATCTATATTTAAATTTCTCTCTCTCTCTCTCTCTCTCTCTATATATATATATATATATATATATATATAGGGTAAATTGCTTAAAACCCCCCTCAAGTTTACTCTCTTTCCCTACTATACCCCCTCAACTATGAAATGAGCTTAGAACCTCCTAAAGTTACATAAAATGTTGCACCATGGGCTTGCCCTCAAATTTTTTTACCCTTTTACCCTTCAAACTTTTTGTATTTCCACCTTACCTTTAATCTTATCCTTACTATTATATTTCTTAATTCTTTAAATTACAAAAATATTATTTCTTTTAGTTAGAATATTAATTATGCCATTTACCTTTAATGTATTAGACTAAATATACTCTCAAATGTTATTTATTTTTTTTTGTAAGTTTTAATTATTTTATTTGTAAATCAATTAACTTGTTATTAAATTTTAGTTTGATTTAAATCATAAAACTCAATCCTAATTAATATATTCATAAATAAATCACAATTTATGAATATATTTTTATGAAAAGAAAGTTTCATTTGGCAAAAAAAAAAAAATTAATTAGGATAATGAGTTTTATAATTTAAATCAAATTAAGTTTTATTGGCAAAATGATATATATTTTGGAATATATATATTTAATTCGCCAAAAATATATATTTTTCGAATTGTTTCAAAAAAGTAAGATTTTTTTTCAAAAAATAAATTTTTGGGGAAAAATATATATTATGTTCCAAAATATGATTTTTTCTAAAAAATAATTTTTTTGAGAAAAATATATATTATTTTCCAAAATATGATTTTTTTTCGAAAATAATATAATTTTTTTCCGAAATATATATTTTTTATATTTTAGAAAATAATGTATATTTTTCATAAAAAATTCATATTTTTTAAAACAATTCGAAAAATATATACTTTTGACGAATCATATATATATATATTCCGAAATATATATCATTTTCCAATATATATATATTCCAAAATATACATATTTTTTTGAAAAATAATTTTTTTGAAGGTTTGATTTCACTAAAGTTTCCTATACAATTGATGGTAGTTTAGGTATTATGACTCAAAATCATATTTTGGAACATAATATATATTTTTCTTAAAAAAATTATTTTTTGGAAAAAATCATATTTTGGAACATAATATATATTTTTCCCAAAAAAATTATTTTTCGGAAAAAATTCATATTTTTTTAAAAGAATTCGGAAAATATATATTTTTGACGAATTATATATATATTCCGAAATATATAACATTTTCCAATATATATATATATATATATATATATATATATTCCGAAATATATATATATTGTTTTTATAAATTGTGATTTATTTATGAATATATTAATTAGGATTGAGTTTTATGATTTAAATCAAACTAAAATTTAATATCAAGTTAATTGATTTACAAATAAAATAATTCAAACTTATAAAAAAAAAAAATTAACATTTGAGAGTATATTTAGTTTAATACATTAAAGGTAAATGCCATAATTAATATTCTAACTAAAAGAAATAATATTTTTGTAATTTAAAGAATTAAGAAATATAATAGTAAGGATATGATTAAAGGTAAGGTGGAAATACAAAAAGTTTGGAGGGTAAAAAGGTAAAAATAAATTAGAGCAAGTCCATGGTGCAAGAAAATGAAAGTTGAGGGGGGTATAATTAGTTGATGGGGTATAATAAAGAAAGAGAGTAAACTTGATGGGGGATTTAAGCAATTTACCCATATATATATCAGGCCGTCAATACCTATATCTCTATTTGATTATAGATCTATAACTACATATCTATATATATATCAGGCCTTATCTTCTCCAAACGGCAATCAACCCTATATATATAGATAGATAGATATATATATGTATACATATATCCTTGAAGGTAGTGATTAGGAACATTTAGAGACGTGAAGAAGAGAGGAACAGATAGAGACTTGAAGGAGAGAGGAAGAAAGAGAATGGAAGAAGTCATGAAGTCTTGTCTTGAGCAATTGGGGTCCATTGAAGATGCAGCAAGAGTGAGTGAAACGAACATGGGTACCGTAATCCAACCCGTGAAGGATCCGTGATTTTGAGGTTTCTCTTTTAACTCAACCTGTGAACGACCCGCTTCTGAATTTACTCACTCAATACCCAATTTTAGTGGACGAGTTACGGGTCAGTTTTGCCAGGCCTAGGATAATGTCGTCCCCAGCCATTACCTATCTTGTACACAAATTACCATTACCTATCTTCCCGCTCTTCTTCTTCCAGATCTCTTCTTCCATCTTCTTCAGCCCACGTAGAATATTTGTATGAATACGAGTACCTTGATGAGTCCAGTAAAATTCCGGTTACAGATCTACCCCTTGTAAACCCTTATACAGCCTTTGTCAAACCACCCTCGGCTGTAAACAAAATCACCAAGCTTTTCTATACACCTCGCCCCAGTTCAGTACTTGAGTATGTTCAAGCCTCCCGGTTTGATCAATGCTTTGTCCCAGCAACCGATGCTGAACAACTCTTCCCTTTAGAGTTACCCCCAGAGTTGCCACACCAATGGCAACAGAAAGGCTATACCCACCTCCATTTTGGTGCCGTCCGGATTGCTCTGTCTTTCCATGGCCGTAAAGGCCTACCTGTTACGTCTAGGATTGCCCTCCTGGATACCAGGTTCCAGCAGTATCAACATGCATGTATTGCCACAGTTCAGACAACTTTAAATGCGGGCACGGTGGTCTTCACCTTTTTCCCCAATTTTAACATGCCATTGAAAGATCCACATCTTCTCAATGCCCTCCAGATCCAGATCCAGATCAATGGTGCCTCTGCCGTTTCTACCACCTATGCAGCCACTCTCCATTACCAGATGGCCTACCGCCTCCAGAACCATGCCATGGACATGTGCCTTCCTACAAATGTGTCCCAAGATGCTCTTCTGCTCGATGTTAACACCCAACACCAGGCAACTTGCACACATATTCCCAAGCAATTATCCAAAGCTGAATTGTACCAGCTCCTTCCTGACTCTTGGGTTACCTCATATGAAAAAATGCACCAACAGCCTAAACCTCTTCAGTCTAGTAACCCTACCTGTATCACCAAACCTGATGGAACTGTCTCCATAACTTTTCCCAAGCCTGGAGCTTCTTCCACTGCCTTACATATCTTCTCTTCTAAGCTCCCTGAGATTAACATGATGTGTTCCTCTGACCTCAAAAATCAAGTTCCTGTCAGTAAATTCCAGTCCTCTGGTGATCCTATCTATTTCTTCCAAGATCCACTCTCTGGACACAAGTATTTCGATGCTTGTGATTGTGATGAGTGTCTCATGGATTTGAATGATGATAAGCCCTCAAAACGTAAGAAGAAATCGTCCCAGTATCGTCTCCAGAGGCAATATGAGGATGGTGATCCCACAGTTGGCCTACTTGGTGAACCCTCTGGCAAATTCGACTACTATGTTGAATATGGCAAACCAAAGAAGCTACAACCAAAACCTTCTCCCCCAGCTTGTAAGCCCCCTTACATTCCCTGCACTCCTAAGTAGGCTCCTCCCCCAAATCTGCCTCAAGCTGTCCCTTGTTACATGTTTTCTCCTTCCTCTTCTTGGACAGAGGATGATTTTCCTCCTTTAGCCTATCATGATGAAAAGGAACATACCACCCACCAGCATAAAATTCCCGATTCCACAGTAATTCAGCCAGACGGTTCTTCTAACTCTGTCGTAGCCGCTGAAGCTGCCATAAATTGGCAATCTGCCAATGCTTTGGCACAGAATAAAATCCTGCAACGAATCTCCAGATCCCAACAGTCTCTTGAAACATCTGTAAATAGGAGACTATCTTCTCTGGAACTTTTGATCCATGACCTGCAGCAGAAGATCCAAGGCCTTCATACTGAACTCCTCCAGATGGCATACGCCAATCAGGCTTTCACTTCAGCCTTTGTTGCCAAAGACGCTGAAATGAAACACCTTAAAACCCAACTACAGTCTCTACAAGCCCAACAACTTCACCAACAATTCCACCCTCCAGATTTGTTTAGTCCCTCTTATACAACTCCATTTTTCCCCTCATATACACCTCAACCCATGTCTCAACCGTTACATATTGCTCCCTCTGGCCACCATAGCCTGTTTGGTTCCTCTCCTATCACTTCTGTTCCTCCTGCCAAGCCACCTATTATTTCCACTACAGTTCGTTCATCGTCCCCTTCACCTTCCACATCTTCTGACAATAAGCCCAAACCAGACACAAAAGGAAAATCACCAGCACCAACCCAGTTTATGATTGATTCGGAAGTTCCCTCTGCCAATAATCCCATCAGCAAGATGATGTTCCAGCTAGCCGATCATCAGACCTCAACCCCAGATAATGGCTCTGATTCTGATGCTACTGGTCCTTTCCATTTCATCTATATGGCTGATCCTCCACCACCGCCCGATGACCCAATTATTGATGAAGTTGAGGATCCTGTTGATGTTGATGATCCGGTTCAACTTCCTCGAGCTCCCCAGTCAAATTTTCATTCTCCTCCTGGAGGTCAAGGATTTTCCATTGATGACCTTCCCCGATCCAAATGGTTGGATAAGTTTTACGAAATCCATGCCTGGTGTTCGGCTGAGATGTTTAGCCCTAATGCCAATCTCCGAACAGTCTTAACTCGAGGTGTCTCCAAATTCCTTGGACGTATTCGACAGTGGTATGTAACCTTAGGAGAATACCGGCAACTCCAGTTAGTCCAAGCTCCTTCCGTAAATGCATTCATTGATGCCATCCATAATGAATTCCTTGGTTCTACTGACGGAATTCTCAGTGCAGCCCAAGAAGAGTTCTTTAGCATGCGTTGTTGCTCTTTCAAACGCAAAGATCTATAATCTCATTTTCTTCGTATGTCCCAAAGGTTTTATATCCATGGTGGCATAGATGATGTCAATCTGAAGCAATCTTTTCTCAAATCCCTTCCTGAACCCTTGGGTGATGAAACCTTTAAACTGCTGCAAACCAAAAATATGGCGTTGCACAAC
Organism: Cornus suecica; assembly: GCA_963922005.1. Classification (NCBI taxonomy): domain Eukaryota; kingdom Viridiplantae; phylum Streptophyta; class Magnoliopsida; order Cornales; family Cornaceae; genus Cornus; species Cornus suecica. The sequence continues at coordinate 48,345,036 of OY998241.1, read as the reverse complement.
ACCACTCTTGGTGCAATCTATCAGCATGTGCTCCAGTCCCTTGAGAAGCTTTGCAACTATCAAAAGTTTTTCAAAACATTGCATGAACAAGGAAGATTACTGGGCAAAGCTTGTGATCGTCCAGATTTGCTCATCAAGTGCAAAGGCACTGGTTCTTGTACCTGTTCTTCTTCCCCATCCAAGAAAAAACACTTCAAAAAATGGAAGCCTGGAAGCTCTTCCTATTTTCCTAAAACATCCCGCAAAAAGAAATGGCGTTTCTTTCGCAAAAAATCTGTTCGAGGGATCCGAAAGTCAGACCGTTGTTACATTTGCAGAAAGAAGGGTCACTATGCAAAACAGTGTCCTAACAAAACTGCTCGAACCAACATGATTCAAACCCTCTCCCAAGTCCTACCACTTGATGATGATGCTGATATTGAATCAGTATTTTCCTTTGATGATGAAGCCTCTCCCACTACCATTATGGCCTTTTCTCTTGATGACTCTGATTCAGACGACTCTGTGTTCTCCACATCTGATGAAGAATGTTCCCCAGACCTTTTCTCCTTCGAATTCTCCATCTCCCCAGCCCTACTTGTCCAACCACTTGCCTAGATCAAAATCTTTCCAGAAAAATACTCTCACCCAATATCTGTCATTGCCTTCTTTGATACTGGTGTTGCTGCCACAATCATGAATCCTGCCATCCTACCCAGATCTTATTGGCAGTCATGTTATTTTCCCTTCACTGCCGCCAATGGAGAAACTTTTGCCATCACCCTTAAAAGCAAACCCATCCTTTTTCAAATATTTCCTGGTGTCCAAATCAAACATCAAGTGCTCGGATCAGATCTCCCAAACAAGGATATTCTCATAGGATTTGATATTCTCCAAAAACTTTCTCATGTTTCTTGGTTACCAAAAGGTTTAAAATACAAGAGCTATTTTCTCCCTTGGACAACTCAGCCAAACCTCTTTCATCTTACCAGTAACATAACCTCCCTCCAAGAAGACATAACCAGAACCTCCTGTGTTGATTCCCACTCCCAATTTCTCACCATTTGTGACAAACCTTTGTGGAAGAACCCTGACTTCTTCATTTCTTTACCCTTTAAAAAAAATGAAGACCTGAACCCAACCAAGGCTACTCACCATGGGATGAATCCAGACCACTACCAACTTGCTATCCAAGAGCTCAACCAACTCCAATCTGAAGGACTTGTTGAACCCACTACCTCTCAGTGGGCATGCGAAGCATTCTATGTTAACAAAAGAGCAGAACAAGTTCGTGGCAAATTGAGACTGGTCATCAACTACCAGCCATTGAACCATTTCCTCCAAGACATTAAGTTCCCCCTTCCTCGTAGAGCTATCATGTTCGCAAACCTTCCAAATGCCAAAGTGTTTTCCAAATTTGATCTAAAAGCAGGATTTTGGCAATTGGGCATTCAACCTGATGAGCGCCCAAAAACTGGCTTTTGTATCCCAGACCATCACTTCCAATGGACAGTGATGCCGTTTGGCCTTAAAACAGCTCTCTCTCTATTTCAGCAAGCCATGATCAAAATATTCGATCCAATTCTCATGTCCACCCTCATCTACATTGATGACATCCTCATATTTTCCCCAAACATGGAATCCCACACCAACCTTCTTCAAACCTTTCACCAGCTTGTCTTAAAATTTGGCGTAATGCTCTCTGCCAAGAAGATGATATTGGCTCAACCCGAAATTGAGTTTTTGGGCATGAAAATTTCCAAAGGCCAATATACCTTGCAACCCCACATTGCTACCCAGCTCTTGCAGTTCCCAGATGACAACCTCACCTTCAAGCAGGTTCAGCAATTTCTTGGCATTGTCACCTATATGGCTGAGTTCATTCCAAATCTGGCTCCTTACAGAAAACCCCTCTCTGATCTGCTCAAAAAGAAACCCCCCACCTTGGTCTTCTTCCTGCACTGAAGCCGTCAAATATCTCAAATCCATTTCTCAAACCCTTCCTCCTTTACAAATTCCCTCTGCCGGAAAGCGCATTCTACAGACTGATGCATCAGATTTGTATTGGGGTGCAGTTCTTTTAGAACAATTCCCTTCCCAGCCTCGATCCATTTGTGGCTATAAAAGCGGTGCATTTACCTCTGCTGAAACTCACTACCACTCAACCTATAAGGAGATTTTGGCCATCAAACGAGGCATTGAGAAATTTGAATTCCATCTCATTGGCCACCATTTCTTGATTGAAACAGACCTCAGCAGTTTCCCCAACATGTTAAAATTCAAACAAAAGCATCCTCCCAGAGCTCAGCTCTTAAGGTGGGCAAATTGGTTCTCACAATGGTCCTTTGATGCTGTCCATATCCAAGGAAAATCCAATGTTCTTCCTGATTTCCTTTCCCGCCTGAAAAAGGAAATTTCTCCCATCTGTTTCCCCATGATTTCCTGTTTTGAACCCCTACAGTTTCCCTTTCACCTCCAAGTTCTTCTCTTGGAACAAACCCCCATTGCCCGAAGTTGTGATATGGTCAATTCTCTTCAATTCATTTATGTTCATCGTTATGGATTAGAATTTGGACCTATCCGAACTATGCCTTTTCACCCAGTTTATCCCTTTCTTACCCACTTTGAGATCAACCCTTCCTTCTATTTTCATTTCTCCAGAGAGCCCTATCTCCTCCTATGGTATCTAGTTGATCTATACCATATTGGAATTATCCTTGATAAATCCTACCTATTACAATATCTTGCACAATGTATTTTCAATAATCTTTCTCCTGATCAAATGAAGTTCTGTTCCTGGTTAACACTTTTTGGTGATATCTCTTTCTGGCAAGACCAGCTCCGTCGCCACCCGTTACAAAATCCAATGTTTGTGTTTTGGAGTTCTAACTGTTTCCTACCTATTGCAGATAATGGTGTTCTTCTTGACAAACGTTTCCATGTTTCCTTTTTACTGGTCATGAAAATATCATTGTTTATGAACTGTCTGGTCCTTTTAATGTTTTTCGAACTCAAATATGCCATCACAATGGTCTCTCTCCCCAGTCCATTTCTCCTTACCTTTTCCATCAAGCTACTGCCCATTGGAGAAGTTCAGACTTTTATCCAGAAGACTGGCGTCAAAGGATGATTCAGGTCCTTGCGAACCATGAAGAGCAGTATTCATGGGATCTTCAGAATCCTGATCATCCATGAAGAGCAGTATTCATGGGATCTTCAGAACCATGCCATGGCACATGTCCATGGCATGGTTCTGGAGCCAATAGATCCTACGAATTTCTCCATCTATTCGTAGGATCTTTAAACTAAACACTGCGCATGGTAATTTGTGTTTTTATATATTTGTCATGTTAAGTCAAAAGAAAAAATTTATTTTATAAATTTTAATGTCCCCAAGAAATAAAATATTGCTCCGTCCCTATTCCTTCCTATATTCGGTACTCATCTTCTCAGTTTTACTTGCTTTTTCATCACCTTGAGCAATCCTCCCCATACCGAAACATCCTTCATTCTGACTTTTAGGGTTAAGTCATTCTTACCTTTCCCTATTGCATACTTGCAATCTTATATTGCCATTGCAAACCCAAATCATACCCCTGAAACCAGAATGAAACTAGCATATGCACAATAATTCAAGTGCATAAGAATGCAAAATTTTATGTGGTTTCTTACTCAGTCTGATCCATGGAAGAGATAGTGATCAACAAGAAGGACTTAATTAGCAGAATCCATTAAATCTTATGTGCGCCAAAAAGGGAAAAACAATTGTAATAAAATCGAAGGAATTATAGGCCAGTTTAGGAGCACTCAAATTATTCCAAAGACAACTCTTGGATATTAGAAACTCCATTCTCTTCCAGTTTTCCCATACCAACAAGAATTTATAATCAACATATTCAAAACAACGCGTTCAGACATCTGATCCTACCGATGGACTTCATTATTTGAGTGGATTTGCTTCTTACTGTTGTGCATTAGTACTTTTGAACAAAGGTGCTACACACTGGTGAAATGGAGCAGTAGATAATTCAACCACTGCCTACGATGAAGAATGAAGCTCCCAAGGAGAAAGAAAAAAAAAAATATATATATATATATATATATGGAGGTCCGGGGAAAATAGTCTTTTTCCGGCCGTAAGTTATAAAATTCCCATATCTAAGATGGAAAAATACGAAGGCTTTCTATTTGGTTACAAAGGTTTTATTTCAACATATCTGCTGGATATGGTAATAATTTCAACAAAACAGATAGGTCAAGTGAAGTGCATTTTAACCGTCAAAAATCAAAGATAACGACAGCATCCACCTAATTTAAGTAGAAACAGCAATATATGTATATGATACTTCTGATTAATTCTTATGCCATGTTTAGAGATTACAAACTAGAGACAGATATTACCTTACCATCACTTCTTTGCTACAGATATATAAACACCTAATCAAACTATCTAGTTTTGGGCCTCTTTTCTCTGTTTTGTTACAGATTTATAAACACCTGATATAATTATCTATTTATGAGTAAGCCTCGCAAGTCAGCAGGAAAAAAGGAACCAGGTTAACGCTGTCAACTATGATGCCCATTCACATTTTCAAAGCGTTATTTAATCAAACAATTGGAAAAAATTATAAATAAAAATAAAAAAAGGTATCCGGAAGTAGATTAAGTTTGTTCAAGCTCACGTGATGTTCCTTAACATGGAATAGTTATGATTAAAGTTATTTGGAAGAGTTCATGAAAGAATGACAGCTCTTCAAAGAATGAGAAAGTATGGCGAAGCAAGAGTAAGGCATAGAAATGAAGCCGCAAACTACAAGGGCTAAAAGTGCTTCTGACTTACTTAAGTAATGGGAAATAATACTCATTACAGAATGCGACAGAGGGAAAACAAAAATGACAATATAATACGCAAAACCACAAAATTACACCACATGCAAAGTAATGAACATAAAAATGCTTTCATTTCATTGTTTAGTTGAGTCAAAGTGTCATTCCAAGCATGGACCGAATTCAATATTACGCACAAAGTAGAGATTGAGTTGCATTATAAACTCAGTAGCACTAACAAAGCATAACCTAGAACATAAATATAAAAGATCAAACGAGAGCATAGTTATAGTTGTCCTACTTGTTTGTGTCTGTTGGCAATTCTAGGTTGAAAGGGACAAATTTGTTTGAGTTCACTAACTCCACGAGCCCTTTTGCTTCTTCAATCTTTGAATCTTTAACCAATCCATCTACCACAGGTTGCATATTTTTTTTATTAACAAGGAAACGCTGACGAATGGCCTCCTTCAACAACTCAAGAGCAAATTCAAAATCACCATTATCACAAGCAAGGTATAAAAGCATGGTAATCGTTGCCCGATCAGGGGCACAATCATTTTTCGCTATCTCGCCATACCACCTCTTAGCTTCTTCCAAATTCTTATTGTCAGAACACCCTTTTAACAGAGCATTGAAACTATATATATCTGGCTTCACCCCCTTACTAGACATTTCTTCAAACACCTCAACAGCTGCTGAAAATCTATTATCAGCAACTAACAAACGCAACTTTGGATTGTAACTCCTTGAATTGGGAACAACATTCTTCTCTTCCATCAATGCCCACAGCTTCTCAGCATCAGCAAGCCGGTTATTCCGATAAAATGCATCCAAAAGTGTATTGAAAGTAACCAAATCCGGCTGAATTTCATTCTTCTCCATCTCCTCCACCACTGAAAACGCAGCATCAAGCGAACCCATGTGGCAAAAAGCCTTAACAACCGTGTTATAAGAAATTCTGTCTGGCTCAATCGACAACTTCTCCGGCAATTCGCTGAAAAACTCCGCAATCTTGTCGAATTTCTTCGAATTGACACAAGCAGCGAGGAGAGCATTGAATGACAGGACAGTGCGGTCACATTTCAAGTTCGGCATTTCATCGAACAACTTGTGGGCATGATCGAACATGCCGTGCTTTCCGTACAGGGACATGAGCCGTACAGTGAAGCGCTCATTGGTGATTTCATTGTACTTTTTTTGGTGCTCCAGGATGTCCTCGATGTGTGACAAAGCTCTTTGCTTGGCGAGGCGGCGGACGGTGGCTTCGTAGGCGCCATAGCGACCTCGGAAGACGCTGGAGTCGGAGGACTTCTTGAATTTCTCAACCACGTCTGAGAGTGTTTGGGTGCGTGGAGTTTTGGGTAAGTAAGGGGTGGTGGTTGTTTTGGGCGAAGAGGAGGTGGTGGCGGTGGTGGTGGTGGGTTTGGGCTTGGGAGTTTTGGGTAAGGAGGAGGTGGTGGTGGTTTTGGCGGGGAAAAGCTCGTGGAGGCGGCGGAAGAGGGAAGAAGAAGACATTGCGGCCTTCTGTTTCGGTACACAACAAACTACACACACTGAGATTCACAGTAAAGTCTATGCAACAGTTCGCAGCAAAAACTGTTTCAAATTACTGTATTTTTTCGTTTTTCGTGTTTTTGTTCTTCAGGAAAAAGAAAAAACTTTGGAGGGGTAACTTGAGCAAACCCGAGCTTAGCCTTTTAACCGGACCATGACCCGAGCCCGGCCTAATACTTTATGAGTTATTTTTTACACAATAAAATGGAAAAAGAAAATCAACATTCTAGCTGAATTATTTTTAGTCCATAAATCCTCAAACTACTTGCATCTCCACTATTATATAGGGTGCGTTTGGAAAACCTGGTTTTGTATTTATTTTCTGTCTTCAAATACAAAAATTGTATTTGTCTTTGTTTTTTTCAGTAAAAAACTAAAAACAAAAAAATATTTGGATGAAAATTTGTATTGAAAAATAAAATGGTATTGGTGGGTGGCGGTGGTGGCCGGCGGTGGGGGGTGGTGGTGGTGGGTGACTGGCGGCGGGCGGCGACGGCGATGGCCGGCGGTGGTGGGGCCCTGCGGCGGCGGGGGGTGATGGTGGCTGGTGGCGGCGGCGGTGGCGGAGGTGGTACCCTAAACAGTGAAAAAACTCAAAAAACAACTAAAAGTTGTATATGATGTTTTCACCACTTTTACACACTATTCATAGAAAATAGTTTTCTTGGAAAAAAAAAAAAGTGAACAGTAAACGCGTTTGGCAAACGTGTTTTTTTTTTTAACTGGATGAACAGTAAAAAAACAAAAACTATTTTCGCATATCCAAACAAACCCATAAGTAACACATTTGTTGACCATAATTCCTTCCGGTGTGCCCCTCACTGGAGAGGCGCCAATGTGGGTCCCACACCTAAAAATTAATCTTTTTTATGAGCACAAAATGATTATGCATATACTCATATTATAATCCACTTATTCATAATATTCGTCACCATATTATTTAACATGAATACGAAGATATTGTTGACACCTAAAAATTCCGGCCATGTGGCGTCTTATGATTATTGCGTTTTGATAAATGTGAAGAGTAATTATTGAACAACATGTGACATAGTTGGAAGAGTCAAATCTGCCACTATTGTTGGCAGCCGAATTTTTATGCCACGGGATGGCTAGTCAATTCATATGAAATTGGCCATCAAAGTCTTTATAAACAATGGTCGAGAGTCAAGTGATGGTGAGCATTCAAAATATTAGTCAAGCTCTTTAGGAAGCCTTGGCCAAGAAGAATGAGATATTATTGGCATTCAGATTTTCATGTCATATATCGGCTAATCAACCCACGTGAATATGGCCAAAAAAGATTTGTTTGTAGACAATGGTCGAGAATCAAGCAATGACTATTGACACCCATATTTTCGTGCCACGGGATGGCCAGTTAATTCATGTAAACATGGCCAACAAAGTTTTATAGGTAATGGCAAAAAATCTACCAGTGTTGAACATTCAAAAGAGGTCATGTTCTTTAGGAAGCCTTGGCCAAAAAGAATAAAGAGATTAATATTGATAATTAGAAGGATAGGCCCAAGATTGATGAATGGAAGGACACGTGGCAGTCATTCGAACTATGCACATCTGAGATTGCATGAAAACAATCTAAAACAGTTTAGGATAAAGAGTTAAAGGGCGAAAAACAAGGGACGTGGCTTATATTCAAGGGAAATGATGTGTCACAAGTTACGATGAATGTGGATGGAAAATAGGCTAGGTTCATTATATTTAGTTGTGAATTCAAGAAATTGGCCATGGAGTGGAACGTGTGAGAAGTGCAAGAGTTGGTTTCCATAAACAAATTGCAAGTAACAAATGGCAGAAGAACAAAGATTGACAATGACACGTGGCAGCATTTGAAGCTGGCAGTTAGAGGTGGTTGTGGAGATGATTTGACAATCATATAAATAGAGCACTTAGTGTAATTTTGCAAACTCTCTTGCAGCACACAAACAAACATAATGTTTTACAATTATTACGATTGTAATATTTATCCTTTGAATTTGTATTTTCATTTCTACAATGTCAATCCAAATTATTTATGTTGTCTTAATATTTATCTCGTAATTTTTATTGCAAGTAGTGATATTTCTTGTTTCTTTTCCATTTCAGTCACTCAATTTATTGTAATTCCTTTTTCATGCAACTCATTTCATTTCATTCCGAGTCAATTACAAATTCCTTTCATTCTTGCACTAGTGTTATTTCTTTAAACTTTGACATTTAAGTCATTTTAATAAGGCAAAAAAACCCTTGAAATAGAAATGTATTCTTTTATTTCACAATCGCTTGATTCACAACCCATCACTTCCAAAAGAAAAATTGCACATTCTTTTGGCAAGTTCTTGACTCTTCCAGAGTTTGGCACGCCCACACTTCCAAAACACCAATTTTTGTGCAAATATATATGAGTTCTTACTGTATGTATGTGATGATATGTAATAAATGATGGGCCATTATTGTATAACCCATCCTAAAATAATTCAAATATTATAAATGTTTGAGTGTAAATGCAATTGTAATACATATCAGTCATTTTTTTTTTGAATGGACATATCAGTTATATTACATTCTACTTACTTCTAATCATAGTCACTCATATTATGTAATAGGACTAAGACCGAATCATAATGCAAATCATGAGAAAAACTGACATATATATATATATATATATATATACATATCTAATATGTATAATAAATATGTCGATATGGTGATTTTTTTCCCAGTTTGCTCAAGTGGTTTGGTTCAGATAGGTGAGACTCACCTTTGATTTTAATCCCAAATGAGAATATCCTCACCTGTGAGCAGGGACGGATGCAGAAAATTCTTGAAAGGGGGTAAATAATATTTTTTATAATTTTATGGGGGACAAATATAATTTTTATGCATATATTGTATTTTTTTGGTGAGAGGTATAGTGGAGTGAAGTTTTCTTCATATTTGTTTGCACTTTATTTTGACAGCCTTCATTTGTTGCTTTTAAGTCAAGATATTGAGCTTGAAACTAAAAGCATTGTATATATATATTTGATATGCAGAGAGAAAAAAGAAAGAGAGAGTTGTTGGTTAACAGAAGAAAAAAAGATACAATAATAGAAAAGAGAGAGAGAGAACGCTATTTAAAAAAAGAATACAAAAGTGAAAATAAACAACAATTTAAAATGATGTGAACAGGTACAAATTAAGAACTATTAAATGGGAGTGAAGATAGTGTGCGGGATGGTTGTATATATAAACAAATGAGGGAGTGAACAATGGAAAGACAAGAATTATAGAATTGGAATTAAATGTGATTTAGCTCACATGCCTGACACATTGCCTTATCATCGGGATCCGGATCCTTTACATTGGAAGTCCTCTTCATTGCGAGCCCATATCGTCTCAATTCATCTCTCTCCAAATTTCTCTCCAATTCGGTAAAAAAATGTATTTTTAAATGTAAGAATCTAATTGGACTAAAATGAAAGATTGATTGTAAATAAATGAAAGGACATAAAGAAGAATGTCATTAGTCAACTCACACATATATATAATATACATCACCGTCTATTCAGAGGAGGTAGTTGTCACTTGCAAATCCACTGTCCATCTGTACCTTTTTCTCCAATTTTGGCGCCAAAATCCTTCATCATGTATATTAGTCCTAATCTGTTCATTTATGGAGATGTATTGGAACTGAGATATAGAGAGAGATACAGAGGAGCGAGACAGAGCAGAGAACAAGAGAAATATCGTTGCTTGGTGAGTTGCTTTTTTAGTGTTTGTCTAGCCTTCAACAACAAAATTTGATATATTTTTTGTAATATTGCAAAGCTTCGAGAGAGAAAGAGTTGTGGATCATAAGACTTAATATTGTGGAAAAAGAGCTCTTGTTTTGTTTAGGTTATCTTGTTTCTACAGAATATTAGTTTTTTAATCTTGTCTTTATGATGAACTCAACCTTCATTATGGATTTTCAAATATATGAGACATTATTCTAATTTTTTTGTTTATTGAATCCATATATATGTTTGTTATTTCTAAGTACTTCTTTAGGGTTATTTCTAAATATTTCAACAATGTTAGTTCTCTTATGCAACATTTTGCCCTTCAGTTGTTATGTCATGAATATTAGTTTTGTTCTTTGGCATGTATTATTTGAGCACCTACTTGTCCAACTGCATAGCCTTTTCCCAGTATAAGAGAAGACCAATTAGGCAGGGTAATATGGTAGTGTTTGATTTTGATTAATTTATTCTTAACATAGTATCATATAGGTTGTATTATGATTAGGTTAAATTCGGGACTTCGAAAATTTAGTTGGGCAATTCCTTATTTTTCTTTTCTAGGGCTCGTGTTGCCCTTTGTGTTTGTACTTTTATTTTTATATTGCCTTTTATTTTTTAGGGTTATTGTAAATATCTTTCAACAATGTTAGTTTTATTATAGTTATGTTACAGATAGTGGTGATTTAAGTTACAGGGTTTGATTAACACAGTATCAAATAGGTTGCATAGCCCTTTCCCAGTAGTATAAGATAAGAACAATTAGGCAAGGGAATATGTCAGGGGAATGTGCCAAGGGAATGTTTTGCATTTAGGTGGTTATACTTTCCATATATATGGTACCCTTGTCCCATGCCATTATTTCTTTATTGTAGACTTAGTTGTGGCAGGGGAATGTTTTGCATCTAGGTATAGGTATTTAAGTCCCAAGCCAGTATTCCAATTACCCCTGGTCTCACCCCATTTTTGGCATCATGCTCTTTATTTTGTTATTTCATCAAAACTATTTTGACATAAGTGTAATAGATTTGAAACAAATAGGCCAAGACCAATTACTTTGGGATTGGATTTGATAAAATTCTACCATTCTTGTTATGTGTTATACTGTAACTGAAATCACTAATATCTGTAACATAACTATAATACACATCCATTACACATACAAATAACAAATATTGTATGTGTATTATAGTTCTGTTAATTATAAAATGGTAACTCTGAACATGCATGTACTGGGACCAAGCCTTATAATGAATGTGTGTTAAAGTATGTGAGGAATGACTGTGTATTATAGTTATGTTACAGATATTTAAACAAACAGGCCAGACCTTTTTTAATTTGGGATTGTATTTGAGAAAGCTATATCTGTATAACATTTTGCCCTTCAGTCCAGTTGGGTAATTATAATTGACTAAGTTGTTACCACTTGTACTTGGTCCAAGCCTTATAGTGAATGTGTATTATAGTTATATGACAGATATTCGTGGAATTGAGATATATAGAGAAAGATACAGGGAGCAGAGGAGAAAGAGAAAAAGAGCAGAGAACAAAAGAAAGATCCCCGAACCTAGTGAGTTGTTTTTTTAGAGTTTGTCTTTCCTTCAATAACAAACTTTGATATATAATTTATAAGGTTTGTCTAGCCTTCAAAAACAAACTTTGATATATTTTTTCCAATTGTAGAGCTTCGAGAGAGAGAGAAAAAAAGTAGAGAAAGAGTTGTGGATCAGATATTGTGGAAAAAGAGCCCCTATTTTGCTTAGGTTATCTTGTTTCTAGGAATTTGCTTGAATATATTGATTATTGGTTTTTTAATCTTGTATTTGTAGTGAACTCAACCTTCATTGTGGGATTTCAAATATTTGAGACATTATACTATTTATTTCGTTTATTGAATCCATATATTTGTTTGTTATTTCTAAGTTCTTCCTAAATATTTAGTTTGTAGATTATGATATAGGTGTAAAAGGCATGTTTTATATTCTTAACATAATCTATTGCACAGATGTACATCAAGGTTTATATTCTTAACATAGTGTTATATAGGTTGCCCTTTATGTTTGTACTTGCCTATTTTATATTGCCTTTTGTTTTTAGGGTTATTGTAGATATATTTCAACAATGTTAGTTTTATTATAGTTATGTCACAGATAATGGTGATTTAAGTTACAGTGCTTGATTAACACAGTATCATATAGGTTGCATAGGCTTTCCTAGTATAGTATAATAACAAGGAAGAGGGGGAATATGTAAGAGAAATGTTTTGCATTTAGGTGGTTATACTTTAAGTCCTAGGCCAGTATGTAAGTCCCAGGGCAAGTATTCCAATCACCCCTGGTCCCACCCCATTTTTGGCATCTTGCTCTTTATTTTGTTATGTCATCCAATATATTTTGACATAAGTATAATAGATAATTAACAAACATGCCAAGATAGGTTGCATAGCCCTTTCCTAGTATAAGATAAGAACAAGGAAGAAGGGGAATATGTCACATTTAGATGGTTATACTTTCCATATATATGATACATTTGTCTCAGGCCATTATTTCTTTAAGTATTGGCTACTTAGTTGTGGTAGGGGAATGTTTTGTATAGGTATAGGTATTTAAGTCCCAGGCCAGTATTCCAATTACCCTTGGTCCCACCCTATTTTTGGCATCATGCTCTTTATTTTGGGACAAAATCCAATCTATTTTGACATAAGTATAATAGATTTGAAACAAACAGACCAAGACCAATTACTTTGGGATTGGATTTGAGAAAAATCTACTATTCTTGTTATTTGCTATACTGTAAGTGAAATCACTTATATCTATAACATAACTATAGTACACATCCATTACACATACAAATAAGAAATATAAATCCCTGTATTATAGTTATGTTAAATATATTCCAACAAACAGGCCAGACCCTATTGGAATGACTGTGTATTACTGTTATGTTACAGATATTTAAACGAAGAGGCTAGGCCCAATCACTTGGGGCAGACCCAACTACTTTGGGATTGGATTTGAGAAACCTATATATACCATGCACCATTTTGCCCTTTTCTTCTTCTTTGGTAACATATGCATGTATTATTTGAGCACCTACTTGTCCCATTGGTTAATTATAAAATGGTAACTCTGAACATGCATGTACTGGGACCAAGCATTATAATGAATGTGTGTTAGAGTATGTGAGAAATGACTGTGCATTATAGTTATGTTACATATATTTAAACAAACAGGCCAAGCCCTTTTAATTTGGGATTGTATTTGAGAAACCTATACTTGTGTAACATTTTGCCCTTCAGTCCAGTTGGTTAATTATAAATGACTAAGTTGTTACCACTTGTACTTGGTCCAAGCCTTATAGTGAATGTGTATTATAGTGCAATTACAGATATTCGTGATTTCAGTTAGAGTTTTATAGTATGTGAGGAATGATTGTGTATTGTTGTTATGTTACAGATATTTAAATAAATAGGTGAAGCCCAACTACTTGGGGATTGGGTTTGAGAAACCTATATATACCATGCATCATTTTGCCCCTTTCTTCTTCTTTGGTAACATATGCATGTATTATTTGAGCATCTACTTGTCCCATTGGTTAATTATAAAATGGTAACTCTGAACATGCATGTACTGGGACCAAGCCTTATAATGAATGTGTGTTAAAGTTTGTGAGGAATGACTGTGTATTATAGTTATATTACAGATATTTAAATAAATAGGCCAAACCCTTTTAATTTGGGATTGTATCTGTGAAACCTATACCATGTAACATACTGTTGAAATATATTTTTATATATATATATATACCATATAGTATAATCTAAGTAATATGTTCCATTAAAATACAAGTGTTAATTGTTATACAATTTATTTATTTCTTCTGTGTAGAGCAATTTGTTGGGTATTAAAAGATGACTTCTTCTCCCATCATTTGCTTGGACACCGACTCGAAGACATCTTCATCTGGCGTCGGAGCAACCGTCTTGACTCCTTATCTTCGACAGGAGTTTGATTCTGAAGAGCACGCATACAACTTCTACAATGCCTATGCTGGGAGGTTGGGATTCAGTATTCGGAAAGGAAATGGGAACCATAGCAAGGTAGATGGAAAATTATGCTCCAGGAAATTTTTGTGTTCCAAGGAGGGTAAGAGAGGAAAGGATAAACGGGACCACCTCTGCAAAAGACCGAGGGCTGAGACCCGGGTGGAGTGCAAGGCCACTATGGTTATCACTTTAGATCGCGGGCTTAATAAGTACATTGTTTCCAGATTTCTTAAAGATCACAACCACAATTTGGTGAATGCGGAGCTATCGCACATGTTTCCATCACAACGGAGGATCATTGCGGCTCAAGCAATCGATGTTGAGATGGCTGTCGATTCTAAATTTCACCCCGAAAATTTTTCGAGCTGTCTTCCCATGCATCTGACTGTCGAGCATCGGTCGACTTCACAAAGCTGGATTTTCAAAATCACTTACGCACGAGAAAGCAGATTGATCTTGAAAAGGGAAAGGCTGCGTGGTTGATAGATTATTTTTATAACCAGAGATGCGAGGATCCTCTCTTCGCACATGTCGTCCAACTCGATTCTGAAGAAAGGATTACAAATGTATTTTGGGCGGACTCGAAGATGATCAATGACTACTTTCTATTTGGAGATGTCGTCACTTTCGACACAACCTACAAGCTGGTGTACGAAAACCGTCCATTTGCGGTTTTCATTGGTTTAAACAACCATAAGGAAACAATAGTTTTTGGCTGCGCCTTCATGTACGATGAAACAATTCAATCATTTGCTTGGCTGTTCAGAACACTGTTGAAGGTGATGCAAAATAAGCGGTCGATGACTATTTTTACCAATTAGGATGTTGTCATGGAAAAGGCCTTGGAGATTATGATGCCCGAATATAAACATCTCCTTTGCACATGGCACATTATGCAAAATGCGTACAGGCATGTGGGGAGCGCACGTGTTGGAAATTTGACCATTAAGTCTATAATTGTTAACTTCATGTATAGGATCGAGAAGGTTCATTTGTTTGAAGTACAATGGACTGAGATGTTGGATAATTTCAATGCACATCAAAATGCTTGGCTGGCAAAGTTATATTTGATGAAGTGTGTATGGGCATACGCATATGTGAAGGGTTTCTGGACAGCAGGCATGTGGTCGATAGAGCTGAGCGAATTGTTCAATTTAGGATTGAAGAATTACCTAAAGAGACAGTTCAAGCTGCCAGACTTCTTCCGGCCGTATGAAAATCTTCTTCATGCCAAGAGATACAAGGAGCTTGAAGCAGAGTACTCCCTTATCCAAAAGCTGCCAAGGTTTGTGTTCTCGTCGTTCCCCATGTTTGAACAAGCCAAAAAAGTGTATACTACAAAGATATTCCTAGCTTTCCAAGAGGAATTCGTTGCGGCTTGTATGGGTGAGAAGTTCTGGCACGCTATGAGCCAGATGATTCTAGAGTTAGGATATATCATGTTGGGAGGACCGATGGTGATCGCCGAATGGTCACCAGGTCGCATACTGATGATATGATTTGCACATGTGGGAAATTCAGCAGATTTGGCATTCTATACAGCCATGTACTAAAGTTCCTTGTTCATGAGATGTGTGTGGATTCAATTCCGCAAAGATATATCATGAAAATGTGGACAAAAAATGTAAGAAGCAGAATCCCAGACGAACAAAATTTAGCTAACCAAGTTGCACATCCTAGACTTGCAATGAGGCGATGTCATAAGACATTATGTTGCTACATGAATTTCATTTCTACTAGCATAATCTTTGACAAGGATGGGTTCTAGAATTTTTTGGCTAAGGTCAAAGCAATTGCTGGTAGTATAAGCGTTCCTTCAGCTTCAAATGTGAAGAGCAGTTG
The DNA here is from genome assembly GCA_963922005.1 of Cornus suecica. Taxonomy (NCBI): domain Eukaryota; kingdom Viridiplantae; phylum Streptophyta; class Magnoliopsida; order Cornales; family Cornaceae; genus Cornus; species Cornus suecica. The sequence continues at coordinate 48,329,031 of OY998241.1, read as the reverse complement.
CCCATCGCGTAGTAGTATGCCAGAACCTATTATACTGGACGACGATGAGGATACACACGTCCTACGTCCTTCTGGTCCTGCTGCCAAGGGCTTCGTTACAAGGGACAATTATAAAGGCTAAAGGCGGAGGCATGTAGGTGGTATAGAGAAAGCTATGGCTTGCAAGAAGAAGTGCACAAAAAAATCAAAGGTTCACACTGTCCTCAATATTATTTATGATAACTCTGCTATATAACTCTTGTTCCATGTACATTCACAAATACCACCATCCATATAGTTTCAATCCAGTACCTCAAAGAAGCTGAAGCCGTGTGATAAAAACTTCGTCGAACCAAACACTGATTGGAAACGTCAGGGGATGAGTATAAGGTTTTAGGGATTAAACAATTAAATAGCCTATGTGTGCTCATTATATATTTGTCTAATTGTCAGAATGTTGAATTCCCGGGATGGATTTACAAGGATATGATGACCGATGAGAATTTGAAGCCCAACTCCGACATTAAAGGAAAAGGTAAAGTTAGTACCTCGACCGATGAGAACGTGACTATTTTTCCAAGAGCGATATACAAAGATTGGGTTGGTAAAGAATTTTTCAAGGCATGGTGCGATGATATTAAAGCGAAAGCGATAAAGGACATGCTAGGAAATGATAAAGCCAATACGTCGACGGCTTTACCAGCACCGAGGACAACAGCTCTTAAAATCGCTGATGACCTTCGTAACGTGATTATTAAGTCTCCCTACCCTACTTATAGGATTAAATAATGTTGCGTGCTCATTATAGATTATTGCTTGGTTTAACTGTTAGGTACATGATTTTCCAAGAGCGATGTTCGAAGATTACCACGGGATTGAATCATTCAAGGATACCTATGACAAACACGTTATGAAAGGAAAAGGTAAAGCTAGTACCTCCTCGGCTAAACTGGCACCAATTAAAGAAGAACTTGCATCCAATGATAATGTATGGTACCCCAACTATTTAATCCACTTAAATGCCTAACTTACTAGTCCAATGTTAATTGAAATTCCTTATATGACTAAAATTGTAGTTTTCCAACTTGGAAGGACAAACTTTTCCATCAAGGTTGTTTGACACACCACCGTTATATTATGCTTCTAACAATACTGGGCAGAAAATGGTAAAATACTAATTATACCTTCTTCCCTTTTCCTAAATATTTGAAATACCTTGTTTAGGTTGGTATGAAAGTTATAACCGTACATTCTATATGCATTTCATGAAGAATACAATACCGAACGTAGAGGAAAAAACACCCATATCTGTCTTGAACCTTGCATCTGCGTTAGAAAATGTTGCTTACAATGCTGCTCGTTATTGTTATGAGGAGAAAACTGGGGATGAGGATAACATTAGGGATGAAGAGAAATCTGGGGATGACCCGTAGTGCATCCTAGTGGAAATTTGATATATTAGTTTTGTTGTATAAGTTGTATTGGGTTTCCTAGATCCTTAACCACGTACCCACTTATTTTGCTATGTATATGTAATATAAATCACCATATTATGCGATACAAGTGTAACAGGTTAAACATTAACTGCAATTTGGTGCAACTAAAGATTTAATGAAAACATAATATGGTGAAAACAGAGTATGGTCATTTAAAAAGAATCCTATATATATGATGTTTTTAATCGAATTGAGATGCTTAATGAAGTCACTATGGAGCGAGGAATGATTACTTTTCGTGAACGATCGTTGGCTGGAAGAGCTTCTGACATGCACTTGTTAAGCTACAGGGAAAATGGGAATGAGCTTATTTGTATGAAAATATTTGTTGGTGTTGCCTTCAATGCATTCATGAAAGAGAGTCTTAATGAAGCCAACTACTGGTTGGTGTTGCCTTAAATGCTTATTTCATTGTATTACTCAATTAGTTCATTTACTTATAGTATATCATCGCATCTCAATAATCTAACCCATTTGTAATAGAATTGTAAAACTCCAAAATATCAAAGTTAATAATACTCATACATCATACATGTCATTCAAAGTCAAAAAAATAAATATCTGATAATATTAACAAGACTTCAAAAAAAACTTTGTGAACCACATTGCGAACTACAATGATTTCCTATCCAAAGTGCCATTCCTTCCTGCTTTCTAGAAAGCGTCCCTGCAAGATCATAATGTTCAAGTAACACCAACAATGATCATAGTCAATTGCATCTTCATTCACAATCCAAGTTTCCCAGTTTATGTCATGGGGTATGTTGCAACATCTAGGAATGTTTTCGAAAAAAATTTGGTTCAAGCATTTTTCACCAAAGAACGGGAAAAGCGACAACATTTTCTTCCTTGCAGATTTGATTACCGGCCTCAGTAAATCATGCCCCCTCAACCTCTTCAGAAGACTCACCCCGACTTCTTTATCAGATTCATTGGAATGGAGCAAAGCGATGCAGAGGGGGTAGAAAGACTGGTTGCCATTCATCACCAACCTGGCCAACCCTCTCACTTCGTTAAACACCACCCAATTGACCTGTACCTAGGGATGGAGCCAAAAATAATGTTATAACATTTAAAATTCAGAATTAGAGCATCTTGATGAACAAATAATTGGGATATTGTACCAAAAAAATCATTTGATGAAGAACATATTGACTTCAATATAAAATTTACCAACATTTTTACTACTCGATTGAAATGATGAAGAAAGCTTTTATTATTTTCAAAAAAATATATAAAATATAAAATACAATTGTGAAAAAATTTGCAGTTAGAAGTTACCACTCCGCGACAAAAAGTTGCCTCCGAATCACCCATTTTAAAGCATTGCCTTAAGTATCTTGAAGTTGCCGATCTGACATGGCTTAGGAGAGCACCAGTCAGCACATTGATGGCCTTGTCGAGTCGCTCCCATGGAGCATTGCTCCCTTCACCCCCCCTCACAGATTCCCTATAAAAAATATTGGAGGAATTGGCCAGAGAAAATAGGATTTAGATAAATAAAATAATAAACAAGGAGAACATACCAAGAAACATATGAGTCATAGCAAGGGAAACACATCTTACGTACGTGCATATTAACATCATCAATCAATGGCTGTAAGATATCCCCTATCCATGGCTTACACGAACTAATCTTAGGGTTTGTGATACTCAGAAGACAATAAGGAATGAAGTTAACTATGGCTACCACTGTATCCATATATATAGGCAGTAATCACAAATATCAAAGGTCGCACCTTTTCCCAATCAACCTCTTCCAATATATGTCAAATCATATATGACCCTTCACTGACCCATACACTTTTAAAATTTGCCACATTTTTTGATATTTTATTTTATATTAATCAATTTTTATAGGGAATCTTCAAAAGAGAGTTGATGACGAAGCTTTTGGAGGGAAAAGTTTTGTTTGGGAGACGACGTCGTTTGGTGGAAGGTGACGAAGGTGTTGGAGGGTGAGAGGTTTGGGCCATGATGAAGGAATTCACTTGGGCCAGTCTTGTTGTTTGTTTATAAACTCCAAAGGGCCCAATAGAAACTAAAAACTGAACTAAGGGTTATCAACTTCTTAAATAATGGCCCGCAACTGGCCCAATAATTCCCCTTGCCCAATTAGAAACTCAAAATTGATCTAGAAGAGGCTTGGTCAGTTAAGGCCCACAAGTGGCCCAATAATTTGCCTTAATACAAATATCAAATCTTAAAATATTAAAAATCAATTACTACTAAATTGAATTGGGGATTTAGCAAATTAAAGTAAATTTAACTCTCATAGATTGGGGATTTACTCGATTAAAGTTAATTTAACTCTTATTGATTGGGGATTTACTCGATTGCAGTTAATTTAACTCTTATACATTGGGGATTTACTCGATTGAAACAAATTACTACTAAATTGAATTGGGGATTTAGCAAAATGAAGTTAATTTAACTCTTATAGATTGGGGATTTACTCAATTTAAGCAAATTACACTAAATTGAATTGGGAATTTACTCGATTGCAGTTAATTTAACTCTTATAGATTGGGGATTTACTCGATTGAAACAAATTACTACTAAATTGAATTGGGGATTTAGCAAATTAAAGTTAATTTAACTCTTATAGATTGGAGATTTAATCGATTGAAGCCAATTACATTAAATTGAATTGGGAATTTACTCGATTGTAGTTAATTTAACTCTTATTGATTGGGGATTTACTAAATTGAAGTTAATTACACTAAATTGAATTGAGGATTTACTCAATTGAAGTTAATTTAACTCTTATTAGTTGAGGATTTACTCTATTGAAGCCAATTACACTAAATTGAATTGAGGATTTACCGGATTTGAATTTAATATTTAAATATTACTATTGTTAATTCTTTCTTTATTTTTATATTGTAAGTAAACTTATAAATATTGAGTAGTAAATATAGTATACTAATATATATATTCATATATATATGATACATATATATTTTATTTTATTTATTTAAATGGTAAGTTAATGACTAGAGACTTATTATTCATCAAACACCCACCACAAACTTATCAGCATTCTAAAAAACTGGAAGAAATGGCTAATGGTCACAGAGTAAGCCATGGCCACCACCGCATATTTGTTTCACCTCCACCTGATTCCTTAGTACAACTAAGGAATCACATTGTTGATGTCTATAATAGTTACAATTCCTTGCTTGAATGCTTCGAGATGAGGATTGCTAAGGTGGAGAAAACTATGGCTATAATTGCAAGGAAGATTCCTGATTTGATCGTGCGCATCACCATCCCCACGGAGCTCGGTCCCACCTTCACCACTGTTGGCACCTGGTGCTTTAGAAGGGAAAACTCCTAACTCCATCTGATGGAAGTCAATTTCATGTATGAAGGTCACTGTGTTTAGCAAAATTTTGTTTAAGAACCCTTTTGCTTTGTATGAATATCATGGTTGGTTATTGCTCACCTCAACCCTATTATGCTGTAATTTTTCCAGGGTTCAATGCATATGAAAATGACTTGTTTTTTTGTTGGGTTAATTAATATTAAGTAATTGATTTTATGCTAGGTTTTCAGCTTAGGTAATATGAATATTACTTGACTCAGCTTCTTTATCTTTCTTTGCCGTTGAAGCTCTTCATAATCTAGCCATCTAAATTAACAAGGGAAATTACCAGATGGTGATTTTAGTTAAACCTATGTTACAACTACTGGTGATTTCACATAATATGTATCATATCCCAAATATCAATTTTAATACTATGAATTGGTGATTTATTTACTCCATTATTAGTAGGGTAAATCCCAAGGAATTTTCGAAAACATGTCTTCATTTTGTTTTGTAAAATATATGTTTCAATATTTGGTGTTTCTAGGTTTAGGGTATTTTAACTTTTCAGTAATATGAATTACACGTATGTTACAACTGATAGTGATGTCAGCTACAACAGAGTCCCTATACATTTTTCGTTTGTTTTGCTATTTTGTTCCTGAATGTGGATATTTTTTATGACTGAGTTCAAGTTGTTGACATTAGATGAACTTAAAAAGTCTATGTTAAAAATTTTAAATTACAAATAATAGCTAAACATGAATAAGAAAGGGTGTTTTTTAAAATTTGAAAATTGAAATTGCCGGTTTTAATTACTCGGGAAGTGTGTTTGATGAAATTTGAAATTTATATATATTTTCCATAATATGCGGGAATGGCGTTTTACATTTAGCGGGAATTGTAATCAACTTTTGGTGTTTTACATTTGGCGGGAATATGGTTATACATTGGGCGGGAAATGGTGTTTCTACTTTAAAGTGGTTGGTAAGATCAATAATTTTAAAATGAGAGTGGTGAACAATCAATATATAAAATAATATGTAATAAGCAAGAAGGAAATGTGATTCATCAGATTATTAAAATAATAGGTACATCATAGAGTAATTGTATCATCTTGTAAACCAACATTAACACTGGGTCACCAATCCTCATTATCTTCATCATATCCATGGTTCACAAGTGGATTGTTATCACAATGGTCCAACAAGTGTACGTAGCCACGTTGTAAAACATTGTAATACAGACACTTGGTTTCAAATTCGGAACAATCTCAATATATATTGCGACTAGTGAATGCCCATACATGATCATCTACGAGGCACTTATGACATTGTCCATCACAGAATACGTATGGTTCAACGTACAGTAAAGAATGCTCTTCATTAGTACATAGTCACAATGGTAAACCAAACTTATTGAATATTGACCCTCTCTCCTCCATCATTAAAAATATTATTTCAACCATTAGCCTGTAAAATCCTTACTTCGGCTAGTGACTGCTTGTGCATTTCAGTCAATGTCCAAACACCTTATCATGAACTGCAAAAAATTCAACTTTGCAAAGGCCGATGTCCAATACCATTTCAACCATTAGCCTGTAAATCCTTACTTCGGCTAGCGAAGGCCGATGTCCAATATATTCAACCTTGTGCCCTCCCAATATATTAAAAGTTGTTGAATTGCAAAAAATTGAAATGAGTGTTTTTTTAATATTGGATTTAGTTGAATAGGCCCAACTTAGTTGAAGTGGCCCAAGTGTGCCAATTTTAAAAAGTGGCCCAACTCAGTTGAACTGGCCCAATTGTTCACATTTGCAAAATTGACCGTTATACAGCAATTACAGTGTTTAAAAATTTTGACCATTGGTGTTGTGTGCTACTTATATATATCATCCATGTCTCACTTTCCTTGTATATGCTTGAGTTCTATTTAATGTAATGGTCTTGGTTGAAATACCTTAATTCATTACTGGTTCAAGAGTTTCATACCAGTAATCCATGTCGGCATCTTCTAGTAATGGTGCCACGCACTGATCATTTCCCAGACTGTGCATATGCCGCCATCGTACAGTTCTTCTTCAATCAACTACATAGAGAAATCCTAGCAAGCTGTTTTGGAGTTGTCCTTATCGTGTTTGTGGGTATTTCGATTGGGATTCATTGGATCCAGCACCATCACAGGCATAGGCAGAAAACACCCATAGCTGAGATATCCACACAACCACATGTCAATATACACGAAATATTGAGCATGAAACTGAGAGCACAAGCACAAGTAAATGCCAATATTGAGATATACAACATGATATTGAGGGCTACAATTGTTATTGTTGTTCTTCTCACCATTTTATGTCTACTAAATCTCATCATCTTAAGTATTGTATTGAGCCTATAGTTATTCAAATGTAAGCTTTTTATGCTAAGTGTTGTATTGAGTCTATGTTATTTGAAACAAATAAAGGGATGGTTATTAGACTTTAGATAGACTTGAATCAAACAATACTTCTTTTGCTTGCCAATGGTTATTAAACAATACTTATATTACAGTTATTGGAGATGTAAGTTACAATTTTAGAATATGTAACAAAAATTTCACTTTCAATGTGCAGTACATCTATATTAAAGTTGATTGTCATTTCAGTAATGGTTTTAAATATCTCCTTGCTAATCTCAAAAGCCTCTACATTCCAATATCAACCCCAAAAATTGAAAGCACATACACCACAGAATATTTTATGCCCATACCATGGTCCCTTAAAGTTTATAGCAAAAAACATGTATTTTCACGATACTATGATATCAAATTTAATTTAACTCCATATCAATCACTTCCTCTCATATCTCTTATGCGCCCGTCCTTTATGCATTTCGTTTGCTTCTACCGCGACACTTGCAACAACTTGATCAAGTGCATGGTCTAGGGTGGCTTCGTTAATTTCCCTTCTAACTTCATAATTGGGGGAATCAAGCAGTTCCACCAAGTGTTTCGATCGCAAAACAACAGCATTATGGTGTTATATGCATTAATTTATTATTGAAATGAGTTGTAGGCATTAATTTATGTTTTGAAATATAAATAAGTTGCAATGATGGAGTTTACTTATAAGGAGGAAACCTTTCGATAGTTCATCCCCCGTTCACGCCTGCATGTACCTAATTACAAAGGCCCCGCAACTATTTCTGGGCCAAATAAATTACACAAAGTACACATAAGAAATACTGATACATGGCATGTAACGTTTCAGTCATTATTTAGAGGGAGGGCTTACATATCGGATTGATGGGGAATATCTTCAGCGATGTTCAACGGGTAGTTTCCTAAACTTTCTCCAATCCAAATTTCTACAAACTGCTTCTGCGCAGCCACAAAAAGATACCATATTATGACTAGCCAATAATGAATAAGTAATGTTATGTTATACTAGATAATAAATAGCCATACCACAAACTTGGCGTATTTCTTGTATTCACTGCTTTTGAGAAAGCAAAAATAGTCCACCCTTTGTAATTTTGGATTCACGACCAATAAAAACCAATGATGATTCAAACAGGCTAGGAATAAAATTTGACCAAGGTAGACGAGTCACAAAGTTTAGGTTACAAATATGGAAACAAACATCAACTAGCCAATATTGATCCAAACAATTTAACATACAATGGGAAAAAATTATGTAAACAAACACTGATACTAACCAATTCTCTTTCCCTGGAACGGTCCTGGATAGGACATAGCAGTTTATTCATCAAATCATGGTACGATTTTTTTATGGCCTCAGTTATTGATGCTTTAGTTCTATTCCTGAATACATGGTACACATCCGACATCAAATATATAATGGTACTGGGAAAGTAGTAAGCTCCCATCGACTCTCCGATCTCATTGTTCAGTTTAGTCGTGAACAGATCGACCACCTAGCAACCAATTATAAATGGTGTGAACTTACAAGTAATGTTGTTCTAATTTAGATATTTCCTAAACTTATAAAAATTACATTAATACTCACTGAGTTAATAACTTCATTCCCCTCAAACAATGTCTGGAGGTGAGACCTATTCAAAAAGTCCCCGTACATACGGAACAACACATCCCTGCATCATAGAAAATTTATCTGTTGGAGCCTAACTATAGAGGCAATTTTATTCCCAAAAATTTTCAAATGAAACAATAAATTAAAGCCTCAATTTAATAATTTAATTACCCGTTGTCAACTAGTTGTTTTGCTATAAATTCCAACAAGTCAAGCTGATTGGAACTCAATGGAACATTTTTAACCCCTCTGTATACACTAGTAGCATATTGATAATAACTCACAGCTTCAATGGGCACTTGGGGAACATCATTATTATCCGCAACAACACAGGTGGGAGTGAGTTCTGGTAAGGAGATAATAACATTATCATGCTCATCCTCATGCTTCTCCCCAGTATTTATCTTTTCCTCCCCATGTTCTACTTTATCCTCAGGCTGCTCTCTTTCTGACCTATTCTCATTACCACCATTATCATCAGATTTCGCAGGCCCAACCTCTGCCTCAATAGGCCCTGTTTTCTTTTGCTTCACCCGACCATCCTCATCCTCCACCAAGTTATTTTCCTGTGAATCATTCAAAACCACTAACATATAAGTGTTATCATTATTAAGCATAAAAATTCCATTTCCGTATGGGAGTGCGAATGCTTACATGTAAATCCCTAGCATTGCTAGGTCCCTCAGCTGTCCCATGGAAAGAAGGTAACCGCGGTACACATCCGAGTGGTACAAGCTAGTTCAAAAAGAAATAACAACAGTGTAATGAGTAACTTTCAATGTCTAAAATATTACAAAACAAAGGTTACGTATGAGAACAGATTGGGAAAGTGGTGACACCTTCCCAACACCAAAGCCTCCCATGCAGCAGCTCTCCCATTCCAACCGTCCCTGCATAACTGATAAGTTCATTTTACATACATATTTTATCCCCAAATGTATATTTGTTAGTAGGTAAAACTATTTATTTTAATTAATTTAGAAAGTATAATAATGATAAGTGCACGAAACTTAATTTTTATAATAAAATTGTTGAATAAATCATTTTCAATGTCATTAAATTACATCTACATTTATGTCTTTCATTTATAGGTGTAAAGTGAGAAATGAATCAAATGCACATGGATGAAAGTTGGATGAATCAAATGCACATGGATGAAAGTTGGAAGATTCAAATGCACATGGAAAAAGAACAAAATGTGATGGAAAATTATGAAAAAAAAAAAGAAAAGAATATTTCATTTCTCTTTACAAGTTGTAATTTGATTCAAATATTTCTCTATAAATATGGATAGATCTTGAACAAGAGGAGGATAAATAAAAGAAGAGGAAGAAAAAGGAGGAGAGCAAAAATGACATCAAATAGGAGAAGAATTTATCTTCAATTCCGGGTTTTATTGTTCTTACTTTATTATTTTCTTTTTAAGCATGTGTAACTAAATCCTCAACTCAGGTTGAGGATAAAACCACCATTTATGAAATAAATTCCTTTTAGTCTTTTATCAATTTCCATGTGTATGGTTTAAATGCTTATGATTTTCGCTTCATAGTATTAATTGTTTTAAATTCCTTTCACTATAAATATCATGTATTTATAGTAGTTAAGAATTCTTATCATAATTAATCAAACTTGGATTTGATGAGTTTATAAGTAAAAATCTTTGATCTTATGTGATCCATTAAATTGCATACATAGGATGCTTAGAATTTTACACTTGAAAGCGAAGGAAAATTTATTTCTTGAAAATATATTTCATTAGTACGTTATTGTTAAATCTTGAGAAAGTAATAAGATTGATTTCTAAATTACTACTCTAAAATTGGAATTGATAAATGAATAAGTAGAAGTTTATGGATTAGTGGTGGTGGATTCTGATACCTTAGTATTTTGTTTCCCTATTATTCTCGCTTTAATTATTTGTATTTCGATATTGCATGTTTAGTATAAAAATCACTTCAACAAACAAACTTTGAAAAACTATGTTAGTTTTAAATTAATTTGAGTTTAATTAAGTTCTCTTTAAAGCATTCCCTTGGGTTCGACCTCGTTCTTGCATAACCTAAACTACAATTGATTCGTGCACTTGCGAGTAATATTTTAAAACACACCAAGTTTTTGGCGCCGTTGTCGGGGAATAGCAACAAGAAATTAATTAAATTTAAGTTGATTTAATTGTTCTACTAGTTATTTAAAAAAAAAAAAACAGATTTTAGAAGCTACTATTTTGCTTGAATATACTGTTTCGAATTTTTTTTTTTTTACAAAAAAAAAAAAAAAAAAAAAAATCGAAACTACTGTAGCAATTTCGTGATACTGTAGCAATAGTGTTGTCACTTTGAAAAAAAAAATTTCCATTTGTGATAAGCTACTGCTTTGTTTAAGAAATAAAAAAATTTCTTTCTAATTGTGATAGTAATTAGAATTTCGTGATAGTAATCACGAAAATTGTTTCTTCACTTTTGCATTTAGAGATTAGTATTTTATTAGTGATAAAAAATTAGAAAATTAAAAAAAAAAAATCAAAACTACTGTAGCATTTCAGCTACTGTAGCAAAAAAAATTAATTTTTTTTAATTATTTTATTTTATTTTTATTTTCTTTATTCTTAGCTTAAGTATAGAATTAGTGTTTGTTTGCTTAATTTTATAATTTTTATTTTTGTTTTTAAGCAATTGATACTTCTTGAAATTTTTAGGTAATATTTGTTTTTGAGATTGCATTGGATAAACAAATACTTGGATTTCTTTATGACAACTTCACTAGCATTACTGCGGAATCCAGGTAAGTACCCCTATCTTTAGTAAATAGTATTATTATTTTAATTTTTTTAGATTAGGTGAACATAGTTTTTATATAGGTGAAATTTGCATGTTACCTTAAGGATAGAATAACACTAGAAATAACCTTTAGGTACACACTTTCTTCAAATTTATTTTTGTTATTTATTTTATTTTATTTTGTTTATATCTTTCTTTATTTATTTATAAAAACAAAAAAAAAAACAAAAAAAGTTCACACACTCACTCCCTTTATTTTTATTGACTTGTTTGTATGTGCATTTTTAATTTAGCATTTTGCATAAATCTTTTAGTAAGGACATTAACCCTCTAACAAGATAAGAATTGGATTTCATCACCAATTCCTTGCCCATTAGGTTACAAATCTCCTTGCATTTGTATACCCTTGGCTAAATTTAGTTTAATTTAAAATCAAGTAGACGTTGGCCAATAGGTTTTCATATAGCTCATAGGATCCTCTTGGACATTGTTAAACTTTTGGTAACTCCAGTGAGTCACTATCAAATTGATAAATGGTAGGATAGTTCTGTCTAGGAGTGTGGCTGACGCGGCATTAAGCAGGCCTAGTGCCTCGCCACACTTTCCTGGGAACTACTTTGTTGTTAGTTTGATGGTCCTTAACTGGTCATCCATTAGTTTTCTCTGAAAGGGAGTAGGAGTTGTCTAATTAGGTGAAGATTATTTTGAAATTAGTCCTAATAATCTCTCATATAGGAAATTAAAAAAAAAATAAAAAAATAAAAAATAGAAATCACTACCCTTGAATTAAATTTCAGATAAAGAAAATACTTGTTTTGGTAGTGTATTTGTTGAGTCATGGAGTCTTCCTAGTGCATGTTAGGTCGTCGATCTCTGAAATCAAAGTTGGCACCTTTAGATCTAGAAATTGAGAGAACTTTTAGAGAAGGTGTAAGGAATTCTAGTGTTGGAAAGATCATTGAAGTCAAGATGGAGGGATAACATAATAAAGTGAAAGCCCTTAAGGATTATTATACTCCCGCACACATCACAAACACATCTTGTATTGTCTTGCCTACTACACAACATGCCCATTTGGAGATACGGGCATCAATAATCAATTTACTGCCGACTTTTAGAGGTTTGAACTTTGAAGACTCATACCTTCATGTTAAGGAATTTTTAGAGATTTGTTCCACCTTGAATTTTCAGAATATTCCCGAAGAGTCAATTAAGATGAGGTTATTCCCGTTTTCTTTGAAAGAGAAAGCCAAGTCTTGGTTATATTCATTGGAACCAGAATCAATCAAATCCTGGGATGAACTCTGTAAAAAATTCCTCACCAAATTCTTCCGTAGACATAGAACTAATTCCCTTCGCCGAAATATCATAGAATTTGCTTTAAAAGAAGGTGAACAGTTTTACATGTGTTGGGAAACATTTAATGATTTGCTACTTAAGTGTCCCCGCCATGGTTTTGAAAAATGACGTTTAGTTGAATTCTTTTATGATGGATTATCAGCTCAAAATCGTCAACTAATTGAGTCACGAGGTAGGGTAGATTTCATGTCTAAGAATGAGAATGAGGCTTGAAAATTTCTAGATGCGTTAGCCGAGAGTTCCCAACATTGGGAATACTCAGGGAGGGTTGAGAGAAGAAGTTTACCAATGTCTATGGATACCAAAAAGGGAGGAGTCTATGAGGTTAGTGAGGGAACTGATTTGAGTGCAAGGATAGCTAGTTTCACCAGAGAAGTGGAGGCTATAAAGATGAAAAATGGAAAAATTTCTTCAGTCCATGTTATTAGTGAGACATGTCAACTTTGTGAGAGTCCATCTCATACTGCTCAGACGTGTCCCTCTATAGCATCATTCCATGAGTGTATAACTGAACAAGCTAATGCACTAAACGGCTATAAGAAACCATTTGGTAGTCCCTATTCTGACACATACAACCCCAATTGGAGAAATCAACCTAATTTCTCATGGAGTCAAAATCAGCCTCAGAACAACTCGGGTATACAACATATGCAATCCCAAGGGCAACCACCAGCATCATATCCTTCTATGTCCCAAAATTCTCATCCATATGTCCCCCAACAACCAAGGAAACCAACACTGGAAGATACCTTACAACAGTTCATGTAGCAAACTATTCAATCGATTTCTAAATTAGAAACACAGATTGGCCAGTTAGCCACTGTTGTAGGAGAGAGGGAAAAAGGAAAATTTCCTAGTCAGCCCATTCCCAACCCAAAGGGTTAATATCATGTGAGTGAACAGTCGACCTCTGGTCCAACTGATCAAGTCCAGTCAATCATAACCCTAAGGTCAGGCAAACAACTTGACAATCAAGTCAAAATTCCAAGAAGGGAAACTGTGAAAGGTGACCATGAACCAGAAAAAGAAAACAAAAGGGAATCTCAAGTTGACCCAAAAGTCCAAATTCCCGATCTTGTCCCCAATTCTCTAGTAGAACCTTCAGTTAGGAACTTTGTTCCTACTGCACCATTTCCTCAAAGACTCCAAAAGCTTAAGAAGGGGCATCATTACGAAGAGATTATGGAAATATTCAAACAAGTCAAAATCAATATTCCATTTCTCGATGCAATTCAACAGGTCCCCTCTTATGCTAAGTTTTTGAAAGATTTGTGTACGGTTAAGCGTGGATTGAATGTGTATAAAAATGCCTTCGTTACTGAGCAAGTAAGCTCAATTATCTAACACCGCACACCACCTAAATTCAAGGATCCCGGTTGTCCTACAATCTCATGTACAATAGGTAACCAGATAATTGAGCAAGCTTTGCTTGATTTTGGTGCGAGTGTAAATCCGTTGCCATACTCTGTGTATGAGCAACTTGGTCTTGGTGATTTGAAACCCACAAAGGTATTGCTACAGTTGGCAGATCGTTCAGTCAAGGTACCTCGTGATATCATTGAGGATGTGTTAATTCAGGTTGACAAATTCTTCTTTCCAGTAGACTTCATAGTCTTAGACACTCAACCTGTGGCTAATCCCAATAGCCAAATTCCTGTTATCCTTGGTCGACCATTCCTAGCCACTTCAAATGCTTTAATCAATTATAGGAATGGTGATCTAAAACTTTCATTTGGAAACATGTCTGTTGAGCTTAATGTTTTTAATGTGAGCCGACAACCATCAGAATCTAAGGATATGAGTGATGTGAATCTAATAGAGAGTCTAGTACAAGAGACTTTTGAACATTCAAGTTTTGATGATCCTTTAGAGGCATGTCTAAATCACTTTGGGTGTGATTTTGATCTGGATAGTGCTTGTGAAGAAGTGAATACCTTGTTAGATTCTATCCCTTTTATGGACATTGAGAATTGGAAAGCCAAGGTAGAGCCCCTTTCATCAATTGAATCTAAACATGTCTCATCTGTTGAGTCACCTCCAAAATTGGATCTGAAAGTTTTACCTTCTGAACTGAAATATGCCTACTTAGGTCCAGATGAGAGTCTTCCTGTCATCATTGCTTCTGAGTTAAATAAAGAACATGAGGAAAAACTCTTAAATGTCCTTAGGGAGCATAAATCGGCTATTGGGTGGACTATAGCAGACATTAAGGGTATATCTCCATCTGTGTGCGTGCATCGTATCCATCTTGATGAAAATGCTAAAACTTCGCGAGAAATGAAAAGATGGCTTAACCCTAACATGAAAGAGGTCGTTAGGGCAGAAGTCTTGAAATTGTTAGATGTGGGGATCATATATCCTATTTCCAATAGTTCTTGGGTAAGTCCTGTTCAGGTCGTGCCTAAGAAATCAGGTATCACGGTAGTCACAAATGATGCCAATGAGTTAGTACCGACCCGAATGACTACTGGATGGCGAGTGTGCATTGATTATAGGAAGTTGAACTCTGTCACTAGGAAAGATCATTTTCCACTTCCTTTTATCGATCAGATTCTTGAGAGATTAGCCGGTCATGAGTACTACTATTTCCTAGATGGTTATTCTGGATATAACTAAATTCCTATTGCACCTGAGGATTAGTAGAAAACCACATTCACTTGTACATTTTCCTATAGACGTATGCCATTTGGATTATGCAATGCACCTGTTACTTTTCAGCGGTGTATGCTCAGCATATTTTCTAATATGGTAGAACGTTTTCTTGAGGTGTTTATAGATGATTTCTCCGTGTTTAGCTCATCCTTTGATTAATGTCTCATTCATTTGAAACTTGTGCTTACAAGTTGTGAGGAGAAAAATCTGGTCTTAAATTGGGAGAAATGTCATTTTATGGTGAAAAAGGGAATTGTCTTGGGACATATTATTTCAAAGAATGGTATAGAGGTTGGCAAAGCTAAGGTTGATCTAATTTCTAATCTTCCACCGCCACGTACGGTTAAAGAGATTAGGTCATTCTTAGGTCATGTGGGATTTTATCGTCGATTCATTAAAAAATTTAGCAGCATTTTCAGACCACTTTGCAATTTACTTGCTAAAGATGTTGCTTTTGTCTTTGATGACGAATGCCTAAAAGCCTTTGAGAAACTCAAAACATTGTTGACCACAACACCTATCATGAAGCCACCGAGTTGGGATGCGCCTTTTGAGATTATGTGTGATGCATCTGATTATGCAGTTGGAGCTGTGTTAGGGCAACGTGTGAATAGGCTACCCCATGTGATCTATTATGCAAGTAAGACATTAAATGAGGCACAATTGAATTACTCTACCACTGAAAAAGAATTATTAGCAGTTATGTTTGCATTAGACAAGTTTAGGTCCTATCTGTTAGGGTCTAAAGTCCTCATTTTCTCAGATCATGTTGCACTTAGGTATCTCTTTTCTAAAAAAGATGTTAAGTCGCGTTTAATTCGATGGATCCTATTGCTACAAGAGTTTGATCTAGAAATTCGAGATAAGAAGGGGTCTGAAAATGTAGTAGCTGATCATTTGTCTAGGCTCATTATTAAATCATCCTCAGACTCCATGCCTATTCTTGAGTCTTTCCCTGATGAACAACTCTTTATTGTATCTGAGTCACCTTGGTTTGCCGATATTGTGAACTATCTTGTCACAGGTCAAATGCCTTCACATTGGACTAAGCAAGATAAATCCAAATTCTTATCTGAGGCTCGTCACTTCTTTTGGGATGATCCGTACTTATTCAAGTATTGTCCTGATTAGATTATTCGAAGATGTGTCCCCAATTGTGACCAAACTAGTGTAATCTCTTTTGTCATGATCATGCATGTGGAGGTCATTTTAGTTTAAAGAGAACCGCTGCAAAGATATTGCAATCTGGATTTTACTGGCCCTCAATCTTTAAAGATTGTCATTCTTATTGCTTAGCATGTGAGCGATGTCAAACGTTAGGGAGTATTTCACGTCGAAATATGATGCCTTTAAACCCAATTCTGATTATTGAAGTTTTCGATGTTTGGGGCATTGATTTCATAGGACCATTTCCTAATTCATTTGGCAATTTGTACATCCTTGTCGCAGTTGATTATGTGTCTAAATGGATTGAGGCAATTGCATGTAAAACTAATGATCACAAGGTGGTAGTCAAGTTTTTGAAAGATAATATCTTTTCACGTTTTGGTACACCCCGTGCTATTATTAGTGATGGGGGGAAACATTTTTGCAATAGGGTTTTCGAAGCATTAATGAGAAAATATTGTGTAACCCACAAAATTACACTTGCTTATCATCCCCAGACTAGCGGTCAAGTTGAGTTATCCAATAGAGAGATTAAGTATATTTTGGAGAAAACGGTTAACCCAAATAGGAAAGACTAGTCCTTGAGACTTAGTGATGCACTGTGGGCATACCGTACTACATTTAAGAACCCCATTGGAATGTCTCCTTACCGAATGGTGTATGGCAAAGCTTGTCATCTCCCAGTTGAGTTAGAGCATAGAGCCTTTTGGGCTATTAAACAACTCAACTTTAACCTTGACAAAGTAGGAGTCCATAGGAAGCTTCAGTTGAATGAGTTGGAGGAAATTAGAAATGATGCTTACCAGAGTACAAAAATCTATAAAGAGCAAATGAAAATAAGGCATGACAAAAGTATTCTTAGGAAAAATTTCACACCTGGTCAAAAAGTCTTGCTTTATAATTCTCGGTTGCATTTGTTTCCAGGAAAGTTGAGATCTCGATGGTCTGGTCCGTTTATTGCTCGAATTTTTCATCCATATGGAGCCATTGAGATTGAAAATAAAAAAAATGGTGATGTGTTCAAAGTTAACAGTCAGCGTTTGAAACCATTTTTAGAGTTACTTTCTCAAGAAGGGGAGGAGATCTCTCTGAGTGATCTTGTTTATCAGGATTGACCTATGTGGTCTTGTTGTACATATCTATTTTAGGATTTGTTTTACTTTATTTTTAATTTTTGTTTTGAATTCTAACAACTCATTGTTATTTGATAGCAAGTTTGACCATATCAACCTACCATGAGTCAGGTGATACCTTTTCACTCTTGTCTTTTTGTTTACAAAGTGTGAGTTTGTCCAACATTAGGGACAATGTTGAGTTTAGGTTTAGGGGTATGGTGTTTAATTTGTTGTTTTGTAATTCATTAATTTTTAAAAAAAAAAATGGAAATTTTTCAGAAAAAAAAAAATTTGTTTTCACGCATGAATATTTTGCATTACAAGTTGATTGAGTTTGTGTTTATGATGTGTGAGTAGTATGTGATGCGATATTCCCATTCATGAGAGTAATGATTAGATCGAGCTAAGTGAAGTAATATGGTTTTACATGGGTGAATAGATTAGTAAAATTGAAACCGAAAAGGACGACTTTGACCTATAAGCACAAGCACACATTCATTATGGAAAAAACCAATTGATCTTTGACTATATAGATGAAAAATTAATTTTGCTACAATAAATGGGAGATGGGGAGTTGATATAGTTGAAATGGAGAAAAATTTGAAAATTTATTTTGAAACATAAAATGCAAAAAGTAGTTCTTCGATATGAGTAACCGGACCTTGGTATCACCAATATTATTGTTCATGTAAAAAGGGGATAAAACTAATGAGCATAAATCCTAATAAAGAAGTTAGGGCCTAGTTGGTTGGGATTAAAAATTCTCGCTGGAAAGTCCGGAGCTTAGAAAGATAAAAAGGGATAAAAAGTGGAATGATGGAAGTAATAATTTTTTGGCAAAATTTAATCAATGAAGTAGAAAAAGAAAGATTGAAATACCATAGTAGAATGTTCACAAAAACACGGAGGGTTGTATGGATTGGGAGTAGAAAGTAACGAAATCTTTTACTTTTGTGGGAACCATTCATGACACAAATCTCGAGATTAGTTATTGTTCGGTAGTGAATGGGAGTATTTGCATCCATAATATCTTGTGCATTATATCATGACTTGGTTGATGAGTATGTGAATGCATGAATGTGTGATTATAAAGAATGGAGAAGTTGTGGGTAGTATATCCAACCCTTACTAGAATCGATGTTTGTGGGTATCATCACTGGAAACTCTCACGAGACTATAACTCGTCCACTAGGAGAAACCTAGGGGTTCAAAGGTTTATTGCATATGTTAAATGTAATCGAGACAACCAGCAAAAATGATGTAGTTATAATTTTATTTCTTTTTGTTTTGTTCGAGGAATAGCAAAATATAGGTTTGGGAGTACTTGATAAGTTCATTTTACATACATATTTTATCCCCAAATGTATATTTGTTAGTAGGTAAAACTATTTATTTTAATTAATTTAGAAAGTATAATAATGATAAGTGCACAAAACTTAATTTTTATAATAAAATTGTTGAATAAATCATTTTCAATGTCATTAAATTACATCTACATTTATGTCTTTCATTTATAGGTGTAAAGTGAGAAATGAATCAAATGCACATGGATGAAAGTTGGATGAATCAAATGCACATGGATGAAAGTTGGAAGATTCAAATGCACATGGAAAAAGAACAAAATGTGATGGAAAGTTATGAAAAAATATATATATATATATATATTTCATTACTCTTTACAAGTTGTAATTTGATTCCAATATTTCTCTATAAATATGGATACATCTTGAAGAAGAAGAGGATAAAGAAAAGAAGAGGAAGAAGAAGGAGGAGAGCAAGAAGGATATCAAAGAGGAGAAGAATTTATCTTCAATTTCGGGTTTTATTGTTCTTACTTTATTATTTTCTTTTTAAGCATGTGTAACTAAATCCTCAACTAAGGTTGAGGATGAAACCACCATTTATGAAATAAATTCCTTTTAGTCTTTTATCAATTTCCATGTGTATGGTTTAAATGCTTATGATATTCGCTTCATAGTATTAATTGTTTTAAATTCCTTTCACTATAAATATTATGTATTTATAGTAGTTAAGAATTCTTATCATAATTAATCAAGCTTGGATTTGATGAGTTTATAAGTAAAAATCTTTGATCTTATGTGATCCATTAAATTGCATACATAGGATGCTTAGAATTTTACACTTTAAAGCGAAGGAAAATCTATTTCTTGAAAATATATTTCATTAGTACGTTATTGTTAAATCTTGAGAAAGTAATAAGATTGATTTCTAAATTACTACTCTAAAATTGGAATTGAGAAATGAATAATTAGAAGTTTATGGATTAGTGGTGGTGGATTCCGATACTTTAGTATTTTGTTTCCCTATTATTCTCGCTTTAATTATTTATATTTCGATATTGCATGTTTAGTATAAAAATCACTTCAACAAACAAACTTTGAGAAACTAGGTTAGTTTTAGATTAATTTGAGTTTAATTAAGTTCTCTTTAAAGCATTCCCTTGGTTTCGACATCGTTCTTGCATAACCTAAACTACAATTGATTTGGTGCACTTGCGAGTAATATTTTAAAACACACCAATAACTTCAGAAGTCCAATATTCCAGTTCATGAAGGTCACCCATAGGGTAATCAGGTCACTTCACTGATACCCTTCTCAAATAGAACATCTACATACATGCAGACAAATTAAATAATGTAATTTAGTAATCAAAGAACCATAAAGTGTTTCAATACACATACATTAAGTGGATAAAATTTTAACTCATGTTTCATACCTGAAGGAATAGCATATAGCCACTGTAAGACTATTTTTACACCATCTTCTGGCTACAACATTATTTTAACAAAGAATTCCAGCACATATTTGCACCAGTTGTAAGACGGGATCTTATCAACTTGGTCAATGGCTTCCAACAAACCCAAATGCACATGTCCACGACCCATTGGAGAAAGCACAGATGAACATGCACATAATACAAATAAATGTTTAAATGCATCTTCCTTAGCTGTCTCCAACAATTCAAAGAGTCGTTCCACTTTCCTGCCAGCCTCGGGTCTAAACCCACCATCAACTATCCAAGGGGTATCTTTAAAGAGGCGGTTGAAAGGCATTGTCTCTCTGCCTGGTGGTAACAAAAATATTTCTTGCACCTCGTGTGCAGTCAAATACAGATCAGCCATTTTTTTCAATCTACTAACACAGTCATCCATTTCAAAATTACTAATATGGAAGCTGTATAGGTCATGAGAGATGAAGTCACATTTTAACTTCAAAAGCTCTCTAAAACCCAGCTGCTCCACAACCTTCGGTTTTTCCGCTCCAAGATTCCCAACCACTTGAATAAATTTCTGAACAACACCTCAGTGCCAAGTGCAGTTCTTCTTAAATGTAGCGCCAACCACGCCTCCTTGGTTCTTCGTATGCTCACTGTACAACAATTCAAAATATCACCAACTAGTACTAAATGAATGATAGAAAAACTTTGTAGGCTAATAAATTTTATTGGGTTCAGATACTTCACCTTAGACTTGTCGACCACCTTGCCTTTCTTTTTCGCATCTTCATCCTTCTCTTTTTGGGCACGTTGTCGACCTAGGAAAAGTTACTTCTTGTCATCTTTTAGTTTCTTCCATTGCGCTGCAGCCTGCTTGCAAATGTCAGCATACTAGGGCACCGCGATAACTTTACCCAACATACCATATTTTTTATGGTATTTTTTTAAGTAAGTTGCTCTGTAGATTAAATTATATAAATAACCCAGGAAATTTCCATCATTCCCAAATATATTAAATAGAAATAATACATATAATTGAACATATAATAATTCAGTAAATTAAAGGGGTCTTATTTGTAATAGAAGAATGTTCCAGCTGGGGCCTTAATCTATTCTTCCTCACCACCAGATCCGGAACATGATGGTTCGACAACCTTACTTGACTCGGATGTGGCCTTACTTTTGTTTCGAGTTAATTTTGTGGATAATCTAACCATCTAAGTTAACAAGGAAAAATACCCAAAGTACAACAAGGTTAATTTCAATGGTGTTACTGGGTTACTAACTTATAGCTCTTCAAAATCATGCATTACACCTATGTTACAACTGATGGTCATTTAAGTTATACCCGTGTTAGAACTGATGGTATTCCTGTTACACTTCCAGAACTTTTATCGTATCTTCTAACTAAATTTGAATACTTTTAATTGGGGATTTAGGGACTCCATTAATAGCATGGTCAATCCCATACTTTTAATTGGGGAATTTATATTAAATTTTCATACTTAAACAACAAACTAAAGAAATATGTACATCAAGGTTTATATCTAGGGTTTTACTGACTTATAGCTCTTCAAAATGTGCATTACACCTATGTTACAACTGATGGTCATTTCAGTTACACTTGTGTTACAACTTACGGTGATTCCTGTTATACTTCTAGAATATCTATCAAATCCTCCATGCTTTCAATTTGAATACTTTTAATTGTGGATTTATTTTCTCCATTAATAGCAGGGTCAATCCCATATTAGATTATAAAATATGCATTTAGAAACTAATATGGTGATTTCAGTTACACCCCAATTATAATTTATGGTGATTCCAGTTACACTTCCAGAATATCTAACATATCCTCCATGCTTTCAATTTGAATACTTTTAATTGGGGATTTATTTACTCCATTAATAGCAGCGTCAATCCCATATTAGATTCTAAAACATGTCTTTAGTTTGCAGATTATGAATTAGGAATTGAAGGACAATATATAATAAGAAATATGTACATAAAAGTTTATATCTAGGGTCCTACTGGGTTACTGAATTATACATCTTCAAAATGTTCATACACCTATGTTATAACTGATGGTCATTTAATTTACACCTGTGTTGCAACTTATGGTGATTCCTGTACACTTCTAGAATATCTATCATATCCTCCATGCTTTCAATTTGAATACTTTTAATTGAGGATTTATTTACTCCATTAATAGCAGGGTTAATCCCATTTTAGATTCTAAAGCATGCCTTTAGTTTGAAAATTATGAATTACGTAAAACTGTTTAAAATGGGTATACACTTATGTACAGTTGAAGATGATTTAAGGTACATTTTCATAATATCCAATATATTATTCAACTCAGTGTCATATTATGTGACTATGTAAGATATCCTTCAACTCAGTAATTGTCATTTAAGTTATAGTTGAATAAACAAAATCTTTATCTGTAATTTAAGATTTTTTGAGGTTACGTGGGTGATTAATGCAGATAAATTGAAAAGTAAAGATAAAAGTGTGATCTTTATCTGCATTACTCACACTGGGTTACTGACTTATACATCTTTAAAATGTGCAGTACACCTATGTTACAACTGATGGTCATTTCAGTACACCTGTGTTGTAATTTATGATGATCTTTATTACCCCTCCAGCCCCTGTTTTGTTTGTACCTGTTATAGCAGGGTCAATCCCATATTCAATTTGAATACTTTCATATTATGTGAATATGTAAAATATCCTTCAACTCAGTGATTGTCATTTGAGTTACAGTTATGTTACAATTGATGGTCACTTGAATAGACAAATTCTTTACATATACACATAATCTCTCTACTATATGAAAAAATAAACACACTCCAGAATATCTATCATATCCTCCATGCTTTCAATTTGAATACTTTTAAATGGAAATTTATCTTCTATGCTGTGTAACTATAATAGATGAATGTTTTCCTCAGTTTTCATGTGAGAGTACTGAGAAAGAAGATGAAAAAGACACTTAGCATAAATCAGTGAAAACATTCATCTTCTTTCTCAGTACTCTCATACTCAACTTATGGTCAATCCCATATTAGTTGGAGAAACTAATATGTGAGTGTGCATATTTATTAGGAGTAGAACTTGAACCTGTGTTACACCTGTGGTACAACTTATGGTGATTCCTGTTACACTTCCAGAATATCTATAATATCATCCATGCTTTCAATTTGAATACTTTTAATTGGGGATTTATTTACTCTATTAATAGCAGGGTCAATCCCATATTTGATTCTAAAACATGCCTTTAGAAATTAATATGGTGATTTCAGTTACACTTGTGTCATAACTTATGGTGATTCTAGTTACACTTCCAGAATATCTATCATATCCTCCATGCTTTCAATTTGAATACTTTTAATTGGGGATTTATTTTACTCCATGAATAGCAAGTGAGTAATAATAGTGTGTGAGTAATGCAGATAAATTGAAAATTAAAGATAACACTTTATTATATCTGCATTACTTACACCTATGTTACAACTGATGGTCATTTCAGTAACTTTAATTGGGAATTTATTTACTCCATTAATAGCAGGGTCAATCCCATATTAGTTTCTAAAATATGCCTTTAGTTTGCAGATTATGAATTAGGTAAAACTGTTTAAAATAGGCATTACACTTATGTTACAGTTGAAGATGATTTAAGTTACATTTTCATAATATCCAATATATCCTTCAACTAAGTTTCATATTATGTGAATATGTAAGATATCCTTCAACTCAGTGATTATCATTTGAGTTACACTTGAGTAGATAAAATATTTATCTGTAATTTGAGTTCTTTTCAGGTTGTGTGGGTAAGTAATGCAGAAAAATTTAAAAGTAAAGATAAAAGTGTTATCTTTATCTGTATTACTCACACTGAATTACTAACTATACCTCTTTAAAATGTGCATTACACCTATGTTACAACTGATCTGTTTTTCAGTTACACCTCTGTTGCAACTTATGGTGATTCTTGTTACCCCTTCAACCCCTGTTTTGTTTGTACTTGTTATAGCAGGGTCAAACCCATATTCAATTTGAATACTTTCATATTATGTGAATATGTAAAATATCCTTCAACTCAGTGAGTTACAGTTATGTTATAATTGATGGTCACTTGACTAGACAAAATCTTTATAGATACACATAGTCTCTCTATTATAACAAGTATAAACAAAACAGGGGTTGGGGATAATGGAAACCTAAACACACTCCATATACAGCCCAAAAAACACAATGAGGTAGCATTTAGAAAAATTCAAAATATAGCTTTTGTGGTTATTTACTCCATTAATAGCAGGGTCAATCCCATATTCAATTTGAATAATTTCATATTATGTGAATATGTAAAATATCATTCAACTCAGTGATTGTCATTTGAGTTACAGTTATGTTACAATTGATGGTCACTTGAGTAGACAAAATCTTTACATATACACATAATCTTACTCCTAAAACAAGTACAAACAAAACAGGGGCTGACCCTAATGGAAATCTAAACACGAAATTAGGTAGCATTTAGCAAAATCATATTTCATATTAAGTTATTCATGTAGTTATTGTAAAGTTATCTACTTTAATTTTAAAGTAGGTGCCTTTACAATAATTACAGAAATAAATTAAAAAGAAAGATGATTTTTAGGTATGATAAATAAGAACGAGATGTTTCAATCACCATGCAATCAATTGCATTAAGAAACTAAAAGAGACAAACAAATTCTAAAATTTTCAGAGAGAGTTGGGGATTCGGCTGACCTATTGAGACCTGGTAGTAGTGAGAGTTGGGTTTCGTCGAGTTTGCGCACGTTCCTTCGATTTCTTCAGTCCTTCTATTTCTTCAGAGATGTTTTCAATCACCATGCAAGCAATTACATTAATAAACTAAAAGAGACAAACAAACTCTAAAATTTTCAAAGAGAGTTGGGGATTCGGCTGACCTATTGAGACCTGGTAGCAACGAGAGTTGGGTTTCGCCGATTTTACACACGTTCCTTCGATTTCTTTAGATAGGGTTTGGGATTTTGGAAGAGGAGCTGGTGAAGATCCCTGAAAACACTCAAAAGCACTTTGATTTCTTATGATAGGGTTTGGGATTTTGGAAGAGGAGCTGGTGAAGATCCCCGAAAACACCCAGAAGCAATTTGGTTTTAGGGTTTGAAAAAAAACTAGGATTTGATTTAAGTATTAATTTCAATGGCGATGGGTTGAAATTGGTAAACCCTAAAACTGAGAGATAAAATATATAGTATGGGGGAGGGAGAGATAGAGAAATGTTTGAATTCTTCAGAGAGCTTCGCCGAAAATGGGTAATGGGGTTTTAGTGGGAAATATTGTGATATACAAAGCATTAAATGGCGTGTCTTCTCAAGCTTCAGTGGCCTCGCGTTTTCCCAATGCATATGGAGTACTATATCAAATTGAAGTTAATCAAAGTAAATGTATTTAGAATTATATAACTAAATCCTGTGAAATTACAATTCTGTCTAAAGCAAATGAATTCTGCAGTAAAAAAAAAAAAAAACTTAATTAGCTTACATGGCTCTACATAAGCAATTAGGACCCACATTGAGTTATTGGATGACGTGGCGCAATTTAAACCCTTGGATCCGAATTGGAGAGGAATTGGAGGGGATGGCATTGGAGAGGATTCATTTCCCTTCATTGCCCTCAACTAATCACGCAAGTGACTTACATGATGTCACGGGTCCAACTTTGCAAGTCAAAAAACAACTCTACTTTTATACATATTGTTTATTTTACCCTTTCTCTCTGCAAATTACAAGATGCCATGAATTAATGAATACACTATTTCTCCCTCTACATTAAGTTCTCTCTAAAACAGAAAATACACTATTTGGCCCCGTTTGGAAATCGTGTTTTTGTTTTTGTCCTCTTAAGAACAAAAAATATTCTTGTCCATGTCCTTGTTTTCTACCTTAAAAAAAAAATACAATTTTTGTTTGGGAAAAAAAAACCAAAAACACAAGTCTTCTTCTTCTCCTACACACACACAGACATTCACACACACGGGGTTTCAATTTTGACTATTGGGTGTCGAATGTGGTGGAGGGGGTTCGATGGTGGTGGAGTTGCAGTTACATATGGTGGAGAGGGGTTCAATTTAGTGGTTACAAATTGTGGAGAGGGGTTCGAATTGGTGTTTCGATTTAAGGTTTGGAGAGTCAATCTAGGGGTTGTGGTGGTGTCAGCGGGTGGTGGGATGGTGGTGGTGGTGGTGGTGGTTGGTGGTTGTGGTGGTTGCAGTGGGTGGTGGGGTGGTGGAGATTGGTAGTGGTGGCTAGGGTTCTGTGTGTATATATATATATATATGTGTGTGTGTGTGTGTGTGTGTGTGTGTGTGTATTGGTGTTCAATTTGGGGGTTTGATGGTGGTCGAAGGTTGTTGTTGGGGTAGTGAAGGGTGGTGGTGGTGGCGGTGGTGGCCGGTGGTGGTGGCGTTGGTGGTGGTTGAGGGTGGAGGGTACCGATTGCAGAACTGTTCATCCCAATTTTCATAATTTTTTTTTTTTTGGAAAATCCCAAAGAGAACAAAAAAAAAAAGTTTTTGGTGTTCCCTTGTTTCTACTATTCACGAAAACACTTTCCAATTTGAGAACAGAACAAACAGTAAAAATAATTGTCAAACACCTTCTGTTCTCATGAACAATGCCAAAAAAAAAAAAAAACCAACAGAAAACATCATTTCCAAACGCACCCTTTCCCTCTCTAGGATTCTTAGACTCTTGTTACAAGATGCCATGATCCTTACGTTCTCTCTAAAATAGTTCCTTTTTGCCATGCAATTTATTGGACACGTGGCATCATGTAAGCCACTAATGTGATTAATGGAGAGTAGCGGATAGGACTTCCACCGTAGAGGATCCGGATCCTACCACCGGCTATTTTGCTGTAACAAAACTATAGTATAGGGTTTCAACCAGAACATGATGGGAAATTACAATAGATTTTAATGCATTTAACCCCAGTTTGAACTCAAGTAGTGATTAATGATTTTAGGCAAAAATGCATATTACCTCCCTGGAATTTCAAAAAATGGCAGAAAAACCCTAAAGCTATTTTTTCCCAATTTAGTCCTTGGCGTTTGCAAAGGTTGCGAAAACCCTGGATCCACCCGAAGTCAACTAGAATAAATGTAAAATGTATCCAAAATACCCCAATGGATAATATACATTTTTGCCTAAAATACCGCTTGTCTTAGGCCAAATAAATAAGAAGCTCCTCCTTATAACATATATGTTCCAATTATAAAAAAATATGTGTATATGAAATTAAAATAAAATAAACTTGCTTCAAAACTTTTGTAGCTTTGCTCTTCCTCAATGTATACTTTCTCTTTCAAAACCAAACTCCATAGCAATCAGAATTCGTCAAAAGCTCCAATCACTACCAGCATCCACGTTTTATAAATAATAATAAAAAATAAAAAAAACAACTCGATGACCCAAGAGCCATCGATGATTGAGCTGTGGCGCCGTCTGTGGGTTAGAATAATAAGATTCTTGTTAAAGCTAGCTAGGATTGTTGTTGTGTAGTTAGAGGTGGGCTAGTGATTACTGTTTCGAATTAACTGATTATTATTTTTTGGATGAGAATTAGGACAAATAATTTTTTGCACCAGTATATTGAAAAGATAGCCAATGAAAATGTTCGCGAACAGGTTAAATTTCATTTAACATTCATGAGGAAAATCTATAAAAAAAAAAAATCATAGTAGGATGATATTTCCGAAGTCGATCAACTACAAAGAATCGGAGATAGGTTTAGAAAAGAAATAAAAAAAAAAAAAAAGAGGATAGAGGAAGAGGCGCGTCTGATATAGGGAGAGCAAGTCGTGTAATATTCCATTATTTACTTATTTAATTTTAATTTTATAAAAATATATTTATTTTTAATTGAGCCACCTAGATTGGAAGGAGAAGTTTCCTACTTATATGACCAGATAAGCATTATCATAAAATTTATGTACATCTTATTAGTACATAAATAAATTTAGGATTAATTATATTGAGACCCCTTGAATTTTGGATCAATGTCACTCAAACAGTGGTCAACGTGATTGTTGGCCACTTGCCCCTCTGAACTTTGATTTTTCTTGCAATCACACCCCCTGTAGGGATTTTTGACACTTGAAATTACTCTTGTACCCATTGTTCATTATTAAAGTCACATGTATGAGCTTGGTTAATTTTGAGGACCAAATTGCCCCTGTTTGCTATTATGAATTGGCGCAATGTACAGTGATATTGGTTATTTTTTGTGCTTGTATGTTATCTAATTGCGATATATTTTTAGTTTGTGTATATTTTGTGTGCTTGTATGGTATGTAATGATGAAAATTTGGGGCTTTATGAAATGTTTTTTATAAAGGGAAAACAACAACAAAATTTCAAAAAGTAACATTTTTTCATCATCACAGAGCATGCAAGCAAAAAATAAATAAATTCAAAAACTCCCTATATTTCAGCATTATATAGTAGAAACACACCAAAAATAACAAAAAAATTACCAATTTTCATAAATGCCAAACACCAAAAAAAAATAAAAAAATTCAGAAGGTGCCATTTTTCCATCATTAGAGAGCATACAAGCAAGAAAAAAAATTTATTTCAGGAACTCCCTATATTTCACCATTATAGCAAAAACACACCAAAAATATTACCAAATTTCATTAAGGCCAAACACCAAAAAAATAAATTAGAAGTTACCAATATCATACAGAGATTCAAAGGTTAAAATTTGGTTGCAGAGTTTGTGTATGAGTCACTATACATTGACGTCAATTTATAACAGCAAACAAAGGCAGTTTGGTTTTCAAAATTAACCAAGCTCATACATGTGACTTTAATAATGAACAAATGGTAGAAGAGTAATTCCAAGTGCCAAAAACCCCTCCAGGGGGTGTGATTGCAAGAAAAATCAAAGTTCAGGGGGCAAGTGGCCAACAATCGCGTTGATCACTTTCTGAGTAACATTGACCCAAAGTTTAGGGGATCTCAGTGTAAATAACCTATAAATTTAATCTACATATGTGTTAAAATTATAGTTATTATATTATGGGTAAATAGCTTAAAACCCCCCTCAAGTTTACTCTTTTTCCCTACTATACCCCTCAATTAAATTTAGCCCGCTAAACTTTCAGTTTTTTGCACCATGAACTTGCTCTCCAAACTTTTTACCCTTTTGCCCTCCAAACTTTTTATATTTCCACCTTGCATTTAACCCTCTTATAAGGTAAAGTGCAAAAAACCAATTTGCCATAATTCTATTATAAAAGATTATCATACCCTTACTATTATATTTCTTAATTCTTTAAATTACAAAAATATTATTTCTTTTAGTTAGAATATTAATTCTACCATTTACCTTTAATGTATTAGATTAAATATATTCTCAAATACTAAAAAACAAATTGTAAGTTCTAATTATTTTATTTGTAAATCAATTAACTCGTTTTTAAATTTTAGTTTGATTTAAATCATAAAACTCATTATCCTAATTAATATTTTTATGCCAAATGAAACTTCTTTTCATAAAAATATATTCATAAATAAATCACAAATTACTTAATAATAAACACCTATTAATTTTCTCATGTTATATATATATATATATATATATAGTTCCGTTTAGCATGTACTCTACATGCTAAACCGTCATCAATGCATATGAAATTTGGAAATTTCATAGAATCTACCAAATGTATGGACATGCATTCAAATGCCCTAATTGTATATTTAACCAAAGAACCTACCAAGTTCCCATCCAACACAAGATAATGAACACCTAAATAATAAGAAGCAAATAAAACTCATTCTCGGAAAGAAAATAAAGACATTAAAAAAATAATAATATCCAAATCTGAAACCCAAGGTACTGAAAATCATATCATATAATTGGACCTAAATCTTGTTCATCTCACATCCCCTATCTATCATCTTCCAAATTATACAACACTTGATTTTTTTTTTCCCAAAAAATTATAGAAAATCAACTAAAGGGATACTAGTTAAACATTTAAATCTTTAAAGAATTACCTTTGCAACTACCATTTTATTGTCTATTTCTGTGTGTACAAAAGGCACTGAAGTCATTTACTAAAAAAATGTTTGTTGTTTTAGTGAATGTCTTTCTTTCTCAGTAAGAGCTAAATTTGACAAAAAAAAAGAAAAAGAAAAACCTAAGTAGACAATTGCTTTAAACAGCTATAGAAGCTAAAACCCAGAAAGTCAAAGCTAGTACCAAAGAACAAGAGATAACAAAAGACTTATCGATAAGAGCTTTTGGAGTAGAAATCTTCAGTATACTTATTTTCTCATGTTATATATATAGGGATGACAATTTGCCCCGCCCCACCATGTTTATAACAGTTTTGGGTGCCCCGTTTATACTATATGGGTGGGGATGGAGTTGGGGAAATATCCTCACATAAACGGGACGGGAACGGTTTTAGGTGTCCTCGCCCCGTTTAGACATATTAGAATAAAAAATAAGTGTAACCCACTAATCCTAAATTTTATTTTTGTTGTTGTCTAGATTGAAGTGAACGTAATATTGGACAAACTTCTTTGTTGTTGTTATTTTCCCTAAAATGTATTATAATTTGGATTGTTGGATAATTTGATATTTATTTAGTTTCTATAATCTTGAATTTCGTGTTTTAAGTATATGATTTTGTAGAATTGTTTAATTTTAAAGTGAAATATTCAAAAAATTTAGTTGTTAGCGGGTACCCGCGGGCACCTAACGGTTTTAAAAAATCCAACGGGGACGGGGACGGGGTGACCTCCCACCCCGTTTAGCCGATTTTGGGCAGGGATGTGATATGGATTTCTTAACGGTTATTGGGGCGGAGCAGGGTACACCCGCCCAGAACCGCACTCGTTGTCATCCCTATATATATATATAACATGAGAAAATTAACTGGTGTTTATTATTAAGTAATTTGTGATTTATTTATGAATATATTTTTATGAAAAGAAAGTTTCATTTGGCATAAAAAAAAATTAATTAGAATAATGAGTTTTATGATTTAAATCAAACTAAAATTTAATAACAAGTTAATTGATTTACAAATAAAATAATTAAAACTTATAAAAAACAAATAGCATTTGAGAGTTTATTTAGTCTAATACATTAAAGGTAAATGGTAGAATTAATATTCTAACTAAAAGAAATAATTTTTTTGTAATTTAAAGAATTAAGAAATATAATAGTAAGGGTAGAATAGTCTTTTATAATAAAATTGGGGCAAATTAGTTTTTTGCACTTTATCCTATAAGAGGGTTAAATGTATGGTGGAAATATAAAAAGTTTGGAGGACAAAAGGGTAAAAAGTTTGGAGGGCAAGCCTATGGTGAAAAAAAATGAAAGTTTAGATGGCTAAATTTAGTTGAGGGGGCATAGTAAGAAAAGAGAGTAAACTTGAGGGGGGTTTTAAGCTATTTACCCTTCCATTATTGTATAAAAAGTTATGATTTTCAAGTTATCTTACCGAATATGTTAACAATGATTATGTAAATTAAACTTAACTAAGTCCAACATGATATTTTTGGGTGTATTTTTATTTTAATTACTTTAATGTATGAATTGGGTAGCCAAAAATTAAAAAAAAAATTATTTATTGAAAAACAATTAAAATAAATTATAAATACGTAAAAAATAGTTTAGGAGATTTTTTAGGAATTATATTTATATATTGTTGTTCAACTGCTTTGTAATTTTAATATTTCTTATCACGTAAATTAAAATTAACCATATATAAGACATATTCGATTAAAATCAATTACTCTTTCTTAAAAAGTATGCTTACTTTAATAACCCAGGAGTATTTTAAAAGACTAGATAAAAAATTAACAACTGAACAAAAAAATATATATAGATATATATAATTGGGGAAAACTACCCAATTCATGTTAATTGGGTCCTTCATTAAATTGAAATGTATAGGGAATTTGTTGATAGGGCATGATTTTAAAAACATAAAGATATTTTATAAAATAATTCTATATACGTATGCAACTTGAATTATCTTTATTTTTTAATATAAAAGTATAGTGAAGATGCCGATTCACATTTAACATTTTAGGGTGTGTTTGGTTAGTGATAGGTGCTCAATATTGTTCATTTTAAACCCCTATCTAGCATTTGTTATGTCTTTACATTCCATTATTTGATATTTTTATGCCGTTTGTGTGTTTAAACGTGTTTCAGGAACTTAATGAAGATTACGAGCTAACTTTGGTGAATTAACTAGAGAAGTGCTTATGTCTACTCAAGAAGAGAGCAAAAGAGGTGTTTTCATGAGGAAAGTGTCTCCCGAATGGCAGAAACGTCATTTTTTCGAGCCGTAACTTCAAGAATCGTAACAAGCGAGTCAATGAGGTTCAAATGACACTATTCCCAAGAAAAGTTGGTTTCAGGGGTTTTGCTACGCACACATCCAATAGCTAAAACTGGCTGGAAAGTACTATTTCTATGCATCTGTTACGCATCCCAAATTAAATACACATCAGCTTACTGCTTCAAGCGTAGTAACCCCTACGGAGGTTTTTCAGCACAAATTTCAGTCAACTTCGGGCGCTCATATCTCAGTCAAAACATATCTAAATGGGGTGATTCTTGACCATAACATTAAGAGTTTGAAGTCAGCTTTCCAAAAATCTATTACACACCTCTATATAATCTGTGTAACTCCAGATATGATCAAAAGAGTGAGAGGTGTCCTCCAGAAAAACCTTGAAATTTCATATTCGGGCCAAAATCCTAGTTTGACCCGAATTGACCCGGATGCTTTTGTATTCAACTCCAACACCTATATGCACATTTTTTTAGACATATTATACATTAGATTGAAGGGTTTTGTCAAGTTTGGAAGAAAATCACATAAAAGGGGAATCATACACTCAATAGGAAAGGAAAGGCAATTAGGGTTTGCCTCACCTTTGTCTATGAATACCAAGGTCTGCTATAGATTTTAGGGACTTCTTTCTACCCAATTTTCAAAGTTTTCTTTTCAGATTCATATCATAAAAAGGGAGGACCCATTCAAGACCTAGAGATTCGAAGAAGACGACCATGGAGGGCGATTCTACATCAACAATGGAGTCACCTTCTACAATGAGCAACTAATTAAGTATCTAGGGTAGGGTTTTCTAGCAAACCTTAGCCAAATAATGTAGTTATTTTATTTGTTTTCAATTGTAACGAGGGGAAGCTGTGACCATACTATGATGATTGATTGTAGATGTGTGATCATTTTTATTCTTGACGCAAGATTATATATTTGTTCTTAATTCTTCTCTTTGATTGAATGAATATATCTTCTTACACAATCACGTTATCATAAACATAGTGTGATTTTCTACATCAATGGTGCTTAACACTTGAAACCCTAGATTGACACAGGTCATGCCTCAGCGATATGACATAGACATGCTTTAGTTTAATTTCATGTTGTATGGTATATTATAGTAAAGTAATTTGCATGCACTAGTCATACTATGTCCAGAGATGGGTTGTAGCGAATCCGGTAGATAGTATCCTTTTTGGGAACGTATTCGATTATTTACGGTACGACCTGATTCACAGTGATGGATCGCCCTGTTACAATTGAGCAGGTAGAGAATTATATTATGCGGTTAGTGGTGGAGTATGGAAACCCTAGATTTTGTTTCTATTATTCTTGTCTTAATCTATCGTTACTTACTTTCTGAGTTAATTTGTTAATCAATCACAACCTACAAATCATATTTTTTCTAGTAATTTAAGAGTATTATTTTACAAGAATTCATAATATGACTTAATCTCTATAGGATCGATAACCTTTCACAAGCCATTTCTATACTACAATTGACTCGTTCGCTTGCGATAGGTAAAACCTAGGTCGTCTTAAGAGTGTGTTCTTAACACATAGTTTTTGGCACCCTGAGCCGACATCAATTTTTTGGCACCGCTGCCAGGGACTAACGGATATTATGAACTTTAGTAATTTAGTATATTTTAATTGTTTGTATTGTATTATATCTAAAGTTGGATTGTGTGTTTTTGCGAGGTACATTGAAAAACGCGAAGGAAATCGGCGGAGTAGTGACGATTGCATCATCGGACCACTTGTGAGTTTTAGTGCATCTTAATTTTACGCATAATTTTTGCTTTATTTTCTGTCCATAGTTTTTATTATAAAAAAAAGAAAATAGAAAAAAAGAGAAAAATCTTCAGTTTTCATGTAAACTGGCAGAAAGTGAGATTTTCGCAAAAGATGATAGGATTTTGAGTGGAAAATGGCCAATAAATAAAACTCACTTGTATGGTGAGCCCAGTTGATTTTAGGCCGAATCGTGTCGTTTAGGACCTCAAAACCACGATTTTGTGATTGTCAGGAAAAAAAAGAAGATGTATAATGGTTATACCAATTTGGTGAGTACTCCATATTATTATTTTTATAACCTGGATTGGAGAGATCATCCCAATTTTCAATACCAACAACCAGGTATAGGAAATTCATATCAAAGCTTTAATGAGGATCCACGATATTTCGATCACGGATTAGGGTATCGATCGTATAGTTAATATTATTATCCTCAACCATCGAATCAATTCCAATTTGAAGAGTCAAGTGCATATTCGCGTCCGGAGCCATTTTCTTTTGATAAATGCTTAGTAAATTTGAGTGAAATGAGAGCAAGAGGAATAGCCTGTCTAGAGTCATTATCTTCTAGAGAAAAATTCCTAGCATCTTTGAGCGAAATCGAGACCCCTCGAAATTGTGAGGAGATCACATACAACCGAGACAATTCATACTTTTCGAATACTGAAAATCCTCAATCATTCACTACTCAGGATTTTTAGTCCAATAATACCCAATTATTCCAACCCTCTGGCCAAAATTCAAAATATGATGCCTAGATCAATTGGTGATGGAGATAAACTGATGAACACCTTGAGAGAGATTGAAAATCAATTGAACTCTAATTCTCAAGCTTTGGTTAGGTTAGGAATTCAAGGAGAGAAACTAGTTAATGTTGTAATGAAAATGAAGGAAATGCCAAATCAAGTAGTAGATAATTTTTAAGATGAGGAAGATGGGTAAAGTGAAATAGCGGAAAGTTTTGAAATTAAGAGTGACATATCATAGGACGAGTGTACACAAACCATTTCTTTTCCACAAGAGCCAAAAGAGACACCATTTGAATGTAAAACAATATTTACCCAATGTGTTGAGGAGTTGTGTTTTAAAGATAAAAAGAGGGGATGAGTACTATGTAATTGAAGGGATTAATGAGTTGGTGAATAACCCATTACTTTATTTGTTGACAGAAGAATCATTGGACATAGGTGTTAAACATGGGATGAAGGTAGAGCATGACAGATGAGAGAAAGTTTATGATGATTATTATGTGCTTGATGTCTTGCTCATTACTGAATATTCGCAATAGACACCGTGGGCTGATTTACTTCCCACACTTGCTCCGCAATGTGGTCGAAGTGTAAAAGAGAGGAAGGGTGTTGGATAGCCCTTTGCGGAACCATCACGCCAAAGACGTTAAACATTGGTCATAGGTTGTGAAAGTTAGTTTCTAGCCTCAATTTGTAGAATAGTAGGTCATTTAATTTTTGCAAATTTCAATTTTTAGAGATTATAGGCCCTTAAGGCCAAATCATGTTTATTTCATCAAAAAATAAATAGAAAACAAAACACTCATTCCTTGTGCTAAATTGAGTGATAATTTTCATAAAGCGATACTTGTATTTCTTATTCCCTTGCTATGATATTGGGTATTTGTGTTTTGTTGAATATTTATACAGGTAGCTCGATTCAAGTTTGGGGGGGGGGGGGGGGGGGGGAACGAACATGAAGAAAAGAAATTATAGAACTGCACTTCAAGGGTAACTATATTATTTCTTATGAGTATGATGGTGAATCATGATGATATGGTTTAAATTAAGTTTGGGGGGAAGGAATAGTTGGTTGTATAGTTAGTATAGGGAATGATTGAAAAAAAAAATTGAAATTGAAAGAAAAACAAAATTGAAAATTTTAAAATTTTTGAAGAAATTTTTTGTTTCCACGTATGAATATTTTGCATTACAAGTTGATTGAGTTTGTGTTTATGATGTATGAATAGTATGTGATGCGATATTCCCGCTCATGAGAGTAATGATTAAATTGAGTTAGTGAAGTGATGTGGTTTTACATCGGTGAATAAATTAGTAAAATTAAAACCGAAACTGACAACTTTGACCTATAAGCACAAACACACATTCATTATGGGAAAAAGAGTTGATCTTTGACAATGTAGTTGAAAAATTAATTTTGTCACAATAAAATGGGAAATGAGGAGATGATATGGTTGAAATGGAGAAGGTTGAAAATTTATTTTGGAAAATAAATGCAAAAAGTTGTTCTTCGATCTGAGTAACCGGGCTTTGGTATCACCAATATCATTGTTCGGGTAAAAAGGAGAGAAAACTAATAAGGATAAATCCCAATAAAGAAGCTACGACCCAGTTGGTTGGGATTAAAAATCCTCGCTGAAAAGTCCGGAGCTTAGAAAAATAGAAGGGACGAAAAGTGGAATGATGGAAGGAATAAGTTTTTAAAAGAAAATAGCAAAGTTTGATCAATGAAGTAGAAAAATAAAGATTCAAATATTATAGTAGAATGTTCACAAAACACGGAGGGTTGTCTGGATTGGGAGTAAAAAGTAACGAAATCTTTTACTTTATTGGGAACCATTCATGACACGAAGTTCGAGATAGTTATTGTTTGGTAGTGAGTGGGAGTATTTGTATCCATATTATCTTATGCATTGTATCATGACTTGGTTAATGTGTGTGTGAACTCATGATTGCGTGATTATAGAGAATGGTGAAGTTATGGGTAGTATATCCAACCCTCACGAGATTTCACTCGTCCACTCGGTGTTGCCGGAGGGTTTAAAAGGCTTGTTACACGTGCTAAGTGTAATCGTCAACCCTTGCGAAGGCAAATGAGTAGTATAGATTAGTCTAGATTAGTATAGAGTAGCTAGAATAAAGATCATCACAAGTGATAGGTGTCAAATATTAGTCATTTTGACCCCTTAACTCACTATTGTTACATTCTTTCATTCCATTATTTGGTATTTGTATATTGTATGTGTGTTAAAGCATGTTTCAGGAGCTTAATGAAGAAATATAGCAAACTTCGGTGAATTAATTGAAGAGTGTGTTCTTTCTATCCAATAGGAGAGTCAAAGAGGTAGTCCGAGACAAAAATGGCTCCCGGATGGCAAAAACGGCATTTTCAGAAGTTGTCATCTTCAGCGAAAAGTATCATGGGTTCGAGTCGGACGTTTTGGCGCATTCACAAAAAAAGTGGGTTTCCATAAAAAAAAAAAACTACGCTTGTGCCTACGTTTCCAGTACCAAAAAGTGGCTAGAATTGCAAAATCTACGCTTGGACTTACGCTTCAGCTACGCTTGAAGCATAGCCTCCAAGCGTAAGTGCGGCAACTTTGAGGATTTATACTTGATTTTTCTATTTCACCCCGGGTTTAATTGGAAGACATGACCCCGACTACAGACCTCTGTATACATGTATATACACTTATATTTAGAGTTTTGATATGTTTTGAGAATGAAAAGACTGAAAAAGGTCTTTCTATTCCATTGCTTATATATACAAGACCATACATCAGACGTGATATAGATTATACGGTTGAGTTGGAGAGTTCTGTGAGACGTTCATTCAAAAGGTTCATTCATTCAGACTTGCTACTGTTGAGAGCCATATTCAAGCCTAGAGATCCAAAGAAGAAGATTATGGAGAGCGTTTCTACATCAACGATGCAGTCACCTTCTACCATGGTCAACTAACTCGGTATCTAGGGTTTTCTAGCAAAACCCTAGCCAAGTAATGTAGTTCTTTTATTATTTTTAACTATAAACGAGGGGAAACTGTGACCATACTGTGATAATTATAGTAGTTAAGAGACCATACTGATTTGCAATATAAAATTATATGTTTGTTATAAATTCTTGTCTTAGATGAACTAAATATATTATTTTACACAATTATGATTATTCAATATGGGCTAGAACTCGGATGCTTAATCATGGTTTTCTACACAATGGTGGTAATGAAACTTGAAACCCTAGGTTGACATAGATCGTGCCTTGGCCATTTAATATAGACATGCTTTAGTTTATTTTCATGCATTAGGAGTAGATTATAATAGTATAATTGACATGTACTAGTTAGGTCAGTCATGAGACGGGTTGTTGCGATCCAGTTGATGATACTCCTTTTTGGGGTCGTATTTAGCTATCTGCGATACAACCTGATTCACAGTTATGGATCGCCCTCTTACAGTTGAAACAATAATGAACTATATTATGTTGTTAGTGGTGGAGTGATGAAAACTCTGATTTTCTCTCTCATCTGAATCACAATCAATTTACTTGTTTTTTAGATAATTCATAGTTAAAATAGATAATTTGGTCTTTGACCACCCAATCAAACAATTTTTAGAAATATAATTCAGTATTTTTAAATTATTAAAGTGAACAATCTCAGTCTTTATGGGATCGATATCCCTTACTCAAGCCATTTGTTATTCTACAATTGATACATGCGTTTGCGTAGGGTAAAACTTAGAGTCGTTAATGTGTCATTTTTAACCATATATTTTTATACACCTGACGGTCACATCAACAAGGTAGTTTTCTTGAGTTCATTGATAAGAGACTAGTAATATGTAAGTTTGGGGGTGTGATGGGTGCTCAATATTGTTCATTTTAAGCCACTATCTTGCATTTATTATGTCCTTATATTCCATTATTTGATATTTTTATGCTATTTGTGTGTTTAAGCGTGTTTCAGGAACTTAATGAAGATTACGAGCTAACTTTGCTGAATTAACTAGAGAAGTACTTATGTCTACTCAAAAAGAGAGCAAAAGAGATTTTTTCAAGAGGAAAGTGTCTCCCCTAGGGTAGAAACGTCATTTTTTCTAGCCGTAACTTTAAGAATCATAATAAGCGAGTCGAGAGGGTTCAAATGACACTATTCCTAAGAAAAGTTGGTTCCGGGGGTTTTGCTACGCATGCCCTACGCATCCAGTAACTAAAAATGGCTGGAAAGTGTTATTTCTATGCATCTGCTACGCATCCCAAATTAAATACGCATTCAAGCGTAGTCATAGCTACACTTCAAGCGTAAGGGAGTTTTTCAGCACAAATTTAAGTCAACTTTGGGCGGCCTTATCTCGGTCAAAACAGATCCAAATGAGGTGATTCTTAACCCTAACATCAAGAACATGAAATCAGCTTTCCAAAAGGCTATTACACGCCTCAATCCAATATGTGTAGCTCCAGATATGATCAAAAGAGCGAAATGTGTCCTGCAGGAAAAACTTGAAATTTCATATTCGGGTCAAAATCCTAGTTTGACCCGAATTAATCCGAATTGACCCGGATGACTTAGTATTAAACTCCAACACCTATATGCATGCTTTTTAGACATATTATACATTATATTGAAGAGTTTTACTCATTTTAGAAGAAAATCACATAAAAGGGGAATCTTACTCTCAATAGGAAAGGAAAGGCAATTAGGGTTTGCCTCACCTTTGTCTATAAATAACAAGGTCTGCTACAGATTTTGGGGACTTATACCCAATTTTTAGAGCTTTCTTTTCAGATTCATATCATAAAAAGGGAGGAGTCATTCAAGACCTAGAGATCCGGAGAAGACAACCATGGAGGGCGATTCTACATCAATAATGGAGTCACATTCTTCCATGAGCAACTAATTCGGTATCTAGGATTTTCTAGCAAAATCCTAGCCAAGTAATGTAGTTCTTTTATTTGTTTTCAACTGTAACGAGGGGAAGCTGTGACTATACTGTGATGATTGATTGTAAATGTGTGATCGTTTTTATTCTTGACACAAAATTATATATTTCTTCTTAATTATTGTCTTAGATTGAATGAATATATCTTCTTACACAATCACGTTATCATAATCATAGTGTGATTTTCTACATCAATGGTGTTTAACACTTGAAACCCTAGATTTACACAGGTCATGCCTCGGCGAGATGATATAGATATGCTTTAGTTTAATTTTATGCTTTAGGAGTAGATTAGAGTAAAGTAATTTGCATGCACTAGTCATACTCTATCTGGAGATGGGTTGTAGCGAATCCGGTAGATAGTATCCTTTTTGGGGACGTATTCGACTATTTGCGGTACAACCTGATTCACAGTGATGGTTCGCCCTCTTGCAATTGAGCAAGTAGAGAATTATATTATGCGGTTAGTGGTAGAGTATGGAAACCCTAGATTTTTTTTTCTATTATTCTTGTCTTAATCTATCTTTACTTGATTTCTTAGTTAATTAGTTAATCAATCATAACCTATAAATCTTATTTTTTTCTAGCAATTTAAGAATATTATTTTACGAGAATTTAGAATATGATCGACTTAGTCTATGTGGGATCGATAACCTTTCACAAGCCGTTACTATACTACAATTGACTCGTGTGCTTGTCATAGGTAAAACCTAAGCCGTCATAAGGGTGTGTTCTTAACACATATTTTTAGCCATCCTGAGCGGATATCAGTTAGATAGAACTTGCTAGAAAAGAAACATAAAATTTTAATTTTTTTTGTGGGAATTTGATTAAATGATTAGGAAAATTTTCAGGAAAATAAGTTTATCGCACCCTTTTATTTTTCTAAAAACGATTCCCACAAAAAGTAGAGGAAAATTTCAGTTTTTTGTGCAAGTTGGAAGCCTACATTTTCGTTTTCCCTTATACCCTTACATATAAGGTGTTTTATTCTTTATAGAATTCTATTAAATTTGAATATGACAAAAATTTTGAAGATGTATTACTAAAAACAAATTACTCACCTAACATTTAATTTTTTTGATTTAATTATTTATTTTAAAAGAAGCATTTGAAATTTAATGTTATAAATCTTATGAGATTTTTCTCATATTAATATATATATATAACAAATTAGAATTGACTTAAAAATTATATTATATATTTTTAATTATTTATTACTTTACTGTTATTAAATGATGAATAAAAATAGTATATGAAGAGAATTATATTTAATATAAATATTTTTATTTTTATTTATATAAAATTACGTGGGTAGTTTTGGAATGTAAATCAATTTCTTTTCACCTTTTGCCGTACAAACTAATAAAATAATATTTTCTTTTAACTTTCTTGAAAATCGTTCTTTCTAGATACTAGAAACCTGATTTTCTTTTTTCTTTGTTTTTACTTTCTTTTACTTTCAATTTTTATCATATTTTCGTTTAACATGGACGCTTAACGATTATAGTTGGTTAGAATTGGATAGTTACGACTGAAAGTCAAATTAACTAGAGTTGAATTAGGACTAAACATTTCATATGAGTTCAAGTTTTTAATTATATGATTTTGTGAGATGGTATAATTTTTAAAAGCATATTAAGACCAATAATTACTAGGAACTCTTAGGGTCCGTTTGGATAGGTTGTTTTCTGTACTATTTTTTTACTGTTCACCCAATTTAAGAACAAAAACATGTTTGGCAAATAAATAAGGCTGTTTCTTTCTCTAGCACAGTAAAAAAATTTGTCCCAAAATTCACCCAATTTCGAGTACAGATTTTAATTGTATTTGGTGTTTTATTACTGTACAATACATACATCATAAAAACATATCTTACAAACACTTTTCTTCAAATCTCAGAAACTATTTTTCGTCTCTTCTCTGGCGGCCGCTCTTGCATCTCCACAAACCCTAACCCTAGCCAGTCGCCTCTCTCGCAACTCCACAAACCCTAGCCGGTCGCCTCTCTTGCATCTCCACAAACCCTAGTTGGTCGCCTCTCTCGCATCTCCAGAAACCCTAGCTGCTCGCCTCTCTCGCATCTCCAGAAACCCTAGCTGGTCGCCTAGCTGGTCGCCTCTCTCGCATCTCCAGAAACCCTAGCTGGTCGCCTCTCCACAAACCCTAGCTCGATACCTCTCTCGCCTCTCCACAAAGCCTCACTCTCCAGACTGACCTTCGGTCTATACAAGCGTTGAAGGTTCGTTCTCTCTCTGCGATTTTCCGTTTTCCTCTCTTTACTGTGTTCGATTTCGAATTTGGGTGGAAATATATATGTATATGTGTATATATGTATAGCTATGTATATATGTATATGTATATGTGTATATATGTATATGTATATGTGATAGATCTATTCTTCTTAAATTTCTGTAGTTTCAATTTTTTGTTCGAATTTAGGATTTTCTTGTTGAATCGAATGGGATTTTCTGAATATAAATAGGGATTTTCGGCTTTAGGGTTCAATTTTGGGTTTCAAATTAGGTTTCTCTTGTTCAAGTTATATGCATTTGATTTTTTAGTTTCTTGTATTGATTGAGAGTAGATCCATAATGCACTGATTCTGTCAACTGGTAGTAGTGTATATGCCATCAATTTAATTAGTAAATTTTGAGTCCCTGTTGCAAATATAGACAAATTTCATGACTGTGTTATCCCCTGTATCCCCTTAAGAATTCTGCTACATGCTAATTGAAAATGCCTCAAAGTTATATGCTTTGAGCCTCAATATTATAAGATTATGGCTGATCTTATAACATTAAGGATAGGACTAGAGAAGTGATATTGCCCACCCAACTGTAAATCATGAAGAATACATTTTTCTCAATCATTTAGAGTTGCTTTGAGTGAATATCAAAAGGCAAAAATGACACTTCAGACAAAAAGGTTCAACTCAAATCTGCTTTGCTAAGATGAAATTTGATTAGTGTCGTAGTTGTGATGAAAGGACGTTATTGACAAGATTGTCATAATCTGGTTCTGTAAAAACAGGTTTTTTTTGCTTCTTCTTTTTATCCATGAGAGACCATTAAATGCTTTTGGTTTGGCTTCTCAATATTATTGAGTTGGGCAACGGTGCTTCCGGGATTTGATTTTAAGATTTGAAAATACTTATTTTGCTATGTTGCTGCTTATTTTATCAGTAGATTGGACTGCCATATCCTTACATGTCATGCATTTTTATGCAGATTACAAAGTTCTTAAGTTTTTTGTATGAGAAGTTGAAGCTCAAGCAACTCCTGCAACCCCCTGTTATTGCTTCTGTAAGTAGTGTGTCAATACTTGTTGAATCAATTGATCAATTTCTTATGACTTGCTGTTTATGCTTTTGGGTGATTGTTTCTTTTATGCATTAAAAACTCCAAATATTTGGTTTCTGGTTGCAAGTTTGCAACATACTAGTACCGACTTAGGATTGGGATAAAAGGCAACAGAGTATGCATTTTGCAGTGTGTTAAACTGCAAATATTTGTCCGAACCTACTTTGAAATGGAACATTCTGTTCACAGGTTGCCAAAGAGCATGAGAAGACATTCCACCATGACTCAAGTCTTTTCATGCATCATCATGCTTTAACATTTTCTGCCAGCAATCACTAGTGTCTACTGAAATGCACCAGTATGTCAATTAGTACCTCCTTCAGAACTCCCAAACTCGATCTCATTCGTTCCTTCAGCAGTCACTTT
This sequence comes from Cornus suecica, assembly GCA_963922005.1. NCBI lineage: Eukaryota > Viridiplantae > Streptophyta > Magnoliopsida > Cornales > Cornaceae > Cornus > Cornus suecica. The sequence continues at coordinate 48,284,801 of OY998241.1, read as the reverse complement.
TAATACAAACCACTCACCTGGCTGTTCTGTTTTGATTTTATCTTATTCATGTATAGTCTTTAGTGCAAAAACAGATCCATCCCACAAAGAGTATTACATTTATGTTTAATATTCAGTTTTCCCACCATCTTCTGTGCAGTTCTGTGAATCAAAGCTTAAGCCCCTGTACTTGGTAGCCCTTTTACAAACACTGCAAGGGGAGAAAAGCATTGTATTCAAGATTAAGGAGTATTCTGGTCTTCAACGTCAGTCAGTAAGGAGGTAATATTTGGCTCAGTTATTTAATTATTAAATTTTTTTGCATCTCCTATTTATTTGTTTAATCAAATAGGATGAAATCAATTTCATTTTAATCATGCATTCATGTATATGTTTACTGTCTTCAAGAAACTGCACTACTGTGGATGGACAGAGTAGTGCAGCTGTATATGCAAATGGTATTCACACAACACAAATGTACTACTGCAGCCCACTTTCTTTTTTGCAAAACCCATAGCTATATGCAGCTGTTATACACCTAACAAGTAGTAAGAAATTTCAGAAAACAAGCACTGAAAATGAATAAATAGTTACAGAATTGGCATATACAGACCTCAGTTTCAAGCTTGGCTATATAGGCACTCATAACAAGTACTTGGTTAGCTGACTGAAAAGTAGTTACAGAATTGGCTTTGTTCAATTAGAATACAAAAGTTTGTTTATTAGCTTTAAACCTCTTGAAGCCTATGATATAGTTTTGGTTATATGGTTATACTTTACTTGTGTAAATGCAGATGGATATCAATGCTTCACAAGCTACTGAGTTTGAAAGTACGGCTGGGGGGGTGGGAGATGACAGTAAACTATGGCGTAAACCTCAATATGAGATGTTGTTGAATCTATTAGAAGACCAAGTCAATCTTGCTCATGGGACAGGAAAGGGTACTTTTTCCAAAACAGGTTGGGATAATGTGACAAATGCCATGCAAGCTGAGTTTGGAAATGAATACGTGGGTCAGAAAATTAAGTCAAAATTTAATAGGGAAAGACCTCATTGGAGGAAGTTTAAAAGGGTGAAGGATAACACAGGAGTTGGTTTTGACCCTACTGTTGGGTTGGTGACCATGGAGCCTGAACTTTGGGACAGTTTGGATAAGGTACGTAGTAATATGAAAAATTAGTAATTCAATTTATTGAATATGGTGAATTATTATTATTTTTAAATTAATATTTAATAATTTTTTTTTTTTTAGAAAATTCCCGGGATCAAGAGCAAATTTAAGAATAAGCCGTTCATATACCATAGACAATGGAGCGTCATAGATGAATACTGTGAAGCTACGGGTGACTTTGCCATACCTTCCACTATGAGGCCGGAATCTGAACTAGAGTCCTCCACCCGCCCAGTAGATGATGACATTGATACTGACGACTTTGTGCGGTCTGGAGGCCCAAAACGCAAGAAAATGAAGGATGAGCGTTTTATTAAAGCCATGTATGATTTCATGAATGTCATTAAGGAGACGTCACTTGCAAGAGATGATAAATTCGAGAAATCAACCCAGACTGTCGTTAGTGCCTTTAACAACTCTGCTACAAGGTCAACTCCTACAGTAGAACCTCAGAGTAGTCATAATGATGAGGTGAACTCCCCCCCTAAGAACATGTACAATCAGTTTATGCAATGTGTTGAAATCTTAGGGAACCTGGAGGGCATAAGTAGTGAGCAATATGCTAAGGCAGTGAATGCATTGGAAAAATCTGAGGCATTCCAGCATTTTTTTATTACCGTTGCAGATGATAAGAAAATTGCTTGGGCCAACAATCTCGCTTAGGATTATCTATGTTTCGTGTTATTTGGATGACTTTACTGTGATGGTGTTATTTTCATGACTGTAGTTTGGATTTATTTGGATCCCTGTTGTTTTGTTTTTATTTGGATGATTGTAACTTGGATTTATTTGGATGACTGTACCCTGTGTTGAATTTGGATTCATGTAATACCGTGTGTTATTTGGATAATTGTAGTCTCGTGTGTTTTTTTATGATTTTCTTAGTGATGACTTGTTTAAAAGTTTGTAATGTCATATTTTTAAGATTTATTCTTTTTGTATGATTAATTAGTGTTGTTGTTATTAGGTAAATAAAGAACAATATGAGCGATGAACAACGTTACCTGTTGAACTCCTATTGGCAGCTGTTAGTACCTTATGTTAATGATGACTCTAAAGAAGAACATAGTTGTCATGCCATGTGTTTAATGATGGAAGAGTATATGCAAGAGATGGATTATGAACAAGTTCCGTGTAGGACTTCGATGTTGAAAGGTTCTGATTATGTTAAAGAGTTACTACATGGCCATCCTGATAGATGTCATGAAAACTTGCGAATGCAACCATTTGCCTTCGAGAAATTATGTGACAAGTTAAAGGAATTAGGGTTAACTGATACTAGAAGAGTATCAGTAATTGAACAAGTTGCGATTTTCTTACAAACCCTAAGCCATACAAGAACAAACCGGGTACTAGCTGAAAGATTTCAGCATTCAACTGAAACAATAAACCGACACATACACAGGGTAATTCAAGTGGTACAACTTCTTGGGAATGAACTCATTGTCCCTCCTGACATGACTGGACATTCGCAACATATTTTGAGCAAAGGGGCAAGGTTCCACCCGTTCATGAATGCTGTGGGTGCAATAGACGGCACCCATGTGCCTGCCCATATAGAAGCCGACAGGGTATATACATATAGAGGGAGGAAAGGGTATCCAACGCAGAATGTTATGGCATACTGTTCATTTGATATGTTATTTACTTATGTCATAGCAGGCTGGGAAGGGTCGGCTAATGATTCCCGAATCCTAAACGAATGTCTTGCGCGGGAGGAATGGATGTTTCCTAAACCGCCACCAGGTAAATACATATGTTAAACCAATATATTTCGTGTTTATTACAAATGATAATTTCGTATCCTATTCTAATATATATTTTTTTATTTTGTAAATAGGTAAATATTATTTGGTCGATTCCGGTTATGCCAATCAACCGGGATTTCTAGCCCCATATCGAGGACAACGATATCACTTGCCTGAATTTCAGACAGTTAGAAGGTTTAAAGGGAAAGAAGAAATGTTCAATTACATACATTCTTCACTGCGGAATGTAATTGAGAGGTGTTTTGGCATGCTTAAGCAACGGTTTCCAGTGCTTAGGCTAATGCGTCCGTACAACTTTCCCACTCAAGTTAAAATTGTCATGTGTTGTTGTGCTCTGCACAACTACATAAGGATACTTGGACAATCGGATAACATATTTGATGGGAGAGAATTCGAGAGTTCGGGTGAAGGGGATGGGGCCCAGAATGCGGGTGAAGGGGATGGGGGCGATGAAAATGATGCTGATGATGTCGAGGTATTACAAGGTCAACTCGGCACCCAATATATGCAGGCGTTTCGCAATGATATAGCTGAGGCCGTTTGGGCTAATCGACGTGCTTAGGATATGTTATTGTGTATGATTCTTCGTATTTGTATGACTCTTCGTATTTGTAGCATGTACCATATTTATATGCAATCCATTTATTTTTCTTACTTTACTAGTACTGGATGACTCAAATACAATTTTTGATGGACTGTGAAAAAATAAATAAATAGACATGTACGGAGTTCATGGCCATGGGCCACATTGTAATTGTGGCAACGGACCAATGATTCTTTATCAGGCCCACACAAAGGCGAATTATGGACGATACTTCTACCGATGTCCAGATTGGGAGGTATGATTTAAGGTTACCATTTTAATCAAATTTTCAATTATATATTTTGAAGTTTATAATTGGTCTCCTTTCATGTGCAATTGTAGGATCACCGTGATTCTTTTATATGGGTGGATAGAATAAATGCCGAACATCAAATCAATCATGAACCAGAGGATAGTAACACTGATTTGGGCAATGTTGTTGCTCATATACAACATGAACAGAATCGGCAAAAGTACATGCTATATGCTGGTTGTATCTGCCTCAGTTCGTTGTTGGTTCTTATGTGCATTCTCATTTTAATTGTATTTATTGTTATTGTACTGAAATGAAGAGAACCTAGTCGTATGAGATGATGTTGTAAAATATTGTTGACATTTATGGGGTAATATATATGTAGAATATGTTGGGTATTTATATGTATAAGCGTGTCAATATTTTTTATGCCATCATATATTTATTGGTATTAATTTTATCAAAACCAATAGCTAAACATAATTCTATAATAATAATAATAAAAACTATTAACCATAAAAATTTTAGTAAAAATTTTTTTAAAAAAAAAATTCAACTTGCCAAACGTGTTTTTCTGTTTCTGTTCTCAAAAATCCAGAAAACACATACGCTGCCAAACGTGTTTTTCTGTTTCTGTTCTCAAATTTTCTGAAAAAACAAGGTTTGCCAAACGTGTTTTTTTTTTTTCCCAAAAAAAATTTCGGAGAAATTTTTTAACCAAACATGTTTTTGTATCCGGACTACCCTAAATACAAAAACAAAAAGAGTTTTGATTTTCAAAAGGAAAAAAACAAAAACAAAAACTCTGCTATCCAAACGGACCCTTAGTTTTTATCACTTTTGTAACAATATTTTTTTACTTAAAACCTATTTTTTCCTAAATTGTTATAAGGTTACCAAGTCCTGTAATTTTTTTTTTTATAAATAATCCATCTTAATCTGAAAATTTAAACTCAGACATTTAATTTAATTAACCGTTTTAGTCTGTAAATATATATTGTCAATTTAAAATAATATTTGGGTCGGTTTTGCGAAAACTTGTAATTATTTTGCTAGAGTACAATATAATATTAATATTCCTGCCCCAACAGCTACAGCTTTCCTCACTTACCTGTACTTTCCAAGTTCCAACCAACCAAAGCGCCAATCAGTACCCAAAAATAAGCAAACAATCTACAAAATTGCACTTGCTTCTTTAGCATATATGCAGTACGAACTTAACCAATTTGGCACTCTTCAAGCACATTTTCACTTGTAAAACTACGATCTGACATATAAGTTATATATAAATAACCCTATTCATTAACGATTGAGATTCAATGAACATGAACCAAGTTATTCAGATTCAATGCACATGCACATGCGCATGCAATTCTCTCTATCATGCATGAAATGAGCTTTTCAACGGATTCTTATTCTCTCATGTGCACTACATGAGAGAATGAACCACATGAACAGTGGGTCGACTCACTCTTAGGGATGTTTTTAATTCACCATTTCTGTGCACTTGAGGGATCAAAATATCTCTAAACGTGTTACAGTCTCCGGGGTTTCAAATTCGACATGCAAATAAACATCTCCATAAAATTGACAAAGTTGTTTACGTGTGACACTGTAATTACCCGATAACATGGAGTCCAAAATCATATAATAAGTTTTTCTCAGTAACGAAAAGCATAATTATTGCAACAATTGTAAGGATGTCCTACAAACTATGACAAGAAGATTCTCAACTTCCCCAATGAAATGTTACCCTTGTGTCCATAAGCTTCAAATAGTGCAGAAGCTCTCTTTTGAGTACTCTCTCTCTCTATCTCTCACACACACTGACACAAACTCACACACATCGACATATATCAAAAATCACCATTCTGCACAATATGGAGTCCCTGAACTTCTCTTGGGACGATTTAAGCATAGACGAACCAGGCAACAATGTGAGTGACGCAAATTGGAAGGAGCAGGTCGATGATGAGCCTGTGAAATATAAATCCAAGAACCTGTTTGCCGAGAGGAGGCGACGCCAGAAACTCAAAACTAGACTCCTCGAGCTGCGAGCATTAGTCCCAAACATCACAAATGCAATTACAATTATCATATGATGCTTGTTCTCTCTTTGAAACTCTTCATTTATTTATTTATTGTCTAATTTAAATATTTTGTTTGTGTTGTTTCAGATGAATAGAACAACCATTATTATCGATGCAATAACTTACATTCAGAAGCTACAGAAGGAGGTGAGTGATCTCGGTGACCAACTTCTTGAAATGGAGGCCATAATCGCTGAGGAATCTTCGATAGCACTTGGTGAAGGAATTGATGCTGCAGAAGAGATGAAGAAATGGGGAATACAGGTCACCTTGTTGAATTCATACAATTTACACTAGCACACGCAATTCAAGTCTTAAACACACACACACACACACACATATATATATACATGAAATAAAATAGAATTATTTTCAATGGTGTTCACAGCCAGAGATTACAGTAGATCACATTGATGCCGAAAAGCTTTGGATGAAGATAGTGGTCGAGAAGAAAAGAGGTGCATGCACTAAATTGATGGAGACCATGAGTATTGTTGGCTTTGAGTTCACTGACACCAGTGTTACTACCTCCAAAGGAGCATACCTCATCACTTCCTGCATAGTGGTAAGATTGAATAACAACCCTTTGGCATAACTTCTCTAGATCCTACGAATATATACATATACACATATATATGATACAATGCCTTCTACATATACCACCATACAATGGTAACAAACAAAGGACTTCAATTTTTATGGAAGTACATACAGCAAGAGCTCTACTTTGCCATTTCAACTATAAAGATTTACATATTAACCCCTTATTAAAAGTTTTTTAGAAGCTGAAATTTTACAAATGTGATTTCAGGGGATCCGCGGTAGAATGCTGGCAGCTGATCAGGTCAGAGAGTTGTTGATGGAGATCATTAGAAGCATATAATTAAAGAAACTGAAAGTGATTGGGATCATCCGACATTTTACGACAATTACATATTAAGAATATAGTGTTAGATTTAAATTACTTACTCTGTTTTTTATATATTTAGAGATTGTAATTTAATTATTGGCTGTCTGGAAATGTGCCATCATACTTAAAATGCAGGATACTCATATTACTAAATACTTTTGACACAATGTCGCAAGCATCCAATTGAAAGACAAACTTAATATTTTTTTTTATCATACTTATAAAGACTACTGTTATGTTTCAAATGTCTTTGAATATAATTTTACCTTGTCAAAATTAAAAACAGGAATACAAACTGAAGTAGTATAACAATAATAGAACAGCAAGAATAACAATAATAGAACTACTAATAATAACAAATATAGAGATAAAAGTAATGATAATTAAATTATAACAATTATGAGTTTCGAAAAGGATAAACCCATAATCTAGATACAGAAATAAGAAATTGGTAGCATTGTCAATTAGAATCTTCAAAAATCATGAAATGCTGCAGCATTGAACTCTCTTCATACTTAACCTCCACATTCAGAGGTTGTTCCTGGTAATGTCTTCCATAACCATAGCTAGCATTACCATAATTTCCACTCTCATTTCTCCATTCACCATTCGAATATGTACCTCCGAAAACATAATCTGCAGCAGCCTTCAACGGATTTTCCATGCTGTCTTCGTCTGCAATTTGTCCACAACCATAGCCCACGCGATCCTCCCTATACAAACACGGCCAGTAGCCAAATATACTCTCACAAAGGTCCCTGGCTTCACAGCCATACCCATATGGAGCTCGAGGCACTTGCTTACCATGTCCATACCCATAACAATTATCTTCCCTTCTCCGATTTCCAAACCCATAATCATAGCCAGACCAAGGATAAGTGTCATCACATATATACCCCTCCTTTTCCTCACCTTGGTTTGTGTCCATAATTTTCTCAAATTTCCCTTTATCACCATCGCTAAGTCCACCATTGGCCTCGTCCCCGTCCTCAATACTCTTGTTTTGTTCGCTTCCATTAGGAGGCTTCGCCAAGAGCTCAACAGTATCATTTTTACCCTTAGGGGCAGTAGCCTCATCTTCAACACCCTCGGTTGGTTTGCTTTCATCAGGAGGCTTCGCCAAGACCACACCAGTATCTTTTTTACCGTTAAGGCCCTTAGGGTAGCATATTTCATCGGAGTGTGGGAGGGATTTACCATAGGTTTGAGCAATATCGTAACCACCACCGTAAGGGGTAGGATCATACTCTTCAAACTCAGTGTCATCAGACTCCACAGTAGAGTAAGAGACATGGTATTGTGTTTGAGAAAAGTAGGTTGCACCAGGAGTACTTGGGTTATACTCTAACAATTTGGGCTGACTGATATTATAGGCACAATAATTAACTTGTGATCGAGTTAGGAATGGATTATAAGCACTATGGTGATCAATTTCTTCATAATCAATGCAATTGGATTCAAAATAATCGTAGTTAGAGTTGGACATTGAGCTAGGAATTGGGTTATACTCTATGGATTTTGGCTCACAGAAATTGTTAGTACAATAATTAAGTTGTGAAGGAATTTGAAAAGGATCATAAGCACCATGATGGTCAATTGGGTCATATTCAATGAATTTGGATTCACCATACTCATAGTCAGAGTAGGATCTTGAGGTAGGAGATGGATTATATTCTAAAAATTTGGGCTCAGTACTGAAATTGTAGGCACTATAATCAAATTGTGATTGAGTGAAAAAAGAATCAGAAGCACCATGATGATCAGTTGGTTCATATTCAATCAATTTGGAATCTCTAAAATCATAGTCAGAGTATGATATTGAATCTAGAATTGGAACAATATCATAAGCACTAGTATAAGGGGTATAATGGTACTCACCAGCATCACCATAGTAAGAGTTGGAGCCAATGTGAGCCATTAGAGGTGGATCAACCTTTTCCAATTAGTCTCTGAGGTTGAAAATGTTTTGGGATCTTAGAAAATTATGTGAGGAACAGAAGAAGAGACGCCATATATGTGAAGTGGAACATGCAGAAAATATAATATTCTCAACTTGGGACTATCATATTATTCTTTAGAAAATGAAATCACAACCACTTGATTCTTATCTGATTGGGAAAATGTATAGTTTACTTTAGTTCACGAAGAAAAAAATGTAAAAATTGGTTGGAGTAATGTACCCTTTTATTTGTTATGTAGTGTAGCTAGAAAGTAAGTAGAAAGTTATGTTAAAAGATTGAAAAAGAAAGCAACTGATGTACTAGAAAAGACAGGTTGGTCAGAAACGTAAACTTCACATAATTTAGGAGAGTCTGCTTTTCGAAGGATTAATGAGTTGTAGACGGTTATTTTGATCACACCTTACATATTAGGGTTATTTACAGTGGTACCCCTAAAATTTACTTAAATTATAATTAGATGCAACGTTTATATTTTGCGAATGATTAAACCCTGAGGTTTTAAGAAATTGACAAAGAACCCCCTAGTGGCTTTTAGGCCCATGAATTATCATTTTTATCTTTGAGATGACTATAATGTCATTCTATTTACAATTGATAGTGACTGTAAAAATCAAATTCATTTTTATTTTAGATAATTTTTTATTGAGATAAATTTTATTTTTAAACTAAATTCATATATCTATATACATATGTGTATATATTGTTATTATTAAATTGAAACTAACTCAAATAAATTAAAATTTAAATGTGCATGTTACACTATACTGTTAATAATATTAAGTGTTAAGTGTCTAGTTAAATCTCGAAGCACTCAGCATGCTAGACTAACTTTAATTGATAATATTTTTATTTTATATAACTAATAGATTTTTTTCAGTCGCTTAATAAGTATTAGTATAGTGTATTGTCCAAAAATAAAATAATAAAAAGTAATATTTTTCTAGATCTATGCAAATATACACATTGGTAGTACTTATTATTTTTTTTTGGCATTTAATAAGCATGCACTTACTATAAAAATTAAAATAGTAAAAAAAAAAATTATTAGTTATATAAAATAAAAATATTATTGATTAAAGTTAGTCTAGCATGCGGAGTGTTTCAAGATTTAACTAGACATTTAACACTTAGCATTATTAATAATATAGTGTAATATACACATTTAAATTTTAATTTATTTGAGTTAATTTAATAATATTAATATATATACATATACGTATAAAGATATCTGAATTTAGTTTACAAATAAAATTTCTCTCTGCAAAAAGATGTCTAAAAAAAATTGATTTTTACAGTCACTATCAAATATAAGTAGAAGGACATTACAGTCATCTTAAAGATAAAATATGTTATCAACAAATTGAGTAATTTATCAAGGGCAAAAATGATAATTCATCTGTCTAAAAGTCACTAGGGAATTTTTTTATTAACTTTTTAAAACTTCATGGGAATAATTATTTACAAAATACAAATATCACATCTAGCTGTAATTTAAGTAAATTTTAAGAGGTGTCATGTAAATAACCCTACACATTAATACAAATGGGTATTATTGGTCATTGGGTTCTCTTGGTTTTGGCAACTAGGTTAGGTAGCACAGTTGGGTCTTTATTTTGGAGATTATACCCGTTCTCCTGCTTCAATTGAGTTTTTTTTTTTCTTCTCCTCTTTCCCAGAAGGTTTCAATACCTGCTACTAAAAGATTGGTGATTAAATATTATTGTATGGTCTTGGACTTCTCTCAATCCTAAAAACGAGCTCAAAATTTGAGAATTTTCCTCACACTTCTAAATGAACAAATTTCCAAACTAGTTTCATACTGAAAAATTTAATGCAATTTTTTTTTCGGGGTTAGAGATTTTTGGCATCCGAGTGCTAATCAAAAAGAATATAATACACCTTCCAAAAAAAAAAAAATCCTAATCCAAAGTTTTGAGGTTTAGCCCGAACAAATCCAATTGCAATTTTTAGCTGTTTTCACACACACATAAAAATTGTGACAGCTGATGCACTATACAAAAGTCTCTGGCTGTTTAATATCTTAATAAGAGGTTTAGCTCAAATAAATGAATCCCAATACTAAATGCATGTATAAGCAATCGAAAGGGATTTGCAATCCCAAATAATTTTTTCCCCAAAAATAATTTTTTTCCGAACAAATAATTTTTTTCCGAAAATTAATTTTTTTCCGAACAAATAATTTTTTTCCCGAAAATTAATTTCTTTTCCGAAAAAATAATTTTTTCCAAAAAATATTTTTTTCAAAATATAAAATTATGTCCTAAAATAATTTTTTTCCAAATATTATATATTATGTTTTTTAAAATAATTCCTATTTTCGGCCATATATATATATATATAGAGAGAGAGAGAGAGAAAGAAAAGTCAAAATTGGTAGGTCAAAACCATGGTTTTAGTAGTTGGTTTTAAAAAGCTCAAAACCAAGTCCAAAACCCACCAACCAAACATGGTTTGGTCTTGAAATCAAAGACCAAGACCAAAACCAAGCCCAAAACCGGCTTCCCAAATAATATCTTAGGTTTTAGTGCTTTCTTTTTTGGTTTGTCTCAACATGTTTCTACGAGTTAAATAGGGTGTTGCGTTCACTAATAGAAATGTTTTTTATTTTTTTGTTCCCAACTACTAAAAAGCAAAAATATAAACAATAATAATGTTTAATAAATTATTTATTTTTCTAAATAATGAGAAATGTTTCACATAAAAAAAATGTTTCCTATGTTTCTCTACTGTATAAGAGAAAAGTTTTTTTCACTATTGCTTTTATTATTTGTCTTTATGCTTTTTACTATTTGATTCCATTACAATTAATATATTATTTTAAATATATAATACATTATATAATATGTTATATTAAATAATAAAAAATTATTAAATAATATTATTATTTTAAATTAATATAAAAAAAATTTAATATATAAAATTTAAATTTATTATATATAATAACATATTATTAAATATAAAATATATTATATTAAATAATATATTATTTAAATAGTAAAATATTTTTTTCATAAGAAAATATTTGTGATTAATAAAAGTAAATTTAATACTATATAAAATTTTATATATTAGTTTGAATTTATGAGACAAAAATATATGATTTATTATATATATATATTTATTTATTAAATATAAATTGATATTAATAATATATTAAATTAAATAATAAAATATTTTTAATTAATATAAAATAAATTTTAATATGTGGAGTTCATGATTCAATCTCAAATGCGACTAATGAATGAAGTTCGTGATTCAATCTCAAATGCATTGTGGAATAACTATCGAAAAGAGTGATTCATATTATTATATGTTTGGATATTATTTTATTTTGTAAACTTTAAAAATTAATGTTATAATTGATTAATCGTTAGAAGTTGTAACTTTAACTTCTGATATTTGAGTTTAATAATTTTTTTAATTTAATTTATTTTATCTACGCAAGTAAATGTCAAAATAAAAATTATAAAAAAAAAATTACAAAAAAATAAATATGAGAAACAAATGTGTTACTAAACATTATTATTTGTTTCTGTTTCAACAATTATGAGAACAATTGGAATTAAGAAATAAATTTTTTGCTTTTTTATTTTTAGTAAGTAGAATGTTTTTTTTATTTCTATTCCTTAAAAAAAAACAAAAAAGGTTACTGAACGCAGCCTTAGTTATTAATTTTTTTTTTATTTTGTGGCACCACTTTGTAATAACTAACTATATAGTAAAAGTTCTTTTATGAGTAATGTACTCCAAGCCTTCAATGTTTCAATGTTTTTTTTCTCCTCAATTAATGTTTGCTTTTTGGCATCTGTCATTATTTTGTACGTTGTGGTATCAATAAATCAAATATGGTATATCATGGATTTGTTATAACAATATATATAATTCTTGACTTTGGATTTTGTTACTGGTATATGTTATGCAGTAATTTGGAACAATATATAATTCTTGATTTTTGATGCAGTATATTAAAGTTCTTTAATGTTAACTAATCCAAATTAACTATATAATTCTGGACTTTTGATGCAGTATATTAAATTTCTTTAATGTTAACTGATCCCGAGTTCTTCCTTATCTCAAGATTTTTGTTTGAGTTGTGAATTAAGACAAATATGAAATGTGAAGAGATATACAAGAAAAAAAATTAGATGATAAATCTGCCATTCAATTTAAGGATAACTACTTAGATTTATCCTCTTTTTTTTTTTTAATTTAACTTACAATTTTACTTGAAATTCGTAACGTTCATCTTTATTTCCTAGCCAAATATTGCATTTAGAGTTTAGAAAAAAAATAAAATTCTAAGTGAGATAAATCTAAAACTATTTAAAATATTAGAAAAAATAAGTTATATTTTTAATACTCTCTTCATTCTAATTTATAATTTTTTTTTTAAAATCTAAACCTTTTAAGATAATTTTTAATTGAATAGAAGAGAAAAAAATTCGGTGAAAAGAAAAAAATGAACACTCAAAATTGGGAATCTTTATCAAGATAACCCTTGCTAGTTGCCACAAACATGTGCGTATGTGTACGTATAGATATGTAGATATATATATATATATATATATATATATATATATGGGTGTAAATACAAACTTAACTTAAAGATTTTTGGCATCCGAATGCTAATAAAAAAGAATATAATTCCCCTTTCAAAAACAAAAATCCAATTGCAATTCCAATACAAAGTTTAGAGGGGCCTGTTTGGAAAGGGGTTTGTTTGGTCTAGTCTTATCTGATTTTGACTGGTTTGATTTTGTCTGGTCTTGTTTGGTTTTGTCTAGTCTTGTCTTGAATCTAAAACTTTGTTTGGTAAACGGTCTGGTCTGGTTTGAGAAAACAAAAATTTTGTATATATATATATTAGTTTATATATTATTTTATGTATATAACTTTATATATTATTAAATATATATTTATAATATATTATTAAATATATACAATATATTATATATATTTAATAATATTATATATATATATTTAATAAAATTATTTTTTATATATTATTATAAAATAATAATATATATTATTCTATATATTATTAATATATATTATTTTTTAATTTTATATATATTTATATATATATTATTTTTGAATTTATATATTATTATAAAATAATAATATATATTATTCGATATATTATTTATATATACATTATTTTTTAATTTATATATCTTTAATACTATTATTTTATATATATTATTATAAAATAATAATATATATTATTCTATATATTATTAATATATATTATTTTTGAATTTTATATATATATTATTTTTGAATTTTATATATGTTATTTTTGAATATATATATTATTTATATATATATTTAATATATATATGTTTAATAATATTATTCTATATATTATTACAAAATAAAAAATATATTTATATATATTAATTTTTATATATATATTATTTTTGAATTTATATATTATTTATTTATATATTTAATAATATTATTTTATATATATTATTATAAAATAAAAAATATATATTATTCTATATTAATTTTTAATTTTATATATATTTATATATATATAATATTTTTATATATATTTAATAATATTATTTTATATATATTATTATAAAATAAAAAATATATATTATTCTATATATATTAATATATATTATTTTTTAATTTTAGTACATGAATTATATATATATATATATATATATATATATATATATGAGAGAGAGAGAGAGAAAAAGAAAGAAAAGTAAAAAATTGTGGGCTAAGACCAAGAAAGACCAACTTTTTTTTGGTCTTGGTTTTACTTTATTTTGAATCAAATCCAAGACCAAAGTTTTAAGTGGTTTTGGTTTTGAATTTAAAAACAAAACCCACCAAACAAGTTTGGTCTTTGAAAACAAAAACAAACCAAGACAAAACGAACAAAAATTGGTTACCAAACAGGGCCTAAGCTCGAACAAATCCAATTGCAATTTTTAGATGTTTTCACACTATTCGCTCCGAAAAATAATATTCATCGGCCGAATAGCAGAGCCGATAATATTCTTGATTTTCGTAGGATTCCGAAAAATAATAATCATCGGCCGAATAGTAGGGCCAATAATATTCTTCGTATCCGTAGGGTGTGGGCGTGCCAGAACAGGTAACGGAAATCAACCGGTTCAAAATGAACGAATTTTCGTCTCTTTTGAACATGTGGAATAGAATCAGGCGATCTGATTGCCTCAGCAAATAGGACTTTTGGGTAACCAAAAGAAATTGCGAAAAGAATTGAAAAGTGCAATTGCAGATAATTGAAATATACTGGTATTGAAGGAAAACAAATAAATGACTAGGAATGTAAATTTGCAGGAATGTAAATTTGGTATTGAAAGTGCAAGTGCGATAAATATAAAAGACGATAAAAAATAAAATATAATGGAAAACTGCTATTGTAACATAAACATTTTTGTATTGGTCGTGGATCTCTGTAACAAATGTATATATATATTATTTATAACCTAAAACTAACCTAAAATAATCTAGAAATAAATAAATAAAAGATAAAAATAACCTAAATTTTAATTCTATCTAAACACTTTCACCAACTCAACTACATTTCTTTTCCAAAAGTGTCTCTAGTGTTAATCAACAAAGTTACTTCATCTTCTAACTCATTTTCGCACCCCACATTCGCAGCCCAGTTCTGGCTCAATTCGCAGCCTAGTTTAAGCCCAAAAAATAGCTCAGTTTAGGCCCAAATCCAGCCCGAAAAATAGCCTAGTTTTGGCCAATTTTCGGCCTAGTTTTGGTTTGCTTCGTTGCCATATGTTGGCTCATTTAGGGTGTCAACAGACACATAAATAAAAATTGTGACAGCTCATGCACTATACAAATGTCTGTGGCTGTTTAATATCTTAATTAGAGGTTTAGCTCAAATAAATGAATCCCAATACTTTGTTTAATTTTCGCTCACATTCAAAGCCCAGACCAAACCGAACAAGCCAACCAAACAGTTAGGTCAAAACCTATCTACCATAGGGGTGCAACTTGGGTCAATCCAACCCAACCCAATCCAAATCCGATATTAACCCAATTTTGTTTTAGCCCAGCCCAACCTGCCCGAAGTGTATTCAGGGTTGAAATCAACCGACCCGGTCGGGTCGAGCAGGTCACCCGGGTTGGTTTTTTTTTTTTTCAATCTTTTTTCTGTATAATATATATATATATATATATATATATATGTATATGCATGAGAAAGAAATCAAATATTTGCATCTATTTTGTTTTTCTCTGTGCATATATAGATATATTTATGTATATATATGAAAAGAAATTAAGATTCAATTTCTTTGTCTTTCTATATATATATATATATATAATACATATGAGAAGAAATTTGTGATTCAATTTCTCTTAACAAAAGGATAAAACATAGTTATAGATAATACATACATATATATTCAATTTCTTTTTCTTAACCTGTTAAATATGGGTTTATATACATATATATAGATATAGATAATACACACATACATATATATATACATATATATATATATATATAAAGGATGGAGAGATGGATGGTGCAGAGAGAGAGAGGGACAAGAATCGAGATGGGCCAAGGCACGAGGGAGATGCGGCGACGACACGAGGCAGATGTAGCGGCGGCAAGAGAGGGTTGTGATGGGGAGGCATGCTGAGACTTGGATGCTTTTAGGTTTAGAAGTGGAAGTTTTTAGGTTTCAAATTTTTTTATTTTTAATATGACTGGAATTCGGGTTGTTTTGGTTGAACCTGACCCAACCCGAAATGGGACAGACTTAACCCAACCCAATCCAAGTTGAGACGAGCTCAGTCCGATTGAACCCGAATTAAAAATTTTTCAAGTTAGGTTGGGCTAGCCCACCCAAATTGCAGTCCTAATCTACATATAAAAAAATGAAACTTATATTTCTTTCCCTAAGAATTAAGAAAGAGTGCAAGGAAGAGAGGCAGGTAATGTGTGCAAACATTTTCTTAGGACCACGAAGATATAATTCGAACTTTAATCCATATGTGTAAGAGGGTCATTTTGTAGATCAGTGTGCTAAAGGCCCTTCACTCGATTATCATAAGAAAAAATTAATAAACAGAAATAAAAAAATGATAATAACTTTTATTCACTTGGTTAAAATAGGTTATTCGATCAACTTTCTACACTTGGTTAAAATAGATTATTCGGTCCTCTTCAATGAGTTTTTATTTTTTTGAAATATGAACAGAAAAGAAAGGACAAGTGACACTAGTATAAGAATTTTTTATAATAATATAATATTACTTATTAATTACAACAAATAGTAATGTAAGTAGAGGGAAGAATTAGGGCCCGTTTAGTAACTGTTTTTGTTTACAATTTATTATTTATATAAATAAATTTGGTCAAAAGCATGTTTGTTAAGTTTGTTTGTGTTTATCATTTATATAAATAGGTATAAACACATTTTATGCATAGGCCTAGTTTTGTTAAACACCAAATCCTTATTTATTATTTTGTGTTTATCATTTTGTTCATGTGCTTTGTAGGAATAAATTAAAAAATATTTATAATTAATAATATAAATAATAAATTAAATAAAATATATTTATAAATTAAATAAAAATAAATAGATAAATAAATAATATAAATAAAATATATTTATAAAGTAATCAAAATAAATAAATAAATGAATAAATAATAATATAATAAAATATATTTATAAATTAATAAAAATAAATAATAAAAATAATAAAATAAATGAATAAAAAATATTATAAATAATAATATATTTATAAATTAAAATAAATAAAGTAATAATATAAATAATAAAATAAATGAATGAATAATATTATAAATAATAATATATTTCTAAAATACTAAAATAATAATATAAATAAAAGAAATATATAAATAATATTATAAATAATAAATTAAATTAAATATATTTATAAATTAATAAAAATAAATAGATAAATAATAATATAAATAAAATATAATTATAACTTAAATAAAAATAAATGAATAAATAATTAATAAAATAATAAATAATAAAATAAAT
The DNA here is from genome assembly GCA_963922005.1 of Cornus suecica. Lineage (NCBI taxonomy): Eukaryota > Viridiplantae > Streptophyta > Magnoliopsida > Cornales > Cornaceae > Cornus > Cornus suecica. Next base: position 48,267,034 of record OY998241.1, on the reverse strand, counting down.
AAATAATTAATTAATTAATAATAAATAATAATGTTAACAAACATGTTTTTCTATTTATTATTTTTAAAAATACTTAAATACTTTTACATTATCAAACATGTATCTGTTCATTGACAATAACAAATAAACATAATAACTATTTATGTTTATTATAAATAATAAATAATAAGTAATTACATTATTCTTCTAGGAACATTGTAACTTGTTGATTTCAATTTAATCGAATAAATAAAAAAATAAAGAATTGTTGACACACAAATCTTTGGGCCACGTGGCGCGTTGCAAATTGGATGTGGGCAATAACTGAGAACGATAGAAATCAATAGGAAAAGATATGGCATGGGCAACCTTGATTGGGATATGGGCGTTGGTCAATAATTAATGGTACGTTTGGTTTGCAGAAATTAATGAAATTATAGTGGGAATATATAGAGAATGAGAATTAAAATTCAATGATGATCATTCTATTAAATAGAATATCATAAATAAATAAATGAATGATTTTTTTAGTTTTATAATGGAATGGTATTAATTCATGTGTACCAAACACATAAGAGGTTGAGTTTGACACCCTTATCCAACTAATTACTTTTAAGTTAGGGGAAAAATATTCTTAAATCAAAACTTGAATTCTGCTAAGTGGTGTGCTAATACAAGGAACGAGGCTTCTGGTAGCCTTCTACCAAACAATATAAATTTGGCTCTAATTTCGATTGTTATATTAAAGCAAAATCGAGCAAATTGGGCCAGATTTAAGGGCCTAAGAGAGCCACGAATTTATAACATGGATCGACTAAAGAAAGTTACTATTTTCCCAAGTCAGATTATAAACCTCCAAACACAAGTGGCAATTCCAATTTGTGTCACATTGGAAGTTGAAGAAAGAGTGACAGAATAGAAGGTGTAACCCTTAAAGAGCGATCTCCTATAACCTAGACCGCAAGGAGATTGAAAGAGTGATGGAATAATTGTTGACAGTTATAATTGTTAAGACATATGGCAAGAGAAGAAACATTCACTGTTGGACAAATCACAACATCCGAAGCATGAGAGAGGAACATATATTCACTTACACCGGTACTTAGCAGTGCTATAAATTAAACATTTAGGGCAACATTTGAACTTACACGACACAACACAAGTTCAATTATAATGCAATTTATTTCAAATGTCATTTACTTATCATGTCATTTCCATTCCTTTGTATTTCGATTCTAATAATTTTTATATCAATCTTTAAATTTCTTTATTTTTCAGTTTTGTGCCCAAGATTATTTATTTTATTTTCTTTTGACTGTTTGGCATCCCATGAATTTTTCGGATATGCGTATTTTCGTTTAGGAGTTATTTCAGTGTTTCGGCAGGTCCAGGACTTTGCTAATTCAATATCTCTTTTGTAGGAACATTTTTTTAGTTGTGGCATGTTCGAGTCAATAACCATATTGAGTGTTGTGAGATTGGGTTGGGTTAATCAAATTGACAGATCAAACGAAGACATCAAAGCAACATTAAAAAAGCTTCTTCAATCACAAATCATGTATAAGGTAGCCAATAATATAAGATAAGTGAAGTTGAGTTGGTTGAGAGCGGCAATGCAAAGAAATAACGAAATTTGAATTTTTTGTACTGCACGAGAACTTGCCAAAAAAGGTCGAGAACTCGACCTGCCCAAAAATTGCACCATGGCGCTGACAATGGCGTAGGAGCACAATGGATTTGGGGCGCCATGGGACACCATGTTGCGTAATGTAGTTTCATTAGAACATAAGTCAAGAACTCGACCAAATACAATTGATGAGAACTCGACTTGGCTGACTTCAGTTTTTAAACACGGTTTGATATATTGCGTAAAAGATTCCTATCCACTTTAGGACGCGTTTAAGAGTTATTATTGATATGTTGGTTAATATTTGAGGACTTTATGGTCAAAAGACAAATCCTTGAAAGAAAAGGATTCCAAATCCTTGAAGGAAAATGATTCCAAATCCTAATTGGAGACTCTTCTCTATATATATGAGTTAAAATAAAGAGAAGAGGTGTGGTTTGTGGGTTTTATGGTTTTTGGCTCTGCTATTCTTTCATATATCAAATCCGTTTGCAGAGAAAGAAAGAAAGACATTACTTGATCATTTTATATCAAGGTTCTCTCTAATTTTTTGAGGTTATTCAATTGTGCTTCAACGCTTGTCTTTATGAACAATTGGATGATCTAGTTACTGAAAAATCATCACACCACCAGTTACAACGTGTTTGCATCGATTTGTTGAGAAGCGCAACCGTTGGAATACAGAGATCGAAGCGAGAAGCTTTGTGGAAAATTGATATGTTAAGAAGCGGAGCCTTCATAGTACAGAGATCGGAGCGAGAGCTTTGTGGAGTGCGAGTGGATCAATGACTTTCAGACGTTGAGTGAAGAACGACAGTCATAATTATTGTAAGTCCTGTCTTCATAGAGTTTGTATAACTTTTGATTTATAGTGCATGAGTACCGCTGATACTCATGGTTTTTTACTTGGAATTTTTTCAAGATTTTTCCATGTAAAAATATTGTGTCATCTCTTGATTTATTTTTCGCACTTATATTAATCTTTGCTTGGTTAATCTTGTTAAAGGATCAGAGATGGAGATGTGTTCTCAATCCTCTAAGAAGTCTAGTGGCATAAAAGAGAAAATCATAACTTTTAAAACCACTAAGAAGGATCCTATTGAGTCTGATGAAGAGGGTGAGATTAGACCAAGGCAGGTTGACGTGCTCATGAAGCAGTTTCATATGTTTTAAAATCTTATTATGGTCAATAAGTGATTAGAGGTAAAAAATTTGGAGATAAACCATATAATTTTAAAAATAAAAATAAAGCTCAAAAACAGAATGAAAAGTTTGACCCTAAAAAGAAAGAGCCTCAATATTTTGAGTGTCAAGAGTTTGGTCACATAGCTGCGGAGTGCGCTAATAAGTTAAAAAGGATAAAAGGTCTAGTTGTCACTTGGGATGATGAATAAGATGATGGAATAACTAGTGACTCTGCTGAGTTTGACGTGGCTGATGGGTATAAGGAGGTTAAAGAAGTTGCTACAAGTTGAGCAATGTCTGGGGATGAAGATTCTGAAGATGATGAATATCATGGGTTTGAGTTTTGGACTTAGCGGGACGACTTTGTGGTATTTCGTTTCCGGCTTCGTGGATTTGAGTGTCGCCAACGACTACATGGGTTCGTCATAACGTTTTCTTGTTGATGCTTCGGCGATCGTGTTCCGTGATCGAACGTGTTACTTTAGTTTATGGTAGACGTTTTAGTGTAGCACTTATGTGATTATGTGTTTATGTTTATTTTAGAACTTTTGGGAGTGAGGGGTATTCTCGATATTTCACTTGTGTGGGAGTTGTTGAGGAAGTATGAGAGTTTTCCTATGTGTTTTAGAGTATTTGGATGTGTCCTGGATTGTTTCGGAGTTTTCCAGTGTCATCTTGGGGCATTGGAGCCTTTTCTTACACTTTGTAGTTTTAGGGTTACCAAGTTCTCGGTAACTGTTCATACTGAGTACTCGACCACCGAGTACTCGAGTTACAACTCGGCAGTTTTCATAGATTACCTATATAAGGAAATGTTGACCTAAAAACATTTCATCTCTCTCTCTTCTTCTCCAAACTTAGCCTCTTTCTCTCCCACTTAGTTTCTTGCAATCTCTGCCTTATATTATATATTTGGGCTTGGATTTTGGTTACGGTTTCAACACGGAAGTTGGTCATGGTAGTCTTACCTTCTATTTGAGTCGTGGATTGGTAAGTGGTTTTCTCTCTTCGTGAGTTATTTTTCCAAACCCTAGTTTTAGGTTTTCTTGTCAAACCATCTATTGATTCAAGTTTTCCTTGTGGTTTGAGTCTCGATTCATTCTTAAAAGGCTATGGCAGAGCTTTCCACTAATTGGTTTATTCGGTTTTGGTTTTGGGTGAAAGCTAGGGTTTCGTAGGTCTTGTTTGGAGGTTGGTTTGTTCTTCATTTGAGGTAGGGGAAAACATCTCTAATCTCTCATTCTTTAATTCACGAGTGTGCGATTTCGTTTCCTGACTTTATAACCCTAGAAATATTTTTGCTAAGTGTAAACTTGAGAAATATGAATTTAGGATTTATTGGTATTTATGTGCTATAATCCATGTTTATATCATCCTTGAAATAGGTATATGATGCATGCTAGATGGGTTATGAGTTGTGGACTTTTTAAGTTGAAAATTATAATTGTATGCATATATATATGAATATAAGTATTGAGGTGTATATGTATAAGTCTAAGTACACATATTGGACTTTGGGTGTTAGTAGTATAGCCTCAATAGCGTAATTAGGCTAGCTACCTTGGATAGTGATTTGGGATGCAGATGTAGATGATTGGTGGATTATGAGATTATGAACTTAGAGCGTATTCTAGTTCCACATTCTTGTTAATCTTGAAGTTGCTATGTTGAACATTAAACTTCTGCATGAAAATGAGTGAACGTGTATAATTGTTTTAATTGAGATAAAAGCATGTTAAATAAAAGGCAAAGTTATCTTTGTGAATAAAAGGGTAACTTGATGATTTGAAACATTATTGTGCATAATAATGTATCCTTGTGAGTTAGATGCTTTAATTGAGGTAAAAAAATGTTAAATGAATGAAAATATTATCTTTGTGTATTAAAGGATAACTCGATGATTTGGGATCATGAATGATGCATGAGAAAACATACTTGTTGATTATTGCTTTAAATGAAATTTAAAAAGATGTTGAATGATGAAAAACATCCGTGTTGACATTTTGGGAAAGTTGGTTATAAATATGACGTGATACATATTTATGTTGATGCATGAGTCATAGAGGACATAATGCATGAGTTTACCTTTTGTATTGAGAATTCAATTGGTGTTGGACTACTCCCAATTGTGTAACCATGGGTGAGTAGTCTTGTGTCGAATCATCGCAACAACTATCCAATGGGTGTTCCCAACCTACGGAACTAATGTGTCCGGGAATGGGGTATAGGGTGAGTCGTCACATTCTCAAAGTCGTGGGTCGTCTCGTGCATTCGATATACGAATCTTTAGTCACGGGTCATCTCGTGCAACCGCCTTCCTTGTTGAAAGTGAGAAGTGTCAAAATCACTTGGGAAAAATCGGTGCAGTACTCTTGATCACTATAAATGGGTAAAATGCATATTCGTTAACCTGTTTTGGACAAAGTGTGTTTTATGAGGTGGGTTCCATGAGGTGTGTGAGTTACATTGCATATGAGTTGCTAATATGTGATTATGTTTACATGTGGACCATGATGTTATCCCATGTGGTTGATGAGCATGTTTAATGTGGATTTTGAGATATATAATTCACATGTTATTAAAATGCTAAAGTGAAATAGAAGGATGTGAGCATATGATTTGCATGCCTTGTTTAAAGTATAATGTGCGATGAATAATTATACTTGTTGTTATGTGCTTATATGCCCTTAAGTGGGGTTATGAGTTGGTTTTCTATGACTTTTTTGTGATAAGTATAGTCGATAGTGGATTATAGGGTCGATTGTGAAATAAGACCTTAGAAAAGCGGGTGTTAGCTTTGTGACCTTGGTTAATAGTGTGGTATTGACTAGTTGATATTTTTGTACCTTTGAGGGGTGTTCGATCCTTGATAGTTTGGGATTTTGGTCGGTTATGTATCGATAACCAATTGGTATTTCTTTTGCACTTGAGGTTTGGAGTTTAATTAAGTGAGGTTAGAATTGATCCTAGTCACTTATGTGGTAACTGTTTCTTGATTCCGTTAGTAATCTAAGAGAAGTGGTATTAAATGTTGATTGATGTTTGAATGGATCGGAAGTGATCTTGATTGAACCTAGTTAGTTTTGGAGTATTGGCTACTAGGGTTTTCCTTTTTATATCCTAAGAATATGAGTGTTCTTGAGGTGGTTTCCTTAACCACTTGGGGTGGTTGAGATAAGTTGTTGTTTTGAGAATGAATTGAGTTCACGGTTGGGAATCGAGTTGTTAGATCGTCTTCCCAGTTTTGTTGAAGTATTGTCATTTTTGGACTTCCTTCTTCATTCTTTGTTCTTCTTAGTTCATGTCGGATGTTGAGTCACTCCGCATGGTGTTGTAGGTGTTTCGGTGTGCTTGGGGTTCGCTCGGAGTCGTCTGACGTCATTTTGAGGTTTTTCAAGTTCATTCCATGACATATTATTTTGGGGGCCACCGAGTACTCGTTTATGATTCTACCGAGTACTCGGTGAGTGCATAAGTTCGTGCACTTGTGCACGAGCCTCAGTTTTACCCGAGATTTTTGGGCATTTCTATGGCTACCGAGTACTCGGTTTACAACTCGGTGGAAGAGCCACTAAGCACTTAAAGCTTCCACCACCGAGCACTTGATGTACAACTCGGTGGCACCTATTTATGTACTTCTTGCAACTTCTTTTCGTTCTCTCCCTTGTGTTTCACCACTTCTCCTACTATGCTTGAGGCATTGATTTGTGGTCTTTAGGGATGAGTTTTGTTGAGTGAACAAATCAACTTAAGTCCAACTTTCTTGAGTGTTGGTCGCGGCGTGATACCGAGCCACTCCTTTGTATCATCATTTGATCCGTGGGGTTGGAAACGGACGTTAGGTTCTGTGGTTTCAGGGCATCACTTTTCCTCCATCATCCTCGGGGCGTCATAGGAATCTTTGAGTTGTGGTTGTTCGGTTGACTTGAGAGTGTCTTTTTCTCGGTATGTGTGTCTCATACTTTCGTTCATTTTGAGTTTTGATTATAATGTGTGTGGCTTATTGCACATACATAGTGATGTTTCATCGATATGGGTGGATGTTTCTCCATATTGACGTGATGTTCCGGTTATTCATGTGTTTAGCATTGGAATTTCCATTCCTTGCTTGGTTTCATGGTCTTGTGCGACCATTCTTGAGGGTAGTGTTTCCATACCCTTCCTGGTTGAGTAGTTAGCTTTCCTTGTTCATAGTGAGAATGTTAGTGATGGAATTGATCCCCTTATGGATGGTATAGTGAGATTGATGTTGTGGCATCAGTAATAATATTGAGGTGAGTGTGGTTCGACTTTGTGAAGATATTGAGGTGTTGTATGTGTATTGTGTATATATGCATTGACGATGATTATGTGGGTACGTGAGGACTTGAGATTTTCCTTAATACTGGTTATGGATGTTCCTTCTTATGGACATCGTGGTGATTTTGGTTCCTTTGAACCCTATGTTTATTGTTGCGACCACTAGAGTGCTTAGCTATGTTACTCTAGGGTATTGTGTACTTGGAGTACGGTTATGTGAGTAGTGTAGACTACTAGTGTTGGATTGGTGGATACTAGTCATAGTCTTCTCTCGTGAGGTTAGGATATCGTGACTTGTACTTATTTATTGTATCTCTGTATATATATATACGTATATATAGGTGTGCGTTTGCCATATGATGTGATATTATGGATTCGTTATGTGCTAGTTGCCTTGATGATGCATGGTAGGGACTAGAGGGATTTGTTTGAGGGGTCTCATATTGGTGTGATTGCCATGTGAGACGATTGACCGGCCTATGGTAGATGCATGTACACGGGTTGGTTCACACTAGGTTTGTACGGTCGGAGGATGTGACGATAAAGATTTCCTTTTTTTATGGGGCTCAATGAGCTCACCCCGGAGTTTGTTTGCCCTGGTGGTTTACCCCAGTTTGTTGGTTTTGTTTTAGCTAGGGACTGCTTATGGTGTAACGACACCTTTCTTTTGTTTCTTTGTTGCAGTTTCTGGATTTGTCCAGAGTAGTACGGATGCTGTTCGGGATTTAGGACGTTCGTATGTAGTGTTGTTCCATTCTAGTTTTTCTTTGTTTATCCCTTGTATTGGGACCGTTATTCTTGTATTTCTTGGGAGCCTGTCTGTTGGCGCATCCCCTCCTTGTATTTGGTATTATTACATCGTTGTAGAGATGTATTCTTCGGCATAGTCTTGTGTATTATTTGGTTTAGCTTCCGCTTTGTTGTTTATGGAATTATTGTTGTTAAGAATATTCCATTCGCTTTATTGGTACTGATATTCTTAGTTTGTCGCTCATTTTATGGATCGCGGCCCCCGATTTCTCGGATGTCCCGGTTCGGGAGTCTTTGGAAATTCGGGGCGTGACATTTCCCTAAAACTTAAATTAAACCATGTTCGCGTGGTTCACAATCATACTATTGAGAAATAATATAGTTACCCTTGAAGCGCGATTCTGTACTTTCAACAAAATCGCACTTGTTCTCCCCCCAAACTTGATTCGAGCCACCAGTAGAAATATTCAATAAAACACACATACCCAATATCATAGCAAGGGAGTTGGAAATATATCATCTCTTTCCGGAAATCATTACTCAATATAACACAAGGAATGAATTTTTATTTAATGAAATAAACAATGATTTGGCCTTAAGGGCCTACAATCCTAAGGAATTTAAAATTGCAACTACTTTACTAAATAAATAAAAACAATTTCCTAATCCTACAAATCCTAATCCAGATACGAATCCTACCCATTCCATGCTCCTACAAATCCTCATTACTCCACTTTAGCCACATCCAAAAGAAGCCTTGATAGTTGACTCCATTTCAAGCCTTTCAAAATCCGCTTCTTGGTAATGACACGTGAATGACAAGCACTCTTCATTCATCTATTTCAATCGATAACCCAATTGTTCCTCAAGGATCCTAAATATCAACATTGGATATGGAAGGTATAAATTTATCATATCTCGGCCTTTCACCTCTCTACTCATAATCCTTTGCACCAATATCATGTTGCCCATTATCAACTCTGGCATCGGTATCCAATAACCCTTAAATATGCAATATAGAAGTTTGATCATCGTGTACCCTCTCCAACTCATCGTATGATTTTGGCACACTTATGATGTAAGCACACAATCTAAATATAATAAGTCCGGGTTTAAATGATACCTACCCACACTCACATCTGTATGTTTCAGGATATGCATGTCACATATCTCCATGATCATATCTACTGCTATGAGTGGCCATGCCTTCAGGATTGTTTTGAACTTCTTGCGTAAGTGATTCGGACACCTAAGTGGTATCTTCCAAATTTTTGATACTACTTCTTCATCAACCACTATAGGGTCACTCTATTCATCTATCCTCACTACCTCTCGTCCCTCTGGCCCTTCCGTAGTCATTCTTTCATAAAAATGCTGAACCAAGTTTGGATACACTCTTAATTTTGCCGGACTCTCCAAATTCTTTAATCCTCTTTCGTGTAGGATTCTCACCCCCGGTTCTATCAATGGAATTTTCATCATTTCCAAAAAAATACTGAGTTCACATTGAATCCTACACTCCATAAACATAGGAGGCGTTGTGCGCAATCATGGTGCAACCGGAGCTTGCATATTTGGGCTTTCCTCCTCCATGTACCCATTTTTTTATTTTCGTATCCACTATCCTCGAAGAGGCATCATATTCTAAGATTTCCTCTGGATCAGATTTGATCTCATACTCACTTTCTCTCTCATACACACTATTACCCGAAAAAGGAGAAGAAGAAGAAAAATAAAAAACCATCTCTCTATACTTTCCTTCACAATCTCTTGTATTTATAGATGAACAATTAATATTCGAAAAGGTAAAGGAATTGGACTTATCGCTGAAGTTTTAGAGTGGAGTCAAACATTAATCCATCTTTGACATGTACTTGGATTCCATCTCCTACTCAGACTAGGAATTTTCTCTAAATTCCTATCAAAATCCTAAAAATTCTTAAAAACTAATCCTAATACAATACAAGTACAATACAATTGAAAAACCCCTCCATCTAGGCAAAATTTTAAAATTTTCTTGTATTGCTTCGAAGGCCCCTACACTTGAGCGTTGGGCCAAATGTAACTTGGTTAGGCTTAAACGTAGCCCAAGCGTGAGCAACAAATGGTATTTTTTTTTTTTTTTAAAAAAGTTTTTTTCTCCTACACCTTCTTCATATCCATGCTCCAATACCATCCTCTAGTACGCACACACTCCCCCAAACTTAAACACACACATGTCCTCATTATGTGACTCTGAAGCTCAATCGAACCCCAAAATTCACATCACATTCAACGCATGTATAATCATAGTCTCAGAAATGTAAAACATGAGCAACACTATCACATGAATACAAAAATCTGTAGTCTTATATAATCAAAAAGCAAAACAACACTTAGAGATAGATTGTTTAAGCGGCCGATGACATATATCGAACTACAAAAATCCGCTCAACGATTTCTCTCTAGTGACAATAAACTACAAAAACAATAAAAACTAAACTACAACTAAACTAATCATCCTCATCCTTATCCGACTGTGGTGGTGGCGGCAAGGGTTGTCCTGTGTGGATAACCATCTCATGTAAAATGCTTAGTGCCTGTTTGGCAACCGGAGCGGTACGTTGTTGGTTTTTGGTTTTGGTTTGGGTTAGGTTGGGTTGGATTTGGTGTTGTTTTATTCTGAACTGAAATCATGTTTGGTGCAGATGGTTTTGGTGTGAGAAAAAATAAAGCTGAAAAACCAAAACCATGTTTGGTAGAGTTGGTATAGACTGAAATTCTGAAACCAAATCATATTTGGTAACTTGGAATAGTTTGACATTTTATTTATTTATAATAACTTTTTGTAAATATATATATTTTAAAAAATAAAATATATAGATAAAAATACATTTCAAAAATATATATATAATTAAAAATATATATAAAATTCAAAATAAATATATATATATAATTCAAAAAATATATATAAAATTCAAAAAATATATAAAATTCGAAAAAATATATATTTTGAAATATATATAACATTCAAATAAATATATAAAATTTCAAATATATATAAAATTCAAAAAATATATAAAAATTTAAATATATATATTGTTTATATATTGTTTTCGACTTTTATATATTTGTTTCGAAAATTTTCCTTAGTTTGCCCTAATTGTACAACTATAATTGAGTAAACAATATTCAATTTTGGAGTCCTTTATCTTTTAGCCGAACAGTCATAAATATGGTGTCTAAGGGCATACAAATGTAAATTATAACCATCCATGTTTTAAAATTGATATTCAAATTAATATTTATTTATAATATTATTATTATTATTTATTTTGTTTACTTTATTTATTATTTTTAAAAATTTATTACTCAATTTTATTTATTATTAATTATATTCTATTATTTGATAACTTTTATTTAGTTATTTAATATAATTAAATAATTTTTTTAATTAAATAAATATATATGTATACGATTTGGAGAATTGGAGTTGATTTGCTTGAATAGTACCACACCATTCCAAAATCATGTCTAGAGATGGTGTGAAAAATACACCATTTGGTACCAATTTGGCACACCATTTTTTGGTACCATTTAACCATCCCACACCAACCAAACATGGTTTGGGTTGTAATTCACATTCCACCAAATTTTTGGCACCAACTCCATGTACCAAACATGCACTTAATGTCTCCCTCTGGCCATACCGGACTCGACTAATCTCCTCACGTCTCATCTGTAACTTTGCTCTGAGTACTATCTGTTCGGCCCTGTACTCATCCCTAAACTGGTGAGTCTCCTCTCGAGCCTATTGAGTCTTGTCTTTAGCCTGGCGAGTCCATTCTCTGCTCAACCATAACTCATCTCTGAGCATTGTCTGCCCCGCAAGTACATCATTAAATTAAGCACGAGTAAGCGTGATTGGCGCATCGGCAGGCGCCTGAGGCATCTCTCTATCTGCAGCCTGTACCCCCTCTCCCTAAGGTGGCACTACTTCATCATGCACGACCTCCAGTCCAGCAGGTATATTATGAGACGCATCTCTAGTAGGTACTACCATCGACCTCTTATGAAGGATGACCTCACCATCGAGTCTCAACCACAGGTTCCGCCACAACTCCACTGGGTAAACTCCGGGCACATACTTATTCTTCTCGATCTCCTCATTTATCTCGAAACCAGTATCTGTCATAAGTCGCATAACTAAAGTTGGGAATCCTATCTGAAATCCGCTCTGGCTGACCTTGGTCGCGCTCCGTGGGTCGGCATAATGTTGGTATAAGCCCCTCCATAAAATCTAGGGTATGGAGATCCAGTGGCCAAACTCAATAGGCATATAGTAATACTAAGAACAACTGCCATCTTTGAGTCCCGTGCCCCTACGGGTGTATATGTGAACACAAAATGTTATCGAGTAACTATATCTTTGGATGATAATCCGACTTCTTTGTGCAGTTATTCCTATCGTCGGCATAACTCCCGACACACTATAATCGGACTATCTCTGTTAAGTCCAGAAACGGCTCTGGCAGAGGTGGAAAATGAGCCACCAACTGTGGTGGACACTCATCGGGAATCCTTCATGCCTTTGTAATACTTTGTGGTGTAATATAAAACTGCACTCCCCTGACCTCAGTCACCATCCAGAGCTCTCCCCTATAATGTTGCATGTGAAGCCAAAACTCCCATATCGGATCCGGGCAAACTAACATAGAGGGAGGAGAAATAATCAGTAATAGTCATCTCGTGCGGAGACACCGAATAGTCCACACCGGCATAACTTCCCTCTCAAGTGCCTCTGCAGAATACGTTTTCTCAATGTTGAACCCTTGAGTAAAGCCCAGTCGAACAAATCCTCCACAATATCAGTGAGGTTTACTGGCATAATAGACTCTAACATCCCCTCCTCCTGACCACCAGCCACCTGCGGCTCTACCTGTGGTTGCGACACTATAGCCCTATCTATAGAGTCATCATGGGTCACCTTCGAAAATGATGACGATGAGGAGGCTGACATAACCACTCATCTACGTGCCCTAGGTCATGGCTGAGCTACTGGTGTCGGGTTGGGAGACCTCTGTCTCACTCGCGACGTACTCACAATCTTACGACCTCTCATCTTCATCTCTGCATTCCGAATTTCCAAGAAATATAAAAAAATCATTCCGGACACCGAATCAAACTCAAAATGTCACGCCCCTAAATTCCAAAGACTCCTGAACCGGGACATTCGAGGAATCCGGGGTGTGATCCATACAAAGAACGACCAACTAAGATCATAGATAATAATAAAATGAATGGAATATTATAAATAATAATAATTCTATACGCAACCAAGCGGAAGCTAAAACTAAATAATACACAAGGCACATCGAGACACCGAAAGAATACATCTCTATAACGATGCAACGATACCAAATACAAGGAAAGGATACACCAACAGACTGACGCATAAGATAAAACAATAACGGTCCTAATACAGGGGACAAGTAAAGGAAAACTATTAGGAACATCACTACGTGAAAATGTCCCAATCCCGTAATGACATCCGCACCATAATCCATCCTGTAACAAGGAAAAATAAAACAAAAGAAAGGTGATGTTGCACCGCATGCTGTCCGTAGCTGAAACATCACCTGCAAACTGGTGTGTGGACCACCAGGGCAAACAAACACCGGGGTGAGCTCATCAAGCCTAGTAGGAGAAAGGAATCTTAACTGTCACATCCTTTGACCTTCCAAGTTGAGTGCGAACTAACCCGTGTACATGCATCTACCCTAGGTCGGTCAAATGTCCCACATGGCACTCATACCAATACGAGATCCCAAAAACACATCCCTCTAGTCCCCTACCATGCATCAACAAAGAGGACAACTAGCACATAGAGAAACCATAACTCAACAACATATAATAAACACACACCTATATATATATATATAGACATAACACTTACACAAGCCACATAGTATAAACCACCTCAGGGATCACTATGACTCGTACCCACTAGTCCCATACTGACAATCAACACAACACTAATCAACAATCATGGGAGAAACAATCTTAATCATAACACTCCAGGAATGATAACCATCACACTTTTTAGATCACGAGCATATCGAGCTCCAAAAACTTCAATCAGTATCAAACCATGCTACTAATCACTTCACATGTCACTCCCTACCATCCGTACACTCAACACAGGGGTAAAATAATCATTTTAACCCAAGGGAAATCACAAAGGTTGCTGAAAACCAAAAGGAAAGTGAAAGGGATTAAACAACCCATCAAACCGACCACTTCAAGGTCACATGCTCGCCCAAGGGTAAAATGGTTATTTCAAGGGAAAAAATGTACTTTCAAACTTTACCCCACCTATTTGGACATAGGTCTAACCATAGGAACAAACAGAACCTAAATCCACACCACGAGATGAGAGAGATGAATTTTTGAAAATGGCATCGGACAACGCCGACCCAAACATAAAGTTAAAGTACCTCTCTTGCACCAAGGGTAAAATAGTCATTTCAAGTGAAAATAAATGATTTAAAATTTTATATCAAATATTTGGAGATAGTCCAGGCCCTAGAAATAAACGGGATCTAAATCAAAGCCACGAGGCGAGAAATATGCATTTTTGAAAACGGTATCGGACAACGCCGACCCAAATAGAAAGTTAAAGTACCCCTCTTTCACTAAGGTTAAAAAAGTCATTTGAAGTGAAAATAAATGATTTTAAAGTTCAAATACAAATTTTGGACCTAGCACAAGGCATAGGAACAAACGGGACTCAATTCCGATGTGCAAAGAGCAAAATACGGAAGTTTGAAAACTAACCTTCACAACAGGCTGACCCAGTCGATTGGCAATGACCCAGTCGACTGGCAATGATCCAGCCAACTGGGTGAGACAGATAGTTTGGGAAAATTTGCAGAAACTCATCTTGAATGCCCAAAAGGGGCTAGTCGACTGCTTGACCTTAGGGACTCTAAAAATGACCCCCAAACATCTTCTAACCCATAGGAATCATGCAATAAGGGCTCTAACTCTTTTATGAAACTTTAGAAATGAGAAAATATCATTTAATCTTAGTTTAGTTTTATTGAAAACATTTTATTGAAAATTTGTAAAACTAACCGTCTTACCCCTGGTCTCCGTTTTGTACACCACCGACTCTCAAAGGTCAAAATATTTTATTTTATGACTTTAAAACCATTTCAAAACTCCAAGTTTTTTGTTAGCATCACGAGGGTAGGTGAAAACGGGTTTTTTACTTAAAGATCGAATAGACTCAAATGCAACTATTATGAAAAATCCGTTTTTAGGAAACAAACCGAAACATCAATGGAAAAACCAAAGCGAATTTAGAGACGCTCAAATGTTGCAACGAAATGAAGAACCGAGGTAACAAGGAAACTTGAAGGGAAGGTAAGTGACCTATGCAAAGGCACTAACTCTAACCCAACCATACCTAGTTCGACATCCAAATCTCTAAACTCCCCAACAACTTATTCAAGAATGTCCACAACTTCAATGACATTCCTATCATTAAGATTGCGTAAGGAAAGCTAGTGGCCGTTGCCACAGAACCAACTAGTTTCAAATCAAAACCTCTTCCGATTGTTTCAAACCTCAAATTCACATTCGAAACCACATTACTTAGGTTTCTAACAAGATCATATGGCTATCAATACACAATCGACTCGGTTTACTCATAACCTAGTCTATCATAGCCAAAACATCAAAATCACCATTAATGCCACGTTGCTACACCAACGCTAACTTAGGCCACAAGACCATCACCAGCCTTCTCAAGGCTTCAACTCATCTCAACTCAATAGCCACGACCGACTTTACTAATCACAATGAAGTCCTTAAACCAACTCATATCACCCCCTAAGCTATATAAACACATATCAACAAGTATAAACATTTATCTCACATTATACTTTAAATGAGGCATGCAATTCATATTCTCACATCTTTCAATTTCAGTTTAGCATTTTAATAACATATGAATTATATATCTCAAAATTCACATTAAACATGTTCCTCAACCACATAGGATAATATCATGATCCACATGTTAACATAAATCACATATTAGCAACTTAAATGTAATGTGACTCACACACCTCACAGTACACACGTGACCACACCACATTTCTCTAAGGGTCAACAGGATCATTCTCTAACCATTAAATTTTGAGGATACAAGGTCATGAAGGAAGGTAGATTTATCATACCGTTCTTCCTAAGTGCTTTTGACACTTACACTTTTAACAAGAAAGATGTCAAACACGACGTGGTCATGCAATAGGATTTGGACAAGTCCTCCCTCTATCGTCTCAGTTTCTTGGAAGACTAGTTCTGTAAGAGTGAGACGCACCCCCAGGCCAGTTGTTACGATGATCCAAAACAAGTCTACTCATACACAATACACAAACGGACGTAAACCACACCAATTGAATTCTTTCTACAAAAGGTGAACCTATATGCAATATGTCTCAATGGGTCATGCAATAACATAAATATGTATCTCATTATATTTATAAACAATATTCCCAAAATGCCAACATGAATGCTTTTCACCATTCAACATGTTTTTAAATCTCATTTAAAGCAATAATCAACAAAAATGCCCTCTAATGCAACATTCATGCTCCAATTCATCAAGTAGTCCTTTTTTTCACAAGGATAACATTTTTATTCATTTAAAATGCTTATATTTCAATTAAAACATTTAAATCACAAGGACACATTCTCATGCAGAAGTAATGTTCCAATTCATCAAGTTGTCATTTAATTCACAAGGAAAATAATTCCATTCTTTTAAACATGCTCTTAGTTCAATTCAAGAAAGTTTTCACAAACCACATCTCAACCTAACATCAATTCCCAACCTAGCAAATTATCATTCACAAAAGAGAAACTAGATAGGTACTCTAAGTTGAGATACCTAGTTATACCAATCACATAGTATAACCTCAAAGGTGTTAACCAAAGGAGCTAGCCTAATCTCATTCCAAGGCTACATCCCTAACACCCATATACACATATGTACAATTACAATTACACTTACACATATACACCACTATACCCACATACATATACACATATATATAGGCATACAAGCATACTTGAATATGGAAAATCAATCACAACCACATAACTAACATGCATCATAGCCCTAGTAATATCATCACCATGTAATCCATACACAAGGGTTAACTTACATAAACATGTTCAAACCCTAACTTCACATTTTCAAGGATACACTTAGCAATTTCATCTAAGTCTAGGAATCCTAGAATCAAACTCATATCCACACAATCATAAGATGAGCTAGTTAGGAAGTTTCCCCCTACCTTAAGTGAAGAGCAACACAAACCACTAAGCAAGGCCAAGAAACCCTAGCTTTCACCCAATACCGAAATCAAAGGAGACATCCGGTGGAAAGCTTCACCATAACCTCTTAACAATGAATCAAACTCCAACATAAGAGGAGAGCAAGAATCATAAAGTGGTTTAACAAGAACTCCAAAACTAGGGTTTGAAAGGGAAACACACAAGGAAGGAAGAACACTTACCAATCCTTGGCTCAAGACAAAGAGAATGACACCATGAGCATCTTCCATGTTGATGGCCACATCAAACTCCTAACTTAGGGTGATCAAATCAACCCATAAGTGGAGAATAAGCAAGAGGGAAAAAAGAGAGAGCAAGAGATGACAATGGAGAAGTCTTGCCAAATATGTGCTAACCCTAAGAGTTGTAGAGATTTACCACTCACAATTCTCACCATCCAATAGCCAATAATAAAGCTAGCAAGTGAAGACCTAATCCAAGGGCCACAAAATAGTCTTGCAATGAAAGACTAAATACACCACACACAAAACTCATTAACTTGCCAAACAAGGTCTTATCATCCAAGGGTTGAGAATAAGACAATGAAAATGAATTAAGGATCCAAGTGTTAACATGAAGTCTTGCCAAGTGAAAGACTAAGAGTAATAGATTCTTGCATTTAAGTGTCATCCAAACAAGGCCCTATGATCCAAAAGATTTAGAACAAAGATGGGAGAATGAGATCAATGACTATAAATGAGACACCACTTGAAAAGGGGAAATGACCAAATTCCTCCCAACTTAGGGTTAATTACAAGAGTGCCATCATGTCTCTTAATTACCCTTCTACCCATTGTCATCCTCTCTATTTACCACTATGCCATTCATACCCCAACACTTAGCCAAATCTCTACACTTTCCACTAAATGCTCTAAATATGAAAATACTCATTTACCCTTCGGTCATTTCTTTCCTGAAATCATTTTTAACAATTTTAATTATTTACAAAATGAAAATATAATAAGCAATTCACATAAGTGCTATTTCAAAACATCTACAATAAACTAGGGTAACACGTTTGGAAATGCAACACGATTGCCAAAGCTCTAATGATAAAATGTTGCACAAACCCACGTAGTCGCCAACGAACAATAAATCATGAAGCCAGAAATGAAAGTTCACAAAGTCGTCCCGCTAAGTCCAAAACTGAAACGCAAAAAATTTACACACACACCAAGATTACCAAAGACGTCAAGAATAAGTGACGTCACAAAACATTAACACTTGAAAAAGAATTCCAGAAAGGAGAAAGGAAACGCGGGGCGTTACACAAAACCATTTCCAAATTAACCCTACATAACAATTAAACGAATCCCCAAATAAAAAACACTCGAAAAATTTAAAATTTCAACCCGTTCCTCAAGCCGATAATCACACTTTGAAAAATGGCTTAAAACATGTTTTTGACGGGATTCGTTCATCAATACTAGTTTAGAATGATTAAAAGAGTAATTGAAAACACAAATATGGAACAAAATGTCACCGAAACAACTGATTGGACGATTTCTCCATAATTTGGTTTTTGCGACTCTTTGAGTTCTTCACGCGAATCCGAACGATCAAGGAATGGATCTGATGGAATAGTGGAATGAAATGGACCATATACGCCATAGGAAAAGATTGGGAGTGATTTGAAAGAATTTGGTGAAGAGTAGAATGAGCGGGAAGTGGTTTTAGCCCCCATATTTAAAATAGGGTCGCGTAGGCTAGAGTCTGTAACGACAGGCTACGCTTGAGTGTAGTTCCCTGGCTCAGTTGAAATTTTTAGCTTCGTTCTCCATGATAACGATGATACTACGGCTCCATCTTACTTCTATTTAACTAAAACACAAACTACAAACCTAGGTTCAAAAACTACTTTTTATCCCCGAGTACCAATGTTTTACGTCGTTGGTGCGACGTTGCCATTTCTCAATATTCGGGATTTCTCATGTGTTGGATCGATCAAATTGATCGATTCCACAACACCCACAATTGGTCAGTCATCAACACAATGCTTAAGCCTTTGACCATTCACTGTAAATCTTTTTCCCGTATCCGGATCATCGAGTTCTACTGCTCCATGGGGGTAAACCTTTGTAACTTCATGATAAGAGCTCAATATTGTCCATTTTAAGCCCCTATCTTGCTATTTGTAAGTCTTTTCATTCCATTATTTGGTATTTTTATGCCGTTTATGTGTTTAAGCGTGTTTCAGATATGATCAAATATGTGTAGCTATTACACGCCTCCATCCAATGTGTGTAGCTCTAGATATGATCAAAAGAGTGAGAGGTGTCCTGCAAAAAAAGCTGGAAACTTCAGATTCGGGCCAAAATCCTATTTTGACCCGGATTCGACCCCAACACCTATATGCACGTGATATACACATATTATACATTACATTAGAGGGTTTGGCTCAGGTTTTGTGTAAATTTATGAAAAAAGGGCAACCATTAGGGTTTCTTTCGGCTTTGTCTATAAATACCAAGTTTTGCTACAAATTTGAGGGAACTTCTTTACACGTTGAAATTTCAGAGCAGCCTCTGGAGTTATATATATTTTGAAGAGGAGAAGCCATAAAAGAGCTAGAGTGCTGGAGAAGACAACCATGGTGGTTGATTCTACATCAATGATGCAGTCTCCTTCAACCATGAGAGGCTAAACCGCTATCTAGGGTTTTCTACCAAAACCCTAGCCAGGTAATGTAGTTCTTAATTTGTCTTTAATTGTAACGAGGGGAAACTGTGACTATACTGTGATGATTGCTGGAATTGAGTGAACAATTTTATTCTTGACACAAGATTATATATTTATTCATAAATTATTGTCTTAGATTGAATGAGTATATCTTCTTACACAATCATGATTATTCTAAACAAATTGTGATGTTCTACAACAATGGTGCTTAATACTTGAAACCCTAGGTTTACATAGGCCATGCCTCGGCGAGGTATCATAGACATGCTTTAGTTTAATTTCATACAGTAGGAGTAGATTAGAGTAAAGTAAATAGCATGCACTATATACACTCTATCCAGAGATGAGTTGTAGCGAATTTGGTTGATAGTACTCTTTTTGGGGATGTATTCGACTATTTGTGGTACAACCTGATTCACAGTTATATATCGCCCTCTTGCAATTGAGCAAAGAGATAACGATGTTATGCGATTAGTGGTGGAACGATGAAAACCCTAATTTTCTCTCTATCTTGATCAAAATCTAAATTTACTTAGTTTCTTAGTTAATTTTAGTTTTAATTATCAAAATCAAATCAAACTCGTTTTCAAACATAATTTAATACTTTTGAATTGCTAAAGTGAATAAACAAGTCTTTGTGGGTTCGGCATTCTCGATCTCAAGCTGTTTCTATACAATAATTTGACTCGTGCGCTTGGGAATAGGTAAAACCTAGGTTGTCATAAGAGGCTATTTTTAACCACTATTTTTATCGTCTCTAGACAGACATCACATTTTTCGTGCCGTTGCCGGGGAGTTGGCATTATTAAATGCTTTAGTAGTTTAATTGTATTACGTTATTATATTGTATCTAAAGTTAGAATTTTTGTGTGATTGACAGGTATTCCGAAAAGCATAAAGGGAAATAGCGGAGCAGCGTGAAGTTGCATCGTTGGACCTCTTGTGAGTTTTAGTTTAGCTTAATTTTGCTCATAATTTTAGATTTTCTTTCTGTTAATATTTAGAATAATTTAGAAGTAGTTGAATTTATTTTCATAAAAAAAAATAATTTTTTTTTTTGCTTAGTGCATGACCGATAGGAGATTCCTTTTTAACCCTAATACTGCGTTAATACCCTTTAATCCTGAGATGGAATGAACTTTTCATCGAAATTGTTGAGCTAGGGAATTAGAGCGTCATCGACAGTTGGAGCAAGAAGAGATGGCCGACCAGAATGCCAATATGTGAAAGGCACCAACCACATCTTTGAAGGGATATTATGTGCCGTCCGTGTATGAATCATATGCTGAATTTCCAGAGGAAGATGGAGTCAAACACTATGAGATCAAATCTAGTGTCATTATTATGCATCTGAAGTACTTTGGACTTAGGACCAAGGACCTGTATCAGCATATTAATGAATTCTTAGAAATGGCCTCTACAGTCAGAATGGAAAATCTAAATACGAATGCTTTGCGTGTGCGTTTGTTTCCTTTTTCGTTGAGAAAGAAATCTAAATGATGGTCTGTCATTCTAGATAAGGATATTAAAAGAGATTGGGAAACCTTAAAAGCTAAATTTTTAGAAAAATACTTTCCCATAGGTAGGACCCATGAAGCACAGGAAACAATTACCCACTTCAGAGAGTTGCCCGGTCCATGACGCGTGGGATAGATTCAATGAATTTTATGGAAGTGCCCCCATCACAAGTTCGTGGAGCAAGATATCGTGCGAAACTTCTATCTTGGGGTTGATGTCGATCATAAAAATTTGATAGATGCAACAGTGAGAGGTAAATTTACACGGACGCTAGCAAAAGAACTCTTGGAGCTGTTTGATAACATGAGTGACAATTAGATTCAATATGAATCCGATATGCGAGCTAAAGGTAGATTTGAAAGAAGACCTGACAATGCATTTATCATAGATAGAAAGGATGATGATGTCAGAGAACGAATAGCCGTATTGTCAAAAAGTTTGATAAATTCATTAATCTGAGTCAGTCAGGTCCTAGAGAAGTCTTAGCAATATGACTTGACCCTTCCCAATATGGATATCAGGGTAATAGGATAGTTGTCACTGATGTAAATGCAGCTTGAATCAACCCGAACAATAATAATTTTTCCAATTAATACAATTCGGGTTAGTAGAATCACCCACACATGTCCCATTAGTCTCAGAACACTGAAAATTCTCAACCAAGTTTCAATAGAAGCCAACAACCATCATTCAATACTCAAAATTTTTAGTCCAATAATACCCAATCCGTCCGAAACTTCGATCAAAATCAACCCCAATTTCAAAATCAAAACCCACCATCTAGACCACCTGGTTTTGAGGACGAGATGATGAGTGCTTTGAGAGATTTCAAAAATCAATCTAATGAGTTTAAAAAATCAATCTAATAGTATTCGGGCATCCATCCAATTGCTGAATTCTCATGTCCAATTGTTGAACTCTCATTCCCAATCTATTGCTAATGTAGAAACCCAAATAGGGCAACTACCTAGTGCGATGAATAGGCTTGAAGAGGGAAGATTATATAGTCAACCGGTGGCTAATCAAAAGGGTAAACAAGTAATGGAGCGTGGTTCATTCGCTGAACATAATTACAAGACAATCCAAGCCATTACGACTCTAAGAAGTGGAAAGGAGGTGGAGAATAGGGTTGAGCAGCAGTTTGAGGAGAGGACGAACAAGCGAAAGGTGACTGAAGAGGTTCAAAAATATCAATCCCAAGAGGGGGAAGAAGAAGACCAAACATTATCAGAAGAGCTGGATAGGGCGAGCTATGAGGCGGCAACACCTTACCCTCAACATCTTCGAGAGTCAACTTCGTATGGTAAGCATAAAGAGAATGATACATTGGATACATTTCGACAGGTCAAGATCAATATACCTCTCTTAAACATTATCGACCAAATTCCACCCTATGCTAAATTTTTGAAGGACCTCTGTACGCAGAAAAGGAAAAGTAGATCTAAGGTTCCGAAGAAGATTTTATTGACTAAACAAGTGAGTTTGATCTTACTAAGTGATACTCCACCTAAGAGGAAAGATTCCAGTGCTCCCATTATTTCCTGTGTCATTGGTGACCAAAAGATTGGTAGAGCTCTTCTTGACCTTGGTGCGAGTGTTAATTTATTACCTTACTCAGTCTATCAACACCTAGGGTTGGGAAAGTTCAATCCTACCTCGATTGGCAAATAGATCAGCTAAACAACCGAGATAAATTTTAGAGGATGTCATTGTTCAAGTGGGTAAGTTCTACTATCCTGTAGACTTTGTGGTGTTAGACATGGAATCTGACTACAGATCAATGAGGCATATCCCTGTTATCTTAGGAAGACCATTTTTTTGGCTATGGCAAATGCATGTGTTAATTGCAGAACATGGCTTTGGATATATCTTTTGGGAATTTGAAGATGAGGATGAATGTCTTTCATATCAATCATCAACTACCTAAACCAGCTGAGTGTTTTAACATAGATGAGATGGTTGAAGAAGTTGTACTTCAGAGGAGTGTAAGATATAATTTGGAAGCTGTGATAAAAAGGTCGGAGCTGAATTTTGAAAACTAGAAGGATTAGCAACGATATAATTTGGAAGTTATTTTTGTGTTGGAAGCCACGTTGTACTCGCAGCCAGAAAGAGAAGCAAGGGAGTCGACTGGACCTCCATTTATTCCTCCATAAGAATTGGTGCCTGAAAATACACTTCATGAGATGGTGTTGTGTGGGTTAATTGAGGATCAAGAAGATAGTGTGCTGAAAGAGAAAATGGGTGTGAAGACTGATAGAGTTAATCATTTACCACGAAATGTCATAGAGCCTACCAAGGATGACACCCCTCTTAAGGATCCCATTCCAGATGAGTGAGTGTTGAGTATAAACATGGTAGACAAGCTGTCTGCCTGGGTAGATCCGCGATTAAGAAATAATTGTGAGGGGATACGAAATTATGCGTATAAAGATGTTCGAATTTACACAACTCGAACAAGAGTGCATCATGTTAAGCATGTTCGACTTAAGTTCTTTGAGCTCAGCCGGAAAGGATGACGGTGTAATTCGAGACTGAAATTGTTTCAAGGTAAAATCCGATTAAGAAGGGATGGAGCATTTAGTGTTAAATTAGTTTACCCCCACGGAGAGGTATGTTTCAGAAATGAGAAGTTCAGGAGGCGTGGTCAGCGATTGAAGATATATGAGGAGATTGATTTGGGACCATAATTTATGGCATCTGTTAGTTTTGTGGGTCAAGTATATGATAAGGGGTAGGAGTAAATGGCCACGTCATGCCATCGACGTTAACCATTGGTCATAGGTTGTGAAAGTTAGTTTCGAGTCTCGATTTGTAGAATAGTAGGTCATTTAAATTTAGAGATTGAGGGCACTTAAGGCCAAATCTTTGCTGATTTTATTTTAATTTTGTAGGATTGTAGGCCCTTAAGGCCAAATCATGGTTATTTATATACAAAAAATAATAATTTCATTACGTGTTCTATATTGAGTAATGATTTTCGGAAAGCGATGATGTATTTATTCTTCTCTTAATATGATATTGGGTATTTGTGCTTTGTTGAATATTTCTACAAGTAGCTTAATTCAAGTTTGGGGGGGAGAACGAACATGAAGAGATGAAATTCCGGAATTGCGATTCAAGGATAACTATAGTCTTTCTCATGAGTATGATGGTGAACCATGAAGACATGGTTTAAATTAAGTTTGGGGGGAGGGAATAATTGGTTGTATAGTTAGTATAGGTAATGATTGAAAACAATTGAAAAAAAATTGAAAAATTAAATTTTTTTTGAAGAAATTCTTTATTTTCACGCACGAATGTTTTGCATTACAAGTTGATTAAGTTAGTGTATATGATGCATGAGTATTATGTGATGTAATATTCCCATTTATAATTGTAATGATTAGATAGAGCTAAGTGAAGTGATGTGGTTTACATGGGTAAATAGATTAGTAAAATTGAAACCGAAAAGGACAACTTGGACCTATAAGCACAAGAACACATTCACTATGGGAAAAATAGTTCATCTTTGAATATGTAATTGAGAAATTAATTTTACCATAATAAAATGGGAGATGGGGGATTGATATAGATGGAATGGAGAAAAGGCTAAAAATATATTTTGAAAAATAAAATGCAAAAAGTAGTTCATCGATCTGAGTAATTGGGCATTGGTATCACCAATATCATTGTTTGCGTAAAAAGGGGGAAAAACTAATGAACATAAGTCCCAAGAAAGAAGCTAGGGCCCAGTCGGTTGGGATTAAAAATTCTCGCTAGAAAGTCTAGAGCATAGAAAGACAAAAAGGGATGGAAAGTGGAATGATGGAAGTAATAAGTTTTTAAAATAAAATGGCAAAATTGATCAATGAAGTAGAAAAAGAAAGATTGAAATACTATAGTAGAATGTTCACAAAACACGGAGAGTTGTCTGGATGTAGAGTAGAAAGTAACAAAATCTTTTACTTTAGTGTGAACCATTCATGACACGAAGCTCGAGATAGTTATTGTTTGGTAATAAGTGGGAGTATTTTCATCCATATTATCTTATGCAATGTATCATGACTTGATTGATGAGTATGTGAATACATGAATACGTGATTACAAAGAATTAAGAAATTGTGGGTAGTATATTCAACCCTCATGAGACTTCACTCGTCCACTCGGTGTTACCGAGGGGTTTAAAAGGCTTGTTATACGTGCTAAGTGTAATCGTTGACCCTCACGAAAGCAAGGGAGTAGTATAGGTTAGTGAAGAGTAGTATAGAGTAACTAGAATAAAGATCATCACAAGATAGTTTTCCTGAGTTCATTATTAAGGGATTAGCAATATGTAAGTTTGGGGGTGTGATAGGTGCTCAATATTGTCAATTTTAAGCCCTTATCTTGCTATTTTTATGTCTTTTCATTCCATTATTTGGTATTTTTATGCTGTTTGTGTGTTTAAGCGTGTTTCAGGAGCTTAATGAAGATAACGAGCTAACTTTGGCGAATTAATTAAAGAAGTGCTTGTGTCTATTCAAGAGAAGAGCTTAAAATGGTGTTTTCGAGAGAAAAGTCTCCCGGATGGCGAAAACGTCATTTTTTGGAGCAGCAACTTGTAGAATCATAACAAGAGAGTCGAGGGGGTTCAAATGGCATTATTCCCAAGAAAAGTTGGTTCCAAGGGTTTTGCTACGCATGACCTACTTTTTCAGTAGCTAAAAGTGGCTAGAAAGTGCTGTTTTGACGCATCTGCTATGCATGGAAAAATTTATTACGCATCTCCCACGCTTCAAGCGTAGGCTGGGCTACGCTTCAAGTGTAGTAATTCCTATGCTTCAAGTGTAGAACAATGTTTTCAGCATAAATTTTCAGTTAACTTCGAGTAGCCATATCTCGGTGGAAACATGTCCAAATGGGGTGATTCTTGATCCATACAATGTGTGTAGCTATAGATATTATCAAAAGACTGAGATGTGTCCTGCAAAAAAAGCTGGAAATTTCAAATTCAGCCCAAAATCCTATTTTGACCTGAATTGATCCGTTTTGACCCGGATTCGACCCCAACACCTATATGCACGTGATATACACATATTATACATTATATTAGAGGGTTTGCTTTAGGTGTTTGTGTAAATTTATGAAAAAGGGCAACCATTAGGGTTTCTCTTGGCTTTGTCTATAAATACTAAGCTTTGCAATAGATTTGAGGGAACTTCTTTACACATTGAAATTTCAGAGCAGCCTCTTTTGAAGAGGAGAAGCCATACAAGAGCTAGAGTGCTGGAAAAGACAACCATGGTGGTTGATTCTACATCAATGATGCAGTCTCCTTCAACCATAAGAGGCTAAACCACTATCTAGGGTTTTCTAGCAAAACCCTAGCCAGGTAATGTAGTTCTTAATTTGTCTTTAATTGTAAAGAGGGGAAACTGTGACTATACTGTGATGATTGTTGGAAATGAGTGAACGGTTTTATTCTTGACACAAGATTATATATTTATTCATAAATTCTTGTCTTAGATTGAATGAGTATATCTTCTTACACAATCATGATTATTCTAAACAAATTGTGATTTTCTACAACAATGGTGCTTAATACTTGAAACCTTAGGTTTGCACAGGTTATGTCTCGGCTAGGTATCATGGACATGCTTTAGTTTAATTTCATACAGTAGGAGTAGATTAGAGTAAAGTAAATAACATGCACTAGATACACTTTGTCCGGAGATGAGTTGTAGCGAATCCGGTTGACAGTACTCTTTTTGGGGATATATTCGACTATTTGCGGTACAACCTCATTCACAGTTATAAATCACCCTCTTGAAATTGAGCAAACAGAGAACTATGTTATGCGGTTAGTGGTGGAGCGATGAAAACCTTTGTTTTCTCTGTATCTTGATTAAACTCTCAATTTACTTACTTTCTTAGTTAATTTTAGTTTAAAATATCAAAATCAAATCAAACTCTTTTTCAAACATAATTCAATAGTTTTGAACTGATAAAGTGAATAAACAAGTCTCTGTGGGTTCGACATTCCCTTTCTCAAGTTGTTTCTATACTATAATTTGACTCGTGTGCTTGTGAATAGGTAAAACCTAGGCTAATTCAATAATTCATATGGTCCATCTCATATTGATTAAAGCTTGCCAGGAAACGACTTTAATCTCGAATTGAATAGCCACACCATCTGACTGATTTGAAAGGACTTCTTTTGAATATGTTTATCATGAAACACCTTAGTCCGAGCCTTATAAATTCGAGAATTCTCATAAGCATTATTACACAGCTTCTCAAGCTTTACAAGTTGAAGTTTTCGTTTAGCGCCAGATCTTTTCAGATCAAAGTTCATCCGTCGAACTGCCCAAAATGCTCTATGTTCTAGCTCAACAGGGAGATTACATGCCTTTCCATAAACAAGTCGATATGGCATCATTCCTATTGGAGTCTTGTAATGGTCCTATGAGCCCATAGTGCGCCATTCAGCCTTTGAGGCTAATCCTTCAAATCCACGCGCACTATCTTCTCCAAAATGTTCTTCACTTCCCTATTAGAAATCTTCACTTCTCCACTTGTTTGGGGGGTGATATGGCGTACCCATTTTATGAGTGATTGCGTACTTACGACACAGATCATCGAGAAATCGATTATCAAAGTGCTTTCCGCCATCACTGATTATTTCACGTGGTATACCAAATCTTGACAAAATATTCGACTGCATAAACTCCACCGTTACCTTATGGTCGGCGTTTGAAGTAGCTACAACTTTTACCCATTTCAACACGTAGTCAACCCCTATGAGTATGTACTCTTTATCGTCCACTTTCGGAAATGGTCCTATGAAGTCTATGATCGGTTCTAGACGTGTGAAAATAATAGTATTAAAAATAAGGAATTAACACGATCTAGTTTTAACCTCTCAGTCGCAAGTACGCGAGTAGTATATAGTATAGTTGGGTAAAAAGGGTATCGTACCACAGAGATCAAAGTCGTATTTCAAATAATTATAAAGTAACAAATTGAATTATATTTATAAAATTTGTTTGATTGGTTTGTTTGATTAAACTATTAAACATAAAATAAAATAAAGATAATTGTTTTTGGTTTCACTCAATAATAAACAAGTCTAGGGTTGAATTCCAACTCCACCACTAGCCTTATAGTGTATTCCTTTAATTATATTATTGCAAGAGGGTGGTACAACTTATATGAATCAGAATAGTAACGGTACAAGCAGTTGCCTAGTCCCAAAAATGATGCAATCGATCCGTATTCGCTACAATCCATCTACGATTAGTATGACTATTGTATGCATCTATACTATAACTACTCCTAAAACATGAAATTAAAAAGCACGCTAACAATAATCTTCTCTAAGCATGGACTGTGGAAACCTAAGACTTTATCATGTCAAATAAGTACTATTATATAGAAACCGTTATTAAATCACGGAGGTTCTTACCCCGATTGATAGAACACAGTTGTTCAAGATAAATCATTAATTCAATATCAGCTTAAGAATAGAATCAATAAATAAATCTTATTTAGGTTATTTGTTCGGTCTCTCACTATATAATCATCATATAAGTGCCCTTCATCAGATTCCCCCCTTTGCAATAAAAATAAATAAAAGACTACATTACTCGGCTAGGGTTTCGTTGAAAATCCTAGATACCGACTAGTCGCTCATGGAAAGAGGAGACTCTATTGTCAATGTAGCCGCCATTTTCATGATTGGATGACTGGTTCTTGAGTTCTTGAGGAAGGGATCCTTTCTCAAATAGAGGACTTTTATGAACAATGATATATGAAAATATCAAAAGGCGTTCCAGATATCTAGATATATATCCTCTTCATGAAATACACCTGTATTTATAGACAAAAGTTGGTGTTGATATGACATGTTCCTTACTTGCACTCCAAGAGAACTTAGGGACTAAGAAATGGCATTGAATGGACGATTCTTCCCCTTGATATACTTGTACAAAAAATCAGAATTCTACAATATAGTTTCACACATATTTCAAGATGGCGATTTCTGAACGATGAAGGATCCTCTGATCGATCGGTGGCTCCTGATTTTTATTATTTATATAATCCGCGAATTTCCTTGCTTCAACTATTTGTAATCTGCTTTACTGACTTGTACCTTGCTGATTTGACTGCGAATTTCTTCTAAGTGTTGCTCCGAATCAGACATATTTGTTAAAAACCCATAACTAACTCATTTTTGCATTAAGGCCCTGAAAACATGCTTAACACGCAACTCGGATAAAAATACCAAATTAATAGAATAAAGAGACTAACAAGAGGTATATTAACACCCGGAATATCAATTATTCTGGTTTCATCAAGCCCCCAAACTTAAATATTGCTAGTCCCTTAGCAATAAAGAATAAAAAGAAATCATGAAGAATAATTAAATCTAAAAATAAAAACTAACCCCTTTCTTTCGTTAGGGTGAACGATTATACTTAGCACGTGTAATAAACCTTTTGAACCCCTAGGGATAATCCTAGTGGACGAGAGAAGTCTCGTGAGGGTTAAATAGACCACCCACAACTTCTTTATAATATTTAATTTATACATATTCATGAGTTTTCTTATTCATTAACTAGGAAATGATATAATCTATGGAATAAATGCAAGCAAATAAATCTTACTTATGCAAAATAATAATTATCTCAGATTAGTGTCAAGAACGGTCTCCACTAGTGACTAAACTTAGTTAATCTTAACTCCTAGAGCTAACAATCCTCCGTGTTCTGTGAACTTTCTCTATATCACATTTACTCTCATTTATAGTATATCTCCATATATATATATATATATTTCTTTGGAGAGGGTTTTCCTCTCTCTTTTTGTTTTTTCCTCTAATATATATATATTTTTTCTTTTCTTGGAGAAGGTTTTCTTCTTCTATTTTCTTTTTCCACTAATTTTTTTCGATACGCCTATCTCCACTCTTTTATATTGTATCATTTAAGAGGGAGAATGTTTACGTATTTCTTTTCTGTCTTCCATAATTTTTATTTTTTTTCCTTTTTTTTTCTTAGGAGATAATACCTTATATGTTCATAAATGAAGCTATAAAGATCATGTGCATGTGCTTATAGATCAAGATTGCCTTTTCTATTTTCAATTTCACCAAATTTACTCACTTATGGAGAACCACATCTTTCCACCTTTCTAATTTAACTATTATTCAGAAAAAGGAAAAAATAATCACATACATCTATTTTGTAGACTAGTCTCATATCCTAATTAACTTACAATTTTAATCAAGAATATGTTTAAATAAAAATAAGATTTAGAATAAATATGTATTTTACATAGATACCTATATTTATATAAGTTAGTAAAAGAAAAATTACCATATATTTATATATTAAAATACCTTATTTGTTTTTTCCTAACAAACGATCGCGGCAACGGTCGATCGATCGACCAACTTTTTATACGTTTTTAACAGTAGCCACCAGTAGCTACTGCAGTTTTTTTTTTCTTTAAAAAATTTGCATTCCATATATTTATGTCTATACTATTCCACCCCCCAAACTTGAATTAAACCATGTCCTCATGGTTATGATAAATATAAAAACATAGGGATAAAACACGATTACCACTTAATTGAGCAAGATTTCCGAATGGTGACGAAGATTCCCTCAAACTTGTTGTGTACCATAATATGCATTCTAATCAAGATTAAAATACTAAATTTATTTATACTTATAACTCCCTCCCCGAAACTTATTTAAATAAGAGAGTAAATAAATAAATATAATTCTAGATGTAATAAGCAATATCTATATATTATTATGTTATTTTTATTTTAATATGCATAAAAATAAAATGCAAAATTTTATATGAAAAAAGAAAATTCCAAATATGCCTTTGATAATATATTGTTTTTTTTAATTACAAAATAACACCAAAATGTAAATCATTTTCGCTTAAACAAAAATGAAAGACACAGGTGAAAACATAAATTTCTATAATAACCACTCACCCTCGTGCTTTCCGCTCCTACCTATTGATCTCTTGATGCGTCATCCCAAGGAGGTCTAAGCTGCACACCTCTAAGTATACATACTTCCTTCTATAATTACCACCATCCAGTCCATGAGAATAGCCAAATTAGCTCTAAACCTATCCCACTCAGCCCTGGGAATAATAAATGTATCTACATGGGCTGATGTAAGTTGCTGGGTAGCAGCTAATGCGACGGCGATTGCAACGGCATGGGCTGTTATACGCTCTGTTCTACGAGGGACGAGGTGGAAGTATGATTGTGTTCAATCAGTTTGTGGAAAAAAAACTCCCGCCTCTGCGCGAGAATCATCATGGGTAGGTTGGATACCATCCTGAAAGATAAAGACTCCTTGTCAGAGCAGGAAATGGGACCTCATACTGAAAGTTGTCTATATCCCTTGGACTCGTCATCCACCCCATCGCTCAATGTATCTGATCAAATATAATATAGGGGAAAGAAATCTAGTAACCCCTCTCAAAAACATATAATGTCGTTTGAAAGAATCCACGCCTCTCAGTGTTGTGCCCCCTCGGATGCACCTGTACCTGAAGCACCTCGTCAATAAACCATAGGCGTTCCAGATAATCCACCTTGGTGGTATAAGAAGGTGAACTGTATCTCCCATCGTAACATGCCTCTACCATTGTCCGAGTGGATGGCAATGCTATCGGCAAATTCGGGTACCTCTCTCGTACCTCCGGAGGATAGTCAATAAACAACCCCCATGCTGAAGATATAGTCAGAGGGGTGATCTCAAACTATCGACCTCGGATACTCGTATGTAGTCGTATCTGATCCTCCTCAATCCTCATCTCCATCTCTGACCAAAACTGTCGGAGTAGCTCTCCATAAATAATCGTGCAGGGCGTAATAATATGGATCGTAATCGACGTGCAATAATCTCACCTATAGCCCATGAAATGGTAGGCTCTATAAGAAAATACTCGAAATTGTAAACGCGTTCGTGGCATAATGGCTTCCTGACAGCTCTAGCTACTGTAGCCCGTGCCTCCTCTAATGTTACGGCCTTCTTGTTTTTGTGGCTTGAGCCTCCATCAGTAGCTTACTTACAGTATGGGGCCATTGGTAGAAAATAATATATGATTAGGGTTAAAAGAGCCGGATAAGGGAAATCGAACAATCGTAGGGATAGTGATCGATCGCTAGTAACTTGTCGAACAATCGGAAGAAAGATCGATCAATCGATTGCGTGGTACCAGGGAACGATCGAAGGAATGGGCGATCGATCACAAGACAAATCTACGAATGATGGTCGATCAATCGCTAACTCTTATTTAAAATGAACATTCGATCGATCACAAAACTATCCAAAATATGTTGAAAAAGGGTAATTTTAAATTTGTAATATGTGGCTCACGGTGAACGATTCAGATTTGACTAGTATTTTTGTCTTTTTGAATTTCTTTATATGAGGCAAAATTTTCTATATAAATTGAATTTCTTTAATAACCTAATAAATTTGGGGATTTAATTCTCGCTAACTACCTACCTCGATCGATCGAGGAGGATCACCGATCGATCGGTGAAATAAAAATTTCGAAATGAATAAGTAAATTAAATTAAAATCCTAATTTTTACACTCGGCTAAAATCTTAGGTAACTTTTAGACCGAGACCATTTTTTAATGTTGATGGTACGACAACTTTATTGTGTTCAACCGGGTTTATTTGCGAACTCTATCAAATTAAAAGGCTTGACAATATTGTGAGTTTTTAATTTATTTTCCTAAACACGATTTCTGTTTTGTTTAACAAGTTTTAATTGAAACTCCCACCATCGGCCCATCTCTTCGTAACTTAGTGTATTGAAGAATTTCCAATGGTCATATTCTTTACTAACAAAAATGTCAGTTTCTGATGGGATTTCAAAGTTGAGTTCTAACTGATCCCTTATCATAGCTTGAATTAAGAAAAGAAAAGGAATTTTCCATTTATGATCGAAATGAATTTCATAATCTATTACGGCTTCCCAAAATATATCCATATGATCGTAAATAATCTCAGGGATTGAAATCAAATATCCCAAAATGTATCCATATGATCGTAAATCTTTTACAATCCCTACCATAGTTAATTTTATGTTATTATCTCCACAAATTCTTCTAGTCATAGTAAGAGTTGTAGGATTGGGAGTGGGTATTTTTGGGAAAACATTTTCTAAATCCGAGGGTATTTTATTGGAAATTCGCCATGCTCTTGCAATAGTGCCAGGGGATATTTCTATCTCGTGCCCATGTACTTTAGTATGTAAAACTTTACTTATCTCAGGATCTTTTGAATATATTTTTTGATAGAACTCCCAAACTAAATTAGGATAAGAAACATATGAAGCAGGTTGTAAAAGATTTTACAGTCTTCGTTTCTTAAGCTCTGTTATAACTTTCTCAATTGCTAATTCTTAATATTCATCCTCAAAGAAAATGCATTCATATTTTAAGGAATGATTTGCATGATAATTGTATTTTGTAGGTTGTGGATGTAATTTTGATAAAGTAGGTTCTGGTTTCACCACTTCCTTCCTATTTGTTTCTTCTATTTCAGCCATGTGTTGATTTCGTACCGCCTCAAAATAGAAATCTAAAACAGTCAAAGATTCAGGTATAGGTTTATTTGTTACCTTGTAATCTCTTGGCAATTGTTTATCTTCCGATGTGTCTAGTTGATATGCTAGGAAATTTCCAGGTGGTCTATCTACTGGTTGAGGTATCAGTTGTGGTAGTGTTTTATCAAGTGTGTTAATCACAAAACATTCTCCATTACTATCTAATTCATAACCGGATTCAAAAACATTCTTCCGCACCTTTATGTTTCCAAAAGATAGATCCATAACCCCAGTTCTACAGCTGATAGATGCATTCGCAGTTGCTAAGAAAGGTCTTCCTAGGATTTATGGGTATTTGCTTAGTAAGATTGTAAACAGGTTCGGTATATAGAACGACAAAATCACAGGAAAATATAATTTATCAATTTGAGAAATAACATCCTGTACGATTCCTCTAGGTGTTTTGGTTGATCTATCAGCAAGTTGTAGAATAATAGGTGTGGGAGTTAAATTTCCTAAGCATAGTTGCTGATAAACTGAGTAAGGTAGTAGATTAACACTAACTCCTAAATCAAGAAGAGCTTTTCCAATTTTTGATCTCCTATTATACAGTAAATAGTTAGGGCTCCAGAATCTTTATATTTTGGAGGAGTAGTGTTTGATATTATTGAACTCACATGATTGGTTAATAATATTTTCTTAGTATTGTGAGTTCGATTCTTCCTTTTTTGTGTACATAAATCTTTAAAAAATTTAGCATAACCAGGAACTTACTTAATAGCATCAAGAAGAACAAAATTGATTTTTACTTGTTAGAAATTTTCGAACATTTCTTGAATCTTTTCTCCTTGTTTACCATAAGGAACATGATCTCTTAAGCATTGTGGAAAAGGTGCTTTTGGTTCATAGCTTGTTTCTTCTATTTCTTTGAGTGGTATATAATTATTCTATGTTTCTTTAATAGGTTCTTTTCCTTTAGAGATTAATTCATCAATCACAGGTTCTTTATTTATTTCTTCAGTATTTTGTTTCTTCGTCCTTTCTTCAAATTGTTCTTCAGCCTTATTATCTACAAATTTTCCACTTCTAAGAGTGGTTATTCCTTGGGTAGTTTCAATGGCTGGTTCTCCTATAGGAATTACATGTTCTATCATATGTTGCCCTTTAGGTTTTGTTAATGGATGACTTGGTAATTTTCCTTCTTCCCTTTTATTCATAGAATTAGTTATTTGCCCAATTTAGGTTTCTAGTTTAGAAATAGATTGAGAATGTGCATGTAGGAGTTGTGTAACATTTTTGAATTCATTTAAGAAACTCATGATTTCTTGTTCAAAACCAGGTGACCTTATAGGTTGTGTATTATTTGGGTTTCTGAAGGGTGGTTGGTTAGGGTTTTGGTTAAATGGGCGGAATTGATTTGGTTGTTGTATAGGGTTTTGGTTGAATGAGCGGAATTGGTTAGATGATTGATTCAGACTTTGGTTAAAGATATTATTTTTCAGTCTTGTACGAGAAGTTAGGATGGTTTCGCCAACCTGGGTTATAAGTATTTGAGAATGGATCGTTATTCGGGTTGGTGAAAGTAGTGTTAACATCTTTAGTGATAAATTCTGACTCTTGTTGTATATAAGGACAAGTATTAGCAAAGTGTGAAGGATTAACGCACATTGAGCAAACGTTTTCGATAGGATTGGATTGAGTATTTCTCATTAATAGATCAAACTTTTTATTTAGCTCATCTACTTTTCAAGTTACTTCATTTATCTACCTAATTTTAAATGCACTATCCGTTCTTTTAGGATTAGCAAGATAGTTCGTGGTGCTCTAATGTCCGACATATTTTGGCAGAAATCTTCACTGAGATTTTTGAAAAGATTTCATAGAAAGTCTACAGGTTTCTGTGTAAAAGTACCTCCAAAAGCCGCATCAACTGTATTTTTATACCCCTCCCCTAGTCCTATATAGAAACTACGGACTAGCTCATGTGTTGGAAATCTGTGGTGAGAGCATTTTGCTAATATTTCGTTAAATTGCTCACAAGTTTCATAGAATTGTTCACCAGGTAATTGTGTAAACATTAGAATAGTTCATCTAGTTTCATGAGTTTTTCCTACAAGGAAGAATTTACGCAAAAATTCTTTTTAAAGTTTCTTCCAATCAGTTTTAATATAAGTTGGTATAGTTCCTTACCATACTTTAGCTTCATCTTTTAGGGAATGAGAGAATAATTGCGTTTTAAATTGATCATCAGTTTGTCCTCTCATACGTATCATAGAACAGACTTCTAAGAATTCATCTATATGTTGATAAGGGTCCTCATGAGCATTTCTATGAAATTTACATAACATATTAATTATTGTTGGTTTAATTTCAAAATTTTCCGCTCCATCAGGTAGTGAGATTTCTAAAGGTGAAGTATAGTATTGAGGTGTATAAAAATCTTTAAAAACTGCGGTCGGTGCCACAACAGCGTTATCAGCCATGTTTAAATTATTTATAGTATTTAATAAATTATTTCTTTTGTTTATTTGGTACGTTCGATCAATTTCTAGGTCGAAAGCCTTGAGGAACTATTAACTGAACGACGTCCAAGCATAAACAATAAACAAAAATAATATTAAATAAAGAAGCAACAAATTGCAATATTTGAATAATGCAATAAGGAATTTAAATTAATAAATGATTATTTTATTATTATATATTTAATTAAATATAAATTATTTATTTATTATTTTTATTATTTTTATTATTATATAAATTATTTATTTTTTTGAAATATAAATGTAAAAAAATCTATTTTTAAACATATATATATATTTATTTTCGGAAAATATTATATTCTTATTTTGTTTATGATATTGTTATGATATGATTATACAGTATCTTTTCTGTAATCAATATTTTTGTACAAACACAGTATTTCGATATATCTCAGAGTCAACAGAACGATCGGGGTTATTACCGAATGATGGGAGAGTTCTTTGATCGATCTCTAGAACTTACCAAACGATCGCTGAAGGAGCCGATCGATCAGGAACTGGAGTCCGTGAGTTTTCTAGAAAATTTGCAATTTCGGCAAAAGTTATTCCTGCAAAAGAAATGCAAAAAAATAAAAATTAAAATTAAAATTGATACAATAATTTAAAGAACTTCAATATAATAATCTGAAATATTCGTTTGATCTCCGACAATGGCGTCAAAAACTTGTGATCGGTTCCAAACGTGTGAAAATAATAGTGTTAAAAATAAGGAATTAACACGATCTAATTTTAACCTCTCAGTCGCAAGTACGCGAGTAGTATATAGTATAGTTGGGTAAAGAGGGTATCAAACCAAAGAGATTAAAGTCGTATTTCAAATAATTATAAACTAGTAAGTTGAATTATATTTATAAAAATTGTTTGATTGAGCTACTAAACATAAAATAAAATAAAGATAATTGTTTTTGGTTTCACTCAATAATAAACAAGTCTAGGGTTGAATTCCAACTCCACCACTAGCCTTATAATATATTCCTTTAACTATATTATTGCAAAAGGGCGGTACAACTTATATGAATCAGACTAGTACCGCTACAAAAAGTTGCCTAGTCCCAAAAAAGATACAATCGGTCCGTATTCGCTACAGTCTATCTGCGATTAATATGACTGTTGTATGCATCTATACTACAACTACTCCTAAAACATGAAATTAAAAAGCACGTTAACAATCATCTTCTCTAAGCATGAACTGTGTAAACCTAAGACTTTATCATGCCAAATAAGTACCATTATGTAGAAACCATTATTTAAATCTTGGATTTCTTGACCTTTGTAAAAACATGGTTGTTTAAGATAAATCATTAATTAAGTCTCAGCTTAAGTAAAGAATTCATAAATATATCTTTTTTAGGTGGTCTTGTTCAGTCTTTCACTACATAATCATCATATAAGTGCCCTTCATCAGATTCCCCCCTTTGCAATAAAAATAAATAAAAGGCCGTTCATCAGATTCCCCCCTTTGCAATAAAAATAAATAAAAGACTACATTACTCGGCTAGGGTTTCGTTGGAAACCCTCGCAACCGACTAGCCGCTCATGGAAAGAGGAAACTCCATTGTCGATGTAGTCGTTATCTTCATGATTGGATGGTTGGTTCTTGAGTTCTTGAGGAATGGAGTCTCTCTCCAAAAGAACAATGATATATGAAAATATCAAAATACGTTCCACATATCAAGATATATCTTCTCTTCATGAAATCCACCCGTATTTATAGACAAAAGTTGGTACAGATATGACATGTTCCTTGCTTGCACTCCAAGAGAACTAAAGGACTAAGAAATAGCGTTTGGTGTGTACAAAATATATGGTTAAAAATAACACCTTAAGGACGCTAGGTTTTACCCTACGTAAGCGCACATATCAATTATAGAATAACAATGACTTAAGGGATATCGATCCCATTGAGACAAAGATTGTTCACTTTAACAGTTCAAAAAAAATGAATTATATTTCTGAAAATTTGTTTGTTTTGGGTGGTTGAAGACCAAATTATCTAAATTAACTAAATTATTCTAAAAAGCAAAGTAAATTGGTTTGTGATTCAAGAGAGAGAAAAACTAGGGATTTTATCGCTCCACCACTAAACGCATAATATAGTTCTATCAATGTAACAATTGCAAGAGGGCGATCCGTAAACTATGAATCAGGTCGTATCGCAAATAGCTAAATACAACCACAAAAAGGATTGTCATCAACCAAATTGTAACACCTATCTCATGACTGAACTGATTAGTGCATGCCAATTAAATTACTCTAATATACTCCTAATTCATGAAAATAAAATAAAACATGTCTATATCAACTCACCAAGGCATGACTTGTGTCAACCTAAAGTTTCAAGTTTTATTACCACCATTGTGTCAACCTAAGTATCCGAGTTCATGCTCATACTGAATAATCATAATTGTGTAAAATAATATATTCATTCCATCTAAGACAAGAATTTAGAACAAATATAGAATTTTGTATCAAGAATAAAAATGTTCTCTTATCTACTACAATCATCACAGTACGGTCACAGTTTCCCCTCGTAACAATTGAAAACAAATAAGAACTATATTACTTGGCTATGGTAGAAGGTGACTGCATCGTTGATATAGAAACGCCCTCCATGGTCTTCATCTCAGGATATCTAGGTCTGAATATGGCTTATCTTCTTCAAAGATATATAACTTTAGAGGCTGCTCTGAAATTGAACGTGTGTAGAATCTCTGAACCCCCCCCCCCCCCCCCCCCCCCACACTGATATAAAGCTCTGTATTTATAGACAAACCGAGGGAAACCCTAATGGTTGCCATTTTTAGTAAGTTCACACAAAACCTAATTAAAATCCTAAATTATAATATATATGTGTGTATATACACATGCATTGAGGTGAAGAGTCGCAGCCACATGATAGAATCAAAACGGGGGTAGAACGGACAAAACAGCTCAAATTGCAGAATTTCAGCCATCGTTACGCTTTAAGTATAGGTCAAGCGTAGCTCAAGCATAGCTTGAGCGTAGAAATGTGTTTTCTTGCCACTTTTTTATTCTGAGAACGTAGGCTTAGGCATAGGTATTTTCATAAAAATCACTTTTCTCCGCACTTGCACTAAAATGACCGTCTTGAATCCATGATACTTTTTGCTTGAAGTGACGGCTTGGGAAAATGGCATTTTTGGCCTCCAAAAGCCATTTTTGTCTCGGAAACACCTCTTTGACTCTCCTCTTAGATAGAAACGAACACATATCTGGTTAATTCACCAAAGTTAGCTCTATTTCTTCATTAAGCTCCTAAAACATGCTTGAACACACAAACAACATAAATATACCAAATAATGGAATGAAAGGACGTAACGATAGTGAGTTAAGGGGTCAGAATATCTAACATATGACACCTATCACACCCCAAACTTACATATTGTTAGTCCCTTAGTAATGAACTCAGAGAAACTTTCATGTGATGTTTTTTTAATCTAACTACTCTAACTAATCTAACCTAATTATTTTCTTTAGTGAGGGTCGACGATTACACTTAGCAAGTGTAACATGCCTTTTAAACTCCTCGGTAACACGAGTGGATGAGTGAAGTCTCGTGAGAGTTAAACATATTATCCACAATTTCTCCATTCTCTACAATCACACAATCATGAGTTCACACACGCATTAACCAAGTCATAATACAATGCATAAGACAATATAGATACAAATATTTCCACTCACTACCGAATAATAACTATCTCGAGCTTTTATGTCGTGAATGTTTCCCACTTAAATTAATGACTTCGTTACTCTTTACTCCCAATCCAGACAACCCCCCGTGTTTATGTGAACATTCTACCATAGTACTTCAATTCCTCTTCTCCTACTTTATTGATTAAATTTTGCCATTTTTTCATAAAAACTCATCTTTCCATCTTTCCACTTACCATCCCTTTTTGTCTTTCTATACTTTGGACTTTCCAGCGAGGATTTTTAATCCCGACCAACTGGGCCCAAGTTTCTTTATGGGATTTATGTTCATTAGTCTTCTCCCATTTTTATACGAATAATGATATTGGTGATACCAATGCCCGATTACTTAAATTGAAGAACTACTTTTTGAATTATATTTTTCATAATATATTTTCAACTTTATCTATTTCAACCATAACATCTCCCCTTCTCCCCTTTTATTGTGGCAAAATTACTTTTTCAACTACATAATCAAAGATTAACTGTTTTTCCCATAGTGAATGTGTGTTTGTGTTTATAGGTCAAGGTCGTCCTTTTCAGTTTCAATTTTACTAATCCACTCACCCATGTAAAACCACATCACTACACTTAGTTCGATCTAATCATTACTCTCATGAACGGGAATATCATATCACATACTACTCATGCATCATTATCATAACTCAATCAAAATTTAATGCAAAACACTCATGTTGTGAAAACAAAGAACTTCTCCAAAATATTTCAAATTATTATTTTTTTAAAATTTTTCAGTCCTTATAACTATATACCCTCACCCCCAAACTTAAATGAGACCATGTCCTCATGGTCAAAAATAATGAATGAGAACGGATATAGTTACCATTGAAGCTCAATTCTGGATTCAACATTGAAACACTTGATCTCCTCCCCCAAACTAGATTTGGATCACATGTAGATATTGTCAACAAAGCACAAATACCCAATATCATAGCAAGGGAAAATAAATTTTAATCATACATATCCAGAAATCAACACATGTTTTTCAAGGAATTAAAAATTCTCTTTTTTTTCTTCTTTTTATTGATTTTTTTCAATGATTCGCCCTTAAGGGCCTACAATCCTATGAATTAAAAATTGTGAAGACATGGCCTTAAGGTTATACCATCTCTAGAAACAAAACAAAAACCTAATCCTAAACCCTAGTCCTACTTTAGATCTATCCTCCTCCTCCCTCTCATCACTCTGCAGCTTTCTTCAAATCTATCCGAAGTTGTGTTGTCTCTTCCAAATGAACAAAGTCCTTCTCCGGATATTGCTTCATGAATGTTCAACACATTACATCCATTTGTTTTATCCTCTCGCCCAATTTCCGCTCAATAATCTTTGATATTAAGTTCGGGTATGGAAGATAATGCTCAAACACATCTCCACCCGGCTACCTTCTATGCACAATTTCTCGTACAGTTGACATATAACTCATTATCGCTGTCAAAATACACACCCAATAACCATGAGTCATGGCATACAACATCTTGATAAACGAATGTCCCCTCCAGCTAGTCCTATGATTCTGTCGAATCTGAGCTACAAGCACACAATCCAAGTATAACATACCCGATTTCAACCAAAAAATTTCACAACTCTCCACTTTCGGATCCGATGTGGTACACAACTCATGAATCATCTCTTCGTTTGTATGTGGCCATTCAGCAGGGTACTCTTTCAATGTGCCCTTCAAACGTTCCGGATAACCTAGTGGTATATTCCATGCTTCTGCAATAATTTTTCAACTCACCACTATAGGATCACTCCACCCATTCACTCGAGCCTTCATAACCTCAAATCCGTCTGGTCTTTCAATCTTCATATTTGCATAAAACCTTCGAACCAATCTCGGATATACCTTTCTTCCAGTCGAGCGTTCTAAATTCAGTAATCCTATATGCTTAAGGATTTCCCTCCCGTGTGCAGTTAATAGCATATTCATCTTTTCCGAACAAAACTCTAGATCAAATTGCATCCTACACTACATAAAGGAAGTCGGTGTGGGTTTCTTCCACTTTTGGCTTGTAGCTCATCCATTCGTACTCCCCGCATCCACATGTGGCTCTTCAACCTCAATGAACTCCTCAGGGTCAGATTCTATTTCATAATCAATTTCTATATGATCACCATCAGGATGGTAGGAAGAAGACGAATGAATAGAAAAAGAAAAACTCACTATCTTACTCAAGCTCTTGTGAATCATGAATTTTGTCTTCCTAATGGGTGTATTTATATATGGATAACTTAGATTCAAAGAGGAAAAATATTTGAACTTATAGTAAGATTTGGAGAAGGAAACAACTAAAAATTCAACTTGGACTTGTAATTGCACTCCAATTCCTAATTGAACTAGTACTTTACTAAATATTCCTATCTACATCTTACAAAAATTCCTAAAAATACATTAAATAAATCCTAATAAAAGTACAAATATAAACTTGGCAAAAACACCCCTCAAACAGACTGATTTTTAACTTTTTAAAATTTTCCTCACAGACC
Organism: Cornus suecica; assembly: GCA_963922005.1. Classification (NCBI taxonomy): domain Eukaryota; kingdom Viridiplantae; phylum Streptophyta; class Magnoliopsida; order Cornales; family Cornaceae; genus Cornus; species Cornus suecica. The sequence continues at coordinate 48,224,289 of OY998241.1, read as the reverse complement.
TCTATGCTTAAAGTGTAGGCCTAACCCGGGTAAATTTTTTATTTTTTTTAGAACAAAAATATCCCCTGTAACCAGTTCATTTTTAGTCCTCTGGTGAAAACCACACACCCCTAAACTTATATGCACATATGTCTTCATAGTGTTATGTTAAAATCTCAAAAGAACTCAAAATATCAACACACTCAATATAAGCATAAAAAGTCTTAGGAAATGAATAACTCAATAATATTGATCACAAAAGCTGTCATTTTATAAATAAAATATCAAAAACATTTAGAAAATGATCGTTAAAGCGGTCACATGAAGCACCTATCACAATCTATCCGCCTGACGATTCATCTTTAATGTGGAACAACTAAAATAAAACAAAAAGCTAACTAAAACTAATCCTCATCATCTGAGGGTGGTGGTGTAGGTGGAATCTGGATATCCATGTATTGCCAATTACCATCAATCCTATGGTACAGTTAGCCTATGATCACGCCATCGGGCCTGCCTCTCCTAGGCTAACAAATGCCCTAGTCCTTGTATCTGTGCCATAAGGGCATCAAACTGAGCCTCAGATAAAATAACATTACCACCGGCAGACGCCTGTGGTATAACATCATCCGCGACAACATCTGGTATCTTTTGGGTAGCCTGTCCATCCCCGTTATGTAGGGGAACCTCACCCGAATCATCATCCTATCCAGCAATATCATCCTGTACATCCTAAGCATGTGGCAAAACAGGACCAAACCTCGGTCTTCTAGCTATAACCTCATTGTCGCGCAATCGGCTCTAGGTCCCTTTCCACATCCCCTCTAAGTATGGTGACACTTGCTTGAACACATTCGGCTCACCTGCCTCCATCTCGACACTGGCATCAAACATCAGCTTCATCAACAAGCATGGAAACCGGATCTCAAATCCCTTCTGCTCTACCTTGCTCTTCGTGCGTAGCTAAATGTAATGCACATACAGGCCTTGCCATAAAATATGTGGAATAGAGATCCACCTTTTAAACTCCAAGACATAATGGAGAGCCAGAAAAGGTGTGTATCTCAGTGTCGTATAGCTGTGTGGAAGGATCTGTTAACGGACTATCACATCCCAAAACGATAGCATTGGGTGATAGTTGGACTTCTTCGTGCAGTTCCTATGCCTATCACCCCACTTCCCCGCAGTCCGTAATCTAACAATATCCTCCATAGGCGGGAATACATCTGGCATAGGCTGGAACTTATCTTCCATCTCGGGCGGACAATCATCCGGAATACCCCAAGCTATAGCGATAGACCGGGGTGTGATCTCAAACTCTATACCTCTAACCACTATCTGAAGCCTCGTCCCTCGACTATAATGTTACATGTTGAGCCAGAACTCATGAATCATGCTCTCACAAATAAATGGTGTAGCCGGGGCAAGGATAGGCAATAAATATCGTCCTTTCAGTCTGCTAATAGTCCATGCGAGTACTGGCTGCAGCTCCTCAAACACATTTACTAGATAAGTGCACTCCTGCTGATACTTTTTCGCAATCGCCTGCTCTAACAAATCAGCAGCTGAGGCTATCTGAGGCACTGGTAGAAAAGTAATCAACACTCATGGATCACCCTCCACCGAGTGGCTCAGGAAACCTCTCGTCCTGCTGATCGGTGTGATCGCCATGGTCAGCTGCATCAACATGCTCCTCCTCCTGACTACCATAGTCATCATGACCAACCTCATCTATCTCCTCATCTTGTGGCTCGCGCAAATGAGGTGGAGACGGTGCCGGCGGAATAACTGGATCAACTGTAAGTCTGCCATATGGCAAGCCAAGATCATGGCCCTGTGTGGATGACTCCAGTACATCAACCTCGAAAAAAGATAAAGAAGAGGACGATGGCTCTATATATCGGTGCCTCGTGGAACGAGTGCTATGACGCCTATCAATTGTAGGTTTAGGGGTGGTGATCTCGACCTCTACCTCACTGTGCTATCGACCGGATTGGCCGCCTCAGCCACCCATTTCGTCGTGCCCTTAACCCATGCAATGCCTATAATACGGAGTTTTCAAAAAATAAGTGATAATGTTTCGGACACCAAATCAAAGTCAAAACTATATCTAAATAAATCTAACATGATGATTAAACAAGCCCTCAACTCAAAAATTCGTTATTCAGTCCATATTCAAAGCCGATAAACTCAACTTTTCAAAAACAGATTAAAACACGCTTTTGATTGGACTCGTTCGTCAATACTAATATAGAATAGTTATATTAGTCATTAGAAATTAAAATAATGGAACGAAACTCAACGAATCAAGCGATATGATGAATTTCCCAAAATTGAGATTTGGATACTTTTCGAGTTCTTTTTGAGAATCCAAACAATACACGAACTAATCTGACAATCCGCCGCCAAGGAATGATGAGAAATAACACAAGTAAACGGTAGGAACAAGTCTTGGGTGATTCAGTGGAGAAACGAGGGAGAAAAAGGATTTTGAAATGAAGATGGAGGGAATGGCCTGTACGGGTCTGTTTTATAACAGACCCGTCTCTACGCTTTAAGCGTAGATGGGCCTACGCTTTCAGCGTAGGTCCCAAGGGCCCTAATTTTTTTTCTTGTTTCAGTTTCTGTCCTTTCCTAATCCATGCAATCTCAATGTTTCCTACACACCCCTATATACCCTATTAGCTCAATTTCCTTTCTTTATGGATAAAATTACCCCTCATAGATCGAGATGACGACGCTTTACGACTCAATTTTACAACTCGATCTGACAAACAAAACCAAACTAAACGAACATCTATAAGTATAAACTAGGATCAAAATCTAATCTTAATCACCTAGTACAAATGTTTAATGTCGTTGGCATGACGTTGTCAACTTTCAGTAATCAGGCTCAAACTCGTCCAACTCGTGTGTCGGATCAGTCAAATCCATCGTCTCCACAACAGACTCAACTGGTTGGACATCAATGTAGTGTTTCAATCACTGACCATTCACTATAAATCTCTTTCTAGTGTCTGGATCATCAAGCTCTACTGCTCTATGGGGGAAAACCTTCGTAATCTCATACGGCCCATCCTATCTCGATTAGAGCTACCAGGAAACAACTTGAGTCTCAAATTAAACAACCAAACTTTCTGGCCTTGCTTAAAGACTTTCTTTCGAATATGTTTATCACGAAATGCTTTCGTCTGAGCCTTGTAAATCCGAGAATTCTCGTAAGCATCGTTTCTCAACTCCTTAAGCTCTTGAAGTTGGACTTTCCACTGAGCACCGGCTTTCTTTATATCAAAGTTTAACATCCTAACAACCCAATATGCTTGGTGTTCTAGCCCAACAGGGAGATAATACGCTTTACCATATACAAGACGATATAGTGTCATACCAATCGACATCTTATACGCAGTCCTATATGCCCACAATGCATCATTTAACCTCCGCGGCCAATCTTTCAAATTCGGATACACCATTTTCTCCAATATATTCTTGATTTCCCTATTCAAAACCTCAACTTATCCTTGTGACTGGTGATGATATGGTTTACCAATCCTATGATTGACGTCGTACTTCTGACACAGACCATCGAGAAAATGGTTCTCAAAATATTTTCCACCCTCACTGATTATCACCCGTGGCACACCAAATCTTGCACAAATGTTCGACTTCAAAAATTCCTCAACTGTCTCATTATCAGCATGTATGGTAGCTATCGATTCTACCCATTTCGAGACATAGTCTACCCCCACCAGTATATACTCATTCTTGTCTGCTTTCGGAAATGGTACCATAAAGTCTATTCCCCATACATGAAATAATTCTTTAATCAGAATCGGGGTTATAGGAATCATGTCACGTCGAGATATAGATCCCAACTTCTGGCATTATAGACACACTTTACAATACTCGAAAGCATCCTTGAATATGGTAGGCCAGTAAAATCTGCTCTAAAGCAACTTGTGAGCTGTTTTCTAAGCTCCAAAATGTCCTCCACACTCTAGCGTGTGACAAAAGGTAGTTGAGCGCCACCAGTATATACTCCTTCTTATCTGCTTTCAGAAATGGTCTCACAAAGTCTATTCCCCGTACATCAAACAATTTTACGATAAGAATCGGGATTAGAGGTATCATGTCGCGTCGAGATATAGATCCCAACTTCTGGCATCGCAAACATGTTTTACAATACTTGAAAGCATCCTTGAATATGGTAGGCCAGTAAAATCCACTCTGCAGCACCTTGTGAGCTGTTTTCTGAGCTCCGAAATGCCCTCCACACTCTAGCGTGTGACAAAATGTTAGTATGCTCTGCACCTCACTTTTTGGGACACATTTTTGAATAATCTGATCTGAGCAATACTTATACAATCACGGATTGTCCCAGATATAAAGAATTTGACCTGGCTGAAGAATCGGTCTTTCTCATTCTTAGACCATCCTTTTTGAATTCAACCTGTGACTTTATAATTGACAATGTTAGCATACCACGATATATATTCCATAAAATCCACATTGAATAGATGTTCATCCGGGTACGAATCCTTAAGAGCAGTAGTTTCCTTTGTAGATTCAATAACGATGCTAGACAAATGATTAACAACTACATTCTCTGAACCCTTCTTGTCTTTAATTTCTAAATCGAATTCTAGTAACAATAGAATCCATCGAATCAGTCTGGGTTTAGAGTCTTTCTTAGTTAACAAATGCCTCAACACAGCATCATCCAAATAAACAACAACCTTGGTACATAATAGATATGATCTGAATTTATCCAAGGTGAAAATAATTGCCAGTAATTCCTTCTCGGTTGTAGTGTAGTTCATCTGAGCATCATTCAGAGTCCTACTGGCAAAGTATATCGCATATGGCAACTTGTCCTTTCTCTGACCCCATAAAACTCTGATGGCATAACCAAAAGTGTCACACATGAGCTCAAACGGCAGAGACCAGTTTGACGGACTAATAATTGGGGTTGTTGAAAGTTGAGTACGCAGCTCCTCAAATGCATGAAGACACTCTTCATAAAAGATGAAGGTTATATCCTTAGCCAGTTAGTTGCATAATGGCTGGACGATTTTGCTAAATTCTTTAATAAACCTTCTGTAAAACTCGACATGGCCCAGAAAAGAGCATATCTGTTTAATAGATGTGTGAGGAGGCAATTTTGAAATTAATTCAACATTCACTTTGTCAACCTCTATCCTTCGCTTTGATATAATATGGCCCAACACTTTCCCTCTTGAACCATGAAATGGCTCTTTTCCCATCTTAGAATTAAATTCGTATTTTTGCATCTTTTAAACACTAGTGCTAGATGTTTCAAACAGTCTTCAAACGTTTCCCCAAAAACTGAGAAGTCATCCATGAATACTTCAAGAAATTTCTCTACCATATTAGAGAAGATAGATGATCAGAGCAAAATATCATTTATTTCAGGCTCCTAATTATACATTGTTGTGTCTATGATTATCATTATATTGGTGCTTTTATACAGTTTTTATGTTTTAAGATATTTCAGGCGATGCTATGTAAAACAAGTTTAATTTGGTGAATTAACTGGATCTATGACTCAAGATTGTTCGAGAGCTGAAATCATGAATAAAAGACCTATGAAGACCAAAAACAAGTCAATGATACAAAAGGACTGAAGAAGAATGAAGCTGAGAAGAGAAACATAGCAAAGAGGATGAAGTACAAAATTCATGGTGAAGAACTACCGAGTACTCGATATACCCTTGACCGAGTACTCGGTAGAGTGCGAAAGTCCACATACTTACGCGAAGGAAGGAAAAAATGTCCAAGAGTTTTAGCGCACTTGCGGCTCTATATCTGATTCACATATGATGGATCGCCCTTTACAATTAAATGACTTAGAGGATATATTAAATGGCTAGTGGTGAAGTTAGAAATACCCTAGATTTTTATTTACATTGTTCACAATCAAAACCAATTATCTCTCATATTTATTTTATGTTTATTAGTTATAGAAAACAAAACAAATAAACTATTAGTAATAATTTAGTTATATGTAATTATAAAAGAGTGGAAGAATCATTAGTCTCTGTGGATTCGATATACCCTAGCTCATTGGTACTATACCATAATTGATTCGTGCACTTGCAATAGGGAAAACTAGGTCATCTATAAGGGTTTATTTGCACACATTATTATTATTATTATCATTATTTATCATCCCTTCTTAGTAGGCTAAACTAATTAAGGTCTAACCACCGATCAAGTTTTTGGCACCGTTGCCGGGGACTAAACGAGTTTCTATACTCTTGCATAATTATTATAGCTAGATTATTTTATTTGCTTTATTTATTATTATTTATTATTTTCTTCTTTCGAAAGACGAAACTTTGTGATTTTTGACAGGTACAGTGAGATTAACACAGGGAACCAGAAAAGCAGTGACGATTGCTTGATGGATCGTTTATGAGTTTTATCGTACTTTAAATTATTGCACAAGGTTTTACCAGAAAAGAGCATATCTTATTTAATTTCTATTTTATTTTGTTTATTTATTTTTCAACTTGTTTTTAGCTAGTTTATTATTTTTACATAAAAATTTGTTTCATTGTTTTATGAGTGGTTTGAGTTCGGTATCTAAAGAACTTGTTCCTTTTGATCCTGAAGTTTATATAACTTATCATAAAAACTTAAGAACTAATAAACAAAGGATTGAAAAATATACACTAAATTTTAACGATATGGGTGACCCTCAGGTACAACCACTAGGTTCATTGAAAGATTATTACACACCTTCTACTTTCGAATTACCAGCGGACATCATCAAACCAGGAGAAACAATGTCTCATTATGAAATCAAAGCGAGTATTTTACATATGTTATCTAAATTCTATGGACACAAACATAAAGATTCTTATAAACACATTATGGAGTTTATAGAAATTAGTTCAACAACTAAAATGAATGGGATGTCCACTAATGCTTTACGTGTGTGATTATTTCCCTTTTCACTCATTGAAAGAATAAAAAAATGGTACACTAGTTTAGAAGAACGTGTGAATACTGATTGGGAGAAGCTTAAGAAAGAATTCTTACACAAATTTTACACAATGGGAAAAACACACGAAACCCAAGCAGACATAATGAATTTTGCCCAAATTTTTGGAGAACAATTCCATGAAATTTGGGAACGATTTAAAGAACTCTTGGATAAATGTCCTCATCATAAATTTACAAAATATGACTTGGTGTGTAATTTTTATCATGGTCTAGGAGAAATACAAAAAAATTGTATAGATGCCGCATGTGGAAGAACGTTTGCATTAGAACCAGTCGAAGATGTTTGGAAAATATTCGAAATACTGAGTGAAAATTCACAACAAAATGAGTCAGAATCTAGGGTTAGATCAATGTTTAATAACCCTAGAAGGATGAAAACTACTAAGGAAATAGATATAACTGACGATGTGATGGCTCAAGTGGTTGAGATAAGTTGAAAATTAGACAAATTTTTGAATAACACTCAAAATACTCCTATAGAAGTCTGTTCAATTTGTTCCGATCCCTCTCACTTAGCTAGTGGATGTCCACTAATGTTGCAAAAAGATATAATGCCATGTGATGTTAATGCAGCCTTTACCAATAATAATTCATACTCAAATTCTTTCAATCAAGGCTGACGTAATCATCCTTTATTATCATATCGATCTCAAAACATCGAAAATCCTGTCCAAACTCAAAATTTCAATCAAGTTCGAAGACAATTCAACAATAGTACTCAAAATTTTAACCAAGTTCCAAGACAATTCAATAATACTCATAATTTCCAAAATAATAGACAAGGATTTCGATCATTCCAATCAAATCAACCTCAATTTCAAAATCAATTCCAAAATACTAATCCACCACCAAGATCAACTAGTTTTGAAGATAAAGTCTTAGTACCCCTTGGAAATCTGGAAGCTAATACCCAACTGTTACATATGCATTCTCAAGCTATTTCAAAATTAGAAACACAGATGGGCCAAATAGCTAATACGCTTAACAAAAGAGAAGAGGGTAAATTGTCAAGTCAACCAGTGATCAATCCTAAATGACAACATATGATTGAGTTAGGAACTCTATAAGAACCAAGTCATGAAACCGTGCAAGCAATTACAACCTTAAGGAGTGGTAGGGTAGTGGATAACAATCTAGAGGAAAACTTGAGGAAAAATTAGAACGTGAAAAAGTCTTGGAGAGCATTTCTAAAGACACATCGCATCCAACAATAGAAGAACTAGTTAAGGAAACACCTAAGAAAACTACGGAGAAGGACTATGAGCGAAAAACACGATTTCCTTAACGTCTCCGTGGATCAAACTATTATGGCAAACAAGGTGATAAAACTAATGAAATATTAGAAGTATTTAAACAAGTAAAGATCAATTTACCTTTGTTAGATGTCATATCTCAAATACCACCTTACGCAAAAGATTTATGTACGCAAAAACGTAGAAGTAGAGCAAAGGTACCTAAGAAAATAGTGTTGACTGAACAATTGAGTTCGTTATTGATAAATGATACACCACTTAAGTATAAAGATCCAGGAGCACCAACAATATTATGCATAATTGGACACCACGAAGTAAGGTGAGCTCTCCTTGATCTAGGTGCTAGTGTCAACTTATTACCTTAACAATATCATGCATAATTGGAGACCAATGAATATATTTATAGTGTTTTTCTTTTCGACCAAAACAACTCCCCATCTCCCCTTTTATTGTGGCAAAATTATTTTTCAACTACATAGTCAAAGATCAATCTATTTTCCATAGTGAATGTGTGTTTGTGCTTATAGGTCAATGTCGTCCTTTTCAGTTTGAATTTTACTAATTCACTCACCCATGTAAAACCACATCACTTCACTAATTCAATCCAATCATTACTCTCATGAATGGGAATATCACATTACATATTACTCATGCATCATATACAAAAATTCAATCGAATTGTAATGTAAAACATTCATGCGTGAAAACAAAGAATTGCTCGAAAAATTTTAAAATTTTTCGAAAATTTTCATTCCTTGTAATACCATACCCTTACCCCTAAACTTAAATTAGACCAATTTAGGAGAACAAATTGATCATGGTAAAAAATAATATAGGAGAACAAATACAGTTACCCTTGAAGCGTAATTCTGGATTCATAAGCAAAGCACGAATCTTCTCCCCCAAACATGATTTTGGGTCACCTGTAGATAGCATCAACAAACCACAAATACCCAATCATAGCAAGAGAAAATAAATTTCATCATAAATATCCATAAATCAACACATGTTTTCAAGGAATCAAAGATTCTCTTCTTTTTTTTCGAACAAAAAAAATAATAATAATAATAAAATGATTTGGCCTTAAGGACCTACAATCCTAAAATAAAATATAATAAACAAAGATTTAGCCTTAAGGATCTACCGTCCCTAAAAACAAAATAAAACACAAACAAAAATCCTAAACCTAAACCTAAACCCTAATCTTCCTCCTTTTCTTCATCACTTGACACGGCGCTTTTCAACCATATCTGGCAGTCTGCAATTTTTTTCAAATTTTCCAAATCTTCCTCCGGATAAACTTTCATAATTGTCCACCGCATCACATCCAGCTCCTTCATCCTCTCGCCCAATTTTTCTGCAATGATCTTCGATAACAGAAATGGGTATGGAAGATAATGTTCAAAATTATCGGTACCCACCCACTGTCTACTCACAATCGCTTGGTCCATCGACATCTCAGCCATAATCAATGTTAGAACACACACTTCATACGCATGAGTTAGGGCATTCAAAGTTCTGAGCATAGTGTGATCCCTTACAGTGGACCGATTTTTGGGCCAAAGTTGAGCCGAAAAAACACAATCCAAATAAAGCAAATCCAAATTTAACCACCAATTATCTTACATCCTATCTCCTGGATCTGATACTGTACACAATTTCCGAACCATCTCCTCATCCGTATGTGGATATACTTGAGGATATTTCTTCAATATTCCTTGTAAGTTTGTTGGAGTACCTATCGGTATATTCCACGCATCAGCAATACTTCTTCTTCCAATCACAATAGGAGCACTCCACTGGGTCACTTTAGCCTTCATCACCCTAAATCCTATCGGTCCCGAAATCGTCATATTTTTATAGAATATTCGAACCAAGCCCGGATACACCTTTTCACTCGCCAGTTTTTATGAAATTTTCAATCCTCATTCTTTAAGGATTTTCCTTCCAGGTGCAATTAATACTCGGTTCATCCTCTCCGGACGAAATATCTCTTCAAATTGCAACCTACACTTCAAGAACGATTTTGGTGTGGTTCGATTTCCATTCTGACTCGTAGCTCCTTCATTAGTGTTTTTCTTATCCACATATAGTTCTCTACCTTCTATGAAATCCTCCGGGTCAGAATAATCTTCATTAGCATTATCCATACTAACACACTCAAGATAGAAAGAAGAAAAGAAGAATAGAAGAAGAATAACGAATTTTGATAGTCAACTCCTGAGAATTTTGAATTATGTCTACTCTATGGATCTATTTATAGATGGATGTAGTAGAATCATAAAAGAAAAAGAATTTAAAACCCTTAGCTGACTAGGAAAGTGGAAGAAATAGCTAATCCAACTTCAACTTGTATTTGCATTCCTTTTCCTTGTCAGATTAGGATTTCTCTAAAACAAATCTACAGAAAATCTACAACAAATCCTAAAAATAACTTAAACAAATCCTAATACAAGTATAAATACAAACCAGGCCAAAACACCCCTCAAACGGGTCAAATTTATAATTTTTCAAAAACTCCCTCGTTGTACCCTACGCTTCAAGCGTAGGCTTGGTCCAGATAAAATTGTTTTTTTTTTCAAAGAACAGTCTCCCGATCAATCCACCACCGATACACCCCCAAACTTAAACGCATAAATGTCCGCATAGTGCGATATAAGATTTTGAAAGAATTCAAACTATCTGTACATGTAAAATGAGTGTAAAATTCCGGGGATACATGAAACAATTTGATTGAATCATCAAAATTGCAATTTTATAAACTATGAAAATATCAAAAATATGTAGAAGATAATCGTTTAAGCGGTCACATCAAGCCCTATAGAAAACTATCCGCTCGATAATTTATTTCTAATGTAATAATAATAAAAAACATGAAACTAAAATAAATCTAAAACAAAAACCTAACTAAAACTAAACTAATCCTCATCATCAGAGGTAGTTGGCATAGGTGGAATCGGCACACCTATATGTTGACTCATACAGTCAAACCGATAAAATAATCGCCTCTGATCCCTCCATCGGGCATGTCTCTCTTCTGCCAAAGTCTGCTCTATCCCCTGCATCCGTGCTATAAGAGCATCAAACTGTGCATGAGACAGAGTAACAGTACCACCCATAGATGCCTTTGGCAACACAGCCTCGTTCTCAGCCGCCGACACCTGTGGCATCTCAGCCTCATCAGCAACCTCAGCATCCTGAGCCATACCCGAATCAGCCTGACCAGCGTCATCAGCATGCACCTCTGGGGCTGGTAATCTGCCGAACCCCGGTCTTTGCCTCATAATAGCATCTCCATGCAATCAGGTCTAGACACCAGTCCACATCCCTCTGGAATACAGGGTACCCTCTCTGAATCTGTTTCGCTCACCTATATCCATCTGAATCCCGACATCTAGCATAATCTTTATCACCAAGCACGGGAATCGAATGACAAAAAAAACGCTGACCAATATAATGTGTAAATAGGCCCTCCCATAAAATTCGTGGGATAGAAATCCACCTCCCGAACTCATGGTCATGCGGTTATGCAAAAGAATCTGAGATCAAACTATCACATCCCAAAACCATAACATAGGATGATAATTCGCCCTCTTTATGCAGTTCCGATGTGTATCGGCCCATTGCCGGGTATTCTGAAGTACAACCAACTCGGAAATAGATGGGAGTACCTCGGGCATAAGTGGGAACACAACAGCTAGCTCGGGCAGACACTCGTCTGGAATACCTCATGCCGTAGCAATAGTCTGGGGGGTAATCTCGATCTTTGTACCTTAGACCATTGTCCGTAGTCTCAACCCCCTGCTGAAATAGCACATGTGTAGTGAGAATTCCCGAATCATATCCCCGCAAAAGTGCATAATAACCGGGGCAAGAATATGCAGTAGACGTCGAGCCCTCAATTGGCCGATCGTTCAGGCAGATACTGGTAGTAAATCCTTGAATATCCTTATCAGGTATGTTCGCTCCTATTGATAGCCCTTCCGGATCTCCCGGTCTATTACATCCTCTAGCAATGTTGTCCGGGACACAGGTAAAAATGTAGTCAAAACTCTGGGGTCACCCTCCACATGTGGCTCTGGTACCCTCTCATCTGCTCGATCATCACCCCAAGCAGCGTCCTCCTCCTGCTCAACGTCATCACCCTCTATATCTTCCTCCATCTCCTCAGCTTGCTGCTATAGCATAGGTGGCGGTGATGGTGCCCGTGGAGCAAATGGCTCAACTACTAGGTGACCATGTGGCAATAGGATATCGCGTCCCTGTGTGGAACACTCGGGCACCTCTGCCTCAACAGACGAGGCAGACGAGGACACCAAGTCGACAAAATGTGGTCTCCTGGCACGTGTACTCTGATGTCTAATCAGAGAAGGTGCAAGAGATGACGATCTCGACCTCTATCACACTAGTGGATCAACCACAACTATAACTTGATTAACTCGTCTCGCTAACAACTTGGTCTATGACATGCCTACAATAGGGAATTTTTGAAAAGTAAGTGATAATGAACCAGACACCGAATCAAACTTAAACTATATCTAAATATATCTAATATGATGATTAAACAAGCCATCGTCCCAAAAAATTTCGATATTGAATCCGCTTGCGAAGTCGAAAAACTTAACTTTTATAAAATGGATCAAAACACGATTTTAATCAGACTCGTTCGTCAATACTAGTTAAATAAATCATATGAAATCAAAATAATGGAACAAAACTCACCGAATCGAAAGAAATGAGGATTTTCCAAAAATTGAGTTTCGGAGACTTTTCAAGTTCTTCACGCGATTCCGTACAAATCACCAACTAATCTGACGATCCTCTGCCAAAGAATGATGAGGAATCGAATGAACAAATAGTAGAATCCAACCTCGTAATGATTGGTGGAGAATTGAGAAAGAAAGAAGAGTTTGAATAGAAAGGGGGGGGGGGGGGGAACTGATGACGGGTCCTCTTTATAACAGGCCCGCAGCTACGCTTGAAGCTTAGGTCCCTACAACCCAATTTTTTTTTATTTCATCTTCTCATCCTGTCTTCAAATTCACACATTCTCAATGCTTCCTAGGCTTTATTTACACTTCTTACTCAATTGATGATGGCCCCGCGACTCATTTTTACAGTCTTAATCTTAAATGCTGAAATAACTAAATTACTGTCTACAAGTACAAACTAGGTGTAAAAGCTACTCTTCTTCACCTGGTACCAATATTTAACATCGTTGGTACAACGTTACTGCTTCTTAATATTCCGGATCAAGCTTATCCAGCTCGGGTGGTGGTTCGGTTAGATCGATCGTTTCTACCACACGCTCAGCTGGCTGCACCTCTATATAATGCTTCAATCTTTGTTCATTCACGACAAACTTCTTTCCATCATCGAGCTCCATAGCTCGATTGGGGAAAACCTTCATAATCTTGTATAGCCCATTTCATCTAGATTGGAGCTTGCCAGGAAACAGCTTGAGTCTCGAATTAAATAGCCAGACTTTTTGGTCGAGGTCAAAAAATTTATTTCTAATATGTTTATCATGAAATGCTTTTGTTCAGGCCTTGTAAATCTGAGAGTTTTCATACGCATTATTTCTCAACTCATCAAGCTATTGAAGTTGGAGTTTCCGCTACGCACCAGCTTTCTTTATATCAAAATCCAATCTTCGAATCACCCAGTATGCTCAGTGTTCCAGCTCTATAGGGAGATGACACGCTTTACCATACACAAGACGATATGGCGACATACCAATTGGTGTTTTAAATGCAGTTCTGTAGGCCCAAAGTGCATCATTTAGCCTTCGACGCCAATCCTTCAAATCCGGACGCACCGTTTTTTCCAAATTATTTTTAATCTCTCTATTAGAAACCTTCACTTGACCTTGTGATTGGGGGTGATATGGAGTACCAATTCTATGAGTGACACCATACATCAAAATGGCTTCCACCATCACTGATCAAAACTCTTGGCATGCCAAATCATGAGAAAATGTTCGACTTTACAAATTCTTCCACCACGTCATGGTCAGCACGTTTGGTGGCTATAGCTTCTACCCATTTTGAAACATAATCAACCCCCACAAGTATATACTCCTTCTTATCTACTTTCAGAAATGGTCCAATAAAATCAATACCCCACACATCAAATAATTCTACAATCAGAATCGGAGTTAAAGGCATCATGTCTCGTTGAGATATGGATCCAAGTTTTTGACATCGTAGACACGCCTTGCAAAAATCAAAAATATCTTTGAATATGGAAGGCCAGTAAAATCCATTCTGCAGCACCTTGTGGGCTGTCCTCTGGGCTCCAAAATTCCCTCTACACTCCAATGTGTGACAAAATGTCAATATGCTTTGCACCTCACACTCGGGGACGCATTTTTTGATAATCTTATCAGAACAATACTTGTACAAATGCGGATTATCCCAGATATAAAATTTGACTTGGCTGAAGAATCGGTTTTTCTCATTCTCAGACCATCCTTTTAGGATTCGACCTGTGGCTTTATAATTGACAATGTTAGCATACCACGGTATTTGTTCCACCACACCCACATTGAACAGATGTTCATCCGAAAAAGAATCCTTAAGAGGAGTAATTTCCTTTGTGGATTCGACAATAATCCTTGACAAATGATCCACAACAATATTTTCTGAACCCTTTTTATCTTTGATTTCCAGGTCGAATTCTTGTAGCAACAAAATCCATCGAATCAGTCGGGGGTTAGAGTCTTTCTTCGTCGGCAAATGCCTCAGAGCGGCATGATCCGAGTAAACAATGACCTTGGTGCCCAATAGATATGATCGGAATTTATCCAAGGCGAAGACAACTGTCAACAACTCCTTCTCGGTAGTTGTGTAGTTCATCTAAGCTTCGTTCAGAGTCCTTCTGGCATAATAAATAGCATACGGCAACTTATCTTTTCTCTGACCCAACATAGCTCCGATAGCATAGTCAGAAGCATCAAACATGAGCTCAAATGGGAGAGACCAATCTGACAGATGAATAATCGGGGTTGATGAAAGTTGAGTACACAATTCCTCAAAAGCATGAAGGCACTCTTCGTCAAAGACAAATGTAGCGTCCTTAGCCAATAAGTTGCATAACGGTCGGGCCATTTTGTTGAAATCTTTAATAAACCTTCGGTAAAATCCGGTGTGGCCCAGAAAAGAGCGTATCTGCTTAACAAATATGGGAGGAGGCAGCTTTGAAATTAATTCAACTTTTGGTTTATCTACCTCTATCCCTCGCTTAGATATAATATGACCCAATACTATCCCCTCTTGAACCATAAAATGACTATTTTCCCAACTTAGGATTAGATTTGTCTCCTTGCACCTCTTTAGTACCAACTCTAGATGTTTTAAAAAGTCTTCAAAGGTTTTCCCAAAAACTGAGAAGTCATCCATGAATACTTTAAGAAATTTCTCTACCGTGTCAGAGAAGATAGACATCATACACCGTTAAAATGTTGCTGGCGTATTACACAAACGAAACGGCATCCGTCTATAAGCAAATGTGCCATATGGACAAGTAAATGTGGTTTTCTCCTGATTAACAGGATAAATCGCCACCTGATTGTAGCCGGAATACCCATCTAGAAAGCAGTAATAGCTCTGTCTGGCTAATCTCTTTAGGATTTGATCAATAAATGGTAACGGAAAATGATCCTTCCTGGTGTTCAGGTTGAACTTTCTGTATTCAATACACATGCGCCACCCTGTGGTCATGCGTTGTGGAATTAGCTCACCTTTTGAGTTTGGCACCACTGTGATGCCCGACTTCTTCGGCACAACCGAAATACCCATGTGCTATCAAAAATATCCACTAATTTCACTTATTCTTTCATCACCACCTCTTTCATATTTGGATTCAGCCTTCGTTGCATTTCCCTTGATGGTTTTGCCTCCTCCTCGAGATGTATGCGATGCATGCAAATCGAGGGGTCTATGCCTTTCAAATCAGCAACGCTCCATCCTATTTCCTCTTTCTTGTCACTCAGAACCGTGACTAGACTCGATTCCTATTTTTCTGTCAATTTTGAATAGATAATCATAGGAAGAGTCTCATCGAGTCCTAAGAAAACATATTTCGATTTTTCAAGTAGTTTCTTGAGTTCCAAGGTAGGAAGAGTAGTTAAGAAATGAATTGGTGGAATATTTGAAACTATCAGGAGCGGTTCAACCGGCTCCCACCATGGTTGAGTATATAAAGCAGTCTCCATCACATCTAGCTCTTCATTTTGTAGCCTCAATATGTGTCCCAATCAGCAACTTCCTCATCTGGCCATTCTCCAGTCATAAATGACTCTAGCTAAAAAATCTGATATAATATCATCCAGTTCATTACACTCATTAATCTGAAAACATTCCCCAGATTTAGGCAATTGGTGGCTTCCTTCAAACACATTCATTCTGACCTTCATATTTCCAAAGGTCAGATCCATGGCTCCGGTTCTGCAATTGATGCATACATTTTTCTAGGACTACAAAATCAACCGGAAAATAAAACTTGCCCACTTAAACAATGACATCTTCAAGCACTCATCTTGCCTGTTTGACTGACCAATCAGCAAATTGAAGTACGGCCTCAGTAGGACTCAGCTCACCCAACCCTAGCTATTAGTAGACTAAATAAGGAAGCAAGTTAATACTCGCACCTAGATCAAAAAGAGCTCTACCAATTTCTTGGTCACTGATGACACATGGAATAGTGGGAGCACCGGGATCTTTCCTTTTAGGTGGAGTATCACTTAAAAGCAATGAACTCACTTGCTCAGTTAATAGTATTTTCGTTGGATTCTTTGCCCTGCTCTCTAAGGGTGCAAAGATCCTTGAAAAACTTAGTGTAAGGTGGTATTTGGGTGATTAAATCTAAGAGAGGTAAATTAATCTTGACTTGCCATAATGTTTCCAACATATCAAATTCTTTCAACTTTTTTTTGCCGACTTTCTAAGACGTTGAGGAAATGACGTTGCCTCCTCGTAACTTGCCATGTTTAGCTCTTCATGTAATGTCTAATCGACTTTGTCTTCTACTGATGGTTGGTCTTTTTGCACTCTTTCAGCCTCTTTCTTTACAACTTATTTCCTCTACTCTTCTTTAGCTTCCTTTCTCTGCTCTTGTTCTGCCTCCTTTCTTCTTTGCAACCTCTCTTCATGCTCCGCCTCAACTCGACTCTCCACATCCCTTCCATTTCTCAGAGTCGTCATTGCTTGAACTGTTTCATTAGGTTCATTGACAAATGACCCGAGCTCTAGTGCTTATTGTGGCCTTGGGTAAGTGATCGACTTACTAGGTAATCTCCCTGGCTCTCTCACATTCCTCTCATTAGCCATTTGGCCCATCCAGTATAAATACCTAGCTTGTTATATAGTTTTGCCAATGATTAAGTATGAATACCAAGCTTGTTATGAATATCCAGTATAACTTGTTATAACCTATTAGTCTGGAAATCGGGTGGAGGAGTTTGGCTTCTTGGGGGCTGGGTTTGGTAATTATATGGCTGCACAGCTTGATTGTTATTGAAAGGCTGAAGATCTTGGGTATTATTGGAATAGTTCCATGATGCGTTGGCATCAACGGCCATTATCTCCTGACACTCATGTTGGGAATACTCAGTTTCGACTTCAAACGTCTCTCTAGTAGAGGAATCACTTCGCTGTATAAACTTTTCAATTCTCTCTAATTTCTCTCCAAACAATGCCATGGTATCTCTCACATCATCATGCTCTACAACATACGATTTCTCATATCTCATATCATGTTGTCCACCTCTAGACCTCAACTCAGATTAATATTGAATTTTGTTTTCACTGATATTATCAAATATCTCCAATAGTTCTTTAGCTGACTTTAAAATAGACTGACCTTGTGTGGCCACAGCTATCAAAGTTTTATGAGCCTCTCCAAGTCCCATGTAAAAATTCTTTGCAATATCCTGTTCAGAAAACCTATGGTCGGGACACTTATACAGAATTTCATTATACATTTCAGATGCATCATTAAATTGTTCACCAGGCTTCTAAGGTCTTTCCTATGGGATAATGATTTTCTATGAATTATCTCTTAAGGGCTTCCCAATCAATTTTAATTTCTTTTGCTAATTTGATGTACAATATTTTAGCTCTCTCTTTCAATGGCCAAGGGAATAATCCCACTCGCAAGTAATTTTTGGGCAAATTATCAAACCCAATAGTAGAGGCTACCTCTAGGAAATCATTGATGTGCTGGTATGGGTCCTCTATTCTAAGGCCTGAAAATTTTGGAAGCATATTAATCATACTTGTCTTAATCTCGAAGTGTTTCACTCCTTCTTCCTCCGGAAAATCAGCATAGGAATCGTACGCATCGGGTGCGTAATATCCTTTCAATGATGTCTCTGGTGCCCTTTGTTAGTAGGCTCTTTGGTCAGCCAATGCTTCTTCTTACAGACGATGACGCTCTTTAATAGATCGACATAAACGATGGAGATTCTTTTCGATCTCAGGATCGTACTCGCCTAACGCAGTGCTTAAATTAGAACGGGTCGGTCTATCGGTCATACGCTACTTAAACAACTATATTTTTTTTTTGAAATATATATATATATTTAATAAAATAAAATCTAATCTAAATTAATTACTTCAAAATTGAATAAAATAAAGCAAGAATTAATATACGAAAATCTAGGTAACTAAAACTCACAAAAGTTTCAGACACAACTTTAGAAGCTCTGCTTTTTCCTTTTCTGTTTTTCAGAGTACATGTCAATCATACAAAAATCTAACCTTAGCTACAGCTAAATTAACGCAATGAAAATAAACTATTAAAGCTATTGAACAATGCTTAGTCCCCGGTAACGTGCCAAAAACTTGATGTGGTGTCAGGTGTGCAAAAATATGTGGTTAAAAATAACACCTTAACGACTCTAGGTTTTACCTTACCCAAGCGCATGTATCAATTGTAGAATAGCAAATGGCTTGAGTAAGGGATATCGATCCCATAGAGACTGAGATTGTTCACTTTAATAATTTAAAAACACTGAATTATATTTTCTAAAAATTGTTTGTTTGGGTGGTCGAAAACCAAATTATCTATTTTAGTTAAAATTATCTAGAAAACAAATTAAATTGGTTGTAATTCAGATGAGAGAGAAAACTAGGGTTTTCATCACTCCACCACTAACCGCATAATATAGTTCCTCACTGTATCAATTGTATGAAGGAGATCCATAACTGTGAATCAGGTCGTACCACAAATAGCTAAATACGATCCCAAAAAGGAGTACCATCAACCGAATCGCGACAACCCGTCTCATGACTGACCTAAATAGTACATGTCAATTATGTTACTCTAATCTACTCCTAATGCATGAAAATAAACTAAAGCATGTATATATTAAATTGCCAAGGCATGGCTTGTGTTAACCTAGGGTTTCAAGTTTCATTACCACCATTGTGTAGAAAACCATAATTAAACATCCGAGATTCTGCTCATATTGAATAATCATAGTTGTGCAAAATAATATATTCATTCCATCTAAGACAAGAATTTAGAACAAATATAGGATTTTATATTGCAAATCAGTACGGTCTATTAAATACTACAATCATCATAATATAGTCAACAGTTTCCCCTCTTTACAATTGAAAATAATGAAAGAACTACATTACTTGGCTAGGGTTTTGCTAGAAAATCCTAAATACTGAGTTAGTTAGCTATGGAAGATGGTGACTGCATCGTTGATGTAGAAATATTCTTCATAGTCTTCTTCTCCGGATCTCTAGGTTTGAATATGGCTATAAACAGCAGCAAGTATTAATGAATGAACCTCTGAACCAACCTCTACGAACGTCTCACAAATCCAACCCCACCAAACTCTGATATATGATCGTGTATATATAGGCAATGGTATAAAGAGGCCATTTTCAGTCTTTTCACTCTAAAAACTCATGCAAACCCTAACTTCTCATATATATAAGTGTATATACATGTACATAGAGGTCTGGAATACATGCATGTCTTCCAATTGAGCTGGGGGTGAAATAAGAAAAATTCACGAAAAACCACCAAAAGTTGTCGCACCTACGCTTCAAGCGTAGTCCTAAGCATACCTCCAAGCGTAGAAATGTCATTTCCAACCACTTTTTGAAACTGAAAGTGTAGGCAAAATCATAGGTATTTTGTGAAAAATCACTTTTCTCCGTGAAAGCACCAAAACGACCATCTTGAACCCACGATACTTTTTTGCTGAAGATGATGGTTTCTGGAAATGTCATTTTTGCCCTCTGAGAGCCATTTTTTGTCTCGGACTGCCTCTTTGACTTTCCTCTTACATAGAAAGAACATATTCTTCAGTTAATTCACCGAAGTTAGCTTCATTTCTTCATTAAGCTCCTGAAACATGCCTTAACACGCAAACGCAATAAAAATACCAAATAATGGAATAAAAGAACGTAACAATAGTGAGTTAAGGGGTCAAAATGTCTAATATTTGACACCTATCATTATTTCCCAGACGAGCAATTATTTAGCATTAATACATTAAAACTCAAAGGTCCGAGAAAAAGAACACGATATAAACAAAAATTGAAATATTTCGTAGAAATTAATCATGAATTAGGAGATGTGGATTCTATCGATTTGATAGAACCCACTTATGATAACGATTAATAAAAACTATGAACATCGGGCCAACGACGTTAAAAAGAGGCACCATTCGTGAAAGTTCGTGTTTTCTTAAATGGATATGTATTGTTAGGATTATGGGGTAAAATATTATATACATTTTTGTAGCTATTTACTTTAAGTTTAAGATCAGAGACGGTACCACAAGAATATTTTTGAAAAATTCGACAGAGAAGAACTACCTAGTACTCGGTAGGATCCCCACCAAGTACTCGGTGGAGTAGTAGTGATAAAAACAATGACTCAAGAACAATATTTAACACTCATGGCAAATTAAGAAGGAATGATGAAAGAAGTGGAGGAGCGATTTGACGATATAATAGCCCATCAAGAGCGGTTAGAGAAAGAGCAGACAGTGATCTGAGTTGAGATAGCTCGTGGATTTCAGGCTATCATGGAGCGACTAGGCGTCGGTTCTACTTCTCATCCACCACCACCACCACCGTCGTCTTAGATTAGGATTTCGAGAAAGTACGATCACGAGTTGGCATATATTTTCATTCTATATATTGCCTTACATCGAGCCGTGAATCGATATTTTGTAGTTTTATTTTTTATTTCTTTTTGAATTTTGTTTTTTGAATTTTTTTTTTTTTCCATTTCCCTATGACTTTCGAGAATTAATGAGAATGGATATTTTTTAAAAAATGAGCAAATTATTTGTATTATCTATTTTCATTATATAAAATAAATTTGGGGGAAGAGTATGACTTATATAAAAACTATTTTTATGAAAACCTATTATATTTATTTAGTCTCCAATAACATTATAAATATTTATGTATAATTTCATATTTAATATTTAAATATTTTTATTTAAAAATAAAAATCTATTTTTAATATATATATAATAACTTTTATATATTTTTTATGTATAAATTTTTATTAAAATTATTTTAATAGCATAAAATATTTTTTGAAAAATAATTTTGGTATAGGAACTACCGAGTACTCAGTAGTTTTCTCACTGAGTACTCGGTGATTCCTGGAAAACCTTGATTTTTCTAAAAATCGAAAATCAATTTCTATAATTATGAAAATTTGATTTTCCTTTCAAATTAGGATTTTGGCTAACTTATATAACATAGTATATAGTTTTAATAAAATATAAGAAAGGATTACGAGAGTTTTATGAAAACTTTCCATAAATATGAAATCATTTTCAAATATGAATAAATTTACATTAACTCTTATTTCCTTTTCAAAAATTTCCATTCTTACAATTCCTATTACACATTTTTACTGTAAATTAAGTCATTCCTCTCCTACAAAGGACTTGGATTCGCATCTATAAATATAGGGTTATTCCCTTCATTCTTCCACACTTGATTTATTATTCGTAGAAAATCATTAACAAAGCTATTATAGCTATTGGAAGTTTGACAGAGGAGGAGATAAAGGAGGCTACACCAAAGGGTGACCCTCTTACTAATTATAAGATCAAGTATGAGCGTGTATTTTATAAGCACATCACGTATGAATCATTGGAGATCATGACAGACGAGCCTTCAAGGAGCGATGATTAGAAAAGCTTTACAAGCCGAAGAATCTACAAGTTTTTCCTAATATTGTGTGTGATTTTTACTACAATATGAGGTATGATGTTCAAGGAGAAGGAGGTTTGATCCCACCTACAACTATACGCTACAATTCAAGGTCTATTAACGTGACTCCTGAGGCTATTGCGAAGGCTTGGGGAATTCCTCAAGAATTACCCTCCGATCTTGACGGTAAGTTTCGACTTATTCCACATCCTATTCTGTCCTTCCATGATATGGTTAGGGAGATTTGTGATGGGCTTGAAAACCCACCAACTCAATTTTGGAGAAAAAAGACGGAGATAGATCCAGAGTTTTGGTTTATTGATGGGATGTTGGAGAAATAAACATGTCCAAAGGATAAAGATCGATATTTATATTGAGAGATGGTGTATACGCTCTACTACTTTGAGAAAGGATTTTGGGTTTCTATCCCATAATTAATTTATGATAAGATGATGGAGTGCTGGCACACTCTTGAGCAAAATTCATGCGCCTCAATACATACGAATGTGAAGTTGTTATTTCCTTTCCTCATCACGACACTAATAGAAGATCAGTTGGGTGAATTCTTGGATGCCACTGATGAACCTATGCATACGGGCCCTAAGAAGATTGATCATGATCAATTCTTTGGAAAATCATCCATTTATGAGCTAAGACAGTGGTGGGCAAAGGAATTCAACACATGGAATTATGACTTTACTAAATGTGGCTAGAATGGGATTTAAGGAAAATTCGTAGGAATAAGGGAATAGATGTATAATTTTTAAGTATTATTATTTTGTTTTGTTATTTCCCTCCAAATCTGTTTAGGATTGGTTTTATCTATTATTTTTGTTTTTGTTTTTCTGCAATTTTGAGATTTATAGGATTGTAGGCCCTTAAGGCCAAATCGTGTGTGGTTTTATTAAATAAATTTCTATTCCCTTGAAAATTGCTTTATATCTTATATTCCGATTTATTAATTATTATCTCTCTACTTTATATGATCTTGGGTATTGCATAGTGTTTATGTTTTACTAGATCTTTCAAAACAAGTTTGGGGGAGATACGAGCACTACAATGCAAAGAACGGAATTACACTTCAAAGGTGGTAACAATTTCTTCCTTTATTTATTTGTTTTTAGACCATGAGGACATGGTCCAATTTAAGTTTTGGGGGGAGAAATTAGTTATTTGTCAAAATTTTAAGGGAATTAGAAAAAATTAAAAAATTTGAAAATTTTAAAAATCTTAGTAGTTCTTCATTCGAAATATCTGATTGATATTAAATATGAGTTGATTTGTGTACATGTTATGACTAGAAAGGTACTATGTATGCAACCACCCCACTCATGAGGATGTAATAGTTTGATTAAATTGAATTTTTAAGATATGGTCCACATGAGTGAATAGATGAGTGAAATTGAAACCGAGAAGGATATTTTTGACCTATAAACACATGCACATATTCTGTATGGGACAACTATTGACCTTTGACTATGTAGTTGAAAAAATAGATTTGTTTCAATGACAAGGGGAGAGGGGGAGTAGTGAAGAATGAAAAATGAATTATATGGAGAGAAATATAAAAAAATTAAAAATGCAAAAAGTAGTCTTTCGATCTGAGTAACCAGGCCATGGTATCATCAATATCACTGTTCGCGTTTAAAGGGGAGAAAACTAATGAGCATAAATCCCATGAAAAAAGTTCGGGCCCAGTTGGTCGGGACTAAAAATCCCCGCTGGAAAGTTCAGAGACGTAGAAAGACAAAAAGGGATAAAAATGAAAAAAAAGTATATTGAAGTTGTGTCATGACAAAATTGATCAATGAAGTAGAAGAAGGAAAATTAATCTACCATAGAGAATGTTCACAAAAACACGGAAGACTATGTGGATTGGCTGTAGAAATTAGCAAGTTTATTTCACTACTATGGGGACCATTTTGTTAAGTTTAATACATGAAAATTGTTACTTATAAAGTGAGTGGGGATAACTTGTATGCATTTTACTCTGACGAAATTATAGCATTGCATGAGTTAATGATTATTTGATTTCATAAGCATACAAGAATGAATAATGAAAGAATTTGTGGGTAGTATATTTAACCATTACGAGACTTCACTCGTCCACTCGATAATGCCGAAGGGTTTAAAAGGCTTATTACATGTGTTAAGTGTAATCGTACACATTCACGAAAGAAAATGTAAGTTAGATAGTCAATTAGTTAGTTAGTTAGTTAGATTTTAAATTCTTGTACTAAAAACACAATTATCACCAATTTTGATTTTTGAAATGATTGCTAAGGGACTAGCAATGTTGAAGTTTGGGGGCTTGATCGGAGCCAAATATCATATATTTAAGGCTCCTAATTATACATTGTTGTGTCTACGATTATCATTATATTGGTGCTTTTATACAGTTTTTGTGTTTTAAGATATTTCAGGCGATGATATGTAAAACAAGTTTAATTCGATGAATTACTTGGATCTGTGACTCAAGATTGTTCGAGAGCCGAAATCATGAATAAAAGACCTATAAAAGACCAAAAACAAGTCAAGGATACAAAATGACTGAAGAAGAATGAAGCTGAGAAGAGAAACAGAGCAAAGAGGATGAAGTACAAAATTCAAGGTGAAGAACTACTGAGTACTCAGTATACCCTTCACTGAGTACTCGGTAGTTAGTCTATGCACTTGCGCAGAGGAAGGAAAAAATGCCCGAGAGTTTTAGCGCACTTGCGCTCATTTTGCCGAGACCTAGATTCTACCGAGTACTCGATAAACCCTGATGCGGCCAATAATTTCAGCAATCTGTATACATATCTGCGGGACCTGCTTTTACCCAAAACAACATAGAATGATCTCTAGGCTATTTTAGATGCAATATTGACCATATATGAAGAAATTATATACCATTCTTTAATATACATCACAAGATATATTCCTAACTTAACCGCGAAACAATTAGATTACCAAATAAAGACGCCTCTTTTTCTATAAAAGAGAAGGGTCTTCCTTACAGCAGAGAGGGTTGTTGGAACTTTGTCTTGGTATTATATTGGAGTTTGGAGGAGAATATCAACCATGGAGTAGCGTCTACATCAATAATGCAGACAACCACTACCATGAACAACTAAAACAGTATCTAAAGTTTTTAACAAAACCCTAGCCAAGTAATGTAAACTATTTCTTATTTTTATTGTATAAGGGGAAACTGAAGGACACGTATGTGATGATTGTGTATATGAGTTATTTTATTTGATTTTATATAAGATTCTATGTTTATTCTATGTCTTGTCTTAGCTTAAATGAATGTTTTATCTTGCACAATCATGGTTATTCAATATAGGCTAGAACTCGGATGCTTAACTCATGATTTTCTACACAATATTCGTTATTAACATGTAATCTTGATTTAGACAGACCATGCTCGAAAGGAATAATTAGTGACGTGTTTTTTATTTATGTTAGTAGAAGTAGTTTAGAATAGATGCATGTAGTAGTTATGCTTGATTAGAGATGGCCTGTGCCAATGATGGATGAATTGTTCCTTTTTTTGGGATTAGGGTTTGCCAATGTTTGCGACTCTATAATCTGATTCACATATGATGGACCGCCCTTTACAATCAAATGATTTAGATAATATATTAAATGGTTAGTGGTGAAGTTAGAAATACCCTAAATCTTTATGTCTATTGTTCACAATCAAAACCAATTATCTCTCATATTTATTTTATGTTTATTAGTTATAGAAAAAAAAAAAAACTATCCTTAATAATTTAGTTATAAGTAATTATAAAAGAGTTGAAGAATCATTAGTCTCTGTGAATTCGATATACCCTATCTCGTTGGTACTATACTATAATTGATTGTGCACTTGCGATTGAGAAAACTAGGTCATCTATAAGGGTTTATTTGCACACATCATTATTTATCATCCCTTCCTAGTAGGCTAAACTAATTAAGGTCTAGCCACCGATCAATAGACATCATACACCTTTGGAATGTTGCTAGCACATTATACAAACCAAAAGGCATCCGTCTATAAGCAAATGTGTTATACGGACAAGTGAAAGTGGTTTTCTCCTGATCAGCAGGATCAATCGCCACTTGATTATAGCCGGAATACCCATCTAAAAAGTAATAATAGCTTTGTCCGGCTAACCTTTCCAGGATTTGATCAATAAATGGCAAAGATAAATGATCCTTCTTGGTGTTTGAGTTGAGATTCCTGTAATCAATGCACACACGCCACCATGTGGTCATGCGTTGTGGAATTAGCTCACCCTTTTGAGTATGGTACGACAGTGATGCCTGACTTCTTTGGCACGACTTGTGTTGGGCTCACCCATGTGTTATCAGAGATGGGGTAAATGATACATGCATGTAGCAACTTCACCACCTCTTTCATTACCACCTCCTTCATATTCGGATTCAGTCTTCGTTGCATTTCTCTTTATGGTTTTGCATCATCCTCAAGATGTATGCGATGCATGCAAATTGAGGGACTATGCCTTTCAAATCCGCAATGCATGGTTTTGCAGCCTCTTCAAGATGGTTGTGCATCAGGTGTGTACAAAATATGTGGTTAAAAACAATACCTTAAGGACGCTAGGTTTTACCTTACGCAAGCGCACGTATCAATTGTAGAATAACAATGGCTTAAGTAAGGGATATCGATCCCACAAAGAGTAAAATTGTTCACTTTAACAGTTCAAAAACAATGAGTTATATTTCTGAAAAGTTGTTTGTTTTGGATGGTCGAAGACCAAATTATATAAATTAACTAAATTATTCTAAAAGGCAAAGTAAATTGGTTTGTGATTCAAGAGAGAAAAAAACTAGTGTTTTCATCGCTCCACCACTAACCGCATAATATAGTTCTATCAATGTAACAATTGCAAGAGAGCGATCCGTAAACTGTGAATCAGGTCGTACCGCAAATAGCTAAATACGACCCCAAAAAGGATTACCATCAACCGGATTGCGATAACTCATCTCATGACTGAACTTATTAGTGCATGCCAATTAAATTGCTCTAATCTACTCCTAATACATGAAAATAAACTAAAGCATGTCTATATCAACTCGCCAAGTCATGGCATGTGTCAACCTAGGGTTTCAAGTTTTATTACCACCATTATGTAAAAAAATTGTGAATTAAGCATCCGAGTTCATGCTCATAGTGAATAATCATAATTGTGTAAAATAATATATTCATTCCATCTAAGACAAGAATTTAGAACAAATAGAGAATTTTGTATCAAGAATAAAAACGATCTATTATCTACTACAATCATCACACTACGGTCACAGTTTCCCCTCGTTACAATTGAAAATAAATAAGAACTACATTACTTGGCTAGGGTTTTGCTAAAAAACCCTAGATACCGAGTTAGTTGGCCATGGTAAAAGGTGACTGCATCGTTGATGTAGAAACGCCCTCCATGGTCTTCTTCTCCTGATCTCTAGGTCTGAATATGGCTTCTTTTCTTTAAAGATATATAACTTCAGAGGCTGCTCTAAAATTGAACGTGTGTAAAGCTCTGAACTCCCCCATACTAATACAAAGCTCTGTATTTATAGACAAACCGAGGGCAACCCTAATGGTCGCCCTTTTTGGTAAGTTCACACAAAACCTAATTAAAACCCTAAATTCTGATATATATATATATATATATATGTATATATATATGTACACATGTATTGAGGTGAAGAGTCGCAACCACATCATAGAATCAAAATGGGGGTAGAATAGACAAAACAGCCAAAATTGTAGAATTCCAGCCATCTCTACGCTTTAAGGGTAGCCTACCTACGCTTTAAGCGTAGGTTAAGCGTAGGCATAAGCATAGCTTGAGCGTAGAGATGTGTTTTCTGAGCACTTTTTTATTCTGAGAACGTAGGATTAAGCGTAGGTATTTTCATGAAAATCACTTTTCTCCGCACTTGCGCTAAAATGACCGTCTTGAATCTATGATACTTTTTGCTTAAAGTGATGGCTTCAGAAAATGCCATTTTTGTCCTCTATGATCCATTTTTGTCTCGGAAACACCTCTTTGACTCTTCTCTTGGATAGAAACGAACACATACTTGGTTAATTCACCAAAGTTAGCTCTATTTCTTTATTAAGCTCTTGAAACATGCTTGAACACACAAACAACATAAAAAGACCAAATAATGGAATGAAATGACGTAACTATAATGAGTAAAGGGATCAAAATGTCTAACATATGACACCTATCAATGTTGAATGGATGATTCTTCCCCTTGATATGGTTGTACACAAAGTCAGAATTCTGCAATATAGTTTCGCACAAATTCCAAGATGGCAATTTCCGAATGATCGAAGGATCCACCGATCGATCGATGGCTCCTGAATTTTATTATTTATTTAATCCGCGAATTTCCTTACTTCAGCAACTTGTACTCTGCTTTACTGACTTGTACCTTGCTAATTTGAGTGAGAATATCTTCCAAGTGTTGCTCCGAATAAAGCATATTTGTTAAAAACCCAGAATTAACTCATTTTTGCATTAAGGCCCTAAAAACATGCTTAACACATAACTCATGAGTAACAAGAGGTATATTAACGCCCGGAATATCAATTATTTTGGTCTCATCATCGCGCACGCAACGCATGAGTGCCTAGATTCTCGATTTTCGCAATCGAAGCCATCTCTTTGAATTCGTCAACATGTTGATATAGATCATCATTCCTGAGTTCATAAAATTTGGGCAACATGTTGATAACTTTAGATTTGATCTCATAGTGTTTGACCCCCTCATCTTCTGGAAATTCGGCATACGATTCATGAGTGGAAGATGCATAGTACCCCTTCAAGGACGTAGCTAGGGCTCATCGCATCTGTATTGCTGTTAGCCATCCTCTCAAAATCCAATTTCCTTCGAAGCTCTTCTAGTCTCTTAGCTCTAAGATTCTTACAAAAAGTTCTTTCAATCTCAGGATTAAAAGGTGTTAATTCAGTGTCAGGATTGAAAGGGGATTGTCAATCGCTCATACATAAGGCAAAAATTATTTTTATGAAAATAAAACTAACTACTTCTAAACTATTCTAATTATTAAAAAAAATTAAGCTAAAATTATGTGCAAAATTAAGCTAAACTAAAACTCACAAGAGGTCCAACGACGCAATCTTCACTGCACCGCTAATTACCTTTGCGCATTTCAATGTACCTATCAATCACACAAAAATCCAACTTCTAGCACACTACAATAACTTAATACTACTAAACTACTAAAGTTAAGAATTTTGCCAAGTCCCTAGCAACGATACCAAAAACTTGATGTGCGTCAATAGGGGTTAAAAATAATGGTTAAGAACAAACCCTTATGACAATAAGGTTTTATCTATCGCAAGCGAACGAATCGTATTGTAGTATAAATTGGCTTGAGAAAGGGAATATTGATCTCACAGAGACTTGGATTATTCACTCTAGCAATCTAAAAGTATTGAATTATAGTTAAAAAAATGTTTTGATTTGTTTAAGATCTATAACTAATGAACTAATTAAAAACAGTATGTAAATTGCGATTGTGATTTAGAGTAGAGAAAAACTAGGGTTTTCATGCTCAACTGCAAGAGGGCGATCCATCACCATGAATCAGATCATACCGTAAATAGTCGAATATGTCCCGAAAGGGATACCATCCACCGGATTCGCTACAACTCATCTACGGACAGAGTGTGAATAGTACATGTCATCTACTTTACTTTAATCTACTCCTACAACACGAATTTAAACTAAAGCATGTCTATATCACCTCGCTGAGGCATGACCTGTGTTAATCTAGGGTTTCAAGTGTTAAACACCATTGTGTAGAAAATCAAGGTATGTTGGAGAACATCAGATACACATGATTGATTAAGATAATTCATTCATTCAATTTAAGATAATAATAGAATAAATATAAAACCCCTTATCATAAATAATTACGGTCTTTGTTCTACACAATCATCACAGGTGTGATCTTCAGTTTCCCCTCGTTAGAATTGAAACAAATAAATAAAGTACATTACTTGGCTAGGGTTTTGCTAGAAAACCCTAGATACCGGTTTAGTTACTCATTGTGGAAGGAGACTGCATTATTGATGTAGAAGCGCCCTTCACGATCTTCTGTTACGGATCTCTAGGTTCTGAATGGCTCCTTTCTTCAAAAGATGTGAATCTCCAGAGATAGTGCTCTGAAAATTATGTAATTAGAAGCTCTACAGATCTGTATCAGACCTTAGTATTTATAGAAGTGATTGAGAAGAGTCATGCTTGTATTGAACTTGTCCTTTTTGGAGTAGGATTCCTCTTTAATGTATCTCTCCTCAATTCTTAGCTAAATCCTTCAATCTGATGTAAAATACGCCTTATACACGTGTTTAGAGGTATTGAAGTCGAAGATACAGCTACGCTTAAGCGTAGTTCCGAGCGTAGGATAATTTCCTTAAACGTAACTCAATCGTAGTTTTGATGATTCTAGCCACTTTTAGTTACTATATGCGTAGCTCAAGCATAGTAAAATTCATGAAAACTACCTTTTCTAATTATTGCTCCGTTAGAACCCCCTCGACTCCGTTGGTATATTTCCCGAAGTTTTGGCTCCAAAAAATATCATTTTTGCCCTCCGGGAGACACTTTTTGCTTGAAAACTCATCTTTTGCTCTCTTCTTACACAAGCACATCCTTGGCTAATTAACCAAAGTTAGCTCGTTTTCTTCATTAAGCTCCTAAAACTTGCTTAGATATTCAAACCGCGTAAAAATACCAAATAATGGAATGATAAGACATCACAATAGTGAGTTAGGAGCCTAGAATGGACAACATTTGGCACCTATCACATACAGTAGTCAAAAAGGGCTAGAAAGTTGAAATATACGCACGATCTACGCACGGAGCTACGTTCAATCATAGTAATCCCTACGCTCAAGCGTAGGGCCATGCGTAGCACCGACCTGCAGATTTAAGCATGGAGCAATCTACTTATTGTGAAACACAATGACTTAGGTTACACTTCAAGACATCATAGCACGTGTATAAAGGATATTTATACCAAAGTTGGCTAGATTCACTTTTAATTCCAAGAGGATTACACAATGATGGAATCCTAGTCCAAAAAGGATACAAGTTTACTGAAAATAGGATTTCTCTCTCTATATATAAAAGGAGTCTTTACAGATTTTGGGTGTGACTTTTGTGAGATCTCTGCGATACTTTAATAGATTAGATCCGTCTGGAGAGAGAGAAAAAAAGAGATCGCTTGATCATTTTATATCAAGGGTTTCTCTAGTTTTTTGTAATTATCCAATTGTGTTTCTACACCAAAGATCTTTATGCACAATTGGATGACCCGTTGCTGAAAAATCATCATACCACCTTGTGCAACTTGGTTGCATAGATCCGTTTGAGAAGCGGAGCCGTCTGAGTGCAGAGATCGAAGTGAGAAATTTCGTGGTAAACTGATCCGTTAAGAAGCGGAGCCGTCAGAGTACGGAGCGGAGCGAGAGCTTTGTGGAGCGCGAGTTATTCAAGACTGTGAGACGTCGAGGAGAAAGGCATATTAGTCTAAAACTTCATAAAGTCTGAGTACTTCTTGATTCATAGTGCATCGATACCCGAGCGTATTCGTGATTTTTACTTGGAACGTTTTCAAGGCTTTCCAAGTAAAAATATTGTGTGTCGTCTCTTGCTTTATCTGTTGCATTTAGATTAATATTTGCAAGATTTATCTTGTTAGAGAATTGGATTAAAATTGACTTTTTCGTAATTAATTTTAATTTGTCAATAAATCCTTAAAAAACCTATTTACCCCCTTTATACTATTTTCCCTAGTCGCCTAGGTAATTTCACATGCGCAACACAATTAGCCATCTCCACAACGTTGATGGGTTTGAGCATCGGGTATTTAGCAATCCATGCGCTTTACTTTTCTGCCATTTATATTCATCATTAATCTTTCAAGTCCAACACTTTCAATTATTTTCATTTTTTGTAATCTTAGAGCCAAGAAGTTTTTTTTTAATTTTTTTATCAAGCATAGAAAAAAATTTAGTTAGGTTTCATATTCTTTCTCCTATATAGTATCTAATCCATCTCGAAAGAATACTTGTTACTCGATCAAATCTGATTTTTTTGACAATCTAACATGCCCCACTCTACTTCACATTTATGTACAAATAGCAATTTCTTTTTCTCTATATAAAGATGTCTTATCCATGTGTTGTGCTCTTTTGCTCATGCGAGTTTTTTCTTCAACAATTAACAAAGCATTAATCTCCCGATCAACAGTGGTCCAATGAAGAAATATGCCCAGAACCTTTCTTGTGCATCTCTAGTCTGTGAATTTTGTCTAATGAAGCATAAAGTCAAACTGACCCCTTAATTAGTTTTCTTAACGGTTTAACACCTACTAAATTTTGGGCAGTCACAAAATATTTCAAAAACAATTAGAGTTAGGATCCTCTCCCATGTGATTTTCTCTCTCCAATTCTCGAGAGGTGTATTAGTGATTAAAAATATGTCACATTACTCAATCACTTTTTTTGATACGTGTATCACAGAGTATTGTATTTGTAATTTAGTTAAATGATAATGTGTATATATTTTTAATGATTAGATCATGCTTAGGAGAGATCTCAAGAGAGATTGTACAGGAGAGGATCTTGTTCAAACAATTATCATGGCCTTTCCTTGGCTCAATCTAAGAAGCTATACCCACATATATATATATATATATTTATGATTTCATCCTAATATCTTATAGAATCTAACCAACCCCAAAAATCCAAAGATAATGGGTCATTAATTTGTTAAACTAATACAGCTTTTGTGTTCGGTAGACTTCTGATTCTGTATAATACAGAAGATTTGGTCAATAAATTGACATATCATTTGATATTTAATTGTACATGAGCTTGTTTATTATCTAATTGTTGACATTTTTAGTATCATTTGCAACATATATTCATTGTAATCTCATTGTTTTTGGGTCAACAAGTTGTTTACTTAATTCACTGGAGCAGTGTAACCTTCCGTGTGAGTCTTCTGGAATGTAGTTCTTGGAGGTAAGCAACATTGCCTCCTATAGGATAAGAGCTTAATTTTATTTCATTTGTTTGACTTAAACTAGTAGTCTTATTGTCGATATTGTAGTGTACCCCTATTCAATTGATATATAACTATATATAGACATATAATATATGTGTATATAAGAGGAAAATATATATGATTTTCGCTTTGACTATGAAGTAGCCGTCAGGCCACCCTGTCTATTGAATTTTGGAAGGACATTCCAACAATTTAAACACAATCTGATATACAACAAAACAAAAGTTAACATTATTGAAATAATTTTAGGTTTATTTCGTTGACCACTATTTTGGATTAATTAATTATTACAAGTGTTCAATTCAAATTTACAGTAATCTTTAAATTAATCCAAATTTAATTGAACAATAGTTAGTTAATTAATCCAAAGTAATGGTCAACGAAATAAACCCGAACTTAGTTCAATACTACAGTACTGAATAGAAACTCTTATAATCTGACCAATAGTTAAAAGTAATCAATAATATATGCCATATTCTGTAGCTTTTCCTAACCTCTGAAAATTATAATGTCGCAGTCCTACGTAAATCAAAATTGTGATTAGAAAGAGACCGGAGGACAAATCCGACTATTCAGAATTTTTATCAATGACAGAAGACAAAGAAATAGTGGGAGTAGTAGGTTTAACACATTTCTCAACTCCATCATACCAACATGGAAACTAGCAAATGCCATTTCTTTATATACAGAGAGAGAGTAGTAGTGTTCACTTCTCTTGAGTTTTACCAATCTGTTATATATAATTTTTATATTTTAAATGGTAACTCTCTTATTTATATTAATTACATCTAATTATTATTATCATAAGTAAATATAATAATGCTATATACAAATTTTATATTTTAAATAATAATTTATTTATTTATATCAATAACATCTAACGATTATTATCATAAGTAAAATGCAATAAGCCATTCGTGAAAATGATCAAAATTTGTAAATAATCCTCAACTATAATTTGTGCAATAAATTCGTTAAACTATTACAATTTTTTTCCCCAAATAAACGTGTAAATAGTTCATGGGTTTTGTTTTTCCTTTACCCTATAATATCTAATGTATGTTGGTTATCTGTCTATTATAAATAGAAACAGTTGTATATTAGGAACTTATAGTTCATATGTGGCAAAAGTGCATGTTACTTCCATAGAGTTTGCCCAAATCGCAAGAAAATCTCCTGTGTCATTTTTCAATCAAAATCAAACTTACAGTTTACGAAAGTTAAAAAATACCACTATGGTGTTCAATTTGAGTATCAACTGTATATAACTTACTAATATATTAGTAAAAAAAGAAAAGAAAAGAAAAAGAAACCCTTGAAGGTTAATAAACATTGCAATAAGTTGTCCAAACTAATTTTTCATAAATACATTATTGTATTTTATTCGTTTTTTACCTGTTTAAATTATATTTCCTTTATTAAATTCTTCAAAATAATTAGGTGAAAATAATCTCTTAATAATCATATATCTTTTAATCCAATTGGAGTTATATGTAATCAGTTATGACCTATTTAATTAAAACCATTGTAATATATATATATTTCCCGGTAAACCATTGTAATATATATTGTTCAACAACAATAGCAAAATACAATTTCACGAAATTCATGTGAGCTATTATTTATTTATTTTTGTTAGTTTTGCAAGTCAGACCCTCGTGTTTGTAAATATGTAAATATATATTCTATTTTATTTTAATCCATTGATATTTAACTTAATTATACTTTTTTATTCAGTTCATTTAAATATATTAAAAGAAAATAAAATAAAATAAGCCCTGCAAAATCCTGATTCATTTAATTAATTATGACTTATTTAGTGAATAAAATAAAATAAAAACACAACTTATTAAATGATAATACTATTAATATATTTTCCAAAACGTATTTTAATTGTTTTCTTATGATAAATTTTAAAATGAAATATTTTTCAGCTATTACATTAATTTATTGCAGGTTAAAATAGTGCATGCACACAAGAAACAACTGAAAAGTGCTGTTTGCTTAAGCAAGGAATGAATTTTGCTGAAGCGTAAAAAACACAACTGATTTTTCTTTTTATCTAATTTCACCAAACCACATGAATAAAATTTACATTTGCATTAATATTTCACTAAAGTTAGAGCAAATATGAGAAAAATAAGGTGGCATCACATCAATTAGTAATTTAAAGTGGATATGGCCTGAAACGCGCGTCTCCTTCGAGAAACACATGTACCATAGCAACTTGTCTAGTGGAAAGACTTTGGTCTCATTGATGGTCAGCCCATGACCACTCACGCATGTTTAATTGCTAATTAACTTGCTGAAACCGACTGCTTATGACATTATGGGCTGTTCGGTAATTCTTTATATTAACCTCTTTATATTTATCGTTTATTGTTAATATGAACAAATTTGGAAAGAAAAACAATATTTGTTAAATTCTATTTTATATATATAAAACATTAATATTTTTAAAATAGTACTGTAGTTAAGGCATGATTTCATCAATACCAAAATACTGTTTATCATTTTATATTTATATTTATGGAATATTATCACTTTATATTATATCCATTACAAATTTACAATCTTCCACCAAAACCGCCAATCACCTTCAGCACTCAACACCATCAATTACTACTGTCAACCACTACCACCGGCCACATTTTTTAAAATTTTTTTTTGTGAACAAGCACATGCCACCATTACCGACCATGTCCTCCATCGGCCACCGACCACCGTCAACCACTACCACCCACCACCATTGGCCACCGTCAACCACCACTACCGGTCACCACCTGTACCACCGGCCATCTCTTCCATCACCACCGACCATCGACCACCACCACCATCAAGACATCAACCACCACTATAGCTACCGCCTCCCCATCCCACCGTCAATTAAATTGCGAAGGAAAATATTATGTAGTATATTTTGGATACCCGTGCACAAAACTTTTCCCTCCTCATCAGGGTCTAAGATATCATCTACAAAATTATAGGGATAACAATCAACAACCACAGGGTGCTAAAGAATTGTTTAATTATCGACATTCATTACTTCACAATGTCATTGAACATTGTTTTGAAGTTTTGAAGGCGTGTTTTCCCATATTAAAAAACTTATGCCTTCTTACAGTTTGATAAGACAACGACTTATCATAACGGCTTGTTGCACAATTATCAATTACATTCGCCTCAGTTCAATAGATGACCGCTTCTTTATGGAGTTTGGCGAAGAGGATCAAAATGTCGATGGAGGAAATGACAATAGCAGTACCACTGGGTTGTTGAACACAGTTAACTTTTTTTTGAATGGGAACACACTTATTTGATGATGCTTCAGCACAAATGGCAGCGTATAACATGTGGGTATCATTTAGAAGCAATGGTATTTGAAGTCGTTTTGACTATGTATCACTTCTATCTTAATTAGCTTTAAATGGGCGTGAACATTGTAGTGGAATTGTAATAATATTTGGATTTAATGACTGTATTACCTTGAGTCGAGTATATCTTAACTTATTTAAGCAAATGAATTGTTATTAGATTCTATACTAATTTACAAGGAATTATTATTTGATAATGTGAAAAAAACTATTATTAAAAAATTTGTTTTTTTTTAAACAAATAATTTTGTAAAAATTTCAACCAAGCTAATATTCAATCTCATAAAACTGAAGGCCTGTAGTTTTTGAATTGGGGGGGGGGGGGGGGGGGGGGGGGGGAAGACTCTTCTTTTCTTGAAATCGTTTTGGGGGGGGGGGGGGGGGGGGGGGGGGGGGAAGACTCTTCTTTTCTTGAAATCGTTAAATCGTTAAACAACTTTAGTGTATGTGGTAGAGGTCAAAATTGAAATCGTTAAACAACTTTAGTGTATGTGGTAGAGGTCAAAAGGCATGACATGAGCATTGAGAGGCAAAGTGGTAATTAAGTGAAGAAGGACATTCCACAAGCATAAGAATGCGAGTATAAAAATCCAAGGAGTTGATGTTTTATGACTTTTCCTTATTCTTTTTGCATTATGAGCCGTGATTGGCACAGTCTCGTCAACATTGACTCCCGCAACTACGCCTAGCATACATTCATATAGTAATATATATGTATTATGTATTTATATATATATATGACGGCATTCATAATAACCCAGCGAGTGACATTTTAATTTAGTAATTTATTCAGATAAATATCACCATTACTTACTTACCTGTGAAGTTTCTTTAAAGATGTAGTGTTAGAATTCAAAATAGTACCCTATATATAAATATATATATATATGGCTCTATTACTATTTTCAATAAAAAGATCGAAATCTTTTTTATATGGCTAAATATAATCACATCGGGTGATGACAAACAATTGTTATGAATATACGGACATCCATGCATATATATATATATATATGTATGGCTCTATTACTATTTTCAATAAAAAAAAATCGAAATCTATTTTTAGGGCTAAATACTATCACATCGGATGTTATGATTCATAACTTATGAATATACGGACATCCATGCACTCATATAACAAGAATGATTATACTAAAACTTCACTTTAGTGTATATTATATAAGTGAGTGAAACTTCTACATTGGTTTTCCTATATGAAATAAAACGATCATCATGATTGTTCCATATTATTAATTTTTTTTTTTTTTTTGATTTACCTAAAAAAAATATTATTAATTTTTTTGATAACTTTAATATTAGCTTGAAAATTGAACTTGTGATCTAACTTTTGCAATAGGTTAATCTTAAAATAAGCTCAGTTTTATAACTGTCTTGAGGTCAACCTTATAACCATATTATTCTCAATTTCATATTATTTTTCAACTAGAAA
This sequence comes from Cornus suecica, assembly GCA_963922005.1. NCBI lineage: Eukaryota > Viridiplantae > Streptophyta > Magnoliopsida > Cornales > Cornaceae > Cornus > Cornus suecica. The sequence goes on along the minus strand of OY998241.1, from coordinate 48,185,906 downwards.
AATCATGCAACTTGTGCAAATTCGATTTGCCAATATGTACAAACAACAGTGGGACAAGTGATTGTGATTAGTTTTTTTTTGGGTAAATTCATTGTGATTAGTTGGTAAACTGACTCAACACAAATAGTTTATTCTTTCCATAGGGAGAGTGGAAGTATATCTCCCGTAAACAACACACAACACATAAAAAACACACCTATAATTGAAGGGTTGTATCTTGTATGTGTGGGTGGGCAGTGCATATAATATAATTTAAAAGATTAGAATATCATAATCCCAACTTTGACTATTTGAACTATGAAAGGCAGGTCCCAGGGTCCTCCCCACGCCCGATGTGAATCACCTCCGGTCTCTCTCTCACCACAGGGCGCAGTGCAAAGACAAAATAAAATATTAAACAATTTCAATTCTCATTTACGAATACCAATGGGCCAAATTTACAAACCATTCTTCCTAAAATAATAAAATTATATAAAAGACCCATATACTAATTCACACATTAAAAAAATATTAAACAATTTCAATTCCCATTTGCCAATACCAATGGGCCAAATTTACAAACCATTATTCCTAAAACAATAAAATTACATAAAGAACCCCTATATAAATTCATCCCAAATAAATACTATCATAATATTCACTGTGAATAAAAACATTCATATGAAATAAAAAATTAAAAATATCAGAATATTATATATGGACCTACTATGACCAAATATCACAAATTATTCATTATCAATCAAATAAATAAATAAATAATTATCATAATAAAATGCTTAATTTTCAAAAAAAAAATAGAACACTTTTATGACATAATATCACGATATTTGAATTTAAGTTTTTTCCAATTAACATACAATAAATAAAAAAAACCATTTCTATAATCATGATATTTGGATGAGAAATTTTTTTTGCCCAAAATATCATACAAAAAATACATCCAAAAAATTATTTAATAGAAATTTTTTGTATTTCATAAAAAAGTCTATTCAATATGAAAGGAAATACTTGAATTTTGTATGATGGAGTGTAGCTTGTCTTGAAGAAAATCAAATAATGGAACCAAATCCGCAATTCAAAGGATTAAAATTGATTTGAAATTTTTTTTACCTGTTCTGAAACTGTAACAGAATTGTAATTCAAATCACTAGAAATTGTAACCAAAATGTAACGCACACTACTGTATTACAATTTACAAATGTTCAAATAATGACCACTTCTCAATTTACAAATAACGAACACTCCAGAATGTAATGTAAAACTTTTATTTCGTAAAGTAAAACTTTTGTTTCGTACGTAAAACTTATATTACATTGAGTAAAACTTTTATTTCATAGCGTAAACATTTTGGCTCAATATGTAACTTTTTGTAACGCATAAAATTTTCAAATAATAAGCACATCTCAATTTACAAATAACGAACGCTCCAGAATGTAATGTAAAACTTTTATTTTACAAAGTAAAACTTTTGTTGCATAGGTAAAACTTATATTGCACCGAGTAAATTTTTTATTTCATGACGTAAACATTTTGCCTCAATATATGTAATTTTTTATTCCGCCTAAAATGTTCTAATAATTAGCACTTCTCAATTTACAAATAACGACCAATCCAGAATGTAATGTAAAACTTTTATTTCGTAAAGTAAAACTTTTGTTTCGTAAGTAAAACTTATATTGCACCAAGTAAAACTTTTATTTCATAGCGTAAACATTTTGTCTCAATATATGTAAATTTTTGTTCCGCTTAAAATTTTCAAATAACCACTTCTCAATTAAGTGAAATTGGGTAGATCCCCAATTCAAATTAGTGAAATTGACTTCAATTAAGTGAAATTTGGTAACAATTCAAATTAGTGTAATTGACAAAATTCCCAATTTAATGTAGTTACATTGACTTTAAATGAGTGAAATTGAGACAAATTCTCAATTATAAGTAGTGAAATTAAATAAAATTCAGTGCAATTAACTTCAATTTATTAAACTGACTAAATTCCCAATTCAAATTAGTGAAATTGAGTGAAATTGAAAAAAATAATCAATTCAAAGTAGTGAATTTAAGTTAAATTGAGTGCAATTGACTTTAATTTAGTAAAATTGACTAAATACCTAATTCAAATTAGTGAATTGAGTGAAATTGAAAAACATAATCAATTCAAAGTAGTGAATTTAAGTTAAATTGAGTGCAATTGACTTCAATTTAGTAAAATTGACTAAATACCCAATTCAAATTAGTGAAATTGAGTTAAATTGACTTTAATTAAGTGAAATTGTGTAGATCCCTAATTCAAATTAGTAAAATTGATAAAATTCTCAATCTAATGTAGTTACATTAACATTAAATGAGTGAAATTGAGATAAATCATCAATTTAAAGTAGTGAAATTAAGTTAAATTGAGTGCAATAGACTTCAATTTAGTAAAATTGACTAGATCATCAATTCAAATTAGTGAAATTGAGTGAAATTAAGACAAATCATCAATTCAAAATAGTGAAATTAAGTTAAATTGAGTACAATAGACTTCAATTTAGTAAAATTGACTAAATCCCCAATTCAAATTAGTTAAATTGAGTGAAATTAAGACAAATCATCAATTCAAAGTAGTGAAATTAAGCTAAATTGAGTGAAATTAAGACAAATCCCCAATTCAAAGTAGTAAATTAAGTTAAATTGAGTGCAATTGACTTCAATTTAGTAAAATTGACAAAATCCCCAATTCAAATTAGTGAAATTGAGTTAAATTATCTTCAATTAAGTGAAATTGGGTAGATCCCAATTCAAATTAGTGAAATTGACAAAATTCACAATTTAATGTAGTTACATTGACTTAAATGAGTGAAATTGAAACAAATCTTCAATTCAAAGTAGTGAAATTAAGTTAAAATGAGTGGAATAGACTTTAAATTTGTAAAATTGACTAAATCCCCAATTCAAATTACTGAAATTGAGTTAAATTGAATGAAACTAAGACAAGTCCTCAATTGAAAGTAGTGAAATTAAGTTAAATTGAATGCAATTGACGAAATTAAGATAAATCATCAATTCAAAGTAGTGAAATTAAGTTAAATTGAGTACAATTGACTTCAATTTAGTAAAATTAACTAAATCCCCAATTCAAATTAGTGAAATTAAGTGAATTAAGACAAATCCTCAATTCAAAATAGTGAAATTAACTTAAATTGAGTGCAATAGATTTCAATTTAGTAAAATTGACTTAATCCCCAACTCAAATTAGTGAAATTGAGTTAAATTGAGTGCAATTGACTAAATTTCATTTAATTGAAGTCAATTTAACTCAATTTCATTAATTTGAATTATGTATTTAGTCAATTTTACTAAATTGAAGTCAATTACACTCAGTTTAACTTAAATTCATTACTTTGAATTCATGACTTATCTCAATTTCACTCAATTTTACTAATTTGAATTGGGGATTTAGTCAATTTTTCAAAATTGAAGTCAATTGCACTCAATTTAACTTAATTTCACTACTTTGAATTGAGGATTTGGTTCAATTTCACTCATTTAAACTCAATGTAACTACATTAGATTGGAAATTTTGTCAATTTTACTAATTTGAATTGGGGATCTACCCAATTTCACTTAATTTAACTGTTTTGAATTGGGTATTTAGTCAATTTTACTAAATTGACACCAATTTCACTTAATTTTAATACTTTGAACTGAGGATTTGTCTTAATTTCACTCAATTTAACTCGATTTCACTAATTTAAATTGGGGATTTAGTCAATTTTACTAAATTGAAGTCAATTGCACTCAATTTAACTTAATTTCACTACTTTAAATCGATGATTTGTCTTAATTTTACTCAATTTAACTAATTTGAATTGATGATTTAGTCAATTTTACTAGATTAAAGTCTATTACACTTAATTTCACTACTATGAATTGAGGATTTGTATCAATTTCACTCATTTAAACTCAATGTAAATACATTAAATTGTGAATTTTGTCAATTTTACTAATTTGAATTGGGGATCTACCCAATTTCATTTAATTGAAGTCAATTTCACTCAATTTTACTAATTTGAATTGGGAATCTAGTCAATTTTACGAATTTGAAGTCAATTGCACTCAATTTAACTTAATTTCACTACTTTAAATTGATTATTTGTCTCAATTTCACTCATTTAAACTCAATGTGACTATATTAAATTGAGAATTTTGTCAATTTCACTAATTTGAATTGGGGATCTACCCAATTTCATTTAATTGAAGTCAATTTCACTCAATTTTACTAATTTGAATTGGGAATCTAGTCAATTTTACTAATTTGAAGTCAATTGCACTCAATTTAACTTAATTTCACTACTTTAAATTGATTATTTGTCTCAATTTCACTCATTTAAACTCAATGTGACTATATTAAATTGAGAATTTTGTCAATTTCACTAATTTGAATTGGGGATCTATCCAATTTCACTTAATTGAAGTCAATTTCATTAATTTGAATTGAGAATTTAGTTAGTTTTACTAAATTGAAGTCAATTGCATTCAATTTAACTTAATTTCATTACTTTGAATTAATGATTTGTCTTAATTTGACTCAATTTAATTAATTTGAATTGAGAATTTAGTCAATTTTACTAAAGTGAAGTTTGTTGCACTCAATTTAACTTAATTTCAGTAATTTAAATTTTGAATTTGTCTCAATTTCACTCATTTAAAGTCAATGTAACTACATTAATTTGAGAATTTTATCAATTTCACTAATTGGAATTGGGGATCTACCCAATTGTACTTAATTGAAGTCAATTTAATTCAATTTCAGTAATTTGAATTGGGTATTTAGTCAATTTTACTGAATTGAAGTCAATTGCACTCAATTTAACTTAAATTCATTACTTTGAATTGATGTTTTATCTCAATTTCACTAATTTGAATTGGGGATTTAGTCAATTTTACTAAATTGAAGTCAATTGCTCTCAATTTAAGTTAATTTCACTACTTTGAATTGAGAATTTGTCACAATTTTACTCATATAAAGTCAATGTAATTATATTAAATTGGGAATTTTGTTAATTACACTAATTTAAATTGGGGATTTTACCTAATTTCACTTAATTGAAGTCAATTTCACTAATTTGAATTGGGGATCTACCCAATTTCACTTAATTGAGAAGTAGTCATTATTTGAAAAATTTAGGCAGAACAAAAGTTACATATATTGAGCCAATAGGTTTACGCTATGAACTAAAAGTTTTACTCGGTGGAATATAAGTTTTATCTACGAAACAAAAGTTTTACTTTACGAAATAAAAATTTTACATTACATTATGGAGTGTTCGTTATTTGTAAATTGAGAAGTTGTCATTATATGAACATTTGTAAATTGTAATACAACAGTGTGCGTTACACTTATGTTACAATTTCTTGTGATTTGAGTTATAATTCTGTTACAATTTCAGAAGAGGTAAAAAAACCTTTAAATCAATTTTAATACTTTGGATTGCGGATTTAGTCAATTATTTGATTTTCTTCATGACAAGCTACACTCCATACAAAATTCAAGCATTTCCTTTCATATTGAATAGATTTTTTTATGAAATACGAAAAATTTCTATTGAATAAAATACAATAGAAAATTTTTGTATTTTATAAAAAAGTATATTCAATATGAAAGGAAAGGCTTGAATTTTGGATGTATTTTTTGTATGATATTTTGGCCAAAATATTTTTTCCATCCAAGCATTGTGATTATAGATATGGTTTTTTTATTTATTGTATGTTAATTGGAAAATAATTAAATTCAAATATCGTGATATTATGTCATAAAGTGTTCTTTTTTAAAAAAAAATTAAGCATTTTATGATGATAGTTATTTATTCATTTTATTGATAATGAATAATTTGTGATATTTGGTCATAGTAGGTCCATACATAATATTCTGATATTCTGATATTTTTAATTTTTAATTTTATATGAATTTTTTTATTGACAATGAATATTATGATAATATTTATTTGGGATGAATTTGTATAGTGGCCCTTTATGTAATTTTATTATTTTAGGAGGAATGATTTGTAAATTTGGTCCATAGGTATTCCTCGGAATTGAAATTATTTAATATTTGTTTAATGTGTGAATTATTATAGGGCTCCTTTATGTAATTTTATTATTTTAGGAAGAATGGTTTGTAAATTTGGCCTATTGGTATTAGCAAATGGGAATTGAAATTATTTAATACTTTATTTTTGTCTTCGGCCCCTGTGGTGAGAGAGAGACCGGAGGTGATTGGCTTCCCTCCACGCCTGCTTGTAACCTGGACCCACCTTTGACACCAGGGTCATAAGCATGACCTCACCACTCTCTCTCTCTTTGTATGTATATATGTGTATATATATATATATATTGCTGTTTGTATATTGTATAATTTGTATTTTTCTAGCTATGCTCTATACCGCAATTGGGTGACTGGACCATGGATTGGCGGTTTATAAACCTAATGTTGGAAAATGAAGCTGTTTGACATCAATCATGTTGCTAGGTACACTACACCTTATACTAATAATAATATTAAACAATTGATTAGAACAAAAGATAAATATTATCTTTTTATTTATTTATTTATTTATTAGTGGTCCCTAATAAAATGTCTTTGATACAACCATCTAATGCTTCACCGAAAATGCAGTTTGATTCTTCAAAGATTATAATTGAATTTTGTTCCCTCAAAATATTTTATAAATATGTTTATATATATATATATATATGGTAAAACTTGTAGGGACAAATTTTTTTAAATCATACGAAAGTTTTTAAACATTTTCAAAATATGGTTCTAAATTGAAAATATATAGGAGACAATGGAATAACCCTAGATGAGGATGAATAGGCTTCCTATGAATTTAATGACAAATTTAAATTTATTTGTGGAATTTTTAATTTTAATCAGTAAAGGAAACCTAATTCTCTAACAACATTAATCAAGCGAATATTAATATAAGTGCAAAAAATAAAGCACTAGACGACACAAGATTTTACGTGAAAAAATCTTAGAAAAAATTTCAAGTAAAAAATTACGGGTATTACTGATAGCGATGCACTGTGAATAAAAAAACTGTCCAAACTATATGAAGATTGGACTTACAATAGCTTTGATTGTCTTTCTTCACTTTGCGTCCAAAAGTTTTCATCCACGAAGCACTTGCTCCAATCTCCATACTCTAACGGCTCTGCTTATCAATGGATCAATTTCCACAAAACGTCTCGCTCCAATCTTCGTACTCCGACGGTTCCACTTTTCACCGGATCTACATATACACGTTGCACAAGGTTGAATGATGATTTTTCAGCAACCGAATCATTAAATTGTGTATAAAGATCTCAAGCGTTAAAGCACAATTGAATAATCTCCAAAAACTAGAGAGAACCTTGATATATAATGATCAAACAATCTCCCTCTCTCTACAAATGAATCTGATTTATGATAGAATAGCAGAACAATATCACAGAAGCCAAAAACCACACCCTTATCTCAATTTTTACTCATATATATAGAGAAGAACCTCCAACTAGGGTTTGGAATCCTTTCCCTTCAAGGATTGTGAAATTACCTTGGAGATGGTTGAAACAGCCATAGTTAATATTAATCCAATTCTTTAACAATATAAATCACGCAATAATAAATATAGGTGCATAAAATAAAGTAGAGATGACACAAATATTTTTACGTGGAAAATCTTGGAAAAACTCCAACTAAAAAATTATGGATACACTGATATTGACGCACTATGAATCAAAATTTATACAAACTCAATGAATACTGGACTTATAATAGCTTGGATTTGTCGTTTTACACTTAACGTCTGAAAGTCGTTGATTCACTTGCGCTCCATGAAACTCTCACTTCGATCTCCGTACTCTAACGACTCCGATTCTCAATGGATCAAAGAACCACGAAGCTTCCCGCTACGATCTCCGTATTTTGACGGCTCTGTTTCTCAACGGATCGATGCAACCACGTTGCACAAGATAGTGTGATAATCTTTCAACAACTAGATCATTCAATTACGTTTAAAGATCTCAAAGGTTGAAGCATAATTGAATAACCTTAAAAAACTCAATAGAATCTTGATATAAGGTGATCAAACAATCTCTTTCTCTCACTCTCTGCAAATGAATCTGATCTGTAGAAGAATTGTAGAGCCCTCACAATAAAATCAAAAGTCACACCTCTTATCTCAAGTTTAACTCTTGTATATAGAGAGAAGAGTCTCCAATTAAGGTTTGGATTTCTTTTCCTCAAAGTCTTTGACTTTTGACTATAACATCCTCAAATATTGGCCAATATACCAATAATACCTTTTAATCATGTTCTTAAGTGAACATGAGTCTTAAACACATCAGACTAATATGTCTTAAAAAACTGCAGGGCCACGCTCGAGTTCTTAAGAAATAAAATGCCGAGTTCTCGGTAAAAGATGTCGAGATCTCGGGGATGCTAATGGCAGCCGGTGGTGGCCAATGACGGACTAATATCTCTAGAATGAAATTCACAATTGCGCAATTAGTCCTAGTGGAGGGCTAATATAATGAGATCTCGGTAGTGACCTCGAGATTTCGTGGAGTCTCCCGAGATCTAGAACTAGACCTCGTGGAGTATAAAAAATTCCAACTTTGTTATTTCTTCGCATTGCCGCTTCCACCCAACTCCACTTCATTCTCTTCTATGTTTGGCTTCTTTATACTTGATTTGTGATTGAAGAAGTTCTTCGATGTCTCTTTGATGTCTTCTTTCGATCTGTCAACTCGATTAACCCGACATACATTCAACATCACTCAACATGCATGATTATTGATCAGAACATGTCATTACACACAAATGTTCTTACAATCTCTCCCTTGACATTTTTGAGTCAAAACCATGTTTTACAAAGATATCCTCAAGAAAAATAAAATAAAATCTATACCTATGAACACACATCAACAAATAAGACATGGAATTTTACTTTGATCTTATGATGATCTACCAATCATGCAACCACAACACTAAACAACATACAGTGAAACACAAGTGTGGAAAACAATTAGCAGACATAATCAATATTAAATGATCATAATAAAATGAACAATATCAATATAAAGCATAATGATCATTAATAAACAATAAATAATTTTCTCTCTCAATTAAAAGACTCTAGTCCCCTTAACCATATATCTCTCCCCTTGAACAAACCAATCTCTCCGAATTATTAAATACTTATCCCCCTTTTTGTCACTGAAATGCCAAGGAAAGAAAAAATAATATAGACAGGCTAGAGAGATGTAGGAAAAGACACAAAGTGTAACATTGGAAAAAATAAACGGAAAAACTAGTGACTCTAAGCAAAGCTTAAAATATTAAGATATAGGACTCTACCGAACATATTTAGATTCTCACTTGAAAAATACTTTGGGTTAATTTTTCCTACGTGAGTCTCATATAACTCCAACCCCTAATCTCCCACACACTCACACCTTGGGAAGAAATATGATACCATTAGGTTTGATAATAAATAAAGTGGCTTATCCTAGGTTTATATAAGCATGAATACAATTTATTTCTTTGTGTTATTTATTTTAAGCATGAACTCTATCAACAATTTTCGTGCCTAGCTTTATACGGTACCACAACAACTTCGTATTTTGACAATCCTTGAAATTTAAGTAATCAATGGTGCTGAAATACTGGTTTATATATAAGAATAAAGAATTTCCGCCTTTATATAACTAGCTAAAGATATGCTAGTAAGTAATCAACCGTGGGGTAGGCAAAGTGGACGCTTTCATCATACCATATGCCTTTTTGTCAAAGAGGAATATAAGTTTATTAGTTAACCACTATATAAATAATTATTAAAGGACACTAGTACTAAAAATAATGTAAAATAACAGAAATATTCTATTCAATAATGCCTTTTTCTTTTTCTTTTTCTTTGTAGGTGTGATATATTAAAACCCTCTTTTGTTTTTGTAATACCTTATCTTGAAAAGTCAACGCTATTCCAGTAATTTCCATATTCTCCACAAAAAACGTTTTACACAAACACACTCACAAAGAATTATATATATATATATATATATAGCACCAAAGTGTGCAATTAAGTTAAACCAAACAAGATCATAGAACACTCAAAGCTGCTACGAAGAAAGAGCTCAAGCTAGAGAGAGCTTATCAACATAAAAGGAATAGGACACACCTAACATGTACACTTCATACAAGCAATCTTTGGCCATGGCAGATCAATTCCACACTGGGATTTTTGGCGAAAGCTGGTGGAATTCTTCGAAAAGCACGTTTGTGTCATCGCCTTGTTCGAGCTCCATCAATGATATCGGAAGCTTTGGATGGCCAAGTGAGGTTATGAATATGAAGGCAAGGTCTTGTGATGAATCTATGATGCTACAAACCATGCAAAAGCCTCATGAGCAGCCAGACTCAGACTCAACTTGGCAAGTGATATCTACAACTAATTGCAACGAAACTTCACTGTGAGTATATATGATCGAAGTTCTTCATGTGTATGACCATACTAATATTTTATATGAAAAGTTTACAACATAGAAAAAATTTCTATACACATCAAATTTAAATCAATTTTTGTTTGTCTAGCTAGACTTTCAGAACAATAAAAAGTCTGAATTAAATATTGTGCTTACTTTGATTGCAATCATTCCGATAAGTAGAAGTCAATTTGATAAATTATTTTGATTGTTGAAGCTTTTGTTTTTATGTTTCTATTTGTAGCGGAAGAACTGAAAGTAACTATCACTACCCAATGCTTCAAGGAGATATGAGTACAAGGTTGAATTACAAGCAAGCAGAGATAGATTATCCTCGTATCCAAAAGGAGTGGAGTCCAAGCAATTTAGGCGAAGATTCATCAATGAATCAATTAGGGTTTTCCTCAGATGAGCCATGTTTGGATAGTGTCATGACTAGTTCCAGCAACTGTACCCGGGCTTGCCAAGGCATAAGTACTACCAACTTCAATTCAATGAGTTCGGCTTCATATGATTGCAGCACTTCGAATTTGGTGCAAACTCTATTCGATATTGATCTCGAACCACAGCAATCTCAGTACGACAAGCCATTAGTGAATAATCCATCCATACCAAATTACAGCAGAAACTCAAATGATTTTTCTCCTCCTTTGCCTAAATTCTCTCCCTTGTTGAACCCTTCGTTGCCAAAACTTGAACCTACAAATAATTTTCTCTTCAACAATAACACAACCTTCTACAATTCAGAATCGCTCCTGTCAATGTTTAAAGAGAAGCCCAATTCCCCCAACATCGCCGCTAAGGTAAGTACATATAGTGGTCAGTCCATAGTATAATAAATTTTACAAATTTATAGCTACATGACTAGATAGGGTCTCTTGTATTTATTTTTATTTTTCTAAGTGAATCCTTGTATATTTTTACCTGGTTCCAGTCTGGTAAGGAAGGTGTTCAATTCTCGAGCTCAGTGTTGAAGACTAGCAGCTGTGAACCGGCACTTAAAAGGCCACGGTTTGATGCTCCGTCACCATTGCCAACTTTTAAGGTAAATATAGATTGGATCTAACTTTTAACATGAGCCTCAAGTTTTTTCTTTTCAATTATATGTAAATATTATCTTTTTTTTTGCAAAGAAATGGATGAGAACTTCTTGCTTTATTATCAGTTCCGAAAAGAGAAGCTAGGGGATCGAATCACTGCTCTCCAGCAATTGGTTTCTCCTTTTGGAAAGGTAAATTTTTAGAATTTTCTACTTTTTCCATGAGACCTAATCTTCATGAGATCTTTCTAACTCGTGTGAATTTCAACCATTTAATTGTTTTAGACTGATACTGCATCGGTTCTCCACGAAGCTATCTTGTATATCAAGTTCCTCTATGATCAACTCCATGTATGTTCCATTGTGAATCATCTTCTTACTACAACTTTGATATCGAAGTGATCGATGTTGCCTTAAAAATAATATAATTAAACCAAATAATTATTAAAGTTATAACTTGTTTAATTATATATGTTTGCAGGTTTTAAGTACTCCATATTTAGAAAATGGACATCCCATTCAACACCAGCAGGTACAAAATAAAGTTGTTTTAGTTTCTGAATATATATATATATATATATATATATATATATATATATATATATATATATATATATTATTGGTGCAAAAGATGAATATAATATTTTGATTGATAATCCTGCAGACTTGTGATAATTTGAAGAATGACTCAAAAGGGCATAAACAAGAGCTAAGAAGCCGAGGACTTTGCCTCGTGCCAATATCGAGCACGTTCCCAGTTGTTAACGAGACCACTGCTGATTTCTGGAACTCAACATTTTGATGAAAAATCAAGTATATATATATAGTGGAGATGGAGAATAAATTTTCCCTGAAACTAATACAGTGTGAATCCCTGACAACTATATTGGCATTCCAAGGAGGTAAGTCTGAAAGAAAAGAACAATTGCAAGCTTGTTAGGCAGATTGTTGTGGTGCTCAAGTCTTGATTAAAAGCTAGACAAAGGAAAAGGAAGAGATATATATATATATATAGAGAGAGAAGAGGGTGACCCTTCCTGGAAAGATAGACAGGGATGGGCCATCTACAGGCAGTGATGTAGCCTAGAATATGATGATTAGGTACCGCTGATTTGTAGGATATGTAACAATGTTCAGTGTGTCTGTGTATATATATATAGTTAGTAAGAGATGTATTGGGAACAAGTGCTAAATTTAGTGGAAAAGTTTGGGTTAGGCTAAGGGTATATGCATGCTTTTAGTTGAGCTAAATTTAGCAGGATAGATGTTGATAAATAATGGACTTTTGTTCCTGATTCTATGTGTATGTAGGGTTGTAACCATATTTCATTTTATGTGATAGCGATTAGCATGAGCAAAGGAGAAGAAATAAAGAGAACATTATTGAATTAAATAACAGAAAAGAGTGCGTTTTTGTGGAGCTCCTTTGATTGGGGTATCTGAGTTTTGATTTATTTATATGTTTGCATTTGTATTAGTGGAAGCCAGAGTCCTATCCACTGTGCATACTTTAGGAATTTTTTTATTTGAAGTACCTTTTATTCATTTTAATTAATCCAATGACAAACTCACATATGGATAAATATTATTTCTAGCGGAGCTTGAATTCTCCACTATTGTAGGTGCTATTGAAGCTTTCATGACCATATTTATACAAGAGGTTGATGAGCTTTTTGACCCATTGAATAATAATCGTATCCCTTCATTTTTGGGATTTACAATCATCTTTTTTAATCTCAATCAATCCATATTTAATTGGGATTCTGACTTGGATTCAAAGAAATTCTAGAATTCTCCTCTTAATGGGTCGGGCCTGCACTGGGCTTTAACATGTTGTAGCTATAATTGGTATGAGTGAGCCTAATATTTTCGGCCTTTACATTAGCCCCTTCGGGTTTGACCTTATGCTCCATGGGTCCGACCCAAATCTTGATGGCACGATATGATTCATTTTGAACTGTTGTGACCCACAACTGGCGGATAACGTCATCTTAATGATGACTTAGCTAGTGTGTGGGTTTCAAATTTCAAAAGACGGTTGATCTCCCCTCGTTCTTCGTATCTATCCCTCTTGGGAGTTGCAACGCCTCCCCTTTGTATTAATGGCATCGCTTGAATATACTCTCATACCTCTATAAAAGCCTTCTTCATTTTATACTTTGCATTTCTTCAAACTATGAGAATTTCTTTGTATTTTCCCTTGCAACCTTGATTCTCATTTCTCTGTGTAGATACAATATTTGCACAACACAAAAAAGATCTCTTCTCATTACTCTTCATTGAATTATATACATTTTTCCTCTGTGCCTTTGGCCCATTAGGGCAACATTTTCTATTTTTGAAATTTGTCATTACTTTACACGTCAGCTATTTTGTCCCTATACTATGCCATTATCTTGAGCTGCAAGTCTCTTCTAGAATCTTCGAGTTTCTTCTGGAATTCTCTTCGGGTCGGGCCATAAGATGGGTCTGGTAATCGAATCTCGGGACGGACCACAAGGCTGACGTGTTGGTCGGGTTATGTTGTTGGTAAAATGACCGGATCATCATCTTGGACCTTTCTTGGATCGATCCGGTCGGGACGAGGCTTTTATATGGGCCGGGAAAACTCATATGTACACACGCCCTCTTTTAGCTCATGGGCCTTCTTTTTAATAGGCCCATTAAATGAAAGAATCTTAAGGCCCATCAAAAAGCCTTTGAAGTTGGTGCGTGGGACGCGTGCCTGATGAGGCGGAGACGCATTTAATGCTGCAGCTATCGCCATCATTGCAATTTTGAACGTGCGGCTGAGATGGCATAGGTATGCGTGAGATGGGCCGGGTCATGTCTGTCCGGTGCCCTGACTCGGGTAGCTGAAACGTCATGCCTATATAACATGTATATCATTCATATACGTCACCCTTGCACTATTTTCGGATTGTACTTTCTTCATAACTTTCTCTCAGCCATATCCTCAAGCATTCTGTGCAAATTCAAATCCATTTTCAAATCCACATAATCCCCAGTTTGTCTCACCAATTTCTGCAAATCCCAGTGATCGTGGTTGAGTATTTCACTGTGTGGAGTGTTTTGAGCCCTGCTGCGAAGTGTTTGACCGGACGCACCTATCTTTGGCTGTTGGTACAACTGTCGGTTTCTGCAAATCATTCGCCGGAGAAAAAAAACAAGGGGGGGACTGCTGGTGTCTTCTTTACCTTTTTGTAAGTTATTCTTCTCACTTTTCTACCTTTCATCAAATATGTCGGGGAGTGATGACACTAGGTCGGTTAGTGACCTGCAACTGATAGACACCGATTTAACCATTACTGATCCCGAAGCCTCAGTAAGCACCCCATCCGTAGAGATTACCCGAGTCACTAGGTCTAGTCCACTAGAAGTTACTCAGGATGCTGGGGGTCGAGTTGTAGAGGATGATGCTGGGATTGATCAGGATCAGGATGCTGAGGAAGAGGAGAAGAGGAGAAGTTTTGTATTGATCCTCTCCTAGCCAAATACAGGAAAGACGCTCAACTTAAAAGCCTCGGGGTTCCCGAAGGGGTGAAGGTTAGACATTATCCTCGGGACAAAGACTTTAGGATTGGTGAGGGGATGAAGGACGGGGATATATTGCTCTCCTCATTCCACCTTGGCATACTAAAGTTTCCAATTCATCCTTTCTTTTTCTTGGCACTGACGACTTTGGGTCTGGCCCCCCTTCAAGTCGGCCCCAATTTTTATAGGATCCTGGCCATGATCCTACCGATTAACAAAGAATTAAACCTAGACTTAGGTTTGGCCGAGCTTCTGTTTTCGTATAAAATTCAGGAACAGAAGGATAATAGGGGTCGGTACAACCTAACCTCATATGTTAAGTGGAAATTGTGTGACAACGTCCCGACCTCCAATAAGGGATGGAAAGAAAGGATGATAGTAGTGAGTGGTCAATGGAGGCATCCCAACGCTATGAACATTCCTGTCAGCCATGTTTTCCAACTGACCCGACTTTCCGAGTTTAAGAGTTTTCATACCCGAGCTTCTTGCCATTACGACTTGTGTAACGATAAGTTGAGTATGCTAGTGATGGGTTTCCTTCAGGCTCCTCGGGAGAAAAGGGAGGTCGGGTATATAAGATCCCGATTTGAACTGTTGCAGGCCAGAATATGGAGTCATGATTTATGGGATAGCTAGGTTTGCCTGATTGGGTCTATATTGCAGGAGCTTGCATCGGGAGCATCTGCATCGACGATCACCTCGGGTTCTGCTGCGACTACGTCAGGGTGGAAGAAACTAAAGTCCAAGTCATCATGAACCAAAAAACTTAAGAGAAATATGTCTGGGGGCCAGCAGAAAAGGAAAGCGGTTACCATGCCCAGGCTTTTAATCAAGAAGGCCAGAAAGGCTGACACTGGCTCCACATCCTTTGTTTGTGGGGTTGATGTCTCTCCAGTCCCCGAGAACCCTGTAATCAGTCAATCAGCGGGACCGACTGGAGGCCTTGCTGCCACACCCACTCCTCCTCCTCCAGCAGAGCATCCTCTGGTCACACCCCCGCATCCGCCTTCTCATGATCCGCAAACGGGTGCATCGGATGCGGTCGAGGTCGGGGATGATCATGCTCTGGTCCCGACTTCTGCAGGTTTGGATCAGAATCCATCCCAGGCCGATCTTTCAGTTAGACCCGGCTCTAGCCGTAGTATGGCACTGGGGGTTCCTGCCTCGATGTCGAATGCTCGGGACTTAGGCTCTGATGAAGAGGATCAGGGTCAATCCCGACCTACCAAGCTGCGCACCGCTATCTCTCATATGGTTAGGAAATAAGATCATAGGGAGATTGAAAAAGCTGCTGAAAGTGGGAAAGAGGTTCCCCATGGCCTCCGGTTCAAGTTGGATACTAGGAAGGGCCACCCATATCTGTCTGTGGGGGATCAGACGATTGGGAACTCGGAAGGCCTGCGGGAGATGGCCCTGGGGGTATGGACCCCGACTGATAGGTTGGCCATGGGGCGGTACGACAAGATGATCTTAGCCTTGAACGGGCCCAAGCTTGCAATGAGGGTAATACAGTCTTTATACATTTTTATACTTAGCTTTAAGATGCTTCATGCTACTCAGACGTACAATTGCAAGCTTGAGGATGATGCCTGGGTCATAAATGCCCTGACTCGGGATGTTCAGGTCTATAAAGCTGGGTGTGCCAAGGCTCTGGAGTAGGTCAAGAAGGCTAATGACAAGATTCAGTCCTTGACATATAGGGATGCCGCGGCTGAGGAAGGGCTCGCAGCTGCCAAGACGACGATCTCAAAACTTGAGGGCAAGGCTTGGGAGGCTGAGCAGGTGGCTAGTCGGGAGGTCCAGGCTCGGGAAGCTCTAATTCTCCAAGTGCAGGCCCTGACTGAAGAAGTAGAGAAGTTAAAGAATTCAGGGTGGCAGTTGCTTGGGGAGAAGGTCGAGGTTGAGAACACCTTAGGCATGGAGAGATCTCGAGTAGAGATGTGGCCACAAGGGTGGTAATCAGATGATCTCTCGCTTCGAGCTGACCTGCAAATACCGTTATGAGCAGGGTTGGCAGGAATGCATATTGGAGCTTCAAAGGCCTGAAGAGGAAAGGGAGATCCCGACTATTGAGGATCTTGACCGCAACATAGGAGTTGGGCCTCCGTATGATGATCTTGAGTCCGAACCCGAGGACCTGGCCTTTGGTGAATTCCTTCAGGACGACTTGCCTGCTCCGCCTTCTCGTTCTGGCATGGATGAGCCTGAAGCCACAGAAGGACAGTCCCTCGGGACCAAAGGCTCAGGTGGTAATGTAGATCCTCCCGTGGTGGAATAGGGCTTTTCCTTCAGCTTTTTGCCCCTTCCTTTATTTTTTCTCTTTTATCTTGTGTTTGTAACAATTTAACAACGCTTCATTGTATCAGCCTTGGCCACCGGGGCCCTTTTAATATAAATAAATTTATTTATTCATATTTTGTTGGGGATCTGTATGATCCATACTCGTTTCTTTTGATACGATAATAAAAATCAGGACTTTGAATTGTGACTTGGTAAGAATAATCATAACAACAGGCAATAACAATCGGGATTTTGAATTGGGATTAACAATAAAGAACGATGGTCGTCGGGCCTGTGGTCATCTCTCGTGCACTTTTAGGCCCATGGAGAGGATTCACCACTTAGGTTTTGAAACTGATATTTTTGTAAAACCCGACCACTAGTGGGTCTGTGAAGATTTCTCGGGCACTTTGGGCCCATGGAGAGGATTCGACACTTAGGTTTTTGAACCGATGTTTTGTAAAACCCGACCACTGGTGGGTCTGTGAAGATCTCTCGGGCACTTTGGGCCCATGGAGAGGATTCGACACTTAAGTTTTTAAACTGATATTTTATAAAACCCGACCACTAGTGGGTCTGTGAAGATCTCTCAGGCACTTTAGGCCCATGGAGAGGATTCGACACTTGGGTTTTTAAATTGATATTTTGTAAAACCCGACCACTGGTGGGTCCGTGAAGATCTCTCGGGCACTTTGGGCCTATGGAGAGGATTCGACACTTAGGTGATTTCGATTCTCGTGGAGATGATCGGGAAAAAATGGAACTTCTATTGCAATCTTTTGGGCTCTAGTGGCCTTTCTTTACAACAATCAAATCAAAGTATTTCTAGGGATAATATCTCTTAAGTCGGGATGCATTTTGTGTGTTGGGCTCCCTTCTGTTGTCAGAGTTCCTGAGTAGTCTGTAGGCCCCGCGCCCTATCACTTCAGTGACGGTGTAGGGTCCTTCCCATGGCTCTTGGAGCTTGCCCACGTTTCCAATCTTTCGTCTAAGGACCATGTCCCCGACTTGGAATCCCCTTCTTTTTACTCTCTTATTGAAGTGATTCCTGACTCATTCTTGGTAAGCTGCCAGTCTTATCCTAGCAGTTTCTCTCTTCTTTTCCAGTAGGTTGAGCTCATGAGCCAAACGTTGGTTATTTGTTTTCTCGTCCCAGGCCAGTGATCTCAATGTTGGGACGGCATACTCCGTCGAGATTATGGCTTCCACCCCATATGCCATTGCGAAGGGTGTCTCACCGGTTGGTTGTCGGGGAGTGGTTCTATACGATCACAGTACCTCTGGTAATTTGTCCAACCATGCCCCTTTGGCCTTCTCAAGTTTCTTTGTCAGGGTGTTGAAGATGAAGCGATTGGTCCTTTCTGTTTGTTCATTGGCTTGTGGGTACCCTACCGAGGAGGTATTCTGATTGATTCCATGCTCGACCAGAAATGACCTGACCGGTTCATAGTCTAAATTTGTGCCGTTGTCCATCATGATGGTTCGAGGCACCCCGAACCTGCAGATGATGTGATTCCATATGAACTTGACTACGTGGCTGCCCTTTATAGAAGGATAGGCCTCGGCTTCAACCCATTTGGTGAAATAGTCGGTGGCGAGGAGTACATGGGTATTTGACCTGATGGCTTTTGGGAGTGGTCCGACTATGTCCATTCCCCATCGGGCAAAAGGATGCGGAACGATTGTCGGGTTCAAGAATTCCGGTGGTTGAAGTATAACATCACTGTGCATCTAACAGGCTTTGCATTTACGCACATATTCCTCTGCATCCCGGGATAGGTAGGGCCAAAAGTAACCCTGGGATAGGATTTTGTGGGCAAGAGACCGGGCTCCCGAGTGGTTTCCACATGCTCCAGCGTGTATCTCTTGCATTACTGTCTCTGCCTCGGAAGGAGTTACGCACCTCAGATATGGACCCGAGTTGTCCCTGAATGATCGAGTATCTGGCTGACTTCATTCTGATTTTCCTTGGCTCTGCCTTATCAGTGGGTAACGTCCCGACACTGAGGTAGTCGATTATGGGATCCATCCAGCTCGGCTCTCGGGGAACCATACATATCAGTTCATCGGGTTCTCGAATGGTTGGTGCAGTGATGAAGTCGGTCAGTACTACTCGGGTCATATCCTCACCAGCTGCAGACGCCTGATTAGCTAAGTGATCAGCCGAGGTTTTTTCTTCCCGAGGGATTTGGCTGAATGTCAACTTTTGAAAACCTTCGGACTCCTTGAGTACTAATGCTCTGTAAGATTCCATTTTGGGGTCTCTGGTTTCGTATTCTTCGGTTATTTGTCTGACTACCAGCTGGGAGTCACTGTATACGGATAGGGATTGTATTTGCAGGCTCTTGGCCAATCTCAGGCCCGATATGATTGCTTCGTACTCTGCCTCGTTATTAGTAGCTGAAAATTGTAATTGCATCGAGGCCTGTAACTTAGTCCCGTCGGGAGTATGGATTTCCAGCCGTACGCTTGCTCCATTGGCGCTCACCGAGCCATCCACGAATAATTTCCACGTTTCTAACTCAACAGGTTGATCAGCTTCATCAGTTTCTCCTTCCAATAGGAAATCGGCCACGACTTTCCCCTTGATTGAGATTCTGGGAATGTAGGTTATATCATAAATCCCCAACTCAATGACCCATTTAGAGATCCTTCCGAAGAGATTGGGTTTCGCCATAAGTACACGAATCGGAGTGGTAGTGGGGACAACGACCTGGTGAGCTTTAAAGTAATGCCTGAGGCGTCGTTTGGCATTGATTAGGGAGAGAACCAACTTTTCTTATTTGCTGTATTGGGTCTCGGGATTGGCCAGTGCCTTACTGGTATAGAAAATGGGCATCTGGAGGTTCCCGTCCTCTCTGATGAGTACAACACTTGTTGACATTGATGATACTGCCAGATACAAGAGTACGACATCATCGAGCTCGGGTGTCGCAAGAATGGGAGGTTTGAGCATGTATTCTTTTAATCGGGATAGGGCTTTGGTTTGTTCGGGCCCCCATACCTCTCCCTTCTTTGCTTTAATCACCTGAAAAATGGGTCGGCATCTGTCGGTCAGTCTTGCGATGAATCTGCTTAAAGCTACAACTCTTCCGGTCAGAATCTGGACTTCTTTGTGAGTGGTTGGCTCTTTTGTTTCAAGCAGAGCCTTCACTTGGGTCGGGGTGGCCTGTATGCCAGATCGATTGACAATGTGCTTGAGGAACTGACCCGAAGACACCCCGAAAGAGCATTTGGCCGGAATGAGTTTCATCCCGTGTTTCCTCAGGGTGACGAACACCTTCCGTAGAAGCCCCAAGTGGTCGGTTTTCTTCCTGCTTTTGACTACTGTATCATCAATGTAGGCCTCGACCACTTTGCCCATCATTCCTTTAAAGATCTTGTTCACCAGTCTCTGAAATGTAGCTCCTGCATTTTTTAGTCCAAAAGGCATAACTTTAAAGCAATAAGTACCTGTCTCGGTAATGAAGGACGTCTTTTCATCATCGGTTGGGTCCATTGGGATCTGGTTGTATCCCGAGTAGGCATCCAGGAAAGTTAGTCTCTCGTAGCCCGCGGTTGTGTCCACCATTTGGTCTATTTTGGGTAGGGGAAAGCTATCTTTCGGGCAGGCTTTGTTTAGGTTGGTGAAGTCAACGCAGACTCGCCACTTCCCATTATTTTTCTGCACAACCACCACGTTGGCTAACCACTCGGGATACTGAACTTCCCCGATGAACCCGACTTTGAGTAATTTTGACACCTCACCATCTATGATCTGGTTTCTTTGGCCTCCCATTCGCCTCTGTTTCTGTCGGACGGGTCTCACATTTGGATCAACATGTAATGTGTGTCGGGCTATGGAGGGGTCGATGCCGGGCATATCAGTATGTTCCCATGCGAAGACATCTTGATTATCCTGTAAGAATGTTGTCAGTTCATTTAATTCAGTTGTGGTGAGGCTTGTACCAGCGTAGGTGACCTTATCGGGTTGGTCGGGCATTACAGATATAGGCCGCAGAGGTTCTGCGATGATCGGGGGACCCGACTCCCCGTCCTGTAGTTGCTATTTGGGTTGCGGGTCTAGATCCTGATCCTCTTCTCGGGACCTCTTTTGATCGGACTTATCCTTCATTCCTTTGATAGTGATGGCATAACATTGCTTGGCCGCTACTTGATCCCCTTTAATATCAATTATGTCGTAACCATTTGGCCCGACGCACCTCATCATTTGATGGAGAGTTGATGGTACGCCTTGCATCCTGTGAATCTATCCTCTTCCCATAAGCAGATTGTAAGAGGGCTTCACGTCCACCACTACAAAGGTCTCGGACAGAGTTCTCTGGGCTGCTGACATGGGAAGGCTGATCTCCCCGAGAGGTTCAACTGCTTTCCATCAAACCCAACAATTGGATTTCGGGAAGTCACAATGTCCCTCGGGTCTATCTCCAATTTATCGAAAGCCCACTTGGTCATGATATTGGCATTGCTTCCTGGGTCAACCATGACTCTCCAGACAAGACATCCCGAGACCATCAGAGTGATGACTAATGGGTCATCGTGTGGGACCTGGATGTCTCAGAGGTCATCCCGGGAGAAAAGTATCTGAGACTCCCCCTTTCGGTGGTGGACTTCGTTTATCCCGATTACCCTGTTGACATGATGTGCCCTTCTCATTTGTGATCATCTCGACCCTTCGCCGCCTCATGGGTCGGGACCTCCATGGATCATATTGATGATTCTGACCGGGTGTGCTGAGGCTTGCTTCCGTTGGTTGTTCTGTGCGGGTTGATGGGCCCTAGGACCATCCCTCTGAACATAGTCCTTCAATTCTCCTTGGGCTGTCATTGACTCAACCTGGCGCCTCAGGTTCCTATAATCATTTTTCGTATGGCCGAAGTCACTATGGAGGGCGCAGTGTTTTGATATGTCCCTCTGGTCGAGGGGCTGCCTGATTGGGGGAGGAGTTTGGAAGATTCCTCTGGCTTTGTTTTCCTGGAAGAGCTTGGCAAGGGTCAATTTCAATGGGGTGATCTTCTCTTCGAATCTGGCAGGCCTCTCGGGCTGTGGAGGAAACTGAGATGAAGCGGGGATCGGGGGATCCGAGCATTTGCGATTGATCGTCTGTCGAGATGTATCCGAAGCCTTATCCTTAGATTTAATTTCTACATTGATCAATGCCGCTCTCCTCAGTCGGGTTGCCTCCTCCTCTTCGATCCTCAGGTGGCCTTGAGCCCTAGAATTGAGTTATCCAATTCCTGAGGGTGGTCGTTTTACAAGTGACTGGTGGAACTTGGATCTCGGAATCAGTGCCATCCTGAAGGATTCCACGGTTGAGTGTTGGTCGCAGTTGTCGATGGAAGACGACTCGATATTGAATCTGGACAGGAAACTCTTGAGGGATTTTCCTTTTTCTTGAGTTATGGTAAAGAGGCTCGAGATGGTCTTATTTTGCCTCTTGTTCCCGAAGTACTGGGCCACGAAGAGGTCAGATAGTTGCTGCCAGCTGCCTATGGATCTCGGCGGCTGCTTCCTGAACCAGAGGAGTGGTGCGTCGATGAGACTGGTCGAGAATACTTTGCACAACAAGGCCTCGTTCTCAGCATACATGGTCATTTTTTGGTGGATCTGGTAAATGTGTTCCTCGGGATCCTTCGTCCCGTCGTAGGGAGTGAATTTGGGCATGACGAACTTCCTGGGGAAAGGTTCTCGGGTGATCTCTAGAGTGAACGGCGACTGAACCGAATCGGTAGAGGCTCGGAGGGCCTGGTCATCGGTAGATCGGGCCATCAGATCCCTCATGACCTTTCTTTCGAATTCCGCCATCATCTCCTGAAGTTTCTGTGATGTCAGAGGTTCATCGGTGACAGGAACCTCGTCCTCGGCCGGGGCCTTGCCTAGTCGGTGAGAGGTTTCATCGTGTTCTTCTCGTGGTTTGACTTGTTCTTGGATCTACGATTGATCGGGAACTACTGGAGGGATAGTCGCCTGATTCAATCTCGCCAGGAGATCCTCGCTCCTCTTCTCCGCCGCTAGGCTTCTCGCTTTGGCGGCCTGGCTCCGTTTCTCAGCTTCGATGAGCTGCAGCAAGAGGTGCTCGATCATTGTCAGAGCACTTGGTGGTCTGTCACCGGGGATCTGTATATCTGACTGGGATCTAGTCACCGACATGGATAGATTTGGACGGAGAAGATGATGTTGAGGATTTGGTGGTGGTATCAGGATTTTGCTCAGCTTTTTGAGGTAGGAAGATGGTCGGAAAGATGACCTAATTTCCCACAGACGGCGCCATTGTGTAGATACAATATTTGCACAACACAAAAAATATCTATTCTCATTACTCTTCTTTGAATTATATACAGTTTCCTCTGGGCCTTTGGCCCATTAGGGCAACATTTTCTATTTTGGAAATTTGTCATTACTTTACACGTCAGCTATTTTGTCCCTATACTATGCCATTATCTTGAGCTGCAAGTCTCTTCTAGAATCTTCGAGTTTCTTCTGGAATTCTCTTCGGGTTGGGCCATAAGACGTGCTTGGTAATCGAATCTCGGGACGGACCACAAGGCTGATGTATTGGTCGGGTTATGTTGTTGGTAAAATGACCGGATCATCATCTTGGACCTTTCTTGCATCGATCCGGTCGGGACGAGGATTTTATATGGGCCAGGAAAACTCACATGTACACTCTACAAATCACTTGATTTTACTCCGGTGATAATTGTTTGAAAATTTTCTACTTTGTGTAAGTGTTCTTCCATATTTTTTTTTCTTCTATTTAAACATGTCTGATTCAAGTGCTACTAGATTTGAGGACGATCTTAATCCTTAACAACACGGGGGTGTTGAGAGTGTCGAGGGTGAAGTTGCTGAGGATGTTCCCATTCTTCCTCCTGCCAATGAGGTTGGCAGTTCTGATGATGCTGATGAACCCCCTCCTTTCAATCCTGACCGTATCCCAACCAACCAAAGGGAAATCCCTAATATCAAGTCTTTGAAAAAGTTGGTATGGGCTCCTGTGGGGGTGGAGTTTGAGGCCTACAATCATGACCTAGATTTTACCTAGGGGGAAGGGGTTGGCCCCAATGATCTGCTCTTGTCCTACAAGCAGGCCAAGCATGTTAGATTCCCCCTTCATCCCTTTTTCAACTATATTTTCTTTGCTTTGGGTCTAGCCCCCCTTCAGGTTAACCCAAACAATTTTTGCATCTTGTCTATGCTGCTTTTTGCCAATCGTTACCATGGGCTTCACTTAGGTCTGGATGACCTCCTCCCCTACTACCAGATTTTGGACTTATCTAGTTGTGTGGGGAGACACATTTTTATCCTTTCAAGGGTAGGGGTGTTTGCACAGATATTGAAAATCATGAAAAGCATAGGAAAACTAGGCCATTGAAAGCATGATTGTGTGATATAAATGCTTGTAGTGTTTTTGTCACGCCCCTAAAATCCTAAGACACCCGAACCGGGACATCCGAGGACTTCGGGGTGTGATCCATACATAGAGCGACCAACTAAGATCGTCAAAATCAATAAAACGAATAAATCATGCCAACAATATGATTCCATACAACTGAGCAGAAGCTAAAACCAATTGATACATAAAGCGCATCGAGGCGCCGAAAGAATACATCTCTACAATGATATAACAATACCAAATACAAGGAAGGGATACGCCAACATACTGACTCCCAAGATAAATAATAACAGTCCCAATACAGGGGACAAGCATAGGAAAACTAAAATGGAACAACACTACATATGACCATCTCGATCCCACAACGTCATCCGCATCACTTTGCGTAAATCCAAAACCTACAACGAGGGGACATAAGAAAGATGTCATTGCGCCCCATGTTGTCCGTAGCTGAAATATTTTCTGCAAACTGGTGGGGAACACCAGGGCATAAAATGCTGGGGTGAGCTCATTAAATCCCCGTAGGAAAAAGGTAATCATAACTATCACATCATCCGGTCGTCCAAGTCTAGTGCTAACCAAGATATGTATATGCATCTATCATAGGTCGGTCAAACATCCCACGTGGTACTCACGCCAATGCGAGACCCTAGAAACACATCCTTCAAGTTCCCTACTATGCCTCAACAAACAGGGCAACTAGCACGTAGTGAAACCATAACATACCAACACATGACCAACGCACACCTATATATATACATATATATATATAGAGACAAACAACTAATACAAGCCACGTAGCATAGACCACCTCAGAGATCACTATGACTTGTACCCGCTAGTCCAACACTGACAATCAAAACAACACTTATCACCAAATCACGGGAGAAACACTCCTATTCATAACACCCCAGAAAAGATAACAATCATACTTCCTGGATCACGAGCATACCGAGGTCCAAAACCTCCAATCACTATCAAATCATACTACTAATCACCTCACATGTCACTACCCGCCATCCGTAGACCCAACACAGGGGTAAAAATAGTCATTTCCACCTAAAGGAAGTCACAAAGGTTGTTGGAAAATGAAAGGGAAGTGAAAGGGATCAAACGACTCATCAAACCGACCACTTTAAGGTAACATGTTTGTCCAAGGGTAAAATAGTTATTTTAAGGGCAAAAATATAATTTCAAACTTTATCCCATATATTTTGACAGAGATCAAACTATAGAAACAAACATAACCTAAATCAAAGCCACGACACGAGAAATATAAATTTTAGAAAACGGTATCGGACAACGCCGACTAAAATAGAAAGTTAAAGTACCCCTCTTGCACCAAGGGTAAAACAGTCATTTCAGGGGTAAAAATGAAAATTCAAATTCTCTCTCAATAATTTGGACATAGGATAGGCCACATAAATAAACGGGGTCTAAATCGAAGCAATGATGCGAGAGATATGAATTTTTGAAAATGGTGTCGGACAACTCCGACCAAAACAGAAAGTGAAGTACCCTTTTTCAACAAGGGTAAAATAGTCATTTAAAATGCAAATAAATGATTTCAAATTTTGTATCAAGTATTTGTACATAGGGCAAGCCATAGAAACAAACGGGACCTAATTCGGAGGTTCGAGGTGAGAGAAATGAATTTTATAAAATTGGATGTCGCTGAAGAAAAATCCAACCAAAGCCAAGGCTGGCGACATGTCGCCCATACCTTCAACTTTTCACTAGTAAAACCACCCAAAATATGCATTTTTGCAATAAGCCTCCATTATGGACGCCACCGGTCCCGAAAAATCACCAATATTTGAAAATTGAGTTTTTCATTTGCGGATTCCAAAAATAGTCACTGAGACATCGGGAAACGCGAAAAATCACTTAGAATAAAAGTGATTCTTTAAAATCTCATAAAATTATCCGTCTTGCCCCTAGTATCCGTTTTGTACACCGCCGACTTCCAAAAGTCTAAATATTTTATAAAATGAATTTAAAACCATTTCAAAACTCAAAATTTTAGTCGGGGTTACGGGGGTGAGCGAAAACGAGTTTTTTCACTTAAAAATTGAAAGGATTCAAATACACGTCTTGTGAAAAATCCATTTTCGAAGAAACAAACTGAAAAACCAACGAAAATACCAAAGCAAATTTATGGACACTCAAATGGAGTAAGGAAATGAAGAACCAATAGTAAATGGCACCTCTAAAGGAAAGGTAAATGAATTTACACAAGGACACTAACTCCAACCCAACCACACTTGGCTCAACATCTTATTCCATGAACTCTATAACGACTTAATCAAGAATGACCACAACTCCAAGGACACTTCAATCCTTAAGATCACTAAAGGGAACCTAGTGGTCGTTGCCATGAGACCAACTAGTTTCAAATCAAGACCTTATTCGATTATTTCAAACCTCAATTTCACATTTGAAACCACATCACTTAGGTTTCTAACAAGATCAAATGGCCATCAATACACAATTGACTAGGTTCACTCATAAACTCGTATATCATAACCAAGACCTCAATATTATGATTAATGCCACGTTGCCACACCAATTCTAACTAAGACCACAAAACTATCACCCGCCTTCTCAAAAACTTCAACTCATAATCAACTCTATGATCCATCACCGACTTTAACTTATCACAAGACAACCATCAAAACTAACTTATATCACCACCTTAAGGAATATAAGCATATGTCAATAAGTATAAACATTCATCTCACATTATACTTTAAAACAAGGCATGTAAATCATACTCTCACATTATTCAATTTCATTTGAGCATTTTAATAACATGTGAATTAAAGTATCAATATCCACATTAAACATGCTCCACAATAACATTGAATAATATCATGATTCACATGTAAAGATAAATGACATAATAACAACTCAATACAATGTGACTCACACACCTAATGGTACATACACGACCACACACCCTAATTCTAAGGGTCAACGGAATTATTCTCTAACCATTCACTTTTTAGGATACAAGCTCACGAAGGAAGGTAGATTTATTGTACCAATTCTTCCTAGGTGATTTTTTACACTTTCACTTTTAACAAGGAAGATTGTCAATATGATGTGGTCATGAAATAGGATTTGGAACAAGTCCTCCCCTATCGTCTCTCTTTCTCAGAAGACTAGTTCCGTTGGTGCGAGAAACACCACTTGGCTAGTTGTTACGACGATCCAACATCACACATATGTATGTCATCATATTTATGAAAATATTTGACTATCCGACACAAGTCAACTCACATATGGTTACGTGCATAGACCAACACCAATGTACTCATGCGACAAGATGTACTAAATATGTAAAAATTCTCAATTTAACCTTGTCTCATTATAATACATGCTTTATCTCGTTATGCAATATATTATGCCCAAATCATTAACATGCTTATAATTAGTCACATATAATCAATAATCCACACGATATCAATTTCATTTTGGTTAACATACTTTTAATTCAATTAAAGTAATAATCCACAATTTTATCAAATTCATCTCCTTTAACATGCTTTTAAATTTATTTATTAAAGCAATAATCCACAGTTATATCAATTTTATCTTCTTTAATGTGCTTTTAAATTTATTAAAGCAATAATCCACAAAGATAGGGGAACTTAGAATAACGTTCTAAGTTGAGAAGCTACGTCCCATAAATCACATAAATTCACACTCGGTTCCACTAATCACAGAAAATTGAAATGTACTCAACTACGCCTACACATATACATTAAACTACGTCTAGCATTACTAATTCTAATCACCTAGATGGAACTAGCCTAATCCACTAACTAATGTCACAACATAACTTCTCTCTCTATATATTTATACTCGTATATATATATATATATATATACATACAAGCATGATAATTAATCACCTCTGCACGAAGCCGCCGCTCCTTCGTCAACAACCTTCAGCTCTAGGTCGCATCAGTCGCACCCCCTTATAAGCGACTCTCTCTATCTCTTTCTTGTAGGTCGCGATGAAGAGATATGGGGAGGAAGCTGGCCTGATTATGTCGTGAAGAAGGAGAGAGTAGGAGGTGATGCGTCAAAAAGAAGGGGAAGATGAAGCCGGTCATTCGTCGTTCATCAAGCTCTCATAACAAATATACATATATATATATTTATATTTTCATATATTTATATATATAAATATATAATTACCTATATATATATAATTAATTAAATATATACATATTTAATCCACGGAATCACGCGAACCCAAAAGTCCATGGGACGCCAAATAAATACCATAATCCAAAATAACTCATCTAGGGTACGAAACCCAACAACCGGATCACCGAATAACTCTCTAATTCACCGGGACTCCTAAAATAATTGGAAATCAACATTTATCGAGTAAGTCACAAAACAACATCATGGATATACACACGTACGCACAACAAGTACCAATATCAAGAAACAATTAGACAGAGTAAGCAAACTCTAAGCGTTACGTCAATCCCTAGAAGTACTAGATACCGTAACTGAAACTCTAGTCGGAACCTTAAATGTCGGACAAATAAAACGTGTCGCCGCCCATTTGAAGCACCAAATGTTAAACGTTGAAACAAAACCGCGTAGTCGACAATAAGAAAGTTCACGAAGTCATCAAGGAGAAATCGTAAGGTCGTCGAGTCAACTTTAAACGTAAACGCGAAAAATTTACATGTACCGAATACCAAGAGTAACCGAGACGTCATGAACAATTGACGTCTCAACCGAAAATAAATCAGAAATAATTTCAAGAAAAAGGGAAAATAACACGGGGAACTACAACCTTCCCACCTTAGGAGATTTCGTCCTCAAAATCAGGGTGTGCCTTTGTCCGCAAGCCACATCTGGTGGATCAGACCGAATGTTTTGCTCACATCCCTCGGTAATTATCACCATGATACAGGCACAAAGGAAAAATAGTGATTGAGGTATTGTCTCACTCCGCTGGAGATAAATCACAACGGGATGCATTTAGCAAGACACGTCCTCGACACAACACAAAGGAAAAACTCAGAAACACCGAAGTATATAGAGAATGCATATCAAAATCATAGATAAATGTCAAATTTCAAATGTACCATCGACCCTCACCCGTCATCTCCAAGAAAGTGAAACCTAGTGCTTCGATACCATATTATCATGCCCCTAAAATCCTAAGATTCCCGAACCGGGAAAATCGAGGACTCCGGGGTGTGATCCATACATAGAGCGGCCAACTAAGATCATCAACATCAATAAAACGAATAGAATTATGCAAAAAATATGATTCCATACAACTGAGCGGAAGCTAAAACTAATTGATACAAAAGGTGAATCGAGGCTCCGAAAGAATACATCTCTACAACGATACAACGATACCAAGTATAAGGAAGGGATACGCCAACAAATTGGCTCCTAGGA
Source organism: Cornus suecica (assembly GCA_963922005.1). Classification (NCBI taxonomy): domain Eukaryota; kingdom Viridiplantae; phylum Streptophyta; class Magnoliopsida; order Cornales; family Cornaceae; genus Cornus; species Cornus suecica. Next base: position 48,155,713 of record OY998241.1, on the reverse strand, counting down.
TAAATAATAATAGTCCCAATACAGGGGACAAACACGGGAAAACTAAAATGGAACAACACTACGTATGATCGTCCCGATCCCGTAACAGCATCAGCATCACTCTGCGCAAATCCAGAACCTCCAATGAGGGGACAAAAGAAAGGTGCCATTGCGCCCCATGTTGTCTGTAGCGAAAACATTTCCTGCAAACTGGTGGGGAACGCCAGGGCATAAAACGCCGGGGTGAGCTCATTAAAACCCTGTAGGAAAAAGGTAATCATAACCGTCACAACCTTCGGACGTCTAAGTCTAGTGCTAACTAACCCATGTACATTCATCTATCCTAGGTCAGTTAAACATCCCAAATGGCACTCATGCCAATGCGAGACCCCAGAAACACATACCAAAAATTGGCCGGATCTACTGCCCCGTCGCCGCCACGCGTGGCTGCTACAGTCGCGCACAACCTGCGCACCGCCGTTGCTCCTCCGCCGATGACCTTCAGGCCTAAGTTGCACCAGTCGAAACCCCTATCAACAACTCTCGCTCTCCACACCGACTCTCTCTTTCTTTTAGATTATGATGAAGAAATATGGAGATGAAGTTGGTCTGGTGATGTCGTGATGAAGGAGAAAGTAGGAGGTGATGCATCGAAAAGAAGGGGAAGATAACTCTGTGGTTTGTCGTTCGTCCATCTCTCACAATAGATATATATATATATATAATTAATTATATATATATATATATATATATATATATATATATTTAATCCACGGAATCACGTAAACCCAAAAATTCACAAGATGCCAAATAAATACCATAATCCGAAATAACTCATCCAGGGTACGAAACCTAATAACCGGGTCATCGAATAAGTCTCTAATTCACCAGGACTCCTAAAATAACTAGATATATACTTTTATAGAGCAAGTAAAAAAACAATGTCACAGATATACACACGTACGCAAAACAAGTGCAATATCAAGAAACAATTAGACAGAGTAAGCAAACTCCAAGCGTTATGTCAAATCTTTAAAAGTACTAGATGTCGCCGCCCTATCGAAGCACCAAATGTTAAACGTTGAAATGAAACTGCGTAGTTGACAATAAGAATGTCTGCTAAGTTGTTAAGGAGAAATCCTAAGGTCGTCCAGTCAACTTTAAACGTAAACACGAAACATTTACACGTATCGAACACCAAGAGTAACCAAGACGTCATGAATAAGTGACGTCATAACCGAAAATAAATCAGAAATAATTTCAGCAAAAAGGGAAAATAACACAAGCTGTTACAGGTTTATTGCTTATAAATGTGAAATTATGAGTATGTTGATAAATTGGGCATAATATATTGTGTAAAAAGATAAACACATGTATTATGATAGAGCATGGTTAAATGGAATACAATATATTGCATAATGAGATAAACATGTATTGTGATTGTGCATGGTTGTTATTGAAACCCGTGATGCATATTGAGTACACCGTGTAATGTAAAAAATATGGGTGTTGGTCTATGCGGGTCATGTAAACATATGTGAGTTGACTTGTGTCGGATCGTTGCAACAACTGGCCAGGAAGTGTCCCCCACCTACAAAACTAGTAAGTCCAAAAATTGTGATATAGTGTTGGTAACTCCCCATCGTGGTGGAATGCGCCCCTCTCAAGGTCTCAGTTTGTCCGTGTATATTATCTTTGGATCTTGAGGCACGAGAGTCGCAAGTGGGGCTCCTATGCAACCACTCTTCCTTATTGAAAGTGAAAGTGTCAAAAATCACTTGGGAAGAATTGGTGTGGTACTCTACCTTGCTTCGTAAGCCTGATATCCTCAAAGGGGGTGGTAGAGTGAGTCTCCATGGACCCTTAGAGCTAGGCTGTGTGGTTGTGCATGTGTACCATGAGGTGTGTTGAGTCACATTGCATTTAAATTGTCATATATGTAATTGTGATATTAAGTTGATGCATGTTATATTTTTGAATGACTACTATTAACATGTTGGGGAAATTGTTTAACGGATTCGATGGGGTCTCGGATTGGCATGAGAGCCATGTGGGACAAGAGACTGACCTAGGATTAGTAGCATGACCCTTGGGTGGGTTGTACCACTTGGACGACCAAGATTGAGGCGATGATGCGTCCTCTACTAGGCTAGTGAGCTCACCCCATGACTTTATATATTTTCAGGTGATGATCTCATTGGGAGAGTTCCATAGTCTCTCATTGGATGTGTGACACTTTGTCTACCCTTTCGGTGCATGGGTGGCGGACTGTATTAATTTTATGAAGCATTAATGTGATAGACTTATGCACATATGCTTCCTTTTTTGTGAACTTATGATAAAATGTTTAAGAACTTTCTTTTTCTAGTTAACATGTTAGCCGGGTATTTATATTTTATGTACGTCCCTCAGAGTGCTATGCGCGGGGATTCTATTATTTTAGTGCACTTCGGTGCCGGAAATGTAAAACTATGTATTTTATTCAAACTATGACATGTTTCGCCTTAGGGCATTTGAATATAACCTTTGAATTCTTTCATTTTGAGTTGTGAAGTGGATTATTGCTATTGAATATGATTATTAGGAAATTGGCCGAAAACGGCATTTTTCTAGGTTTTCAAGCAAACCCTTTTAGTTTTGAATGGAAAAATCCGTTTTCGCCCACCCCCGTAGCCTTGACAAATTATCTTGTTTTAGAAATGGTTTTAAACTAATTTTTTTTAAAGATTTTGACTTTTAGAAACCGGCGGTAGTTAAAACGGAGACCGGAGGTAAGATGAATAGTTTTACGATATTTTAAATAATCACTTTTATTCAAAGTTTTCATTTTATGCGTTTCCCGAGGTTTAGTAATTATTTTTAAAATCCGTGAATGAAAAACTCACTTTTATAATATTTGTGAATTTTCGGGACTGGTGGTGTCAATAATGGAAGCTTGTTGCAAAAAGATATTTTTTTTGGTGGATTTACTATTGAAATGCGAAGGTAGCTTAGCGACATCTTGCCATGGGCGACATGTCGCCAGCCATAGCGTTTTTAAAAAGTCGAAGGCACCTCGGTGACATCTCGCCAGCCTCAGCTTTGGTTGGATTTTTCCTTAGCGATATCCAATTTTTGAAAATTCGTTTCTCCCACCTCGCACCTCCGAATTGAGTCCTATTTATTTTGCATGTCCTATGTCTAAAGATGTGAGATAAAATTTTAAATCATTTATTTGAACTTCAAATGACTGTTTTACCTTTGGTGAAAGTGGGGTACTTCAACTTTCTATTTTGGTCGGCGTTGTCCGACATCATTTTCAAAAATTCATATCTCTAGGACTGTTGCTTTGATCTAGGTCCCGTTTGTTCCTATGGCTTGTGCTAGCTTCAAAAGTTATAGTTGTCCTTGTAAATGACTATTTTAACCCTGAAATGACTATTTTATCCTTGGATTAACATGGGGTGTTTAAATGGCCCGTTTAAGGTGTTGTTTGTTTCGTTTCACTCCTATTTCGATCCCGAGTGATCCCTTTGACATCTTTTAGGTGTGAAATCAAATTTTTACCCTTGTGTGGGTTGTTGACGACTATATGTTATTTTATTTTGTTTCTTTTCACTTCCGCATTGACTCCTTTAGCTCTTAGGCTCGGGTTTCGGAGTCCTAGGAAATTTGGGGCGTGACACTTTTAGGTTGAGTTGATTTTGAGCTTTTCCCTTAATTAAACCTTAAATTGTTGGTTATTGGAAATTCTCTACAAAACCTTGACTTGATACTACTTTTTATATTTCTTGTTAATAAAACTCATTTGGACTCTATTCTTCTACCTTGTGCTATTTTGAACCTTAATTCACTTTGAAACCCTAAGTTGTGAAATTTTGTTAGTTCTCTACTGATGGACATCAGGTGTGTGCAAAATATGTGATTAAAAATAGCACATTAACGACACTTTAGGTTTTACCCTTCTACAAGCGCACATATCAATTGTGTATAGGGTTGCTTGAGTAGGGGAATATCGATCCCACAGAGACGAGGATTGTTCACTTTAATAATTTAAAAACATTGAATTATAGTTTTTCCAAAAAGAGTTGATTTTTGTAAATTATCTAATATTACTCAAATTAATCTAAACAACAAAGTAAATTGGTTTGTGATTTAGAAGGTGAGAAAACTAGGGTTTCCTCACTCAACCACTAACCGCATAACATAGTTCAAATTCTAATTTCAATTGCATGAGGGCGATCCATTGACTGTGAGTCAGGTCGCACCGCGCCAACAACTTGACCCCAAAAAGGATTACTCTCAACCGGATCGCGACAACCCATCTCAAGACTAAACTGATTAGTGCATGCCGACTATTAACAGAAAAGTAAATTAAAGCAGTAAATTAAAGCATGAAAATAAACTAAGGCATGTCTATATCAGTTTGTCAAGGATGGCCTGTGTCAACCTAGGGTTTCGAGCTTTATGACCACCATTGTGTAGAAAATAAAAAATTAAGCATCCGAGTTCCAGCCCATAGTGAATAATTGTGATTGTGTAAGATAAATATATTCAAAAAGTCTAAGACAAGAATTAATTCAAATATATAAACTTGTATCATGAATAAAAATGGTATCTCATCTAACACAATCATCACAGTATAGTCACAGCTTCCCCTCTCTACAATTGAAAACAAAATCAGAATTACATTACTTGGCTAGGGTTTTACGAGAAAACCCTAGATACCGAATTAGTTGATCATGGCTAAGGGAGTCCACATCGTTGGTGTTGAAACGCTCTCCATGGCCTTCTTCTCCGGATCTCTAGGTCTTTAATGATGGTTCACATCAATGGAAGAAAACTCTATGAATGAACATGTATCTCCAAAACAGAACTAAAAACAATCCTCCAAGCCCTTTTTCTAAACCCTAATCCTCTCATATTTATAGACAAGTGAGGGAAACCCTAATGGTTGCCCTTTTCTGTAATTTCATAATATATTAATATTCTCATAAAATCAGATGTAAATATGTGTATAAGCTTTTACATATAGGTCTGGAATCACCGATCACTTGAAATATCGATGTAGGGACAAAACTAGAAAATTCTGAAACAACTTTAGCACGTCGAGGGATCACATGACCATCATATGGGACTTACGCTCCTGACCTACGCTTGGGCGTAGGTCTAGAGCGTAAGGTCTAAAACCGAAAATTTAGCTTAGGAGCGTAGGTTGGGTCCAATTTGCCCATTTTTCTCTTTGGTGACGTAGGTATTATGCACTTTTGATGTAAAAACCCGTCTTTTTGTATTTGAGCTAAACTGGTCGCCTTTGACTCCTGATGCTTCTCGATGAAGTAATAATGTCTAAAATTGACATTTTTCCCCTTATGGTGAGATAATGATGTCCTGAAATGACCATTTTGCCCTCCGGTAGCTCTTCTTTGGTCTGTCGCACCTTTTGATTCCTTTCTCGAGATAGAAACGAACATGAACTCAGTTAATTCACCGAGATTAGCTCTGTTTTTTCATTAAGTGCTTGAAACATGCTTACACACACAAATGAGATAAAAATACCAAGTAATGAAATGTAAAGACATAACAAACGCAAGATAGGGGCAAAAAATGACCAATATTGAGCACCTATCATTTACAAGGTTTGAAAAATTTCCTTCCATTGATGTTAATATTTGTTGAAATGGATATTTGAGACTCCTTTCCCCACTATAATGATTTTTGGTAGCCTGGGGATGTTTGTGTGGCATTTTGAGATTTTCCTCATTGTAACTCTTAGATTCCATCTTCATTGAAAATTGCTATGGATTTTATGGTTATAGTTCTTGATAAAGACCTCATTATTGATCACAATTTTCTCCTTTTTGAAATATTGGTAGCTTGACACTATTCTTGAAAATTATTGTTAAAGAAGGTTTATTGAAACTTTAATCTCCGCTATATTAGTTTTTGATAGTTAGAGAACTCTTGTGAATTTTTGGGCTTTATTTCATTTTAAAACCCGAAGCTTTCATCCTATTGGAATTATTCCCAAAATCTCTGAATTGTGGATTTGGTTCTTATTGTTGGTAAATTCTTGAAAAAACTATATTAGTAAAGCTCACTTATTTCAATTATTTTTGGAAGACATTCTTGGAAGCTTTTGGGATTTGTATAACACTTTTGGCTAGCTCCCTCTTGTTGGCTTCCTTTAGCATTGGAATTGAGGTAGGGGTTGACGGACCACTTTCTCTCCCGGTAATGTGGGTGTGTGTGTCAAAGTGTGAAAACCTTATTATACACTTGATTGGTGTCACGACTTAGACGCATGATTAGGTCCCCTCTTGATATATTTATTTCATTGTGAATGGAATGTTGCTGAAGATATATCTATGCTATTATAATAGTGATTTGAGAATGAGAAACATGTTTAAAAATATGTATAAGTTGGAAATATTGAGATAGTTAGACATTGGTCCATTTGAGTCGTATATTTATGATTTGGCACTAGATGCATTGATTATTTGTGTGGTTTGAGTTGCATGCCTCATTTTGAGCCTATTATATTGACCTTTTGGATAGTCACAACAATTGGCCAGAAGGTGTCTCTCGCGACCTGCGGACTAGTAAGCCGCTTAACATGGGGCGTATGTGGACTTTTATTTTGCATATTGGTTTTCCCACGGACATATCCCGTGTGATTGATTTTATATCGGCGACACTTGATATCCGCTACCCTTAGTGGTTAGAGTGCATGGCATTGGCATAACATTTGACATATTTATGTTATTGGGATTTTCATTGCTATTTATTGATATTGCCTATGATTGTTATGTTGAGTATGTTTGGGGATTGCTTGTGGATCTGATTGGGGTCCTGGATTGACACACGTGTCATGTGAGACAATGGATCGACCTAGGATTGGAAGCATGCACCTGGGTTTGGGGTTGTACCACTCGGATGCCCAAGATTTGGGTGGTGAGGATTCTTCTACTGAGCTAGTGTAGCACACCTTATTATTTTTAAAACATTTTCAGCTAATGATATTGTGAATGGTGGACTCCAGGACACCATGTCGGAGTTGAAGATCTAAAGTTTTTTTTTTTGTATATTTTGACTAAAAGGTGTAATAGTTCACTTCTAAAGATAGTATTTTTTATATCTTCGGGTTTGGAACAACTTTGATGTTTATGTATTCTTTTGGAAAGCCTACATGTAAGCCTTGAACGATATTGTACTACTTTGAGCGTCTAACGCCTCTTTCAAACTTTATTTTGTAGAACATTGTATACATTGAATATCGGAGACATTAATCTATATTTTTGATAAAATGACTTTAATGTTGTATTTGATTGTCTTAGGAGCTTGGTGATTCGTATATTATCTATTTTGTTGATTTTGAAAAAAACAGATCTTGTTACGCCCCAAAGGGATCTTGTCATTGAGAATCGCCTTGTGAAAATATCTTGATTTGGATCAATTTTAATGTCATATCGTTCTATTCGTTCCATTCCTCTCGGACATGATAATCCAAGTTTTAACATGATGAATTTGTATGTCAAAGGTTGAAAGTAAATTTGAGTTGGAGTCAATCATAATCGAGCTTCGAAACGATTTCCAAAACCTGCACAAGCCATTCCTGAAATCTAGAAATTTTGGTGCAGGGCTGGGCGCTTAAGTGCAAGTGGCTGCGCTTGCCACTGCGTTTAAGCGCCAAAAAATGGTCTTTCTGAGCACTTTTGCTCACTATAAGCGCCGATTGCTGAGTACTTTTGTTTCACTTCCACGTCATCTCCCTTGATTTCTTGGACTCGGTTCCGGGTTCTAGAAATCTCGGGGTGTGATAATGTCTTTATTAATTGACAATAATGTCAAAGTTTGAGATTTGACTTCTAGATAGGGATTCTGGACTTATTTTTCATCAAGGTTGGTGGAGAGATAATCAGAATTAGTATGTATTGCTCTCATCTTATCTGTGTACTCGCACTTGAGTACTTTCATATATATGAATACTGTGAAAAACTTGACTTGTGAGTTCTTAAGTCTACAAGGTATTTGTGCTGATTTATTTCACTACCTTGTGTATAATGGCTAAATCGATTTTGAAAATGTGATTGTGTTAATGATTAGCTCATTGTCTCCACTAGCCTACTTACATGATTCTAAAACAAATTTGTTTTGTTCTTTCACGACATTATGTGCATTCAGCATTCATGCATTAGTCTTAGGGTGATGCATTGTAAAGATTTTAGTTACCCAAAAAATCCAGATATGTTCTTTTAGAGTCCGATATACGAATATTGTATGATGGCTTAGATTCTCTGGCCTCCTCGTGTTACTTTTCCCTATGTCTACACATTGTGTAATTCCCTATGTCTCTCTCAAGCCTGGTTATCCCATTCTCTATCTTTTCTTGGCATTTCAGTGTCAAAAGAGGGGAGAGATGTTTAGTCTAGGGGGAGATAATTATTGTTGAGGGGGAGTATATTCTCAGGGCAGAGACTTAAAGCGGAAATTATTTTATGCTATTATAATCATTATGCTTTGTCACGCCCCAAATGTCATAGGACTCCAGAACCCGAGCCTAAGAGTTAAGGGAGTGAATACGGAAGTGAAAAGAAACAAAAATAAAATCTTCTTAAGTCATTAAATACCCGTACAAAGGTAAAATAGTCATTTTCACATCTAAAAGATGTGAAAAATAACACTAGGGATCAAAAAGCAAGTGAAACGACTCAACCGACCCTATAAATGGATCATCCCAACACCCCATGTTTACCCAAGGGTAAAACGATCATTTCAAGGTAAAATAGTAATTTCGAGGTACACATACAAAGTCTGGACCTAGCATGAGCCTTAAGAACAAACGGAACCTAAATCAAAGGCACGAGGCGAGAGAGATGAATTTTGGAAAACGGTATCGGATAACGCCGACCCAAAACATAAAGTTGAAGTACCACTCTTTAACCAAGGTTAAAACAATCATTTGAAGGGAAAATTAGTAACTTCAAATTTTATTTCAAATGTATGGACATAGTGCAGACCATATAAACAAACGGGACCGAAATCGGAGTAATGAAACAGTAAATACGGATTTTTGAAAATGGACCATCGCAATCCAACTGCAGGCTTCGACATCTCGCAAATTGCGAGATGTTGCCCAGCAAGAATGGGTGAATCATATTTACAAGCTTCGATATCTTCCTTTTTGGGAGATGTCCCCCAGCTAGAATGGGTAATTCGCCCAAAGACCCCAAATTGTTTTTTAAAAATGTAATTTTCTCATATGGTGTCCAATTTTGACGTTTTCTGTCCCAAAAAATCACAAATATTTGAAAAGTGAGTTTTTCACCTTTGGGTTTCTAAAATAGTCATTGAGACCTCGGGAAATATGAAAAATACAAACTTTGAGTAAAAGTGATTTCCTAAAATCTCATAAAATTATCCGTCTTGCCCCCGGTCTCCGTTTTAACTACCATTGGCTTCTAAAAATCAAAATCTTTTAAAAGTGAGTTTAAAACCATTTCTAAAATAAGATAATTTTTTGGGGCTACGGGGGTGGGTGAAAACGGGTTTTTTCATTCAAATAAAAAAGGGTTGTTAAAAACCTAAGAAAACGTAATTTTTGGCCAAACTCCTAATAATCATATCGATATCAAAAATCCACTACACCAAACTAAACAGAAGCATTCATAGATTAATATTCAAATTCCCTATGGTAATACATGTCATAGTTTTTCACAAAATGAAATAGTTAACATTTCCAACACCGAAGTGCACCAAAAGAATAAAGTCCTTGCGTATAACGCTTCAAGGGACATACAATAATATAAGTTACTCGACTAACACGCTAGCTGACCAAGGATACCTATTTAATCATTTGTTTACATGTTTACAAAAAGAGGAGCATGTGTATACATGTAAATTACACTAATGCTCGACAAAATAAGTACTTTGCCTCTTTATGCACAAAAGGGTGAAATCACCATTGTATCTCTACCGAGAGACTACGGACCTCCCGAAAAGGGACCATCACCTGAAAAATATATATGTCGTGGGGTGAGCTCACTAGCCCAGTAGAGGAAACGTCGTTGCCTCAATCTCGGTAGTCCGAGTGGTACAACCCACCCAAGGTACATGCTACTAATCCTAGTTCGGTCTCTTGTCCCACATGAATCTCACACCAGTCCGGGACCCCATCGAACACAACAATCAATTCCACCAACATGCTTTACATTATAGTCATACAAATATTGCATGAGTCAATATCAAAACCATAATCACAGATATAGCAGTTTAGATGCAATGTGACCTAACACACACATGGTACGTACATGAACACACACCCTAACTCGAAGGGTCAACGGGATCATTCTCAAACACTTCCCCTTTTTCTCATGAAGGAAGGTAGATTTATTGTACCGATTTTTTCCAAGTGATTTTTGACACTTTAACTTTTAACAAGGAAGATGTCAAACACGACACGGTCGTGGAATAGGATTTGGACAAGTCCTATCCATATCGTCTGCGTTTCTCGGAAGATTAGTTCTGTGGGAGCAAAAGCACCCCCTGGCCAGTTGTTCTGACGATCCAAACACAAGACAACTCATACGTAGTTTACCCAAACTGTAGAGCCCAACACCCATGTTTTGACACAGCATGGTGTACTCAAAATGCATTAAGGTTCTCAATCATAACCATATGCCATCACAATACATGCTTATTTCTTTATGCAATATATTGTACTCAAATTATCACAATGCTTACAATTTCACATTTATAAGCAATAAACCACCACAAACATTTATATCACAAAATCATGCTTTCAATGGCTTAATTCATCGTCTAAGTTGTCAATACTCAACTCGCATATATATATATATATGACATATATACACATAGACTCACATACCCTCGTACAAAGACGAACACAATTCCTTTTCCCCTACCTCAATTCCAAGCAAGCTACACAATATGCCAAAAAGAGGTCCAATCCAATATCAACTCAAGTGCTCTATAGGATAGCTCCCAACACTAGCAACACACCATATGAACAACACAATTACTATGGTGTCACAAAAAAACCGAATTTAAACAAAAGTGGCTCCAACTACAAGAATTAACCAAACCCCAATGATAACTAATTAAGGTTTCATGGAGAAATGAAAGCTCAAGAGTACATGATAGGAAACTTATCACTAGCTCTAAACAAGATGAAAACCAAGAGCTACTACCATGGAGACTCACTTGGTAGTTGAAACAAAACTCAACCTTCTATATCATAAATAAGAGAAGGCTAGAATCAATATCCATATAAGGAAATTCATAAACTTGAAAGCTAGGGTTTTTAGAAACCAAAACCCTAAAATGATTAGAAGACTTACCAAATGGTTCAAGAACACCAACAAAAACAATCCCCAATAAGCCAAGAGAGAAAGAGAGAGCAAGAGTTTGTGAGAGATGAAAGTCTTGCAAAACGGCTAACCTTAAGATTGTAGAGATTCTCCACTCACCATTCTCACCATCCAAGGGTTGAGAATAAAGTTATGAAAATGAATAAACCATCCAAGGGTTGACATGAAGTCTTGCCAAATGAAAGACCAAGAATAATGGATTCTTGCATTTGAGTGCCAACCAAACAAGGCCTTATGATACAAGGGTTGAGAACAAAGCTGGAGAATAAGATCAATGGTTAGAATTTAGGCAACACCCCAAAAGTGTAAAATGACCAATATCTTCTCAACTTAGGGTTATTCACAAGATTGTCATCATGCCTCTTAATTACTAGCATGCCACTTATGCCCCAACACTTAGCCAAAATCTATACACTTTCCACTAAGTGCTTAAAATGTGAAATTACTCATTTATCCTTCGGTCATTTCTTTCCCGAAATCATTTTCAATAATTTTCATTATTCTCAAAATGAAAATACAACATACAACTTACAATTTTTAATATCACATTAAACATGTAAGTAATGCTAAGCAAATAAACACATTAAACACATAATCACATAAACACTTAAGTGTTAATAAAATTTTAAATTAGCATGTAAAAATACCGAACGCTGCAACCTCCACACCTTAAGAGATTTCATCCTCGAAATCATGACGTACCTATAGTAGAAAACAAGTCCAGGTATTTTTCCCGAACTTCACGCTCACGCTCCGAAGTTGCCTCCTCGACTCCACGATGGTGCCATAAGACCTTAACTAACGGAATGGTTTTGCCCTGTAAAACTTAATCTCGAGCATCCAAGATCCTCATAGGCCGTTCCTCGTAGGACACGTCCTCGGCAACATTGTCATCTACCCAACTTAAGACATGAGATGGATCCGACTCATACTTGCGAAGCATAGAGACATGAAAGACATTATGAACCCTTGATAATTCCAGTGGCAACTCTACACGATATGCTACCTTGCTGACACGGTCAAGAATCTCAAAAGGTCCAATAAATCATGGGGAAAGTTCGCCACTTTTCCCGAATCGCATCAAACCCTTCCGAGGTGAGACTTTTAGAAACACATGATCACCAACCTCAAAGAATAAATGATGCCTACACCAATCCGCATAGCTCTTCTGTCAGCTCTATGCCATAACCAAATGTTGTCATGCAATCCTAATCTTCTCGGTCGCTTCATAAACCATATCGGGTCCCAAAAGTGCAACATCACCAACCTCGGCCCAATATATTGGTGAACAACACGGTCTACCGTACAATGCCTCAAAAGGTGCCATCTGAATACTGGATTGATAACTGTTGTTGTACGCAAACTCTGCCAAATAAAGATGATCTTCCCAACTGCCTTGGAAATCAATAGCACAAGCACGAAACATATCCTCAAGAATCAGAATGGTACGCTCTGATTGACCGTCCATCTAAGAATGGAAAGTGGTACTAAACAGTAACTGCGTATCCAAGACTTTCTTAAAAGCCTCCCAAAATTATGACGTGAATCGTGGATCTCGATCCGAAACAATAGCCACCGGAACCCCATGAAGTCTGATAATCTCCTTCATGTACAACCTACTAAGAACCTCTACATTATCCATCTCATGGATAGGTAGACAATGTGCAGTCTTCGTCAATCGATCAATGATCACCCACACTACATCCTTCTGATTCTTTATCTTTGGTAACCCTGTCACGAAGTCCATGCAAATATGTTCCCATTTCCACTTAGGAATCGGTAACGAATTCAACAACCCGGCAGGTCCTCGGTGCTCAACCTTAACCTGCTAATATGTAAGACAACGACTCACAAAATCTGCAACTGATTTCTTCATTCCCTACCACCAATAATGACGTCAAAGATTATGATACATCTTCGTGCCACCTGGGTGAACAACAAGCCTGGAACTATGGAAGTCTCACAAAACCTTCTCACGATAGGTTTACGGTATATAAAGTAAACCCTTGAAATGATAACCTCCGTCGGAGTGTAAAACCGAATCATCAACGACCTCGCCACTAGCAATGCGAGTGCGAATCGAAGCAATGTTGTCATCCTATCCCTGAGCCTCAATCATATGACTCAATGATTAGTGGCCAAGACCTTGTTAGGTCTAGCCCTACTAGGAAGGGATGATAAATAATGATAATATTAATGATGTGTGCAAATAAGCTCATAAAGTTGACCTAGTTTTCCCTATCGCAAGTGCACAAATCAATCATAGTATAGTATCTTATGATAGGGTATATCGTATCCACAGGGACTAAGTTGTATTCTAAATTCTAATAAAGTAATACTCTTGAATTGCTAAGATAATTTGATTTGGGTTTTGACTATAAACTAATAAACAACTAAATTAAATAAAGTAAATAAAGATAGTTTTGAGATAAAGACAACATAGATAGATTATAGGGTATTTATAACTCCACCACTAACCGCATAATATAAAATTATATTCATTAAATTGTAAAGGGTGATCCATCATATGTGAATCAGATATAAGGTTGCAACATTGGCAAACCCTAATCCCAAAAAAGGAACAATTCATCCGACTTGGCTACAACCCATCTTCGAGTAAGTATAACTAGTGCATGCATCTACGCTACAACTACTCCTAAAACATTAAATAAAAATAATGTCTATATCATCTTCTCTTAGCATGGCCTGTCTAAATCTAGATTGCATGTTAATGACCACTATTGTGTAGAAAATCATGAATTAAGCATCCGAGTTCTAACCCATATTGAATAATTATGATTGAGTAAGATAAAACATTCATTCAAGCTAAGAGAAAACATAAAATAAATGAACAACCTTATATAAAATTACCTATTCACTCATCTACACAATCATCACATATGTGTCTTTCAGTTTCCCCTAATATAATTGAAATAAATAAAAGTTACATTACTTGGCTAGGGTTTTGTTAAAAACCCTAGATACCCGTTTAACCGCTCATGGTTGTTGTGATCTCCATTGTTGATGTAGACACCGCTTCTATGATCGTTGCTTCTCCTTTGCTGAGTAACGCAATTCCGTGCCTTTATTGTTTGATCTTTGATCTAGAATCTCCCATTGAAAAGATGTAAGATGAATTACATGATGGGTAGATAGATGGATTCATAGATATAGAACTATGATCCCAACCCTTTAATTTATTGAGGTTGATAAAGTCCTGTTTGGATACGAATTGCTTCACCATTAAGTAAATCCTTTCCTTTTGTGAATTGATGAGAAAGGAAATGAAATATGATCATAATATGTCTAAAATATGTCCCAAGGTGTATTGGAGTGCAAACCAAGTCAAATGGGGTCGAAACGGGGTCCACCCATTATGTTTATTTCGTCCATATCTCGAGTACTCGGTGAAATTATACCGAGTACTTGAACTTGACCCGCTGGTGATTTTCAGCTTCGACCTGCTGCACTGTTTTGATCATATCTAGAGCTACGGGAGGACTATTTGCGTGATTCAAAATGCATTGGAAATCTGACTTCATGATCTTGATGTTAGGCTCAAGAATAACTTTATTTAATGATGTTTTGATCTGGTTATGATGGTTTTAATATGAGGCTGAAATTGTAGTTAGAATTCTTGAATTTGGATCACCGAGTACTCGGTGAAGTTTCCACTGAGTATTTGGTAGCTTTAGGATTGCGCGCAAATGGGCGTAAGTGTGCAAAAGCTCTCAGGTGAATTTTCCCTTCTCCACACAAGTTCGTTGGCTTTCGTATTTACCGAGTACTTGGTAAAGGCATTACCGAGTACTTGATAGTTCTTCACCCAACTTTTCATATTCTATCTTCTTTGCTCCGTTTCTCTTCTCGGATTCTCTCCACTTCACTTCTTTTCCATCCTTCACTTGTCTTTAGTCCTTTATAGGTATTTTATCCTTGATTTAGGCTCTCGAACAATCTTGAGTCACAAATCGAGTTAATTCACCGAATTAAACTCGTTTTACATAATATCGCCTGAAATATCTTAAAACACGAAAACCGTATAAAAGCACAAATATAATGATAATCATAGATATAACAATGTATAATTAGGAGTCCTAAATATATGATATTTGGCTCCAATTAAGCCCACAAACTTTAGAATTACTAGTCCCTTAGCAATCACTTCACTAAAAATTTTAAAATTGGTGATGATTGTGTTTTTAGTACAACAGTTTAAAATTAAGTAACTAACTCAACTATCTAACTAACTAACTAATTGAATAACTAACCTTTTATTTCATGAAGGAGTACGATTACACTTATCACGTGTAACAAGCCTTTTAAACCCATCGGCAATACCGAGTGGACAAGTGAAGTCTTATAAGGGTTAAATATACTACCCAAATATTCTTTCATTCTTCATTCTTGTATGCTCATGAAATCAAATAATGATTAAATTATGCAATGCTATAATGTCATCATAATAAAATGCATACAAATTATCCCCACTCACTTATAAGTAACAATTTTCATGAATTAAACTTAAAAGAATGGTTCCCACAGTAGTGAAATAAACTCGCTAATCTCTACAGTCGATCCACATAGTCTTCCGTGTTTTTGTGAACATTTTTTATGGTAGACTAATTTTCCTTCTTCTACTTCATTGATCAATCTTTGCCATGACACAACTTCAATATACTTTTTTTTTTATCCCTTTTTGTCTTTTTAAGTCTCCGGACTTTCTAGCGGGGATTTTTAGTCTCGACCAAATGGCCCCAAGCTTCTTCCATGGGATTTATGCTCATTAGTTTTCTTCCTTTTTTACGCGAACAATGATATTGGTGATACCAAGACCCGATTACTCAGATCAAAAGACTACTTTTTGCATTTTTTAAATTGTTTTTATATATTTCTCCATACTAATCATTTTTTCATTCTTTACTACTCCCCTTCTCCCCTTGTCATTGAAATAAATCTATTTTTTCAACTACATTGTCAAATGTCAATAGTTGTCCCATAGAGAACATGTGCATGTGTTTATAGGTCAAAACTATCCTTCTCGGTTTCAATTTCAGTTATTTATTCACTCATGTGGACCACATCTTAAAATTTAATTTAATCAAACTATTTACATACTCATGACTGGGGTAGTTGCATACATAATATATTTCTAGTCATAACATGTACACAAACTAACTCATATATAAACTCAATCACATATTTCGAATGAAGAACTTAACAAAATTTTCAAAATTTTAATTTTTCTCATTCCCTTAAAGCATCTAATAAATAATTCCTTCCCCTCAAACATAAAGCGGACCATGTCCTCATGGTCTATGAATAAAAATAAATAAAGGAAGAAATTGTTACCGCCCTTGACGTGTAATTCCGGTTGTTTGCGTTGTAGTGCTCATACCTCCCTCAAACTTGCTTTGTATGATCTATTCAAACATAAAACACTATGCAATACCCGAGATCATATCCAATGAAGAGATAATAATTAATAAACCAAAATATTATATATAAAGAAAATTTTCAAGGGAATGAAATTTTATTAATAATCGCACACATGATTTGGCCTTAAGGGCCTACAATCCTATAAAATCAAAATTGTAGAAAAATAAATGTAAAAGAAAGGATAAAACCAATCCTACACGGATTTGGTGTAAAAATAAAAATAAAAATAGTTAAAAGTAAAGAGAAAAATCTAGAAAATTTCTAATCCCTTTTCTAATCCATTCCTTATACTACGGACTCAATCTATTCCTCCTTTTGCCACTTTTTATCATAAGATCCTTATCAAGCTCATTAATCCATTCTTGAAGTACCTCTATATCTTGTAACACCCCGTGTTATTTTCCCCAATTTCCTGGAATTATTTTTTATTTATTTTTGATTGTGACGTCACTTATTCATGACGTCGTGGTTATTCTTGGTATCTCACGTGTAAATTTTTTGCGTTTACATTTGGATTCGACGGGACGACTTAATGATTGTCTCTTTGATGACTTCGTCAGGTTTCTTTGGTGATTACGCTACTTGACATGATGTTTTGTGTTTCGGACGTGGCTAGAGGTTTACGTGGGTTCTAGTGCCGATTATGTGATTTCGTTTTGACGCTCGACGTTTAGTGCTTCGACTGGGTGCTGACATGCTTAGTATGTCCGACATTTAAGGGTCCGACGCTGTTGTTTGAGTTCGGCATTTAGTGCTTTAGGGGTTCGACGTTTTGTTTTTCCTTGTAAGGGGATTACTTTGTGCCTTATTTGATTGACGTATTCTGTGTTGGTATGTACGTGCCTTGTTTGTTTGGTGTGCTTATTTCTTCGTGTTTCTATGTAATGTCGTTGTACTTAATTATTGTTTTGGATTTCTTTTTGTGCCCTAGTTATCTGTAGTTATTCGATGGGTCTTGAACGTACCCGATGTTCCAGTGGTTGGGTTTTGTACACCGGATCATTTACTTCAGATTATATTATTTATCGTGCGTCCCGTAAATTTTCCAGGTTCGTGTGTATTTGTTTAGGAATTTTCAGATAATATTCCCTTTATTATTATTATTATTATTATTATTATTATTATTTAATATTAAATAGAGTTTAAATATTTTATTTTTGTTCGGTACTCAACTCGGAGGGTTTTTGAGTCATCTCTTTGCGAGGATTTTGATCCGACGTTTTCTCAAAATTTTCATTACCGGGATATTTTGATTTTCGGGCTCGTGTGATGTTATTTCGAGGGTCCAGGCATATTTTTGGGATTTATTATAGGTATATATATTTAATTGTAATTATATATATATAGGGGTATTTATATATGAATTTATGTAATTATTTATATATATATAAGTATTGGATATTATGTGTGTGGTTGGTTTTGAGAGACACGACATCATCTCATCTCCTTCTCTACCACGCGTAGACTACCTCCTCCTCCACACAACTTCTCCTTCTTCATGCTCACGACCACATGCCTACTTCTCCTTTTTCTTCGTTTGCATCGACAATAGTCGGATTTATTTTCTCTTACTCACCAGATCGACGGGAGAAAAAAAGAGAGAGAGAAGATAGATAGGGAGAAAGAGAAAGATCGCGCCTATTGACGCGTGATCTGGTTGGGGGTGAAGTTCGCCGGAGCTGATGACAACTGGGGTTGCATAGGCGGCTGTGCGATGGCTGGGGGAGTTCGTAATACAAAGAGATTGAGATGGGGTCGCGCTATGCGTGATCTGAAACTGAGGTGTTCACCGGAACGGAAGCCAGGGATGACGGCGTGGTGGTCATGCGATGGCAGGTGGTGGTTGTGAGATGATAGTCGGTGGTCGGCGCAACAGCTGTGGTGTTGACAAACAGTGACGAGTTCAGCCGAATTGAGTTGGGTCGACTCGGTGCCTATTCGGACTTTGTTTGGTTTGAAAGTTTGATGATAGATTGTTCCCAATGTCGTACATGATATACCCGAATTTTGTGCGAAACCGTTGAGCGGTTCGCCGGGAATTTCAAATTATAGGTACGATTTTTCGGTTTGGTTTTCGTTAGATTTTTATAAAATTTGTTTGTCGATTGCTAATGGGTTTCAACTATATTGAATAGGACGTAAAGGCGGTTGTTTCGGTTTGAGTGGGAAATATTTTGGACAACTTTGGTCGGCGGGCTCATTTTCGAGTGCAGACATTGTTCACGGTGAGACATTTCGGGGCTGTTTTGTAAGCATTTATTTAGGTGGGATTTTTTATATATATATCTATTTCTCACTATTAGTACGTAGGAATTTCTAACACTTCCAGCGTATGTTTATGTGTGTGTTATAGCCGGTGTTAGCATTCCTAGCTATAAACGAGAGCTAGGAATTTTTACAAAATTGATGAAATATCCATAGGTGGAGTAAATGAGATTGGAAACAGAATTTCCTTGATAAATTAATTTAAATTATTTCTCTGAAAAATTTGAATAATTAAAACCTACTTAAATTAAATTGAAGAGGAATCCTAATGCCCTTTAAATTTAAAGTAGGTTAGTGGAATTATGGAATTTGATTTGAATTTAGAAAGTAATGATAAGTTCCCCTATTGTTTGGGGTTTATTTAAATTAAATATATGTTAGGGGATACGTGGAAGCGTGGGACGTTAAAACTTAGATGTGGTTCTAGTTCCTCTAAATTTTCTCGTAAATTATAAATAAGTGAAATTGCGAACTAGATTGTCCCGAAGGTGGACTTATTCGAAATCGGTTATTGAAATTTAATCATAAAGCATGCTTTAAGTGAAAATGGTTATATTTTGAACTTGTTGCATAACAAGAATTGTAACACAAGCATAAATCAATTGAAAATGTTGTACATTAATATTGACTCACTGTTGAGGCATGATATGCATATTGTATACACCATGAGCATATTTGCATTGGGTGTGGTTTCATGTCTCATTCATTTACCTTTGGTGTGACTGAGTCCTTGGGTTGTCTCAACAACTGGCCAGGCGGTGTCTCTCACTACCGGTGGACTAGTACTCCGGGAATCAGGGAGGCGTGTGAGGACTTGGTCCGAACATGGTATGTATTTCACGAGTTGATAAATTCCTTGTGGTTGTGTTACTTTGATGACATTATACCCGGAGGTCCCTTGTTAGATAGGGTGCATTGGCATTCACATTGATCATTCATTTTCCATATGATTATTTGTTGAGCTTTCATGATATTATTGTTTGTTTATAGCGAACAGGTTGGATCTGAATTATATTAAAATTTATATTATTCCCTTAGATGTTACAGCGTAATGGTTGTGATCGTGATGATATTTGTAAATTCCTGGAAAATGATAAAAAAAAAACAAAGCACTCAATGTGAATGAAGATTTAAGAACTTAAAGTTAGGAAATAAAAAAATATAATATTAATAAGAACCAGGGTCAATGGAGCCACGATTGACAGGTATTCAAGGTGGTTAAGTGAAACTAGGTAGAAAGAGGCCGGATTGGTGTAATTTTCCCCCTTGAGTCGGGATTGAATGCATAGGCTATCCTTAAATGGAAAGTTATGATAAACGTGTTCCCTTGGGCTAGGAGAGTGGCCTAGAGACGTAGTTTTGACTGTGAGTTCTAAGTCATTTGGAGGGATAGTTGTGACTCGTGTTAGGCTTAAACACGTATTTAGCAATGGCCAAGTAGGCCCTTTCATATAGGTCGGTGTATGAAATTGTGAAGTGGTCGGTATACCACTATAGTTGATATATAAGAATGATTGATTTGAGGTCTAACCGAGTATGATAGGGTAGCATTCTTCCTTTTCTCTAGACTAGAGTTACTTTTAACTCTACATATTATTCACCACCACATCAGTAGTTAAACTTTGGACTATCCTGTGTCTTAAGGATCCATTGAATGTAAATGGAGGTACCCATAATGGTTTGAGTTGTCATACTCCCGAGTGGACGTTTATTTATAGTTTTGAGGGCTGGGTTGATCCTTTGTTTACAGTAAGGTGATATTAAAATCTTGGAGTGGTATTGGAATCTTATGGTGATAATGAAAAGTGTGGGATTGGTAACCTTTAAGTGCATACATAATGCATGCTATTTTTATGGTTTCCTTGTTTTAGTCTCGGGTAGGAGGCGTGATACTGATGTATGCACACATAGTGCGATTCGTAGTACTTTGGGTGGGTTCGGAGAGATTGAAACTAAACAGATTTGACTATGTCCTAAAACTTTTTCTTAAAAACTGGTTGAATCCATCAGGGTTCAATATCTTTTCTTTAAAAACCCGAGGGCCTCAGGATTTGTTGGGACTAAATGACTCCGGTACCTCTTTCTTATGCCTCAGTATGCAGTATGAATTGGAGATTTACTTGAGATTGTCGAATATGATCTAATGACAGAGTTCTTCCACTTATGTTACTTTTGAGGAATATATGGTAGTAGTGTGAACCTACCATATGACCACTAGTTGGTTTTATAAGTTCTTTTTACTATAGGACGCTTTAGAGAAAAGATTCTTTAAGTGAATGGATTATTTCATTGGTTATTGTGGACAAGAGGACAGGTTTGAGGTTAGAATTATGAGAGTGAAAATCTCTAGGAATGATATTATAGCGGTACTGTGTAGGCATTGTGGTTTAGTTGTGGTCGTGATTATGATTATTCCCTTTCGGTAATCCTAAGGAGTGACCTATTTACCTCCTAGGTACCTTGAGCGGTGTGCTCGGTGTACGGTGTGATAAATAGTTATTATTGTAGTATCTCTAGATGAGAGTGTGTATTAGAATATTGTGTACGCCTATGTGGGTATGATTAGTTATTTATGGGATTTTACTGGTGTATATGTTTATATTTATGTTGTTTTGAGCTATGTTTATGCGTTAGTGATATTTCTGTTGCTCGGTGCTTTATTGTGATTCTTGGTTAGTTTTGAGATTGTGGTGAGGTTATTTTGGGGTCTCGGTTTGGCGTGTGTGCCAAATGAGACAATTGACCGACCTAGGACAAATGCATGCACACAAGATGGTTAGCATTTCCTAGACGGCTAAGAGTGTGTTTTATAGATATTTTTGGTGAGCCCTCGAGGTTGTGCTCACCCCCACACAGATTGTAGGTTTGCAGGTGGATGCAGCAAGACATGTTCAGCAGCGATGATACGGGTGAATTGGGACATTTTTAGTTACTTTTGTTCCTTTTATCCGTATTTATTCTAGTGTATTCTTATTTCTCTTGGGATATAGTCTGTTAGCATATTTCATTTCCTTATATATTTTATTTTGAGTATTTTTTTATTCGGGATGCCATTATACCTTTTTGGTATCGCCGTGTGGCTTTCTTTATAATTTCATTTGAGCATTTGAGGCTCTATCGATTTTAGAGGGGTTGTGTAGAGGTATCGGTGTTCTTTTCCACAACCTCAGCCCTAATAGGTTTCTGGAAGGTTGGGTTGCGTGCCATTGATTCTATTTCTATTGTTATGGGCAGGTTATTCCGTTGCGTTATTTTTGGGTTGTCCGGATGTTCCATTTACAAACGGAACTCTACCGTATTTTTGTTAGAATTCATTACTGAGTTTCTATCACTTAAGTGACATGGAATACTTTATTTTCATTCTTATTCCGTGTATTTTTCTCGTTATCGTTGATTCTAGTGATCGTTTTCAGTGACGTCATACCTCGAGATTCGATGATTCTCCGGATGGGAGTCTCAGGAAAAACGGGGCGTGACATATCTTCCCATGTTGTCTCTCATTCTTATTCTTCTCCCCATAATCCTTATCAAACGTTCGAGCATAGAAGTAAGAAGCAATAGACACATATTCCTTTTCATGTTTTAAAATTTTGGTCCCCTATTGCATTCTCAATTAATTTAGTGATTAGGAATGAGTAAGGGAATTTCCATGTAGATGCCTTGGGATCCTTTAAAATTTTAACATGTCCAAGCATACATCCATAAATGATTTCCGGAAATTATATCCAGTACCCCATGTGGAAAGAATTTTAGTAAATTAACACCTCTTTGCATTCTTGGGGGTGTTGATGGCTTCTTCATCACAAATAACTTCTTAGACAAGCGCACAACACCCATAAGTTGGCGTGATAGGTGGTGGATCTTTAGACTCGGTAGTGCAGTCCATATGTTAGGCTTCTTCGGGGTTAGTTGAAAACTCCATTGGCTCTAATATCTCGAGTTCCTAATCAGAAATTTCTATGGGGTTATGGATTATGGAAGCTTGGCGTGAAACATATATACGTGATGTTCTCATGATGAAGAGATAAAGAGCTTTGGAAAGAGTGATTATGAAAAATACTAATGCTTTATATTTATAAACTCAATCCTAAGTCCCTTTTAGGAGAGGAATGGTTGTACTATGGCAGAAATCTAGAATACAAAGTATATAATAGGAATTCTTTGAAAAGGTAACAAGCTTTAATGCTAAAATTCCCAAAGTTGAACATGATTCCGTATTTATGGAAACTTTCTAAAATTCTCTTGTTCTTTATTATACAGGTTACTAAAACTATGTACATATTATTATAATACAGTCAAAATCCTATGTTGAAAAGAAAAAATAAAATACATAAGTATATATATTTTTTCCGAAAATTATAAATTTTTCAGGTTCCACCGAATACTCGATGGGAGGACTACCGAGTAGTCGGTAGTTCCTGTACCGCAATTTTTTTCAATTTTTATTTTTTATTTTTAATATTTATATATATAATTATATTTAATTAGTATTGAAAAATTATACATAGAATATGTATAAGAGTTAGTCTACATAAATATTTATATATATTACTAAAGTTAATAATTTTTGTTTTTAAAAAATAAAATAAATATCTATAGAAAAATATACATAAGTAATTATATATAAAATTAGTATATATATAAGTTCAAAAATATTTTAGAAAAACCGTACACCCCCCCCCCCCCCCCCCCCCAAACTTATACTATATCATATCCGTATAGGAGTTAACGTAGGGGTGTAAATTTTCCTAATAAACGAATCTTTATTTATAATTTAAAATCTCTACTACATCAAAAATTATGAAAAACAAATCCTAAAAACATTTCTCAAAATAAAAAGAAATCATGACACATGAAAAAAGAACATAAAATCTAATTAATATACAACTCTGGATTACCGGTGCCAATCTTTACCGTATTTGGCAAGAATGCATTTAATTGTACTATCCAACACCTTTTCTCTCCGCTACACATTCACCAAATGTCGGTTCAGGGAAGTGAGTTGCTAAACGATGCATATTGTGGATATTTAGTAATGAGCATGACATCAAATAAATAATAATCGTCATATAACTTACCTCCTTTATCATACTCTATATTCATCCCTTGTTCAGTACTTGTGTCCAATGATTTTTCCATCACTGTACGAGATAATGTGTCCTCCATCACCTTAATTTCATAGTATTCCTCCCTTCCTTATTTATCGTGGAGTTCCTCCTCGAGACATTGGGGAAATGGTTCTCTAAATTCATATGATGTCTCAATTGGCTCTTGTGGTAAGGGAGTAATTTGTGTCCACTATTCTTGTGAGATTTCATTCTTTACCTCAAATTGTTCCTCTATTTGATTGTAATCATCCTCTTCCTTGTCATAATTTATATTGGCTAGACTAGTTTCCTCTTCATCATTAAGGGATCCTAGTTGAATTTTACTTTCGCTTATTGTTATTGTATCAACTACCGTTTGATGTGGACTGTAACACCCCGTGTTATTTTCCTTTTTCCTGAAATTATTTCTAATTCATTTTCGGTTGTGACGTCACTTATTCTTGACGTCCTGGTTATTTTTGGTATTTCGCGTGTAAAGTTTTCGCATTTACGTTTAAAGTCGACTGGATGACTTACGATTTCTCCTTGACGACTTCATGAACAATATTTATTGTCTACTACGCGGTTTCGTTTCGACGTTTAGCATTAGTGCTTTGACTGGATGGCGACACGTTCTGTCGTACGGCGTTAAGGTTCCAATTCAATTATTTCGGTTACAATATTAGTACTTTTATGGATCCGGCGTGACACGCATTATTTTATTTTCTCGATGTTCCGATGATTGGGTTTTATAACCCGAAATTTTTATTTCAGTTATATTATTTATTGGCGTTACATGAACTTATGGGTTTACACATTCTTATTTGGAGGCTCCCGGTATTTTTTGGGATTTATTGCGTATATCTATATTTTGGGGTTATTTTGTAATATTGGAGGACTGGAAGGTTACTTGTACAATTTAGCATATATATGTATATACATGTGTATGGCTTTGGGGAGAGAAACGTTGACCGATCTACACTTCATTCTCCTTCTTCTCCACACATAGGTGACCTGTGACTCCTTGTGCATCTTCGTCCTTCTTCTTCGACCAGTTTGAGAGAGAGGGTGAGAGAGAGGGAGAAAAGCTACAGAGTGGGAGAGAGGAGAGCCGCGCGCAGATGCACTACTTGGTGGAGGTTTCCAGTGATGGCTAAGGGGTACAGGGGCGGCGTTGCGATGGTGGCGCAATGTTGCAGCGACGACGTGATGGGGTGGGTCACGCAGGTTAGGCGGGACTTGACGAAGATTGCTGTCGACGCGGCCTGAGGTTTTTTGCAGTTGGGTTAGCATTTGTCAGGCAGAGGAGTGACGGAGATGGTGGAGCTCTCGACGGTGTTGGGTGGCGTAGGCAATGCGTGTGGTAGTCGCACTGTGGTGGCAGTCGCAGCCGTCGCACGACTAGTCCATTTCGGCCAGTTCTTTGAGTGCAATTTTGGGTGGCTTCTCGACCTTTGTTTGGGCCAATTTTCGGATGGTAGCTTTGTCTTGGTTCTAGGTACGTCATACTAAAATTTTATATTTTTTCGTTAAGCGGTTTGTCCGAAAATTCGATTTATAGGTTCGAATTTTTGTTTGGGTTATTTTAGATTTATTCAAATTGAATAACCTATATACACATAGACGCACACACCCTCGTACAAAGATGAACATAATTCATTTTTCCCCTACCTCAATTCCAAGCAAGCTACACAATATGCCCCAAAGAGGTCCAATCCAATATCAACTCAAGTGCTCAATAAGATAGATCCCAACACTAGGAACACACCATATGAACAACACAATTACTATGATGTCACAAAAAACCGAATTTAAAAAAAGTGGCTCCAACCACAAGAATCAACCAAACCCCAATGATAACTAATTAGGGTTTCATTGAGAAATGAAAGCTCAAGAGTACATGATAGAAAATTTACCACTAGCTCTTCACAAGGTGAAACCAAGAACTACTACCAATGAGACTCACTTGGTAGTTGAAAGAAAACTCAACCTTCTATATCATAAATAAGAGAAGGCTAGAATCAATATCCATTTAAGGAAATTCATAAACTTGAAAGCTAGGGTTCTTAGCAACCAAAACCCTAAAATGATTAGAACACTTACCAAATGGTTCAAGAACACCAACAAGAGCAATCCCCAATAAACCAAGATAAAAAGAGAGAGCAAGAGTTTATGAGAGATGAAATTTTTCCAAAGTGGCTAACCCTAAAGGTTGTAAAGGTTCTTCACTCACCATTCTCACCATCCAAGGGTTGAGAATAAAGCTATGAAAATGATTAAACTATCCAAGGGTTGACATGAAGTCTTGCTAAATGAAACACCAAGAATAATGGATTCTTGCATTTGAGTGCCAACCAATCAAGACCCTATGATCCAAGCATTGAGAACAAAGATGGGAGAAGAAGATCAATAGCTAGAATTTGCACAACACCCCAAAAGTGTAAAATGACCAATATCTTCTCAACTTAGGGTTATTCACAAGAGTGTCATCATGCCTCTAAATTACCCTTCCACCCCTTGTCATCTTCTCTAATTGCCAACATGCCACTCATGCCCCAACACTTAGCCAAAATCTCTACACTTTCCACTAAGTGCTCAAAATGTGAAATTACTCATTTACCCTTCGGTCATTTCTTTCACGAAATCATTTTTAATAAAAAAAATTTATTCTAAAAATGAAAATACAACATGCAATTTAAAAATTTTAATATCACATTAAACACGTAAGTCATGCTAAGCAAATAAACACATTAAGCACATAATCACATAAGCACTTAAGTGTTAATAAAATTTTAAATTAGCACGTAAAAATACCTAACACTATATGCTTGTTGTTACTGTTGTTCTTTTTCTTATGATCATTATATTTGATTATGCCTGCTAGTTATTTTCCTCCCATGCTTTTCACGATATGTTGTTTAGTGTTGTGGTTGCAGGATTGATATATCGTCATGAGCTCAAAGTAATAGTCTATGTCTATGTTTGTGTGTGTGTGTTCATAGGTATAGATGTTATTTTTGTTTGGGGAATATCTTTGTAAAATATGGTTTTTTTTTAGAAATGTGAAGGGGGGGATTGTAAGTACATTTGTTAGTGTTTGACATGTTCTAGTCAATAACCATATTGAGTGTTGTGAGCTCGGGTAGAGTTAGAAAAGTTGACGTGGCCAAGCAAAAGACGTTATCAAGTTAACAACAAGCTTATTCATACTCAAATCAAGCATCAAATGGAGTGGAAAGGAAGCATTACAATGCGACAAAATGACAAAGAGTCAAGAATGTATAATGATGCGAGTTTGAACCATGAAACGAATTGGAAAGCCCAAAATGAAGGTTAACCTATCCATATAAGTTGGTAAACGTGCACAGGAGCAAACAACGTTCGAAAAGACAAAAAATTGAAAAACCATAAAATTTGGCACATTCGGGCGTAGGTGGGCGCAAACAAATTTGAAAAGAGGTGGATAAAAGCAATTTTGGCGTTAGTGGTGCAGTTGGGCGCAAGTGAGGGTGCAAGTGCGACCAGCGCCTCCCAGTTTTGGTTTGTGTGCCCATTTTAATATGTTTTGACTCGTTATGATGTTGTGTAGACTTCAAAATGAGGGTTAACCTATCCATTTTAATTGCAGGTGTGAGATAACCTGTCTTGGAGGAAAAGGATTCAAAATCCTAGTTGGATACTCATCCCTATATATATGAGATAACCTTATGAGAAGAGGTGTGGCTTGTATGATTATTTAAGAGAGCTCTACATCACATGATTGAATATATTTGCGCCTACCTATGAGAAGAAGTGTCAGATCCATTTGTAGAGATAGAGAAAAAGATTGGTTGATCATCATATATCAAGGTTCTCTCTAATTTTTTTGAGGTTTTTTAATTGTGCTTCAATTCTTGAGATCTTTATCCACATGCTAAAAATTCATCACACCACCATGTGCAACATGTTTGCATCGATCCGTTGAGTAGCTGGGCCGCTAGAGTATAGAGATTGGAGCGAGAAGCTCCATGGAACTTCGATTCCTTGAGAAACCAAACCGTCAAATTATGAAGATCGAAGCTAGAGCTTCGTGGAGCGCGAGTGCATCAAGACTTTTAGATGTCGAGTGAAGAAAGACAGTTAAAGCAATTGCAAGTTCATTCGTCATAGAGTCTGTATAAATGTTTCTATTCATAGAGCATTGGTACCGGTGGTACCCGTGGATTTTTTACTTGGAATGTTTCTAAGATTTTTCCACCTAAAAATATCTGTGTCGTCTCTTGATTTATTTTCCGCAGTTATATTAATCTTTGCTTGATTAATCTTGGTAGAGAATTATGTTTTCTTTACTGATTAAAATTAAAAATTCCTCAAATAATTTTAATTGGTCTTTAGATCCATACGAAGCATATTCACCCCCCCTCTAGGATTGTTTCCACTGTCTCCTAGGTAATTTCATCCTCCAAGCCCAAGAGCAGGTATGAGTGATATACTTAGTCTAGAAGTGTTTTTCTTTAATCAGCTCTTTATTCACCCATTTAGCTTACAAACATGGGTCATCTAGTTGAATAAGCCTCCAAATAAACGTTCACATAGCAGTCTGATTCCATTCAACCAGATTATTGAGATCAATAACCCTTTCTGTATCACGTTATGTTAATTTCCCTTTTTCCTGAAATTAATTCTGATTTATTTTCGGTTGTGACGTCACCTGTTCATGACGTCGTGGTTATTCTTGGTGTTTCACGTGTGAATTTTTCACATTTACATTTGGATTCGACTGGACGACTTTACGATTATCTCTTTGATGACTTTGTGGAGTTTCTTTGGCAATTACGTGACTTGATGTGATGGTAGTGCTTCGAACTTAGTGAAACATTTAAGTGAGTTCTTTTTGTCGACTACGTGGTTTCGTTTCGACGTTTGGTGGTTGATGCTTCGACTGGGTGGCGACATTCTTTATATGTCTGACGTTTAAGGGTCCGACTCAGATGTTTGAGTTCGGCATTAGTGGTATTAGGGATTCGACGTAGCACTTAGTGTTCTTAATTTCTCTGTTTGATTGTTTCTTGGTGTTAGTACATGTTTTCTATATGTGTATGTATCTATTACTGTGCTTTATGATCTACTTGATACGTGTTAGTAGATTTATTTGATAAATGGGATTATTGAGTAGTTCTTGAGATATTGGTGAGTTCAGAAGTGTCCTTTGTTGTAATGGTTATGTTTCGTACCCAGAGTGTTTATTTCGACTTATATTATTTATTAGTTATCCGTAGAGTTTACAGCCTCGCGAGATATTAATTGCGAGTAGATCAGTGATTTATTTCAGATTTTTATTATTTATTGGGCGTCCCGTTTCTTTTTTGGGCACGAGTGATTTTATTTCAAGGTTCCCGGTATATTTTTGGGATTAATCGTAACTATATATTATTAATAGGAATTATTTATGTGTGTGGGCATTATTTTAATATATATATTTATGTGTAATTATATATATATATGAGATATTTTGAGGTAGAGAAACGACGCAGCTTTATCTTCTTCCTCTTCTCCCCTCACGAGAACCATAACCCGACCGACACTTCTTCTCCTCCTCTCTCTACTATCGACGATTTCCATTCATTCATCAACTAATTTGTAAGAGAGAGAGAAAGAGAGAGAATGGGAGATCGGGAAGGAGAGGGTGAGGTCGCGCATGAAGAAACGTGATTTGGTTAAGGCTTTGTTCGCCGGATATGGTGACGGTTGGAAGTTCTGGCGGCAACGTGATGGCTAGTGGTTCGCCGGTGGTGCGAGGGAGTAGTCGCGATAGAGAGAGGTGACCTAATGGCTTGGTAGTTCGTATCTAAGTTGTTTGTCAGAGGGAAAGGCCAGAGACGACCATGGCTGGCATCGCGTAAGAGACACGACAACGTAGTGGTTGGCGGTGGTCTCGGCAACGTCGTGTGGTGGCGACCAGTCCCAATTTTGGCTGGAGCTTCTCGGCACTAGATATGGCCGATCTAAACTCCGATGATCATGAAATTCAGGGAAAAGATGGGTGGCCATGTACATCATACGGAATTTTGGCGTGAAACTATTGAGCGGATTGTCGAGAAATTTGATTTTACCTGTATAGTTTTTGGTTTCATTTTTCTTAGATTTGTTCAAATTTGTTTATCCATCATTAAGGGGCTTTAACTATGTTGAATAGGACTGCAAGGCGGTCGTTTCGGTCCAAACGAGAAAATTTTCAGAAAACTTTGATCGGCGGGTCCCATTTTCGAGCGCCGACACTGTTTACGGTGGATCCGTTTCGGGGTTGTTTTAGGAGCATTGTTTGAGGTGGGATATTTATATATATATATCCAAGTCTCACTCCTAGTGCGTAGAAAATATTAATCTTTTCTATGATGTGTATTTATATGTATCAGATAGCATGTGTTTAAGTTTCTAGCTACAGACAAAACTTAGGAATTTTTATGAACTCGATAAAACACCTATACGTGGAGTAAATGAAGCCAGAGATAGAAATTCCCTTGATTAATTAAATAAAATAATTTCTCTGAGAAATTATAATGATTAGAACCTACTTGAATTGAATTAAAATAGGCGGCCTAGTACCCCTTGAATTTAAAGTAGGTTAGCGAAAATTGTAAAAATTGTACGTGAACTTAGGAAGTGTTATTAGTTCCCCTTTTGTTGTGTTTACTAAAATTAAAACATGTTAGGGGAGACTTGAAAATGAGGGATGTGAAAACTTAGACGGTGCTCTAGTCCCCTTTTATTTTCTAGTAAATTATAAAAAAATGATAATTTACGAACTGGATCTACTTGAGATGGAATTTATCGTAAATTTTTATTGTAATCGGATTATAGTCATGAGGATATGTTTAAGTTGTAAGAACTGAATAATTGAGGAATTACTACCTGAAAATGGAAATTTATGCTATATCATTGAGCATTTTGTCCATGTAAAGACATATTAGCATTTATGTAGCACCGTGTGCATATATTGATTCAATGTGAGTTACATGCCTCCTTTGTAGCATTTATACTTATGGACCATTTGGATAGTCGCAACAACTGGCCAAGGTGTGTTCTCGCACCTAGGGATCTAGCATCTTTTGAATCCTGAGAGGTTCGGGGTGAAGGCTTAGGTCTTACTTGCCGTTCCGAACGAACTTGTGGTCTCCGAACTCTATTCGGCGACACCCACCCTTCCTTGTGCGGGCTTGCTACCCCCATAAGCGATCAGTTTGAGATTCCTTGTTATCTGATTAACCCTCATATAGATAGGGTTACACTTGGGTTGTGTTGGTACTGTCAAGAGTATTGACACTGCATTTCCAATCACATTGAGTATTTATTGTTATATAAATAATTGTTGAGATTTCAGGCTGTTGATATTGAGTATGTTGTAATAACATTTATTTTGAAAATTTATATTATTTTCCCTTGGGCGCTATGGCGTAATGGTTGTAATTATAATTAAGCTTATGGTTAAATCCTGAGAAAATGCTAAAAAATACTCAATGTGAACAAAGATTTAAAGACTTTAAGTTGAGAAGTAAAAAGTGTAATAATAATAAGAATCAGGGTTAATGGAGCCACGATTGGTGTGTATTTTGGTGGTTAAGTGAAACTAAGCGAAAAGAGGCCTTGTTGGCGTAACGTTTTCCCTTGAGTTGGGTTTTTATTTAATCTAGTCAAAGCCTTATCGAAACTTCGATAAGAATAAATTCACGGGTTTGTAGACATGCGCTATCTACGAATGGAAGGTTGTGATAAACGGATTCCGTTAGGTTAGGAAAGTGGCATAGGGACGTAGATTGGACTTGGAGTTCTAAGTTGTTCGAAGGGACAACGGTGACTCTTTGTTAGACTTAGACATGTATGTATTAACGACCAGGTAGGCACCTTGAGTATTTGTCAGTGTATGAAATTATGGAGTGTTAGGTATACCATTCTAGTTGATATAGAAGAAAGGTTAATTTTGAGGTCTAACCAGGTATGATAGGTTAGCATTTTCCCTTTTCTCTGGACTAGGGTTGTTTTTAACTCTACATCATATTCAACACCATATCCATAGTTAAACTTTGGACTATCCTATGCTTTAAGGATCCAATGAATGTAAATTGAAGTACCCATAAAGGTATAAGTTGCCATACTCCCAAGTGAATGTTTGTTAGTAGTTTTGAAGCAGACTGGTGATGTTTGAGGACTGGGTTGATCCTTTGTTTGCGGTATGGTGATATTAAAATCTTGAGGTGTTGTTAAAATCTTATGGTGATACTGGGCAGTATGAAATTTATGACCCTTAGTGCATACATAATGCATACTCTTTTCATTGTTTATTTGTCTTACTCTCGGGTAGGGGACTTAATATTGATTTATGCACACGTAGTGCGACTCCTAGTACTATTGGTGGGTTCGGAGACGTTGGAACCAAACAGATTTGACCGGGTCTTAAAACATTTTTAAAAAAATTGGTTGAATTCTTCGGGGTTCAGCATTTTTCTTTAAAAACCCGAGGGCCTCGGCATCCGTTTGGGACTGAATGACTCCGGTACCCCTTTTCTGTGCCTCAGTAGGCAGTGTGAATAGGAGATTGACTTGTGATTATCGAATCTGATCTAGCAATAGAGCTTTTCCACTTATGTTACTTTCGAGGAATAGATGGTAGCAATGTGTACCTACCATATGACCACTAGCTGGTTTTATAAATTTTCTTTACTATAGGAGGCCTTGGAGAAATGATCCTGTGAGTGAATGAATTATTTCACTGGTTACTGTGGATAAAATGACAAGATTAAGGTTAGAATTTGTGAGAGTGACACTCCGTTGGAATGATTTAGTAGTGGTGTTATGTAGGAGTTATGATTCAGTTGTGGGCGTGATTGTGGTTATTCCCTCCCGGCAGTCCTAACGAGTGACCTATTTACCTCCTAGGAACTTTGAGTGGCGTGTTCGGTGCATGATATGATGGATAATTAGTTCTTGTTGTGTCTCTAGACGAGAGGGCGTATTAGGCTGGGTATGATTAGTTATCTGTGGGGTTTTACATATATATACATTTATATATATATGTTGATTTCACATGTGTACATTGGTTGATGATATTTCAGTTGTTCTGTGCTCTCTTATGATTTTTATGTACGGTTGAGATTATTTGTGAGGTTATTTTGGAGTCTCGGGTTGGCATGGGTGCCATGTGAGACAATTGACCGACCTAGGATAGATGCATGCATACGGGATGGTTAACAGTTCCTATATTGATATGGGTGTGTTATTATAGATATTTTTGGTGAGCATCGTTGTTGCTCACCCCCACACAGGTTGCAGGTGGATGTAGCATGACATGTATAGCGACAATAGTACGGATACTTGGGACACTTTTACTTAGATTTGCTCCTTTTATCTGTATCTATATTGGTGTATTCTTATTTCTCTTGGGAGCCAGTCTGTTAGCATATTCCCTTTCGATGTATCTTTTATTTCACGTATTTATAATTTTGGGGTGCCATTGTATCTCTTCGGCACTGCCATGTGGTTTTCTTTGTATCTTTATTTGAGTCTTGTGGCTCTGTAGGTTTTAGAGGGGTTGTGTAGATATAGCGATGGTTTTTTTTCCACTACTTCGGTCCTATTAGGTTTCTAGAATGTTGGGTTACGTGTCATTGTCATTATTGAATTTGTTATGGGCAAGTTATTCTCTTGTGTTGTTTTCTGTTTTCCGTACGTTCCATTTACAAACGGAACTATGTCGGATATTCATTAGATTCCGCTGTTGTGTTTCTAACACTCAGGCTGTGTATGGAATGTCACACCCCGTTATTCCTGAGACTCCAATCTGAAGAATCAACGAATTCTGAGGTATGACGTCATGGAAAATGATCACTAGAATCAATAACAACAACGACATACATGGAATAAGAATGAAAACAAAGTATTCCATGCCACCTGAGTGATAGAAACTCCGTAATAAATTCTAACAAAAATCCGGCAGAGTTCCGTTTATAAATGGAACCTCCGGACACACAACAACAACAAAATAGCTCAACCTGCCCAAAACAAGGAGAATAATAGCAATGGCTCACAACCCAACATTCCAGAAACCTACTAGGGCCGAGAAAATGGAAATAAAACCACCGCTACCTCTATACAACCCTTTCTAAAACCGACTGAGCCACCAAACTCAAATAAGAATACATAAAACTAAATGATAGTGCCAAACATATACAATGGCACCCCAAAATAATAAATACATGGACTGAAGATACAACACAAGGGAATTTGCCAACAACCTGGCTCCCAAGAGAATAAAGGGATACACAAGTATGACTACGGAAGGAGGAACAAAACTACCGTCCCAAATCACCCGTATCGTCGTCACTGAATAAGCCGTGTTGCATCCACCTGCAAACCTGCAACCTGTTCTGGGGTGAGCACAACCTCGAGGGCTCACTATAATATCAAAACATCACACTCATAGCCGTCTAGAAAAGGTTAACCATCCCGTGTGCATGTATCTATCCTAGGCCAGTCAATCGTCTCACATGGTACCCCGTCAATCCGAGACCCCATTAATAACCTCATCAGTAACCTCAAGTACACTACGGATATCATAAGAACTACAAATCAATAAAATATAAACAACACAGGTATACGTATATATATATAAATTTTGAACCCCGAAGGATTCAACCGGTTTTATAAGAAAAAGTTAGGACCCGGTCAAATCTGTTTGGTTCGAACGCCTCCGAACCCAAGCGAAATAACAAGAATCGCACTAGGTGTGCATAACTCAACATGACAAGTCCGGGCTCAAACCCAAGGAATAACTCTAGGAGAAAGAAGAACTACTAAAGTTCAAACTAACAAACATTTTAAAATCACTTTTAAACTTCTTTCAAATATGGTTCTAAGACCTTTAACATTTATTTAAAAATTTATAAAAATAATCCCGTACGAGTGCCCAAACAAAACCGGGCACGGGACGGAATCCCAGACAACAAGCTAGGAGGAACCTGGATTTATCGACCTCTAACGATGTCGAGATCTCGGAAATAACATCGAGATTTCAAAAACAGGGACAACCAGTACCCTATACTCACTGATTTCACGAAACATTTTCAAATGAGATTTTCTACCATTTCTCAAGGCGAGATTTCTAGAACAGGGGGCAACCCGTGCCCTAATTCACCGATTCTACAAAACAATTTCAAAGGGAATTTTCTGAAATTTCTTTCAAAAACAGATTTCTGTCGATACTCCCGGTACTGAGAATTCAAAACATATTTTATAAAACAGGTATTTAAACTTCTGTCTTTCCAAAAATAGTTAAAAAGTCTCGGGGTAAATGAAGAACACGATTTATAAAAATCCCCAAACTTTAAGTTTTCAAAACATTGAATATTTGACTCCAAAGATCCGAACCATAACCGAGGATTCAAGAAAGGGACAAACCATGCCCTGAATTCACTAACTTCACAAGAGTACTTACAGAAAGAGATTTTCAATAAACACGGCAAATAACCGTCCATAACTCATACACTTTTAAAGTGGGAGAATAAGCGATAAGCTCAAAATTACAAAAGCCAAGGGAACAGGGTCAAACTAAGGAGCTTTATCCGACCCTTACCGAAACAATACTCCACACTACCGGAGAGGTCTATCAATCATCCTGTGATGATACTAATCACCAATCACAAAGGCCTATGTGGCCAAGATCACAATTTCAACTAAGTCTCAATATATTGCTACCCAGCTCAACTAGAGCCTAACATATGGGGAACCCTTACGCCCCAAGGTCACTTTCACTTAGTTTTTCCATAACTACGAAAGATAATCGCCAACCGTGGCTTCTTAATATTCCCTTTTTCATTTTTTACCTTTTAACTTTAAGTTTTCACGGTTTCCTTTACACTAGGAAATTCACAATTCTCATTGTAATATAACCCCAGTTAAAATATCAATCACAAACATCGCGCCCTAGCGCCCAAGAGAATAATACAAATCTCTAATTAAAATTCAAACATAACCTACTCAATATCAATAAACAATAATAACAGATAATCTTAATAAATAAGCACATGTCAAATAAATGTTCAATATGAATGTCAATGCAACTCTAGTGCAACCTTAACTACATGAGGGTTAAACAAATATCCAGGAATCCCAAATCGTTGACTGATGGAGCAACAAACCCACAAAAGGAAGGGTGGGTGTCGCCAAATAGAGTACGAAGATCACAAGTCCGTTCGGAACCGGCAAGTGAGGCCCAAGCCCTCACCCCCAATGTCTAAGGATTCGAGAGTTATTAGCTCCCTGGGTGCTAGACCACCCCCAGGCCAGTTGTTGCGACTTTCCAAACAGTCCATACATGTACATGATATAACTTAGGCATGCAACTCACACTGAAGATGTATTAACGTTTTCTACGCACTATTAGTGAGTGTCAGATATGCATATATATATGTAAATTCCCACGTATTTTAATTGCTTACAAACAGTCCCAAACTATCCGCACTGAACTGTGTTGGCGCCCGAATATAGAGCCCGCCGACCGAAGTCACCCGAAAATTATTTTGAATATACCGAAACGTCTGTCTCGACGACCTATACAATATATACGAAGCCCATTAGCAATTGGTTAATAATTTTGAATAACTCTAACGAAACCCAAACCGAAAAATCGTACCTATAATATGAAATTCCAGGCGAACCGCTCAACGGTTTCGTACCAAATTTGGATATATCGTGTACGACATCGGGAGCAAGCTATCCTCAAAATTTCACGCCAAACGAAGCTCGAATCGGTACCAAGTAGACCCAATTTGGTCTGGTCGAACTCGCCACTATTCGTCACGCGCCATCACGACTCGAACCGGCGTCGCCATTACCAGCGACCTCTACGTCGCCGCCCATATGCTCGTGACACCATCTCCGACAAACGCTATGGTGGTCTCCGAACTTCAGCAAACCCTAACTCCGTATCGCACATAGCACAACCCCAACTTTCTCTCTCTGGATCGCAACTACAGATTTATCACGAGCCACCACCTCGCTCTGCCAGACCCACCACCGTCACCATCCATGGTAATCGTCGTCGCCGCTGCGTCGACCTCCCTCAGGGCTTCGCCTATCAACTTCACCGTCCCCCTCCCCCTCCCCCTATTTCTCTCGTCTACAACTCCCCTTTAACGCATACACACGCATCAATCGGCGATGAAGGGAAGGTAGAGGAGAACTGTTAATCTGTTGCGTGAAGGAGAGATGGAGAAGAAGAAAAGTGATGCATCGTTTCTCTCTCAGCCACACATCCATTATCCCATATATATATATATAATTTGCATTAATTATATATATATATATAAATACCCACACATATATATTCTCCCAATTAATAATATATGTATAATAAATCCCGAAAATGTACCAGAAACCTTGAAATAATGTTACACGAGCCCAAAAAATAAACGGGATGCCCAATAATTACTATAACTGGTATAACTAGCTCGGAGTAAAAACCCAATCACCAAAACACCTGTTCAAACCCTCGCAAAGAAACAATTCAAAAATCCTCCGAGTCGAGTACCGCATAAAAATAAAATACTTAACCTCCATTTAATAATAAATAATAATAAAGGGAATATTATCTGAAAAATCCCTAAACGAATACACGAATACCCTGAATATGGACGGATGCTAAATAACTCAAATAACCTGTAATAAATACCCAATCGACTCGCAATTAATATCACGCAATCCCGTAAACTCTACGGATAACTAATAAATAATATAAATCATTCCATAATTACTCCGATTTAAACCGCAACGCCGAATAATAAAATTAATCGAAAGAAATAGTTCGGGGTGTGAAACCCAACCACCAGAACATCGGGTATGTACAGGACCCACCGAATAACCACAAGCAATAAGGCACGAAAATAATCAGATATAAACAAACAAGCTAAGATAAATACCCCTAAGCACACAAGTCAAACAATACATAGGGGCACCCACATATAAACACAAAGTACGTTAGTCAGACAAGGTACGTACTAAACCATATACGAAAGAAAATTACAACTCCTTACGTCACCTAGCACATCTTAAGCCTGATAAGATGCTAAGGGCTAACGTCGCAACTCAACCATGTAATAATCGAATTATAAGAGAACTCAAAAACATCAGACATACTAAGTGTGTCACCACCCTGTCGAAGCACAAATCACCAATGTACAAACGAACCCACGTAATCGGAACTAAAGCTCACGTAAACCTCTAGCCACGTCCGAAACACAAAACATCACGTCAAATAGCGTAATCACCAAAGAAACCCCCCGAAGTCACCAAAGAGACAATTGCAGAGTCGTGTTGTCGAATCCAGAACTCACGTCAACGTTTCACCAGTTCAAAACATTAAATTCACCGACAATTCTCCTAATTGTCAAAGAAACTCCACGAAGTAGTCAATAAGACAAAGGCAGCGTCATCCCGTCGTATCAAGACATAAACACGAAAAATTTACACGTGAGATACCAAGAATAACCATGACGTCATGAGTAAGTGACGTCACTACCGAAAATAAATTGGAAAAATAACATGGGGTGTTACATGGAATATGTATTTTTTATCATTATTTCATATATTTCGTTGTTGTTATTGATTCTAGTGGTCGTTTTCAATGAAGTCATACATCGGGATTCGCTGATTCTCCGAATAGGAGTCTCAGGAAGAACGAGGCGTGACACCTTCATTCTTTGGTAAGTCGACTTTATATCCCAAGCTATCTTTCCACCAACCTTAAACTTCTTAACCCCTTTCAAAAGAAAACTCCTCATCATTGCATTAAGCTGTTTCATGATGGCTTTAGGGAGAATGAAAGAGGTAGATCAATAAACTTCTACCGAGAAAGCAACAACTGAAAGAAGTTGGAGTTTTCCTATAAAAGAAAGGGACTTAGTACTCCAGTTATGGATTTTCTTAGTGATTTTGTCGACCAAAGAAATACAATTAGGGTCCGTTTGGGAGCATGAAATTGGGATTGGGGGCTTCAATTCCAAATTCATTGTTTGAATGTAATAAAATACTTTGGAATTGGAATTAAATTGCAATTCCAATGACACCAATTCCACAACTTGAATTCCACAAGGAGAAGTTGTGATTTCCAATTTCACATATTCTCCAAAGCTTACTCATTTAAATACCCTATCTCTAACAACAAACTTTTCACAACCACAAACAAACATACATACATATATATACACAAATACTAATAGATATACATACGCCTATATATATAAACCTAGATTTACGCATTTATATAGACACGCTTATATATAAAATTATATATACACACATATATATACATATGAATATATATGTACTCATAGACGCATATATATACAAATAAGAAAACACATACACACAAATATATAGCCACACACACATATATATACACATAAATACATACATATAAATTCACATATATATACACATCCACATACATACATGTATATACACACATAGCCATGCATATACAAGCATATATATATTCATACCTATACTTGTATACTTTTATATTGTCTAATTCAATTTTAAAGTTATGATATTTTATATTCAGATTGGGTTGGGTTTGGGATTAAATTCCAATTACACTTGAATTCTAAGACACATCCAAACAATATATTTGGAATTATATTTGTGGAATTGAAAAACCATGACATTCCAATTCCAATTCAATTCCAAATCCGCGCAAGTAAACGGAACCCAGGAATTCTTCAGTGTAGTAGTGATCAAAGGCACTCCAAGGTAGGTAATAGGAAGATGGCCGAAAGTGAAGTTGGAAAGCCTCTTAATTAACATCATTCAAAACCTCTCTCCCATACCTGAGGTGAAAATGGAGTTCTTGAAAGGATTAGGTATGAGACCTGTGACATAGCTAACATCATTTCTATAAAAACTATTGTGTGTTGTTGCTCTTTTTTTCATTTGTATTAACATCATTTCATCATCCCAAATGTATCTAACAGTTGACTAGCCTAATGAAAATTGAAGCAAAAATCTAGAAATTAGGATTGAAACTTGACTAGTCTTTATAACCGGAGCAACTGGCCAATTGCTTAACAAATTTCGACCCTTAAAAAAGCGGTTGACAATCAATAGAACATGAAACTCCAAATGGTGCAAATGTTAAATGTAAAAATATAGTTCTAATGTGGTGGTAAAGATGTAATTAACTCGAGAGTAATTTCAAAGCATAATATTTTGTTTTTCCACATATTTCAGATAATAGAAGGTTAAGTTTTTATTGGTTACAACGGTGATACCACATCATTTGGCTGACGGTATCACTTGCCAATAAAATTAGAACATGTGTAATAAAACCTACCGCCTAAGCTTTATGACATATATGGAAATAACAAAAAGCCATCTTTAAAATTTCACACATTATTCCCAAAATAATTAAAATATATGTGGTCTCTCTCTACTCTCCATCGTAGAGAATCTATAACCCAAAAGCTCGCCACTTTCTATCTCAATCTGCACATACATCAAGTTCATAATATACATATATATAGTGTATAATTCAGATTTTTGTTTGGCAATCAAATATAATTAAATTGATTCCTTACTTTCTTCCAAATCAACCTACCAATCCAGTAAAGAACATAAAAAATTACACCAGTGTAGGACTTATATTTGTGTGATGCTAAATTTGAAATGGGATTATTTTTTGTAGTTACTTTTACTATAAAATGTTTTCTTTTTCCTTTTTTTTTTTAGCTTTAGACTTTAGGACTTCGAATCATGGAAATTCATTGAGTTTTAAGGTTTTGCTCTAGTAAACGTAGCTTGGAATATCTACAATGGAGAGAAGAGGGAGACATGAAGAAATATATTTTTTATTTTGGGTGCAATTCCT
Source organism: Cornus suecica (assembly GCA_963922005.1). NCBI lineage: Eukaryota > Viridiplantae > Streptophyta > Magnoliopsida > Cornales > Cornaceae > Cornus > Cornus suecica. The sequence continues at coordinate 48,114,680 of OY998241.1, read as the reverse complement.
GAAATTGTGAAGATTGCTTTTTATACTTTTGTTACCATATATGTCACAATGCTGATATGGTAATTATATTAGACATGTGAAAAAAGATATATTTTTATTGGCTTGTGATACCATGTCAGCCTAATGACATGGTATTTTTTTTTTTTTTTTTCGAAAGGTAAACAAACTTTATACCATAAAGAGGATAAAAAATCCATACAAATTAATTTAGGCATCCCTCAATATAACCCCCAATACATATACGGAACCCCCAAACCCACCAAATTAAAAGAGCAACATATCTGATTATGAAAATACAAACACAAACTAAGCTCAGATAACTCCAAGGGATTAACAGAGTCCTCTTAAACACTGAAGAAAAAAAAACCTATAGCAAAATCTGATTTTCCCAACAAAAAAGCCACCTAGTGGAACCCAGCTTCAGCCCATAGAAGACAACCCTGCCAAAAACAACACAAATATGCAGCAATAAACTCTTAGCAACATAGCAGATTCCCCAGTAATGGAAAGGATCCAAACCACTTGAGGAGAAGGATAATCAATATAAACCATTAGATGGATTATCACAAACCCAACCCCTAGCATGAAATATCCAACAACACCCTCCAGCCAGATCAACATTAGCATACACACAGAGTCCCTAAGCCAATTCAATATGAAAATCTCCCAAAGAATGACAATAAAACACACCAGACCCATCTTAAGCAAAATCAACTAGCAACCATCAAAACTGATCCGAGCATGGAAACAATGACATCAATCTGTAGCTCACTGAATTAACAATTTCATGAATTAGTTGGTCTTCAGTTCTAAACTCTTGAGCAAAGAGTTTACCGTGTCTCTCCCCCTTCATATAATATAAACAGATACAGCAAGGTAAAGCCTAGCACTAATAGCTTCAATACTTTTGCTGTTGAAATGAATGTTACACCAGTGAAGAAGATCAGTCCACACAATTCCAGCTTGATCAAAACCAGCTTTTTTTGCAATGCCAAGCAAAATATTAGAAGCAAATTGACATTGAAAGAAAATGTGTTGTCTATTTTCTTCAGGCTTTCCACAAAAAACACATTTTTGTTGCTGTAAAATACCAAACTGCATCAACTTATCTTGAGTCAATAATCTATTGTAGTTCATTATCCAGAAAATAAAAGAATGTCTTGGAATATTACTGTGAAACCAGATTGAATGGTACCAATTAACAGGTTCTCTGATGCAGGAAGATCAGCGCAAGGATGGCCGGAAATCGTGATCTAGCCTAATTGGGGCGGTTTCCTTTTCAAATCTTTATTTTTAGTTAATTTTTATTTATGGTAATCTTTAATTTGTCGATTAGGAAATGATTCTGAACCCGATTTGGGCCAGATTTTTGGCAATCTTTTGATTTTATTCAGTATTTTGTTTTGGTAAGACTTTTAGGGTTTTGCTATTTTTGGTAAAATTCTATTAAGGGTCGATTTTTAGCTATTTAAACCCGGCTTGTGGGTTGTTTTAAATTCATTCTTGATTATAAACAATTTTATTAAATTCCAGAGTGTTCTCTGAATTTTGGGTCGAACTTCTCTTGTTTTTCCTTGCAAAGTACCGTTGCGCTAGCCTGCAGAATAATCTCTATTCGGTCCGGCGTCAATTGGTATCAGAGCTCAGCATCTTCCTAGCGGTATTTTCATCAGTTTTCAATGGCTGGTGGTCGTGGTTGTGGTGGTCGTCGTGGGCAGGTTCCGACTGAGGAAGTCCCGCACCGTGATCGTAACGTTCAGGATGTTATGATTGAGGATTTGCAGAGGCAAGTGGCAGAGTTAACCCAGCGCCTGGTGGCGCAGGAAATCGGTAATCATGATGTGGAAGATTCTGATACCGACAATTCCACCTTCGAAAATCCATATTCACAGTTAGGGCCAATATTTTCGGAAGATTCTGATTCCGAAGATGATTGGTTGAAAACCGATACTTTCGTTGGAGAGCCAGTGTATGACACAGAAGGAGATGATGATGTGTTGTATGGGGACGGCCATGAAACTCTGGTCATTCCTAAGAGCCTCCTGACTCTCAGAAGCGATTCCAAAGATGATTGGTTGAGAACCAATGTTTTCCATACAACCTGCACCATGGCCGACAAAGTCTGCAAGATGATTATTAACAGTGGCAGTTGCGAGAACGTAGTCTCTAAAGACGTTGTCCGAAAGAAGGGTTCTCCCTCGTCAGTCTCTATGATGTCTCCTTCTGCATTTAATCAGCCGATGCCTCCGTCGTCTAATGGCCAACATCTTCGAGGCATCCATGAGCAAGTGAAACTGGCCATTCACGAGAGCAATGCCAAGTACAAAACTCGAGCGGACATTCATCATCGTCAGGTACTTTTTGATGTTGGTGATTTTGTTTGGGTTGTATTAACTCGTGATCGTTTCCCTGTTGGCGAGTATAATAAGCTTAAGGAGCAGAATATTAGACCTTGTGAGATATTGCAGAAGATTAATGACAACGCATACAGGTTGTGTCTCCCTAGTCACTTGAAAACATCTGATATCTTTAATGTGAAACACCTGAGTCCTTGTTTTGCGGATTCTGCTGATGCTGCTGTGAACTCGAGGACGAGTTCTTTCCAACCCGGGGTGACTGATGCAGGAGGATCAGCGCAAGGATGGCAGGAAATTGTGATCTGCTGTTTTCCTTTTCAAATCTTTATTTTTAGTTAATTTTTGCTATTTAGGGTAATTTTATATTTGTCAATTAGGAATTGATTCTGAACCCGATTTGGGCCAGATTTTTGGTAATCTTTTGATTTCTTTCCTTGTTTCGTTTTGGTAAGACTTTTAGGGTTTTGCTATTTTTGGTAAAATCCTTGATTTTCAGCTATTTAAACCCGGCTTGTGGGTTGTTTTAAATTAGTTTTGAATACTAAGAATTTTATTAAATTTCAGAGTGTTCTCTGAATTTTGGGTCGAATAATTTCTCCCTTTTCTTTCTTGCAAATTACCCGTTGCGCTAGCCTGCAGAATAATCTCTATTCTATCCGGCGTCATTCTCCTCTGTGTCTAATCACGTCCCAAGCTGACTTAATGGAATACTTCCCAAGAGTAGGAATCCATATAAGTTTATCTTCATTAGATGTATCAGGTTGATTAAGAAGCATAATATCATCCCTATGATCCATCAACTTATGAGACACTAGGTGGGAGGATGCCATCTGCCATCAACAATAATGGAACTGACTTTACTATTCCTCCTTAAACCAGCCTCATACACAATTCTATGACCATGTTTTTCCAATATAGAGATGTCATAAAGCCAATCATCATGCCACATATAAATGTTATCCCCAATACCCACTTTGTATTTGAAATGCTGTCTAAAAATATTCCTTAACCCCATAATCTTTTTCCATGGCCAAGAACATTTAGCAGAAGTCATTAAAACCCAAAAATTATTATCCTTTATCAATTCCATCTTAGCCCACTTACTCCACAAATTTGTAGCAACAGGTTGAAGCACATTCCATAACTTCTTGCCAATAACAGTTACATTCCAATCCACCAAATCTTTTAACCCCAAACCACTTTCATGTTTAGGAAGACACACTCTGTTCCAGGCCACTTTTTCACCCCCATTTTTTAACTCAGCCCCCTTCCACAAAAATTGTCTCATAATGGTAGATAACTGTTTCATCACAGCTTTGGGAAGAATATAGGTAATGCTCCAATACACTTGCACATAAAACAAAACTGAAGCAATTAACTGCAGACTACCAGCAAATGACAAAAACCTACTATTCCAGGCTTGCACTCTTGTAGAAATTTTCAACACTAACCCTTGACACTCTTCAGCTCTCAATTTAGTGGAAATTAGGAGGACACCAAGGTACTTCACAGGCAGGGATCCCAAATTAAAATTAGATATACTCACAATAGAAGCGAGAACACTGTCTTTCACTCTAGCGGCAAAAAGGGAACATTTAGAGAGATATGGAAATAAGCCAGACCAAGAACCAAACTTGTTCAAAGTATCAAGCATAGATTGAACAGAATACACAGACCCCTCACATAATAGAAATAAATCACCAGCAAACATGAGTTGATTTATAGCAAGATTCTTACACTTAACATGAAATTGAAAGTGATCATCTTCCCTCAATTTGTTCAACAATCCAGAAAGGACTGTCTCAAACCCCTTTCACCCTTGAAAAATCCCTCCAAAGCACCATTTATACTAATAAAGAATTTTGGAGTAGAATAATAGGCGTTAATCCAGTTTCTACCCTTCTCTGGAAAATGAAAACTTCTCAAAACCTCCTCCAAAACAGACGAAGACACAGAGTCATAAGCCTTTGAAAGATCTATTTTCATTGAAACTCTAGCAGGGGGTCTATTCTTGTGATAATGAACCAAAATTTCTTGAGCTAACAACACATTATCCCCAATGTTTCTCCCATGCACAGATCCAGACTGGTTTCCACTAATACATGTGTCCAAAATAGGTTTGATTCTATTTGCAATTATTTTAGCAATACATTTGTATAGAACATTGCAAACTGAAATTGGTCTATAATCTGAGACCTTAGTTGGATTATCAATTTTAGGAACTAAAGAAATGGAAGTGCAGTTTAATTCAGTAAGCATCATACCTGACCTAAAGAACTCTTGCACTGCAGCAATCACATCCACCCCAATTATACTCCAAGTTGTCTTGAAAAAAACTGCAATGAGGCCATCTGGACCTGGAGATCTATCATCTTTTATAGCAAAAAAATGGCTTTAATTTCCTCTCTAGTAACATCCCTTTCCATATCATTACCTTACTCAACAGTAATATGATTTGCAATAAAAGAGCTAAGATCATCCTAAATTTCATAAGGAACCTTAGAAAACAACTTCTTATAATAGTGAACAATTTCCTTGTTGACCTCCTCTTTAATAGAAATAATGGTGTCATCATCCTTGGTAATTGAGTTAAATCTGTTATAAACCCTCCTTTGAGAAGCAATTCTATGAAAATATTTAGTATTCTGGTCTCCTAACCCCAACCATTGCACCCTATATTGTTGTTTATAGAGGCATTCTTCAGCATAGGAAACTCTGTAGAAATCACTAATACAAGATCTTTCAAGCTGCTTTAGATTCTGGTTCTCAGTATCACCATCAATTAAACTCTGAACATGCAACAGTTTCTTTCTAGCCTCAACAACTTTATCAGGAAGATTATCAAAGTATTTCTTATTTAAAGCCTTTAAAGCATTTTGACCAACTTTAATTTCTGGACCAGAACAAACTTCCTGGATCCTTCAATATAAGTCTGCCACACCTCCTTAATAACCTGCAAATAGTCTTCGTGTTTACTTAAAATGTTGTTAAACCTGAAAGGTCTTCTCACTATGTTAATCTCCTTTGGGATATTCATCATGATGCAAGCATGATCAGAAACACCAGGAGGGCTAATTTACATTAGACTAAGAAAACTTTAAGTCCAATAACCCATCCTTATCAAGAGCCAAACCACACTCTTTCATATTATAGTTCCATTTGTCAACCCCCACCCCCCCTTCATGTTTGTATCTAATAGCATTTAAATCACCAGTACATACCCAAGGTTCATTCAGCAAATCCAGAGAAAAAATTAATAAATCCCCCCATAGAAGTCTTCTTTCCAAGTAATCATTACTCCCATACACAAATGTTGCATAACACATAAAAGTAGAATCACAAAACAGGATCTTACAGTGCAAAATCTGGTCACTCATGGATAACAACTCCACCTGAATTTTAACTGGATTCCAACACACCCAAATCCTACCCAACACAGCACAATCATAATTATCCAACATCTTCCACCCAGGGCAAATAGAATTTAAAACTCTACTAGCATTCTCCTTAACCACTTTAGTTTCAATTAAGCAAAATACTGAAATATCTAAATTTTTAATCATTAACTTCACCTCCTTTTGTTTAATAATACCATTCAAGCCCCTAATATTCCATACACAGAACATCATGTTAAAGATCTTGAAATTTGAATCAGCCCCACCTTTACCCTTAGGTCTGCCTCTAGCCACTCTTTTAGATTTGAATTTTGGGGGAGCAAGCTTCCCCATAATACTAACACCAGAAGCTAAGAGATTAATGGGACTAGCACCCCCTTTTTCTGTTTTCCGCAATGCCCCCCTTTTCCCAATAGAAGAGACATTCACATTCACCTCAGTTTTAAGGAATAAGATCAACTCCTTCATTCTCAGACTCAATACCCCAGTCATCCACTATGTCCCCCTCCTCTAAGTCACCAAGACAATTATTAGGAGGAGTTAAAACAATTAAATTTATTGGGGGACTGAACCCTTTTATCCTTTCTAAAATAATTCACTTCTAAAGCAGCTTTGTTCACTTCATTCGTAACTTTCCTTTCAGTTACTATATCACATTCTTCAAGATCACCCAAACAATTGAACTTATTAGGAGACAAAATACTGTCCTGAACAACAGAAATTATTGGATTATTGGTGGTATCACCGTTTCAACCAATAATTTCTCCAAAATGTAGATAACATTCTCAAATTTGAATTTTGGGGGAATTGAACCCTACACTATTGATTTGGGTCGAATTTGTCCACAAATACTTAATATACCTAAAATACTCTTACACATATATTATGTTTTTTTCATTTTACCCAAAACTAGTTTATAAAATAATTAAAATACCTTTTACCTTAATTTACCCTTATTTTAATCCTGCCTTGGGTTAACCTTGCAAATTTATATGTATTAATTGTTTTTCAAACCGACCTTTTGATCAAAAGTCAAAATTAAGAGGTGTTATCTGCACTTTGCACTTTTATTTATTCGTATTTTATTGAGACTTATCAAAGATCACAAAACAACAGGTTATTGGAACTTTTATTAACTTTCAAAGCCATAAACTTCACCTTTTTAAAAATTTTTACCATTCATATAAACAAGTAAAGTTAGATGAAATAATCTTGTTATCATTATGAAGTCACGAATACTGTTAAGATAATTTTTTTCATTTCTTCTCTTTTTTTTCTTTTGTTTTTTTTGTGGACAATTTGGTCTCCAGATTTTTTTCCCTATTCATAATTTGTTCAAAGGAATCCCTCGCCAAGATACTACAAAATGATAATTAAGTTGTTGAAGATTAGTGAAATTTGGACGGAGTATTTTGATTTCCGAATCAAATGTGCGTGGAGAATTGCCTCAATAATTGGCCCTTTTAAGGTTTCCCCAAAAGAAAACAAAAGAGAGTGAGTTAGGGCATGCTTGGTTTGTATATCTGAAAAGTGTTCTCAAGAATTCTGAAAACAGAAAACAGACTTTTTCATAACTGAGTTTCGTGAAAACTGTATTCAGAAAATTCAACCAAGCAAATTTTTTGTACAGTTTATAATTTTCAGCTTTCAAAAAACATAAAATTATTTTCATAAATGCAAACCAATCATGCCGTTGCATCATAAATGAAGCATTTTGAGAATCATTCCATTCTCCAACTTAAACCGGAATATATATCGATCCCTTTTCAAACACCAACAGACAAAGGAAAATACAGGGAAAAAAAAAATTGGAGTGAATCAAATATGCTGATTAAAGTCTTGCAAAAGAGCTTCATCCAACAATCTCTCAGCTCCATCCATCAACTCAGGACTTAATCTGAACATCAAAACACAAAATTCCATTTGATTGAGAGCACCATCACCGTCCGAATCTCCTTCTCTCACCATATTCACCAACTCTTGCTCTCGCAAATCTTGCAACCCTAGAAGAGCAGAGTTCCTCTTGAGGCTCTCAAGTGTAATGATTCCCTTATCACGGTCCATCAACAACTCAAACCCTTTACACAGCTCTCTCATCAACCCTTCACCTCCTAGCTTTTCTGCTATCATCGGCAAGTAATCTTCAAAATCAACCCCCTTTGTTCCTTCCATTGGAAAAATACAACTCACTGCTAAATAACTCAAATTGTTGTTGTGAATGTTGAGAGATACAGATTATGGAAATAATAGGGTACGTATGTATCTATATATATATAACGGATATATAGTTGATGGTTAGTTTCTAGGAAGTAGAGATGCCATGAATGCCAACCATGTCAAGGAAGTTGCATTCACATTGATTTTGTCTATTGTAAACTTCATGGAAATGCTACAATATATGGCCTTGTGGACGCACTACATTGATGGCCGTGTAGAGTAAAATTGTCAATAGAAATATTTTATGAAGGTTTAATAAGGTAGAGTGGGACCAAAATCTTTGCAATATATTATTGAAAGAATCATTTTTTTAATTTATTGATGAACAATAAGGATTGAGATTTTATTAAATTGATATATGACAGTGTGGACATGTGAAGCCTTTGTGCCGACAAGTGATACCTCCACGGGAAGTTACCTGGCAGAAATGGCTGAAAAGGGGATGGGTCTTGTATTAAGTTTGATTTTTCCAAACTAAGAATTTTTCTTCTCTTTTCGAAATTGCGTGGATGATAAATAACTGAAGGAAGATTACAATTACATCATGGGAAATTGCTTGGTATGTGTAAGAGATTGTTTCCTCAAGTATTCTTTGAAATTGAAAACCGAACTCACGAAAAATGAGTAATTTCATGGATGAGTTTCTTATAAGCTTGGAAATTACGTGTTGCCATTCTTTAATAATTTGGTGTCTTTGTTAAGGATTTTAAATATTTTTGTTTTCGATGATAATTAGGGTTTTTGATAATTTTTGGAGTTATGTGTCTTTTAATAACTGTATTTAACATAAAACGTGAGAGGATTTAACACTTGTTTAATTAAGAGAAATTGAACATCACAAAAAATAAGTCCCTTAAAAGAAGGTAAAAGTTTAGGTGACAATGTCATATCATATCACTTGATTATGAACAATAAAATTACAGAGGTACCAAAAAATATATTTTTAAACACCACTTAAAATTTTAATATTAAAAATCCAGTTCTGGATTTTTTCATTATCGAACATCACAACTTAGTTTTATGATTTTTAAGTTTTTCTTTATTTTAAACTTGAAGTTTCTTAAGGTGTAAGGATTTCTTCATAATTTGTACACAATTAACTTCATATTTCTCTTTCCTTATACTTGATTGATTCGAAGTGTTTATTGTTCCCTCAATCCTAACTTTCACTCCAACGGTGGACAACATATGTGCTATTACTATTATTATTTTGAAAGGTAAGTGAATTATATTGGAAACGCTAAAGCCAAATTACAAGGATATAGGAGTATCCCAATTAAGAAGGATGAACCCCCAAATCCACCAAATAATTAGAATCCAATCCCCGCTTTTACTATGGACACTGCTAGCTCTAAAAAGATATAACTTATCAATCCAAAAGAACAAAATGAATAAGAAACCCCAATAAGCCTCGACAGTTATAAGACATATATAACAATAGGCAAAACCTCACACTCAAACCCATACAAAAAGCACCCACCAGCTAGCACTCATCCAGCACACATCAACAATAAGCACAACAACAGGCAGCAGCTACCACCTCCATAAGCTTACAAGTGAGATACACCAGCACCAGAGACCAGAAGAGCATACCAAAATACCCAACTCTGATCATATATATATATATAGGAAGATGTAACCAGGATAGCTGCAGCCTCAAAGCTTCCCATAGTCTACTAGTGAAACTATAGTGGAAGAAGATGTGGTCCCTGTCCTTATTCCTCAAATGACCGAAGGAGCAAAGAGCTTGATTTACTAATGTCCACCTTCAAAGCAATTCTAGCAGGACCATTATTCCTATATATGATAGTTCCTAAAGAGCTCCTGACCTATTAAGATGTTATCAGAGATGTCTCTTCTTGCCATAAATGCATTCTAATTCCTGCTTATGGAAGAAGCCAAACAAGGCTTAATCCTGTTGTCTAGAATCTTAGCCACACACTTGTATATGGTAGTGTTGGAGTATGAGTCATTTTCTTGCAGGGAAAGTAAACTTGGGCAACAAGTATCCCTATTTGTCTAGGAGATCATCTAGAAGACTCCTAATTAGAATTGGTTTTGGAATACCAATTGCCTTGTTGACCACTCAACCTCTCCTATAAATATAGGTATGACCTATTGTATTGTGTACACAGAAAATAGAGAGAGGGGAGAAAAATACAAATTAATATTTTTCTTGGTGTGAGTGAAACACCGGGTGAGCGATACACGTGTGAGTGAAACACTATGTGAGTTATTGATATGCTGATCTTCATATTGTAATAATCTCATTGATAGTGATTATTGGTGCTCTCCGTGGATGTAGGCTGATTTTGCCGAACCACATATAAATCTCTGTGTTGGTGTTGGCGTGTGATTTTGTTTGCAATTATTTGTGTGTGTTTTTTGGTTCGGTCGTGGGCGGGTGTAAAAACTCTAACAAGTGGTATTAGAGCAATCCATGTTGAACCAGATTCGTATCAGAGTCTTCGGTTGAAGCTGATCGGCATCATAGCGTTCGAGGATGAACCAGATCTAGATATTTAAATTGCTCGAAATCAAAATCCGAACACATGGTCAGATTCGTCTAGTCGAGATGAAGCCGGCACCTCAAACGGCGACGAAATCGGAGTACGAACGCACCTGTAATAGCCGTCCGAAGTTTCGCCGGAAAACTCCAGCCAGTGCGGCGTCGCTACAGTGCCGAGTCGCTACAATACCACATCAGCAAGAATCGACTAGACCGACATTTGTCTCCGGTTATGAAATTAAATACAATTAGTTCAGTTCTTAGCATTGTTGCAGCAGAGGGTTTGCACCTAGAGCAGTTAGATACCAAAACTGTTTTCCTCCATGGTGACCTAAAGGAGGAAATCTATATGCAACAACCGAAAGGTTTTTTAGTGAAAGGGAAAGAGAATCCAGACGTGACAAAGGTTGCAAGGAAAAGTCCAGACGCGACAATCATTGCAAGACAGAGAGGCCAAACGCAATAAATGTCACAGGGTCTGTACAAGGCTAGATATTGCTCATGAAGTGGGAGCTACGAGCAGGTTCATCCCAGGAAGAAACACCGGGAGTTAGTGAAGTGGATATTGAGATATCTATGAGAGTTGAGATTCAAGCAAGAGGGTAGAAAGAATCCAGCCGACATGTTGAACAAAGTGGTGACAACAGATAAACTAAAGTTGTCACTACAAGAAAACTGGCTTTTAAGGACGGCTCTTTAGCGACACTCTTAAGAACAGTCCATAAAGACCCCATTTTTACTGACATTAATTTTAAACCATCCCTAAAGGCCCCATTTAACTAAAGGAAGATTACATCATGGGAAATTGCTTGGTATGTGTAAAAGCTTGTTTCCGAGAGTATTCTTTGAAATTGAAAATTGAACTCACAAAAAATGAGTAATTTCATGGCTGAGTTCCATATAAGCATGGAAATTATGTGTTTTCACAAAAACTCCTGAGGTTTTACCAAATCAACAAATTGTTCCCTGACTTATCAAATAACCCCTAGCAATTTGATTAATCTGACCCTCCACCATTAAATTGATAAATGATTAATTTAATTTACACCCCTCAAATTTGACAATCTTCATATATAACCCCTCAGTCCTAACTTTCACTCCATATGTGGACAACATATATGCTATTATTGTTTATTTATTTATTTTTGAAAGGTAAGTGAATTATATTGGAAAGGCTAAAGCCAATTACAAGGATATCGGAGTATCCCAATTAAGAAGGACAAAGCCCCAAATCCACCAAAAAATTAGAATCCAATCCCCACTTATACAATGGACATTGCAAGCTTTAGAAAGATATAGCTTATCAATCCAAAAGAACAAAATGAATAAGAAAGCCCAATAAGCCTCAACATAGTTACAAGACATATATAACCATAGACAAAACCTCACTCTCAAACCCATACAAAAAGCACCCACCAACTAGCACTCATCCAACACACATCAACAATAAGCACAACAACAACTACCACCTCCATAAGCTTACAAAGGGACTCCCAAGTGAGGATACCCAAATACCCAACACTCATCACAGGAACATAAAACCATTTGGCTCCCAACCAGTAAATATCAACCAAAAGCACAACTACAGCAAGCACTTCAATACCCCATGCAACCATCACTTGCTTAGACTGAGCTAAGGGCCTCCAGAAAAGACTAACCAACTTTTTTCTAAACAAATGAAGATAGAAAAAAGGATCACAAGAGCTCATAGGAAGATAGAATTAGGAAGAGACCGAGCCAATTTAGCCTTATAGCATTACTAAACAAATGAAAATCTGTAAGAGAGAACAAAGCCAATATGACATTCAAGCCCGGCCTTGAGGGTAGGTGGGCTAGGCGGTCGCTTGGGGGCCAGCCCCAAGAGGGGCACCAATTTTTTTTCTCTTTGTATTAGTATAGGTCCAATATGATTTTTAAGAAATAGTCCAATATATATTAGAATCCAACCCAATATTACATTTACAGTAATATTTCAACACATTCCCATGGTCCACCCACTTAGCTCACATTAGTAAAGTTTTGCATCTGTATGTATATATATATATTGTATTATTATATAGTTTAAATGTCTTGAACCATGAACTAGTTTATATTTATATATGTATGTCTTGATAATGGTGTATTGTATCTTTTAATTAATTTATTTTTTTTGTATTTTTTTTTTCGCTAAGTTGTTTCATGCTTGATATGGTGTATTGATAATTATATATATATATATATATATAATTGTTGATGTGTGTTTGTACTTTGTAGTTGATAGGTGCTTAATATTGTCTATGTTAAACCCCTATCTTGTTATTGTTATGTCTTTTCATTCCGTTATTTGGTATTTTTATGTCGTTTGTGTGTTTAAGAGTATTTCAGGAGCTTAATGAAGAAAAAGAGCTAACTTTGGTGAATTAACTAAAGACATGCTTATTTCTATCCAAGAGGAGAGCTTAAAGAGGTATTTTCAAGATAAAAGTGACTTTCGGAGGGCGAAAACGTCATTTTTCCGAGCTACACCTTCAAGAATCATGACAAGGAAGTCGAGGGGATGCAAATGACATAAATATAAGAAATGTTGGTTCCGAAGGTTTTTCTACGCATGAGTTACGCCTATGACAATCAAAAAGTGGCTAGAAAGTGTGTTTCGACGCTTGTGATAGAAGAAAAACAACATTTCCTACGCTTGGAGCGTAGCTATAGTGTTTTCAGTACCAAAATTTCAGTCAACTTCGGAAGCCCATATCTCAGTCAAAACAGGTCTAAATTGGGTGATTCTTGAGCCTAACATCAAGATCTTGAAGTCAGCTTTCCAACACGATATCATATGCTTCCATCCAATATGTGTAGCTCCAGATATAATCAAAAGAGTGAGAGGTCTCCTGCAGAAAAAGCTGAAAATTTCAGATTCGGGCCAAAATCCTGGTTTAACCTGAATTGATCTGAATTGACCCAGATGACTTTGTATTCAACTCCAACACCTATATGACTATTTTTTATACATATTATACTTTATATTGAAGGGTTTGGCTCAGTTTGGAAGGAAATCATACTAAAGGGAAATCCTATTCTCAATAGGAGTCTAACACAAATAAGGGTTTCTCTCACCTTTGCCTATATATATCAATGTCTGCTACAGATCTAAGGGACCTCTCTCCACATAATTTTGGGACTTATTTCTACCCAATTTTCAGAGCTTTCTTTCAGATTCATATCATTAAAAAGGAAGACCTAGAGATCCGGAGAAGACGACCATGGAGGGCGATTCTATATCAACAATGCAGTTTCCTTCTACCATGAGCAACTAATTCGGTATCTAGAAAAACCCTAGCCAAGTAATGTAGTTCCTTTATTTATTTTCAATTGTAACGAGGGGAAGTTGTGACCATACTGTGATGATTGTATTAGATAAGAGACCGGTTTTGTTTTTGATACAAGTTTATATATTTATTCTTATTCTTGTCTTAGACTGAATGAATATATTTATCTTACACAATCATGATTATTCACTATGGGTTTGAACTCGGATGCCTAATTCATAATTTTCTACACAATTGTGGTAATAAAACTCGAAACCCTAGGTTGACACATGCCATGCCTTGGCTAGTTGATATAGACATGCTTTATTTTATTTTCATGCATTTGGAGTAGATAAAAGTAATTTAATTGGCATGTACTAGTCAGTTCAGTCATGAGATGGGTTATCGCAATCCGGTTGACGGTATTCCATTTTTGGGTCGTATTTAGCTATTTGCGGTACGACCTGATTCATAGTTACGGATCGCTCTCTTGCAATTGAGAAATTAGAGAATTATATTATGCACTTAGTGATGGAGTAAGGAAATCCTAGATTTTCTTTCTATTGTTCTTGTCTTAATTTATCTTTACTACTTTATTAGTTAATTAGTTCAGAAATCAAAACCAGCAAATCATATTTTTTATAGCAATTTAAGAGTATTATTTTACGAGAATCCAAAATACAACTTAGTCTCTATGGGATCGATAACCTTTCACAAGTCATTTCTATACTACAATTAAATCGTGCGCTTGCGATAGGTAAAACCTAGGCCGTCTTAAGGGTGAGTTCTTATCAAATATTTTTAGCCACCTTGACGGGCTATCAGTAGTGTACATTATTGATTATTGAATTAAAAAAATTACCCTTTTCTCGTCTTTCTCCATTTTGATTTTATGTTTCTTTTGCGGGTAATGGGTTATTGTTAGAAAACATAATTGGAGACTAGTAATGTTTTATAGACTTAGGAAATGAGTGATTGGAGTCTATGTACAAATTAATCTTTTAAAGAGAGGAAAACATGCATAGAAGTGCATAACACCTTTCGGTTCATGACTTTTATCGTCCATTGGGTAAATTCACTCATTTGAATTCACCATTAAACAACTAACAAGTGAAAGGAAGGAAAAAGTGAACTGTAAGAGTAGATATCATGCATTTGTCTTAGGAAATCTATTGGTATGCTTTCTTTAGAATATATATCTTATTATCTATCATTCTAGGAACACATTGCATTGTTTTTCTAGAATTGATAGGTAATCATGCATTTGTATTATTTTTATTCATGCATGCATTTTATTTTGAAATAAATGACAATAAAATTTTAGAGACTGTTGAGCTTGTCTAGAGTACACAAATGGTCATATTTTACTCTATTTTCACATTTACTTGTCTCATTATGCATATGTGAAGTAAATGTATCAGTTTGACCTAAGATTTTTGGATGATCACTTGGCATGATTATTTTATGTTACAAAACTTTAATCTTAGGTGTTAGTTGCTTCGGTGATGATTATAATGCTTGCTGAATCTGTTAATTTTTTTTATTTAACCCAAAGTGTTATGAAGGTTCATGAGCTATGCTAGATTGGTCTATGCATGAAATATATTTTGGATGTGTATGAATGTTGTGGTGAAAGCAGAGGAAATGATAAGATGACAAAAAATAAAACTGCAAAAAACAGTTCTTCAATCCAAAATGAGAGATAACTGATGAGCATAAATCTCATGGTAGAAGCTCGGGCCCAATTGGTCGGGACTAAAAAATCCTCGCTGAAAAGTCAGGAGCTTAGAAAGACAAAAAGGGATATGGTGAAAAAGTTGAAAAGATGAAAGGATGAAATTGTGTGACAAATAGAAAGTATCTTTTATTTTTGTCTTCTAGTTTAGATCTTGGATTGAATTATCATCACAGTTGGTGGGGAGATTATCAGCTTTAGTATGTATTGTTTTCATCTTACCTTAGTGCTTGCACATGAGAATCTTCACATATATATATTTGCAAAACTTGACTTGTGCATTCTTGAGTTTACAAGGTATGTGTGCTTATTTTCTTCTATACCGTGTGTATAATGATAGAGTTAAATATGAGAATATGATGTATTAATTATTTTCTTTGTGTCTCTACAACCTTGATCACAAATTTCTAAAAACAAATTTTTTTTTTTATTCATGACATTTTGCATTCATGCATTTAGTAGTAGGATCATGCATAGTAGAGATTTTTGTTACCCTGAGAATTTGGATATGATCTGATAGAGTTATATATCTTGGTGTTTCTCTTTGAGTACTTTCTTGCATCTCTCTACATTGTTGTTATGACATATACTATTTTTACTTGACATTTCAGTGACAAAAAATGGGGATAAGTATTAAGTGAGAGGGAGTGATTGTTTGATTAAGAGAGGGAGAAGTATTTAGTAAGGGGGAGAGATTGTTGTTATGATTTTCCGATGATCATTATGTTGGTTTATATCTGTTTTCCACACTTGCGTTTAATGGTTTTGTCAGACCCCAAATTCCTAGGACTCCGAAACCCGAGCCTAAGAGCTAAGGGAGTGATTGTGGAAGTAAAAAGAAACGAGAACCAAAAGACATTCAGTCATCAAACACCCACAAAGGGTTGCAATGAATGCCTAGATACCATGTTGTCACGCCCCTAAAGGGTGACGCAAACCAAACGACTACTAGAGTCAACAATAACAAAGAAGTACATGGAATAACAATAAAAATATACTCCATGCCAACACGAATACTAAAAATACAAGAGTATCCTTAGATACCAACAGACACGCTCCTAAATCCCTAAGACTCCCGAACAGGGACATCCAAGGAATCAGAATGTGATCCTTAACATGAATGACCAACTAAGACATCATTAACCGTTAAAACATATGGGTTAATGATAGATATGGTATATTTAATACCCAAATGACTAATAAAACTAAGCAGCGGAATCTAACGAAAATCCGGCAGAGTTCCGTTTGTAAATGGAACATCCGGACAACCAAACACAACACAATAACCTGCCCAAAGCAATTCAATAATCACAATGGCTTCCAAGCCCCACATTCATCAATCCTAATAGGGCCGAGGTAGTGGAAAGAAACCAAAACCCCTCCAAACCCTCTATAATCAACAGAGCCACAAATGCTCGAATAAGAATACAGAAAAGTACCTAGCTGTGCATAATAGATACAATACATCCTGAAAGAGGAAATACAGGAAATAAAGAATACATCAACAGGGATATGCCAACAGACTGGCTCCCAAAAGGAAATACATAACAATCCCATAACAATGGGTAAAGAAGCTGACAGAAGAATACTAGCGTCCCCAAACCAGTCGTGCTGCATCCGTAACCGCATCACCCAACGCAACTCCCGAACCTGTAACAAGGAAACAAAAGAAAGCTGCCGTTGCACTGCATCCTGCTCATAGCCGTATATTTCCTGCAACCTGGCGTGGAATACCAGGGGGGCCAATGAAATTCCCTCCGTGAGCAAATAAGCTCAGTGGGAAAAGATATCCTAACTACCACACCCTCTGATAGTTTAGGTAAAGCTAAACCGTCTAATAAGATATAAATATAGCCCAACTAGTCCCATCCACGCAAACCCAAGTCACACGGTCATATACTATCGTAAACGAGTATACATAAGTATATAGGGAAGATATATATATATATATATATCTACACGTTTATATATATAAATACACAACATGAGTCTCTAAAACTCGTACTCCAAGTACCCAACACCAGTAGTCTACACTACTCTCATCAACGTACACTAAGTACATGATACTAAGATCCAGTCTAACAAATCGCCAATTACTCACAACACAATTCAGAAGATCCAACCGAGGAGATCACACTCACCTCTAATATCCACAAGGAAACAAAATCCACCAATAGTACCAAGGAAGGCTCAAATCCTACACCCCGATAACACAGGAAGGAAAACACCCACGTCCTTGCGTACTAACACAACCATCATCAATATATATATATATATTTATACAATATATATATATAACAAATCTCATCCCACTCCTAGAGGAATCTACCTCTCAGGAACTAGATCACCTCAATCACATCTATTCCTCGATACCATAAGTCACATCATCACATTAACCTCATAATACTATCACCAATATATATATATATATATACATATATATATATATAACAAACCTCAATTGCTATCTCCAACAATGTCAATTAATCACCAACGCTCTCACTAAGGATATGAAAAACCACGTAAGAGTCAAGAACCCAAGCAAGGGAAAAGGAGTCCCAATGCTACACCAACAGATAACCGAGACACAATGTCAAGGTTAAGAATACCCAAACAAGGAAAGAACATCACGAATGAACCAGAAAGGAACACCACAAGTGGACAAGGGAACCAAAAGCGAATGGCCGAGTATGAAAGTAATTAAAAGAGGAATCCCAAGGATTTCCATAGTTTTTAAGAAAAAGGTTTTTAAAACTCAAACCATTTCATTCGGCATCCATGCCCCTAACAAGTGAAAAACCCCAATCACCTAGATGGTGACATCAACAACCCAAAGAAAAGGAAAGGCAACACTATAAGTGTGCACTGAATAACACCAAGCCTCCTAACCGAGACTTAGAACGATCCGAAGAAAAGGTGAAACAAGAAACCACCTTTCAAAATACTACAAGTCGAGATTTTGAGAAAGAAGTCTCAAAATCTCAGAATCTCTAGACAAGTGATAAAATAGTTTTCTTTTTAGAAATCACACAGTAAAAATGACCGTCTTGCCCCCGGTCTCCGTCAGTTGCCATCACCGGCTTTTAAAAGTTGAAAATCTTTTTAAAGAAGATCTCAAGATCATTTTATAAGTATTAAAACTGTTCGTTTATTCGGGGGTAGGCGAAAACGGTTTTTTCCTTTTAAATACAAAAGTTTACTTTCAAAACTTAGAAAGCACCGTTTTCGAAATGACAGCCACATAAGAATGAACAACTCCACGGATTCCTATAATGCCCAAAAGGACAATAAAGAAAGTACAACACGTTGGACTCACGGAAGACCACCATCCATTTCCAACTCCACCAAATCATTTTCTTCCACATTAATTACTTTCAACTGAGCATTTATAAAATATGAATTTAATTTACAATATTCATAAATAGCATGCCCCAACAACACATGTAATATAGCACATATACATGTTAAACGAGATCACATAAATAATAGGCAGTGTAATGTGACTCAACACTCCCCGTGATACTCACACACAACACACCCTTCCCAAGGGTAACGGATACAAACTCTGTCCACTCATCATAGTGTAGAGTTACCACACCGACCTTTCCCAAGTGATTTTTCTCTCTATCACTTCAACAGGGAAGACGGTTGTACGAGAGCCCAACATGCAACTCCGTACGCCATGACTACCCTTGAGTCAAGAACATGAGCCTCTACCTGGACTCCTAACTCACATTTGCCGGCTTTTTAGTTCCGTAGGCGTGATACCTCCTGGCCAGTTGTTGTGATGATCCGACACAAACGTCTACTCGTGCCCCACGCACAAAGGAAATAGACCACACCAAATGAACTCTCTCTGCCAATGGTGAAACCGTGCATTACATGCACCAACACCCATGTGCTCACACGACATGGTGTACAATCAAATCATATCTCAATCATAAATATGTAATACATCATATTTATAAAAATACCCACATGGTAATATAAATCTCAAAATCTCTTTTCATGCTTTAAAATACAATAAAGCATTTAAATCATATGAAAACAATTTCATATATAACTCATATTTTCAAAAATATATTTTCTTAATTCTTTAGAAAATATTTCAATTTCCCTTATCATTTCTTTAAAATAATTTAAACAGATAATCCACGTAATAAAAAGGAACCTAGAATAGCGTCTAAGTCTCTCACGTCCAACGTTTACAAATCTTCTAGCTCATTTAATTCTCAAAGGAATTTCTAAGTCGTCTATTCCTATTCAATTCAATTAGGAATATATTTAATCTCGTAGGAAATAATTTAATTAATTTTCTTAAATTAATTCCTAAGTCCAATTCCGATTCTAAACGAATTATAGATATTTAAATTAACGATTTAATATATCTATAATAAATTAAATAAGGGTTTGCACACCCAAAACTACTTCAATAATGTGGAGTGAGAAATAAAGTTTCCCACCTAAATATACGTTACCGAACAGTCCGAAACAACACAGTATCGGCGCCCGAACACGAAGCCCGCCGACCAAAATCGTCCAAAAACTATTTCGAATATATCGAAATGTCCGTCTTGACAACCTATACGATATATACGAAGCCCATTAATAATCGGTTAATTAATTGGGTTAAATCTAAAATAACCCAAACGAAATCTATAACCTAAAAATGCGATTTCCGGGCAAATCGTTCATCCTAAAATCACGAAATTAATATATAACGAATACCATGAATATACGGAGCTACTCACCGAAAATCGGCTCAAACCGATCACCGGAAGTCATCGAACCGGCCACTCAAATTCCGGCCGAACCGGTCCTGTCGAACGAACTGCACCACGGCTACAGTCGCCGACCCCTGTGCGACTACCAGCTTCGCCACTAGCTCGTCGTCACCACCCAGCACCGCCAGCTCGCCGCCGCTGCTCCCGCTCCAGGTCGCCGACCCTAGCTCCAGCCGCTACCGCCAATCGCAGCAAGCCAGCGACCCTAGCCGTGACCTCTCCGTCCGGTTTTCTCTCTCTCTCGCCTGACCGGTGATCATGGAGGATGGAGGCGTGAGGGAGTGGCTGTTGCTGCAGAAGAGAAGGAGAGGAAAGGAAGAGAAGCAGGTCTGTGGAGTTGCAGAGAATGGATTGGTGGTTGCGTATACACATCTACATATATATGTACTAATTGCACAACTAACCCCCAACTTTTCTATAATTGCAAAATGAACCCCACTTCAATGTATATATATAATTAAGTATATATATATATAATAAATCCCAATTTATTATGGACCAACCCCCAACTGTAATTTACGTAACTGGTAATTACACGGGACACCAATTTACCAAATTAGTCCGAAAGAATTATACCGGTTTAGGAATCCAACAACCGGAACACTAATCATTAAACGTCGAATCGAAACCGCGTAGTCGAGAATAAAAATTCGCGTAATGTCGTCCAGTCGACTTTAAACTAAACGCGAAAAATTTACAGGTACCAAATACCACGAATAAACAATACGTCATAACAAGTGACGTCATTATTGAAATTAAATTAAAATTAATTTCAGTAAAAAGAATAATAACACGGGGTGTTACAGGTTTGTTTAGTGTTGTGGTTACAGGATTGGTTATGCTGAAAGCAAGGTGACAGTTTATTTCTCTGTTTGTTGGTGTGTATTCATAGGTATAGATGTTATGCTATTATTTGTGAGGCTATATTATAAAACATGGTTTTTTCTCAGAAATGTTAAGGAGGAGATTGTAATAACAGTTTTGTGTATTATTTATTTATGGCATGTTCTAGACAATAACTATGTCGAGTGTTAGATATGTTGGTTTGGTTTCAATGAAATCGATAAGATTCGTCAAAGACAGAATCAAGCATTGAAGTAATGCAGAATACAAGTGAAGCATGAAAGTGAGCATATTGAGGGAAAATGTCTCCTGGATGACAAAAACGACATTTTCCGAAGCCGTCACTTCAAGCAAAAAGTATCGTGGGTTCAAGAGGGTCATTTTTGCGCAGTTGCGAAGAAAAGTGGTTTTAACAAAAATGTCTATGCTTAAGCCTACGCTTTCAGTTTCAAAAAGTGACTGGAAAACACATTTTTATGCTTGGACCTACGCTTGAAGCATAGGCCCAGTACGCTTGAAGCATAGCTGCGGCAAGATTTTGGATATATTTTGTTGCGATGTCTGTTTTGTTTCCTATGATGCGTGAACGACTCCTACACCTTGGTATACGTGTTATATACGTAATATACACCAGAAAAGAGGAATTAACTTGGTTTGGATGTGAAATTATGAGAAAGGGAAAACTTAGGGTTCGATTCATCATTGCCTATAAATAATCACGTCTACAACAAGAGGAGACATGTCTTTAAGAATTCTTTACAAGTTTTCTGCAGCTTCATCATCTTCTACAGTGATACACATATGGTGAAAGAATATTATTGAGTGATTAGAGATACGTAAGTTCTCTCTTGTTATTGGACGTCTTCAATCATGCTTCTACATTGATGATTTCTATGCACGATTGAATGGTATAGTTGCTAAAAAATTCACACACCGTCTATAGCAACGTGGTTGCGTTGATCCGTTGAAGAACAGAGCCGTCTGAGTGCAGAGATCGAAGCATGAGGCTTCGTGGTGTTTTTGATCTGTTGAGAAACAGAGCCATTAGAGTACGGAGATAGGAGCGAAAGTTTCGTGGAGCGCGAGTGAATCTAGACTTTCAGACGTCGAGTGAAGAACAACAAATTATAGCGGTTGTAAGTTTTATTTTCATAGAGTCTGTACAAATTTTCTGATTCATAGTGCATCGATACCTGAGGGTATCCGTGATTTTTACTTGGAGTCTTTCCAAGATTTTTCACGTAAAAAATCTGTGTCTTCTCATGATTTAAATTTCTGTACTTGTATTCATATTTGATTGATTGATCTGTTTTTTAGAATTGAATTGAGAATTAAGGTTTGTGACTAATTAAAATTGAATTTCCGCTAAATAATTTTAATTAATCATAAAATCGACAAAAAGCCTATTCACTCTCCTTTACACTATTTTCACTATCGTCTAGGTAATTTCATGAACAATGGGGCTTATATTACAAAAATTAAATTTTTATATATTCAATAAGTTTGTTTATTTGTTTATTTTCTTTTTATTTTGGGGACACAAACAGAAAAATAAACCTTATCTGATACTTATATATATATATATATATATTATTGTAACGTCCCGTTAATTTTCCTAAATTTACGAGTGAAGTTTTCGCAATTATTTTTATTATTTTATTTAATTGCAAAAATGAGATTAGATGCTTTCATATATGCTATAAGTATGAGATTTAAAGTTTGGGATTTTTCGGAAATCAACTTCTATTTTATTTTAGCGTTTTCCCTATTTAACAACCCGGGAGTCTAGGAAAAGCAAATGGTAGAAGTAAGACCCCGAAGTGTCCGGTTTCGAAACCGAAAGTTGATTTTACTTCATTATACTAAATAAGGAATTTAGAAATTAGTTTCGTGATCTTTAAGCTTACGGTTATTTTTGGGAATTAATTTAAAGTGTAGGTGTTGGAGAGAGAAGCATGAAAATTTAACTAAGTGTTCTTCCTACTCAAATCTCTACCAATGACATATTAGTAAATTTAAGGGACATATAAAGGTAACTTAGACCAAATGAAAGAGTGAAAAGTCCATACTACCCTCCTCATTTCTTCTGTGCTTGTAAATGTCAAGGGACAAAAGAGGTCTTTTAGCTTGATATTTTGGAAGAGATATCTAAAATGGGTGATGTGTCATCTTCTCCTTCAATCCCACAACCTATTCTCTTCCATCTTCAATTCCATCCCTTGGATCATTAGGGTAAGTGTTGGAAATGTGCTTATATATATATATGGAAATGGGTCTTCACTTAAAGCATTTATCTTCCATTTCTCCACCAAACAAGTCACTAAAGACCCCTCTACAAACCCCATTCTTCAACCTCCTTCTCCACTCTCCTCTTCACTTCAATTTTTGATTTTTCATCACTTTTTGTTGAGATTTTGAGGAAGTCTTCAACTACCAACTTGTTCCTCATGACTTCGTTGTTTTATTGATGCCAAGAGTTGTAAGTAAAACTCTTTCTTTGTGAACTTTTCTTCTTAAATTCTCATTAACTTCATTTTTGGTGAATCTTGTGAATAATCTTGAAACTTTGCTTGTTTTTCTTGAAGATCTTGACAAATGAGCCTAGTTGAACTCATCTTGCACCAACTTGTGATTTGGAAGCTTCAATTGGTAAGTTGATTTGCTTTTGAGCTTTTTCCCTTTACAAACCCTAACTTATGGATTATTAATAATTCTCTAGACGTCTTTGAGAACTTGGTTTCATCTTTGATGATTTATATAAATGAAGCTTGTAAGAACATTTATTGTAATTGTTTATGTATGACATGTTCTAGACAATAACCATGTTGAGTGTTAGATAGGTCATTTTGGTTTCATCGACTTCTTCAAGGTTCGACAAAGGCGAAATCAAGCATTGAAGTAGTGAAAAATACAAGTGAAGCGCAAAAGTGAGCGTATTAAGGAAAACTGTCTCCCGAAGGGCGAAAACGAGATTTTACAAAGCCGTCACTTAAAGGAAAACATATCGTGGATTCAAGATGGTCATTTTGGCACAGTTACGGAGAAAAGTGGTTTTATCAAAAATGCCTACGAATAAGCCTACGCTTTCAGAAGCAAAAAGTGACCAGAAAGTGAAGTTCTACCCTGAAACCGTAGGTAAGATACGCTTAAAGCATAGCTGCGGCAGGAAATTTTATGTTCTATTGCAATGTCGATTTTATCCTTCTATGATGCGTTGACGACTCCTACACCTTGGTATAGGTGCAATACACATAATATACATCAGAGATTAGGATTTTGCTGAGTTGGATGTGAAATTACGAGAAAGGGAAAACTTAGGGTTTCTTTTAGTTATGGTCTATAAATACCAAGGTCTTCTTCATATGAGAGGTAACATTTGAGCCTTAGAGCCTTTGAGTCATTGACAGATCTCTGTAAGTTTTATATAGATTCATATTCTTCTATAGAGATAGTCCTAGAGAGAAAATATTATTGAGTTATTCTGTATCTTCTAGTTCTCTCTTGTGTTAGGGTTTATTCAATTGTACTTTTACATCGACAATCTTATGCATGATTGAATGACTTAAATTCTGAAAAATCTACACACCGTTGATTGCAACGTGGTTGCTTAGATCCGTTTGGGAATCAAAGTCGTCTGAGCGCGAAGATCGGAGCAGGAGGCTTCGTGGTTATTTGATTTGTTGAGAAACATATCCGTTTGGGAAACGAAGTCGTCTAAGTGTGGAGATCGGAGCAGGAGGCTTCGTGGTTATTTGATTTGTTGAGAAACATATCCGTTTGGGAAACGAAGTCGTCTAAGTGTGGAGATCGGAGCAGGAGGCTTCGTGGTTATTTGATCTGTTGAGAAACAGATCCATTTGGGAAATGAAGTCGTCTGAGTGTGGAGATCGGAGCAAGAGGCTTCGAGGTTATTTGATATGTTGAGAAACAGAACCGTCAACGTATGGAGCGAAGCGAGAGCTTCATGGAGCACGAGTGAATCTAGATTTTCAGACGTCAAGTGAAGAACAGCAGATTACATCGGTTGTAAGTACTGTTTTCTTAGAGTCTATAGAAATTCTCTGATTCATAGTGCATCAATACCTGAGTGTATCCATGATTTTTACTTGGAGTCTTTCCAAGGTTTTCCACGTAAAAATATCGTGTGTCTCTATTGCTTTATTTTCTGCACTTAGATTAATCTAAGCATGATTTATCTTGATAGAAAATTGGATTGAAATTGACTTTTCCGCAATTATTATTAATTTGTCAATAAATCCACAAAAAGCCTATTCTGTCACGCCTCGTTATTCCTGAGACTCCAATCCGGAGAATCAGCGAATCACGAGGTATGACGTGACGGAAAATGACCACTAGAATCAATAACAACAATGACATACATGGAATAAGAATGAAAACAAAGTATTCCATGCCACCTGAGTGATAGAAACTCAGTAATAAATTCTAACAAAAATCCGGCAGAGTTCCGTTTGTAAATGGAACATCCGGACAACCCAAAAATAACATAACAGAATAACCTGCCCATAACAACAGAAATAGAATCAATGGCGCGCAGCCCAACATTCCAGAAACCTACAAGGGCCGAGATAGTGGAAAGAAAACCACCCCTACCTCTACACAACCTTTTGTAAAACAAACTGAGCCACCAAGCTCGAATAAGAATACAGAAAATCATATGGTAGTGCCGAAATGATACAAAGGCACCCCGAAAATAATAAATACACAGACTGAAGATACAACACAAGGGAATCTGCCAACAGCCTGGCTCCCAAGAGAATAAAAGAATACACAAGTATGACTACGGAAGGAGGAACAAAACAACCGTCCCAAATCACTCGTATCGTCGCCACTGAATAAGCCGTGTTACATCCACCTGCAAACCTGTAACCTGTTGTGGGGGTGAGCAAAACCACGCGCTCACCATAATATCAAAACATCACACTCATAGCCGTCTAGAAAAGGTTAACCATCCCGTGTGCATGCATCTATCCTAGGCCACTCAATCGTCTCACATGGTACCCCGCCAATACGAGACCCCATCAATAACCTCATCACTAACCTCAAGTACACTACGGATATCATAAGAACTACAGATCAACGAAAATATAAACAACACATGTATATGTATATATATATATATAACGTCATGTAAATAACTAAGCCTGTCACCTAGGCCTATAGACAACCAATCTGAACCCCACTCTCATCTAGAGACACAACAAGGATTAACTATCTACCATACCGTGCACCTAGCACGTTGCTCAAGGTTCCTAGGAGGTAAATAGATCACTCACTTGGACTACCGAAAGTGAATAATCATAACCATGCCCACAACTCGATCATCGCCCATAACTAGCATCGCTATCAAATCATTCCTCGAGAGAAAGTCGCTCTCATATTTTCTATCTTTAATTCAGTTTTTCTACTTACAATAACCAGTGAACCAACCCATTCACTCGAAGAAACATAAAAAGGGAAGATACTATCCCCACACTGGATTCGGTAACCAACCATACTATCTCTAACTCACACTGCCTATCTAGGCACTAAAAGGGGTTATTGGAGTCATTTAGTCCCAAACAGATGTCATGGTCCTCGGATTTTAAAGAAAAATGCTGAACCCCGAAGGATTCAACTGGTTTTTAAGAAAAAGTTAGGACCCTATCAAATCTTATTTGGTTTCAACGTCTCCGAACCCAACCAAAACACCAGGAACCGCACTATGTGTGCGTAACTCCACATCACAAGTCCGGGCTCAAACCCAAGGAATAACTATACGAGAAGGCAGAACTACTAGAGTTCAAACCGATAACCATTTTAAAATCACTTTTAAACTTCTTTCAAATCTGGTCCTAAGACCTTTAACATTTTTTTAAAATTTATGAAAACAATCTTAAAAGAATTCTCAAACAAAACCGGGTACAAGAAGGAATCCTAGACAACAAGCTAGGAGAAACTTGGATTTCTCGACCTCTAACGATGTCGAGATCTCGGAAATAACATCGAGATCTCTAGAACAGGGGTAACCCGTGCCCTAATTCACCGATTTTACAAAACAATTTCAAATGATATTTTCTGAAATTTCTTTCAAAAGCGAATTTGCATTCGGTACTCCTGGTCCCAAGAATTTAAACATATTTTACAAAATAAGTTTCTGATTTCTGACTTTCAAAAATAGTTAAAGGGCACTAGGGTAATTAAAGAACACAATTTATAAAAATTCAAAAGCTTTAAGTTTTCAAAACTTTGAGAAAACCCTGGTTTGATCCCAAAGATCCAAACCATGACCCAGATTTCAAGGTACCGGAATAACTACGGTTTAATACTCAAAAATATTCCCACAAATGGGAGGAAAGAATAACAAGCTCACAAATATCAACAGTCGAAAAAGAGAGACGGCATGATTTATGAGCCTAGAGCAACCTTTGAATTTCTAAACTCCTCACACCACCGAAGTGGTCTAATAATCAACCTGTGGTAGTACCACTCACCAACCACGAAGGCCTATATGGCCGAACATTACAAACTCAACTAAGTCCCTGTAAAATGTTAATCAACGCAACTAGACACCCAACTCGGGGGAGGGGCAGTTAATTACCAAAACCTCTTTTCATTTATATCCACACTCAACTCAATTAAGTTTTAGTACATCTTTAACCAGCTCAACTAGAGCCCAACTCAAGGGGAACAGTTTCACCTGAAAGCCTATTTCCACTTATGTTCACGTAACCACTTGGAACACATGCCAATCGTGGCTCCACTAATCCAAATTTTAACATTGTTACATTTCCTTTCTTTTAAATATTTAAAGTCTTTAACTTTTATTCACATTGAGTTAATTTCCATCATTTTTAATGAATTTACAAATACCATCCCGATCACAGCCACTTAGCCGTAGCTCCCAAGGAAAAACATGTATTTTATTACAATACAGATACCATCTGCTCAATAACAGCAAATATCAACAGTATAAAAGATCAATAAATGATCATTTAAATGAATGAAAGCTCAATGTGAATGTTATGCAATGCCAATGCCAACAACACCCTATCTAACAAGGGACACCCGGGTATGATGTCGCCAAAGTAACACAACCACGAGGAATTTATCGACTCGTGAAAAATATACTGTGTTCGGATCACATCCTCCCACGCCTCCTTGATTCCCAGATTACTAGTCCGCCGGTAGCGAGAGACACCTCCTGGCCTGTTGTTGCGACGACCCGAAAGACTCACTCACACCAATGGTATATGAATGAGACATGAAACCACACCCAATGCAATATCAATGCTCATGGTGTATGAAATATGTATATCATGCCTCAACAGTGAGTCAATAATCGAAATATAACATTATCAATTGACAAATATATGTCTCACAATTCGTTTTTATACAACCAATCCACAATATATAATCATTTTCATTTTTAAAAGCATGTTTTATAATTCAATTATAGCAGCAAATCACGTGAATTTATCTCAAGATCATCCGGGTTCTCAATTTCCCAATATTAATAAATTCTTATAAGCTCGCATGCTTTTAATTTAATTCTCAGTAATTGTTTTCAAATTAGTCCACCTCAGGGACAATTTAATTCGCAATGTACTTCATTATATTTTACAATAAAAATAAACTAAAAAGGGAATTAAAATCGTATCTAAGTTTTTTCGTCCCTCGTTCTCGTGGATCCCCTAACTTATTTTTTTTAATTTCAATAAAATATAAATAACAGGGGAAAACTTATTAACCGGATCTACGTCCACATACACCTTCTAATTTAATTTCTCCGAAGTATTTCTATTTCCGACATCATTTAATCCAATTATGGGTAGTTTATAAATTTTATAAAATTCCTAGATTTTCGTCTATCACTGGGAATTTAATTAAATGTTTTTATTTACTCATAAACATGGAACAAAGATTTATTAACATTTTCTACGCACTATTAGTGAGTGTTAGATATGCAGATATATAAAAATATATATATGTAAATTCCCACCTATTTTATTCGCTTACAAACAATCCCGAACTGTCCCACCGTGAACAGTGTAGACGCCCGAATATAGAGCCCCGCCGACCAAAGTTGCCCGAAAATTATTTTGAATATACCGAAACGTCCGTCTCGACGACCTATGCGATTTATACAAAGCCCATTAGCAATTGGTTAATAATTTTGAATAAATCTAACGAAAACCAAACCAAAAAGTCATACCTATAATATGAAATTCCCGGCGAACCGCTTAACGGTTTCACATCAAAATCGGATATATCGTGTACGACATCGGGAGAAAGCTATCCTAAAAACTTTACGCCAAACGAAGCCCGAATCGGTACCGAGTTGACCCAACTCGGTCTGGCCGAACTCGCCACTGTTCGTCACGCGCCATCACGGCGCGAACCAGCGTCGCCACCACCAGCGATCTCCACATCACCGAGTGACCACCACCATCAAGCTCAACCATGGCTGCCTCTGAACTCTGGCGAACCCCAGCTCCATATCGCGTATCTAACGTAACCCCAACTCTCTCCCTCTGTATCGTCCACTGTAGCTCCGCTGTGAGCCACCACCGTTGCACATCGCCACCGTGACCCACCATCGTCGCCAAGCCCGGCAACCACAACCACCAGTCACGATTCTCTTCCAGTGACTCTCTCTCTCGTCCTGCGCGACCCCATGTCTCTCCCTTGCTCTCAATCAACGATGATAGAAAAGGGTGAAAAAGGAGAAATCGGTAGCCTGTTGAAGAGAAATTGGAGAAGACAAGGCAAGGGTTTTGTCGCGTGAGAGAGAAGCTGAAGTCGTCTCTTAACACCAGCCACACATCCATTATCCATATATACATATATATAATTTTCATTAATATATATAAATACCAATAATTATTATTACACATTTTAATTATTATGTAATAATAATAATAACCCAAAACTTATCACCCACTTTAAAATAATTAATTATAAAATATTGCGAGAAAATTCCCGGCCCGATGGCCCGTTACACCGTCAACCGAATAACCACCACAAAGAAGCGGTCTAAAATCATCCGCGTCGAGTGCAGAATGAACAAGATAACCATTTAACCTCAATTTATTAATAAATAATAATATATGGAATATTATCGAAAAATCCCTAAACGATGACATGCGTACCCCGAAAATCTACGGGACGCCTGATAATTACTACAATCCGAAATATATAATCCGAGGTGTAAAACCCGAACACCAAATCAACTCCCATCATTAATCAGCTCAAGCCCACGAACCAAACACTTCCTTAACAACTTTGATTTAAATCGCAACGCTGAATAAATAAAATAAACTGAAATAAATAGTCCGAGGTGTGAAACCCAACCACCGGAACATCGGGTACGTACAAGACTCACCGAATAACCACAAGCAATAAGGCACGAAAAGAATTCGATATAAACAAAAAAGCTAACGCAAATACCCCTAGGCACACAAGTCAAACTATACATAGGGGCACCCACATACAAACAGAAGGTACGTCAGTCAGACAAGGCACGTCAATCAAATGAAACACATATTAATCCCATTACAAGGGAAAACAAAACGTCGAACCCCTAACGCACTAAATGCCGAACTCGCACAGCAGAGTCGAAACCTTTAACGTCGGTCAACAAAACATACCGCCACCCAGTCGAAGCACTAAAAGTCGAGCGTCTAAACGAATCCACTTAGTCAATAACAATTCATGTCAACGTTTCACTAAGTCTGAAACACTACCGTCACGTCAAGTCCTGTAATCACCAACGATAGTCCACGAAGTACTCAAGGAGACAATCGTCCAGCCGCCCAGTCAGCTCCAAACGTTAAACGCGAAAAATTTATACATGAAATACCAAGAATAACCATGACGTCATGAACAAGTGACGTCACAACTGAAAATAAATCGAAAATAATTCCAGGAAATTGGGAAAATAACATGGGGTGTTACATATTTACCCCACTCTAGGCTATTTTCATTGATCGTCTAGGTAATTTCAAAGCTCTCTTGATCTCTATTCTCCAACTTTGTGTTGTTTCAAGCCTAAATTCACTTTGAAATCCTACCTTGTGAATTTATGGAAAATCTCTACTCATTTTTTTCTAAAAACTTGATTTATATTTCTTACTAAAGGAATTACTTTTGGCTCTATCCTTCATTAGTTTGATTGATGTTAATTTCTAGGAATCTCTTGATTCATTTTGAACTATAATCCATTTCAATCCTTTACACATAAATCTTTAAGAATGACCTTGGTTTCCAACTTTGATAATTCTTGGTGAATTCATATTCTTGAGCTCATTTCGTCTCATTTATTTGTATTTGGTAGCTTTGGGAAATTCTTGAGACTAGGTGCATTTTGTTGGAGACTTTTTGGATAGCTTTTGGAAATTCTTTTGTTTGTTTTCTCCTACGGGTTTATTCGGCATTGGATTTGAGGTAGGGGATTGACGATCCACTTTCTTTGTCGGTTATGTGGGTGCGTGCGTCATTGTATGTATACTTTTACATACTAGTTGGAGTCATAACATAGAAGCATGTTTAGGTTCCATTTTGTATACTTGGTGATGCAATATTACTTGATATACACTTGATGCTATAGTATGCTTTATAAATGAGAAGCATGTTCAATTTACATATTGAGTTGGATATATGATGTTGGTTTTGATGATATTGTTTGGCATTGGTTAACTGAGGCATATTACTTTAGCATGACACTAGTTGCATTGGTTATATATATTGAGTTGGATTGCACTGCCTCATGTTGACCCCATGATATTAACCTTTCGGATAGTCGTAACAACTGGCCAGGAGGTGTCTCCCGTGACCTGCGGACTAGTAAGCCGCTTAACAGGGGGCGTGTGAGGACTATTATTCCTTGCACTGGTTCCACGAAATTAATTCCGTGTGGTTTGTTTGATTATTCACGACGACACTTTATATTTGTTATCTCTAGTTGATAGAGTGTATTGCATTGGCATCCAATTCATATATTTATGCCATTGATATACTTGTTGTTATTAATGAGTACTTAATGATGATTATCATACTGAGTATGTTGGGGATTGCTTGTGGGAATGATTGGGGTCCTGAATTAGCAAATGTGCCATGTGGGACATTTGGACCAACCTAGGTTAGAAGCATGCACACGGGGTTGGGTTGTACCACTTGAACGACCGAGATTGAAGTGGGGACGCTTCTCCTACTGATCTAGTTGGAGCTCACCCCTTTATTTTAAAAACTTTCAGGTGGAGACCCCGCAAAGGATGGACTTTGGAAGGTCCACGTTGGTGATTGAAGTATTAAAGCCTTATGTGTATATTTTGAGTTATTTAGCGTACTTTCCTTCAAAAACATGATATATTTTGATACTTAAAGTTGGGCGTGTATCTATTCTTTTGGCAGGCTAAGGTGTTAGCCTTAATCATGAAAATATGTGTATTTTGAGACTTTGGAACACTTTACGTTTATTTTGCTAAATAATGTATATTTTGGAAATATTTACGTTTTATGAGTTTTCGAGCTTGTGTTCGGGATTTTCCAAGTGAAAGATGATATTGAGATGTGAATATATATATTAGGTGAGTTTTGACTCAAAAACTTGATTTTTGTACATTTTCCAAACTCATCCTTGCAAAAGTTTCAAAGAAAATGACGTTTTTCGGTCACCCCCGGGCCCCACATGTTAATTTTGAAAACTGAAGATATAGAACTCATTTTTATAATATTTGTGAATTTTAGGGACCGGAGGTGTCAAAAACGGATGTCGTTTGCGAAATTGAATTTTTTTAAAGTAGACTTTAAATTTGTATAGTCAGTAGCTTCAAGCTTTCACCAAATTGTTTCCAGGATTTTATCAACTTTCATTCTAACTTCAAAAATTCATATATCTCGTCTCGTTGATTCAAATTGAGTTCCGTTTGGTCCTATGACTTCTCCTATGTCAGGTTTAGATATTTGAAGTTTGAAATTACTATTTTACCATTGGACAAAGATATGATGTTGAAATGATATTTTAGTAAGCCGATTTGTTCATTTCGCTTTCTTTTCGACTTCAAAAGACTTTTATGACTTATTTCAAGTTTGAAATGACTATTTTACCCCTAATATTAGTTTGGAAACATATTTTACTAAAAAGTGGTCTAAGAAATTATATTTTTGGATTTTATTCACTTTTGGCGTCGCGTGTTGCTATTTTTGGACTCTGTTCGGGTTTACGAATGGCGGGGCATGACAATTATCTTCCTTTCTTGTACACTCTACGAAATGATTCATAAAGAAATAAAATAAAAATAATAACAAATAGAAAATGGTACATTTTTATAGTATTTTTTATGAAGGGTCCCAAAAATATATTTTGCACTTTAATCTCGCCTGGGCCCCAATTTTTTTTGCAATCTCAAGGTCGGCCCTGCTAACATTAGTAATAATTCTTCTTTCCAACTCTTCATTGTCGTAAATTTATGATCAATATGGTCGAAATCAAGTTGTAGCAAAGGTCAAGACGGAAAAGAACAAAAGATTTCCACTAAGATTACCTTACTCTAAAAATGTTGTTATGAAGATTAAGTTACAGACATATTTACAAAAGAACTTATGAGAGATAAATTTTCGTATATTCGAGAATTACTAGGAATCATAATATGTCATTAAGGGAAGTGTTAAAATTAGTGGCCTGTTTAGGTTACGTTTTTGTTATAGTGTGTTACGTATTATTTAGGTTACATATTCGTTATGTTAGGCAATTAGTATAGTGTTACGTATTATATTATATATGCCATTCAAGTTGGCAAGGGTTACTCATGTTGCCTATATATATCAGTGATGGGATGTAACTCATATTACAACAACATAACAGAGTGATGTGAAATTTTGATCAATGTAAATAAATAGATTAAACCCAAATCAAACTTAACTCGCAAGTATACGAATCGAATGTAGTAATGATAGGTATTGCAAGATCGTTCCCGCGAGGATTGGTTATGACAACTTAGTTACAAAAATTATTATTTAACTAATTCAACAAAAGACTGATGATTTTAGTAACACTAATATAAAGACAATAATACAAAAAGAATACCAAGGCTTTGATTCCACCACTAATCATCACAATTCCGATTTCCAAATGTAACTCATTAAATATTTGATTAATTTCCACTCATCTAAATAGTATGTACTATTAAATTCATAGATAGTATATCCGGGTTAGGGCATAGGTTCAATTCAAGAATTTATTATCTTGGCCAGAAATAATAAATAAATTATTGAAGGAAAAAAAAATCATAACCATTTATCCGTGGTCAGACATAAATAATCATAATTTATTTTCTTCATCTTAAATCATCACTAAAGATTAAACGTTCGTGATCAGACACAAGTAACCTATTTGCTAAAGGTCAAATACATTCAATTTTAGTCTTGGTTAAAGCACATAAACTCAAATGCATTAACATGCATTTAGATAATAAGAAGAATACTTTTTGAATCAGAATAATCAATACTTTTTACAATTAAAAATCATAGAATCGCAAATGACTAGGGCTTCCTCTCGGCCTTGGCCTATGGAATCGGCTATACATGAAAAATAAAACAAAAATGACCAAACCCGAAATCATAAGTGGAAGACGTCTTGAATTTCTCCATTGGTCGCACAAGTCTTCCCATTTTATTCCTTGATGGTCTATGGGTTTTCTATTTAGGAAAGTAAATAAGGGAATACAAACTTTCCACATTGTGTTTCCTAATTAATGGTGACTTGCAAGCCACTTTTGACGGATTTGGAGAATGAATTGGTAACTTTTGGCGAGAGAGAAGTTTCTTGGAAATCAAATCTTCTTTCCACAGCCTTTGATATCACCTAATTCGGAACTTTCCTTCACAATATATGATTTAATTACCAAAACTGATGCAGATTTTCGCGCAGAACTATGGGCCAGATTTGACATGCGTTTTTCATCCTCTAAACCTCTAAATTAAAGTTGACATATGAAATACCAATATGCTCCAAATTAAATCAGTTTTCCATAAACATAGAGCTTGAATAAATCCAATAAACGAACTGAAAGTTATGGCCCAAACATTAAGACATGGTCTAACAAGGTTTTGGGCTTGTTTAGTTGAATTTAACCAATTTTCTCCAAAAATCACCACTAACTACAAAAACATAAAAACAAAAATATTAATCAAAACAATTTATAATAAATGACTAACATGTATAATTTTAGAGGTTAATTATGTATGACTATGCACTTATCAAATACCCCCAAACTTATAGTTTGCTAGTCCTCAAGCAAAACTAAATCAAATTAACTATACATCTTTCACAGGCACTCTCAATTGCATTTAGCATATGCAACAAGCCTTTAAACCCCTAATGAACGAGTTATAGTCTCGTGAGGGTTTCCAATGATGATATCTACAAACATCTGAAAAACAAGTTTCAAAGCAATATACAACAACAATCACATATGTAACCTTGAATACCCAATTGTCATTAACTTGAAAAAATGTATTTTGATTAAGATTTTGAATCTTTAATCTATTTGAGATGTCAAACCCATATTGACAGTCTAAATTAAATTCAAGTTAAGTCTAGTTCACTTATCAAAATATAGTAGAATATCCAAATTGTTCATCATTGTTGTAAAGTGAACCAACAAAATACTAATTTAGAATCGGTCAAAACCTCATGACATAACTCTAAAATCTTAAAAATCATCAGTTTTCCATAATAAGACAAATCCACAAAATTAATCTTTCCTTTGAGTATGGTGGAAGGTGGTATCTAATGAGGTAATGTTTTTCCCTTTTTTATTCTTCTCTTCTTATTTTTTTCTTTTTCTTTTTGCCATAATTCCATAAGGAATTGTTTACCCAAGAGGAGCCTAATCTTAGACCTAATGCTTCTTGAGGCACTAGGGTCAAGTGATTCCCAACCTTAAGTCAATCCTTTGGAGTATTTTTTTTTTCTTCATTGGTATCCTTTTCCTTCCAACAAATTTCTGTCACCACGGGAGTCTTGATTTAATATAATTCTTGTCTACCAATTCTTTCTAAGACAATAGAACAACATCACTAAATTTCAAACCTGTTTTAAAAAGTATAAGCTGGTAGTGCTCGTGAAATAGTTTTCAAGGTTTCAATACAAGGGTCATCCACTACATACTAATAAGTTTAAAAGACTAAAAAATAAATTTCATTATGAATGGATTAAATGTTTTAGTCTCAAATACATGAATGATTCTCAAATCTTAGTTCTTTAAACGAATAAAGTTGACGACAATTCAATACTCAATGAAATAGAGAGATATGACATGCGAAGATCATTGATATTGCAAAAGGTTTGAAGCAAATTTTTTTTTAATATATGAAAAAAATGTAAATATACATGGAAGAAAAAATCCCCTTACCCTCAAACTTAAACAAAATATTGTCCTCAATATTTTAAAATTAAATTCACAAGAGCCACACTGAGAATTACCTTGGATGGCGATATTCTTTCCAATTTCTAACAAGAATGATGAAACATTAGATAACAAGAAATCATAAGAGAATATTATAAGAGTATATTCCAAAGAAGTATGCCACCCCCAAACTAAGACTATAGGCACCCAACAACAAATTTTTGTTTTTTAAACAATCAAAATAAAATAAAATAAATAAAAATTTAATAATAAATATATATATATATATATATACACAAGTGAAGAAAGTGTAATGTTAAAATTATTTCTAAGTTATTCTATTCTAAAGTTTGCATGTTAAATAGTTATTCTAACCTAAATAAAATAAAATAGAATAAATAAATAATATAAAAAACAAAGGTAAGAGCCACTTACCTGAATTGCAAAATTATACTATAACCCAATTTCAGAATGATCGACTTGTTTTAACACTTCACTTTTTTTCTTTCTATTTTATGCTATTTTTTTCATTTTCTTCAACTTTTGTTTTTCCTACAAAAAAAAAAATAAACAAATAAAGTTAAGGAAAATATGAAAATAAATAAATTGATACAAACTAAGAATTATGATAAACAATAACTTTCAAATCTAATTGCACAAACACAATCCCTGGCAACAGCGCCAAAAACTTGATATGAAATTTGGATCAACCTAAATAAAAAGATTAAACCTAAATCAAATTTAACTCGTAAGTATACGAATCAAATGTAGTAATGATATGTATTGCGAGATCGTTCCCATGAGGATTGGTTATGACAACTTAATTCCATAAATTATTATTTAACTATTTCAACAAAAGATTGATGATTTTAGTAACACTAATATAAATACAATAATACAAAAAGATTCTCAAGGCTTTGATTCCACCACTAATCATCACAATTTTGATTTCCAATTGTAACTCATTATATATCTGATTAATTACCACACATCTAAATAGTACGTACTATTAAATTCATAGATGGTCTATCCAGGTTAGGGCATAGGTTCAATTCAATAATTTATTATCTTGGAAAGTAATAATAAATAAATCATTGAAGGAAAATATAAATCATAACTATCTATCCGTGGTCAGGCATAAATAATCATAATTTATTGTCTTCATCTTAAATCGCCACTAAAGATTACATGTTCGTGGTCAGACACAAGTAACCTATATGCTAAAGGTCAAATACATTCAATTTTAGTCTTGATTAAAGCACATAAACTCAAATGTATTAACGTGCATTCAAATAATAAGAAGAAGACTTTTTCAATCAGAATTATCAACACTCTTCACAATTAAAAATCAAAGAATCACAAATTACTAGGGCTTCCTCTCGGCCTTGGCCGAAGGAATCAGCTATACAAGAAAAATAAAACAAAAATGACCAAACCCGATATCATAAGTGGAAGACGTATTGGATTTCTCCGTTGGTCGCACAAGTCTTCCCCTTTTGTTCCTTGACCGTCGATGTCTCCATTTGTGCCTCCCCATATGTTCTATATACATAAGACATACGGGTTTTCTATTTAGGAAAGTAAATAAGGGAATACAAACTTTCCACATTGTGTTTCCTAATTAATGGTGACTTGCAGCCCACTTTTGACGATTTGGAGAGTGAATTGGTAAATCTTTGTGAGAGAGACGTTTCTTGTAAATCAAGTCTTCTTTCCACAGCCTTTGATTTCCCCTCATTCGTAGCTTTCCTTCACAATATATGATTTAATTACTAAACCTAATGCATATTTTCGCGCAGAACTATGGGCCAGATTTGACATGCGTTTTTCGTCCTCTAAACCTCTGAATTAAGGTTAATATGTGAAATACCAATATGCTCCAAATTAAATCAGTTTTACAGAAACATGGAGCTTGAATAAATCCAATAAACGAACTGAAAGTTATGGTCCAAACATTAAGACGTGGTCTAACAAGGTTTTGGGCTTGTGTAGTTGGATTTAACCAATTTTCACCAAAAATCACCACTAACCTACAAAAACATTAAAACAAAAATATTAATCTAAATAAATTAAAATAAATGACTAACAAGTATAATTTTTGAGGTTAATTATGTATGAATTATGCACTTATCACAAAGACTAACACCAAATCAATAGATAATATTTTTCTCCTATACATAATAAGTTTATTATGGCATATGGGTTAACAACAAGAGGGCAACACTCGTATGTATGCTACCAACAAAGTGGTATTATGGAACAAGCTCCAAGAAAAGCCTTAGCGAGCTTCCAATATAGAAACTGAAACATCATTTATGGAACAAGCTCTGACAACAGATGCCGATGAGTTTAGACCATTATTAAATCTTTTAGAAATAAATGCAGGTTGTTTAGGAGGAGATAGATCGGATTCATTATTTTCGTTGTGCGAGTGCGGTAGGCGCGAGAGCCCCAAGTGTAGTCTCTAAAAGTTGTGCAAGTGCGACAAGAATATTCTAGCCCTAATCATAATAATGGTCTGATTTGGATTATACTTTAGTTTGATTTGGATGAAATTATTTTTTTTAGTTTAACAAATGTCCACTCAGGAGTATAACAATGTAAATCCCTATGGGTGCCTTAATTTACATTCAACGGATCCTTAAAGCACAGGATAGTCCAAAGTTTAAGCATTCTTTTATATCAACTAGAGTGGTATACCGACCACTCCCCAATTTCATACACCAACAAATACAAAAAGGGCCTACCTGGCCATTGCTACATATGTGTCTAAGTCCATGAAGAGTCATAACTATCCCTCCAAACAACCTAGAACTCAAGGTCAAACCTACGTCCCTATGCCACTTTCCTAGCCTAATGGAATCCGTTTATCATAAATAGCCCACGCCTACAAACCCGTGAATTAATCATCATCTAAGCTCCGATAAGGTGATAATCAACTCAACTAAGAACCGAACTCAGGGGGGAAAAGTTGCCAACAAGGCCTCTTTCTACTTAGTTCCACGTAACCACCTAGAACACATGTTAATCATAGCTCCATTAACCCTAGTTCCTATTATTATTACTCGTTTTACTTCCCAACTTAAAGTATTTAAGCCTTCGTTCACATTGAGTATTTTCCAGTATTTTCAAGGGATTTAACTATAAGCTTAATTACAATCGCAACCATTGCGCCGTAGCGCCCCAGGGAATAATATAAATTTCCAAAATATATCCAAGTCCAACAAGCTCAATATCCACAAGTAATAACAGTATGTAATCTTAACAGTTAATTATATGACAAATAAATACTCAATGTGAATGTTAAGGCAATGTCAATGCTCGTGACAATACAAATGCAATCCAAATGCAACCCTAGCTACATGAGGGTTAAATAGATAATAAGAAATCCCAAACCGTTCGCTTATAGGGGTAACAAGCCCGTAAAAGGAAGGGTGGGTGTCGCCATGGGTTACGGGGCCACTAGCCCATCACAAAACCCCGGGTTTGGACAAGTCCTCCCCTGCCATTTTAGATTCAGGAGGTACTATCTCCTTGGGACGTGAGAACACCCCCTAACCAGTTGTTGCAACTATCCGAACGGTCTATATATAAATGGTACAAAGGAGGCATGCAACTCACACCGAATCAATATATGAACACGGTGCTACAAAAATGCAAATATGCCTCTACATGGACCCAATGCTCAATGATATAGCATAAGTTTCCAATTTTCATTTAAAGCATGTTTTATTTTATTTTCATGCAATAATTCCTCAATTACTCAGTTCTTGCAACTTTAACATATCAACATGCTTACAATTAAATTACAGCAGCAAATCATGAATAATCCAGTACAAGGAGATCCAGTTTACACTTATATCAGTTCTCTATAATTTATGAGAAAAATAAAAGAGAACTAAAACAGCGTCTAAGTTTTCACGTATCTCATTTTCAAGTCTCCCCTAACCTGTTTTAATTTTCGTAAAACACCAGAACGAGGGGAACTAGCATCACATTCTAAGTTCAAGTCCAATTTTTCACAAATTCTACTAACCTACTTTCAATTCCAAGGGGTGCTAGGCCGCCTATTTCTAATCCAATTCAAGTAGGTTTTAATTCGTTTAATTTCTTGAGGGAATCACTATCCCCTACCTCGTTTCTAGCTCACCTATAGGCATTTTGTTTTCGAGTTAATAAAACTCCTAAGTATCATTTATAGCTATAAACGCAAAACATGTTATCATGTACACGCAATACACAACACTAGGAAAATTATAATTTCCTAAACATTTAAAACATGCTCGACAAATAAATAATAATAAAATATACGATTCCTATGCACCACGAGTGTGAGAGTTAGATATATAAATAAAATATTCTACCTCAATTTGCGTTCCCAAAACAACCCCGAAACGGGCCCACCGTGAATAGTATCAGTGCCCGAAAGTGGGACCCGTCGACTAAAGTTATCCAAAAAAATTTCTGCTCAGACTGAAAATGATCGTCTCAATGACCTATTCAATATAATCGAAACCCGTTAGCTATAGCTTAACGAAACAGAACAAATCTGAAGAAAACCAAATGAAAATTCGTATCTAAAAATCAGATTTCCCGACAAACCGTTCAACGGTTTCGCACCAAATTATATTATATCGTATACGGATCCAAGCAGCAGCTACCCTCCAATTTTCACGATGATCGAAGCTTGGCCAATCTTAAGCCATGAAGTTTGGCCGAATCGGGACTACTCCACTACTACTACCGCGCGCCGCCACCATGCCGTCGCCGACCCTCGTCGTCATCCTCCTCTCTCTGGAGAACTCAAACCCTAGGTTGAACCCTAGCCTAGTCGCACTTCAGGCCTTGCTTTAGCCGCGATCCTCCTACAAGCATCGCCAGCCACAACCGTCCCCACCAGGTCGTCGTTGCCTGTTCTCTCTCCGGTGAACCCCAGGTCGCGTCGCTGCTCCTCCACAGTAGGCGAAACACCTATAGTAAGTCACACCTCTGTGCACAACCACTTCCTCTCTCTTCCCCAACCTCTCTCTCTCTCTTGCCTGAGACGGTGAAGGAAAAAAACCAGCCACCGATCATCGAAGAGAAAGGTGAAGAAGTCGCTGCATTGGGGAGAAAAAGGAGAAAAAGTTGTACATCATCATTTCTCAGCCATAAACCACCGACATATACATATACATATATCACATATATATTTAAATAAAAATAAATATATATATACCCAATAAATACCCACACATATATATTCCCAATTAAACATATATATGAACAATAAATCCCGAGAATGTACCAGGAACCCCTAAATGAAATCACGCGTGCTAGAAAAATAAACGAGATGCCCAATAAAGAAAATAAACGGAGATAAATGATTCGGGGTACAAAACCTAACCACTGGAACACCGGGTAACTACAGAACCCTTTGAAACTCCTAAAATAAAGAAACTCTAAAAGTCAAACAAATAGGTTTAAGACTACGCGTCACGTAAGTATAAACATGGAGGAACAAACAAGGTAATGCAAATACCCCTAAGAACACAAGCCAAACAACTAAGGCACATAAATAATCGGAAAAGAAACAAACAAATAAAGTCACAACAACACACAGGGGCACGTATATACAAACACAGAGAAACGAGCAAAGGGAAAATAAATACTCCCAAGCAAACCACCCAAACAAAGCACGTACTAATCCCTTTACAAGGGAAACAAAAACGTCGAACCCCTAAAGCACTAAATGGCACAACCGAAACAACTGAATTGGAACCTTAAACGTCAGACATACAAAGCATATCACCATCCAGTCGAAGCACCAGACGCCAAAACGAATCCACTTAGTTGATAACAAGAACTCATATAAACGTTTCGTTTGGTCCGAAACACTAAACGTTACCGTCAAGCCACATAATCGCCAAAGAAAGTCCACGAAGTCATCAAAGAGAAATCACAAAGTCGTTCAGTCGAATCCAAACGTAAACACGAAAAATTTACACATGGAACACCAAGAATAACCAGGACGTAATGAACAAGTGACGTCACAACCAAAAATAAATCGGAAAGAATTTCAGGAAAAAGGAAAAAAAATACAGGGTGTTACATTTGCACTTAGAGCAGTTAGATGTCAAAACTACTTTCTTCCATGGTGACCTAAAGGAGGATATCTATATGGAGCAACAAAAAGGTTTCTCAGTGAAATGGAAAAAGTAGTTTGACGCGACA
Organism: Cornus suecica; assembly: GCA_963922005.1. NCBI lineage: Eukaryota > Viridiplantae > Streptophyta > Magnoliopsida > Cornales > Cornaceae > Cornus > Cornus suecica. Next base: position 48,071,936 of record OY998241.1, on the reverse strand, counting down.
AAGGTTGCAATGCAAACTCAGACGCGACAGTGGTTATAAAATAGAGAGGCCAGACGTAATAGAGGTCGCAGGGTCTGCAAAAGGCTAGATTTTGCTCATGCAGTGGGAGCTATGATCAGGTTCATGCCTAATCCCAAGAATAAACACTGGGAGTTAGTGAAGTGGATATTGAGATATCTACAAGAGTTGAGATTCAAGTAAGAGGATAGAATGAATCCAACCATCATGTTGACCAAAGTGGTGATAACAGAGAAATTGTTATGCTCAACTTCAGTGGGTCTTCAAGCCTAAAGACATAAATGAGCGCACCGTAATACACTGATCATTGATGGAGTTGATTGCTGGATAAAAACTCGTCAAGTGGGAGATTGTTGGAGTATGACTCCTTTTCTTGCAGGGAAAGTAAACTCGGGCAACAAGTATCCCTATTTGTCTAAGATATCATCTAGAAAACTCCCAATTAGAATTGATTTTGGTATACTAATTGGCTTGTTCACCATTCAACCTCTCCTATAAATACGGGTCTGACCTATTGTATTGTGTACACAGAAAAGAGAGAGAGAAAGGATAAAAATACAGATTAGTATTTTTCTTGGTGTGAGTGAAACACCGGGTGAGTGATACACGTGTAAGTGAAATAATGTGTTAGTTGTTGATCTGCTGATCATCATATTGTAATCTTTTCATTTATAGTGATTATTTGTGCTCTTTTTGGACTTAGACTGATTTGGACGAACCACGTATAAATCTCTGTGTCGGTGTGTGTGTATGTGTGATTTTGTTTCCAATTATTTGTGCGTGTCTTTCGGTTCGGTCTTGGGCGGGTATAAAAACCCTAATAGGTAGAGCATTCAAAGATGGGTTTGTAGTTAAGCGAGATGAAATGTGAGTCCCATCATATGTAAGGATTCACACACTTTAAATTATTAACGTAGAAACATTATTAAAAAAAAACCCTTCATATTCGTATTGTCGTAAAAATATATTGTAGTATGAGTACGGAAGTCACGAGACCCCTAAGTGTAATCTCGTGAAAATTATTGTTTTCGTTGTGCTAGTGCGGTAGGCGCGAGAGCCCCAAGTGTAGTCTCTAAAAGTTGTGCAAGTGCGACAAGAATATTCTAGCTCTAATCAGAATAATGGTTTGATATGGATTATACTTTAGTTTGATTTGGATGAATTGTTTTTTTAGTATATAGTAATAATAAGTGAAATATAAAATCTTGGGACCCTAAATTGTTAAATTGTATTACAATTAGTTTATAAACAAATTAGTTTTTTTTGGACCTATTGTAAAATAATTTATATATATATATAAAATAAAATTTAGGTCTTAAATTGTGTAATTACAATAGGCATTGTTTTGAATTTGCCGATAAAACTAATTCTTGTTTTAAGGCCTATAAGATTACCATTTCTTTTTCAAAATAAATATATAAAAAAATACAAAAAATCAAATTTTGGGGCCCTCCCTGGGGCGGGGCCCTAGGCGACCGCCTAGCTCGCCTTGCCCTGAACATTTGGATTAGCACTCTTAGGGACCAAAGTAATGATAGTGGAGTTGATCTCACTAAGAAGGACTTAATAGTAGTAGTGACTTAACTCCCAACAATATTCCAAGACTGTTTAAAAAGGTAAGCATTATACCCATCAGTTTCAGGGGCCTTGTCATCCATAAGGGAAAAGAATGTGGTTCTAATCTCATCATTAGTCACAGGTTTTTTATTTGCAAAATATTTTGTTAAATAGGTATTTTTTTTGGTGCCAGATTTGGAACAAAATTTATAGAGTATTTGGACAGATAGTAGAGAATGGGTATTCCATTCATTTTGATCACGACTATTGAAAAAATTATGATAAATATGGTCGAATTCAAATTGTAGCAAACGTACAAGATGGAAAAGAACGAAAGATATTTATCATAAGCACTTATGAGAGACAAATTCCCGTATCTTCGAGAATTGCTGGAAATCATAATATGTCATTAAGAGAAGTCTTAAATTGTTATGGCGTGTTATGTATTATTTAGATTATGTTATGTAATTAGTAAAGTGTTACGTATTATATATATCAGTGATGGGATGTAACTCACATTACAACAACATAACACAGACTAACACAAAATCAATAGGTAATATTTTTTTCCTATATGTACGTAATACGTTTATTATGGCATATGGGTTAATAACAACAGGGTAACACTCGTATGAATGCTGCAAACAGAGTGGTATTATGGAACAAGCTCCAACAAAAGCCTTAGCGAGCTTCCAATATAGAAACTGAAACATCATTTATGGAACAAGTTCCGGCAGCAGATGGCGATGAGTCTAGATCATTATTAAATCTTTTAGAAATAAATGCAGCTTGTTTAGGAGGAGGCAGATTGGATTCATTGCACAACATCATAACAACTTCTGACATGGTTGGCCGATCATTGGCATGTTCTTGCACGCACAAAAGCGCTATGTGAATGCATCTCAGAACTTGATGAGTTCCATACGATGAATCCACTATAGCCAAAGCTTCTCCTTTCCCCCAAAGGTTCCAAACCTGAAAGAGATTAAAGTATTATCTTTGGAAATGAATCAAACAACAATATATATATATATATATATATACCAATCAACTATCCAATTCTTAATAAACACAATTACTGTCATTTCTGTTTTAAAACTAATTTAATCATCTTATTATATGTCCTTCTAAAAACTATCACAAAATTTTACTTACATGGGCAATTAAATTCAGATAGTTCTTTTGATAATAGCTGTTGTTTTTCCTGCCACAAATGATCTCTAATATTAGAACTCCAAAACTGAAAACATCAGATTTTATTGAAAATAATCCTTCCATTGCATACTCAGGTGACATGTAACCACTGCAGACATAACATATGAAAGATTTTGTTAGTGAGCATAATGTTTTATTCTTGACATTGTAATAATCATAACATAAATGGATGTAATACTCACTATGTTCCAACTACTCTATTGGTATTTGCTTCAGTTTGATCCCCTCCGAAAATTTTAGCCATTCCAAAATCTGATATTTTTGGCTTCATAGCATCATCTAGCAAAACGTTACTGGCTTTTAGATCCCTGTGGATTATTCGTAATCTTGATTCGTGATGAAGATATAACATTCCTCGAGCGATTCCTAAGATGATATCAAATATTTTTTCCCACCCCATTGATGACCTTTTAGATTTATCTGATTACAAGAGAAAAAAAATGCCAAAACATGCGTCATAAATCTAGAATTAATAAGATATCAGAGAACACTGGAAAGTAATTTGTATAAAAAAAGGCCATACGTACCGAAGATGAAAGAGTCCAAGCTTTTGTTTGGCAAATATTCATAGACTAACATTTTTTCCTCCTGTTGAATGCAGCATCCTAAGAGCCTAACGAGATTTCTGTGCTGGAGTTTGGAAATCATAGTGACTTCATTCATAAATTCTTTCATGCCTTGTCCAGAATTTTTGGACAATCTTTTCACTGCTATTTCTTGTCCAGCGAATAGCCGACCCTGAATAATAAAAAAGGATGAATTAATCTATTTTTCAGAAATTGACACTGTGGGCAAGTCCACTCATAGTTCATGCCAGCCTAAATGTAGTGTTGTAGTCGTGATTTTGATTATAACACTTCAAAGACACTATTCTATTTTTTAAATGTTCAAAAAAGTATAAATTTTAAATTTCATGATAACGGATTTAGTATTTATTTATCTGTCCTAATCCATAAGGCTTGGTTTGGATTGAGAGAATTCGAAGGATAAGAAAGGAAATGATAGGGATTTTCATATTTGATTTGTTAATGAGGAGAAAAAATAAAAAATAAAATATTTGAAGTAGGGATGGCAATTTGGCTCACCCGGATGGTTAACCGAACCGCCCCGTCCCGTTTATAGCAGTTTTGGGTGTCCTGTTTATATTATTTGGGCGGGGATGGGGTTGAGGAGAAAAACCCGCCCCATTTAGATATATATATTATACTATATCTTATATAGTAAATAAAAAATAAAAGAACTTTATACTCTTATTTTTGTAGTTCTTCTCCTTAGTCGCTCAACCAAAACTTCTCTTTGGAAGAATGTATTCTAATTTTGATTGTTTAATTTGAATTTAATGTTTTAAGCATATTATTTTTCCAAATTGTTTAATTTAAATTGTCGTACTTTTAAAAAAAATTAACTATTAATGGGTATCCGCGGGTTCTAAAAAACCAATGGGGATGGGGACGAGAACGGGGTGGCCTCCCACTCCGTTTAGCCGATTTTGGGTGGGGACGGGGCGAGGTTGCGGGGGCGGACGAGGGTACACCCGCCCAAAACCGCATCGGTTGGATAGCTTATCCCTTCAAATATCTTAATTGATATCCTCTTAAAATGAGAAGATTTGGAGAGAAATTATAGCACTTAAATCATACTTTTATAATGCCAAATATAACCTTATTATTTTTAGAAGAAAAACTTAAAAACATTTTGTTATTAGGATATAATAGTAATTTGGTTAAAAATGTTTCTTTTCTTTTCTCTCCTTCCTTATCTAAACGAAAATACTTTCGTTTCTTTTCTTTTCTTTCATAATTATCCAAACATGAATTTTAGACATTACTATCTTTTCTTTTCTCTATAACTAATGTTATCCTTTCTTTTATTCTCTCTCTAATTAATCCAAACGAAGCCTAAGTGATTATAACTAGAACTGCAATTTTTCAAAAATGGTTGCACATATAAGATTATAAAATCAAGTATAATCAATCAACTTACCGAAAAAAAAAAGAATAATCAATCAACAGAAACAAAAAATTGCTAAAATGAACCTGGAGAATGAAGACGTTAATATTTTTATTGAGTTGTAAGGAGAGAAAAAAAAAGTGTCTTTTGATTTAGAATACCTAAAACTAAACCATTTTTGAAATATCTACCTGTTGCTGAATCCTAAAATTAAGAGTAGTCTATGCATAAAAAAGTCCATATATGAATTAAATTATAATTTCAAAACTTCTATGGATAGAGAAGAAATTACAGTTTCACTCAACACATGCTTATGGTTATCAGATATATGTCTTTGTACATCTATACCATTCTCACCCATTATTAATTAAAAAACACCCAATAAAAAATAATTTTACGGACAGAATTAAAAATATGGACAATGGAGTTAGTATAACATAATGATATAATTAAATTGTTTGGTAAAAAAACTATGTAAAAAGTGAAGAAACGTATCAATCAGTACAAAATTAGTTGTTATAATAAGAACTAAAATTTAAGATACTATTGTTCGCTACGAGAAAATAATCATCACCGGCCGAATAGCAGGACCGATAATATTCTTTTTCTCCGTAGGAAAAATAATCATCGGTCGAGTAGTAGGGCCGATAATATTATTCGTATCCGTAGGGTGCGGACGTGCCAGAACCGGTGACGGAGTTCAACCGGTTCAAAAGGAACGATTCTTCGTCTCCTTTGAACATGTGGAATAGAATCAAGCGCTTTACGAGAAAGAGAACTCAACTCTCGTGAAGGGTTCTGATTGCCTCAACAAAGAGGACTTTTGGGTAACCGAAAGAAATATAAGAAGAGAGATTGAAAATAATTGAAATGTGTGATTGCAAATAATTTAAAGGACTGAGAATTGAAATTGTATTGAAAGTACGGATTTGCAAGAAAGTAAATTGGTATTGAAAGTACAGGTTGCATGTAATGTAAAAGAAACGATTAAAATAAAATAGAATGAAAAACTGTTATTGTAGCAGGGACAATTTTGTGATGGTCGTGGACCCCTAAAATAGAAGTCTATGTATATTATTTATAACCTAAACTAGAAATAAATAAATAAAAGATAAAAACAACCTAAATTCTAATCATATCTAAACACTATCATCAACTCAACTACATCTCTTTTCCAAAAATGTCCAATATTTCACAAACTTTGTAATCTTCTAGTCTTGATAGAAAAGGTTACTTCATGATCTGGCCCATTTTCAACCCATCTTCTAACCCATTTTCGCAGCCCAATTTCAGCCCAACTTCTAGCCCATTTTCCTAGCCCATTTCTGGTCCAACTTCTAGCCCAACTTCTTGCCCATTTTCGCAGCCCATTTCTGGCCCAAATTTAGCCCAACTTCTAGCCTAGTTCTGGCCCATTTCGCAGCCCAGTTCTGGCCCAATTCGCCTAGCTTTATGGCCCATTTTCGGAGCCCAGTTTTGGTTCATTTTTCTGCCCAATTTTGGTCGTACAACCATGCTCGAACATTCGCTAAGTGCGAACGTTCGCACTTTATGCACAGGTCGTCAATTGTCTTTCCCAACATGGCGAACGTTCGCAAATTGTGAACATTCACAATTTATTCACGGGACGTTTTGTACTTCTAGTAGAGCGAATTCGCATTTTTGTGAACCTTCGTAATTCCTTATTGTTGGCTCATTTAGGGAGTCAACAACTATTCTCACGAGAAAGTATCTTGTGTTTTATCCCAGAAACATTTTGGAGAAAAGTAATGAGTTGAAAGAATCCAAATGTTCTGCAAAAAATTTCTTTAATGCATGCTAACCGAATTCATAAAACTTTAGAAGTTTATATTTCAAGTTGCTTTTCCTTTCCAGTTATTTTATGCTAATCAAAGGAACTCTTAAGAAAATAAAGAAGGAAAACGAAAAATTAAATATCATATTATCAAAAAAGGGAAGATGTTTTAATGAGTAAGGACTCTCTTTTCTTTTTCTTAAAACAAGTGCAGTGTACAAGTAGTAGGAAAGGAAAGCGCCAAAATTGCATATCTAATTAAAATATTGTCTGCATCAAATTTCATATTGCAACATTCCCGTGCATATTAGAAAGAAAAAACCTAAGATCTTGCATTCAATTTTACATATTCAACTATACGTACTCTCAATTTTCCATTCGTTGTCATTTTGTAGTACTAGGCCCTTATATGGAAGGTAAGAGCATCCGGTACCGTTGGACTATTTTGGCATGCCAAAATTTAAGATTTAGCAAGCACGTCACCTCAATAGACTTTAAAATGTAGTTAGTCTTAAGCCATGTTTGACATAGTTTTTGCTTCTAGCTTTCCGTAAAAGAAAAAGAGCAGCAAAAACTATTTTGAGAATGTGGTATTCCCAGCTTCTTTAAAACGCTCTTACAAAACTCAGAAACTCTCTTAAATTTTTTGTCAAATACCGTTCAAAACAGTTCTTTCCTCCAAAAAGCCAAAACAAATGTTTGAAAAGTTAATTCAAACAGGACCTTAGTATAGTGCTTGTTGAATAGTCATTAAAGAGACAAAAGTTTGGTGGGATTTCTAATCAATACATATATACATTACAATTGGAAAAAAAAAAAGTTGCACTTAAAAAAGGAAATTTCAAAATAATTTATTCGCTAAAACAATTGTTACATTTGGCTACTTCTTTAGGCAGCACCTATGTGAGAAAGTGATGCATCATGAAATTTTCACCCTCCACATAAACTTACATCGGACGTCGAGCAATGTAAGCAGTTTTATGTTTTATTATTATTATTATTTTTGGGAGAAATCAGCTTAAAGTATTCAAGAAGATGAACCATGCACAAAGCTACAAAAGAATGGCCCGGGTATCCTTCATCAAGCCTACCCCACACCCATCAAATTAAGAATCAAAAACTAGAAAAAGCCACCCTCTTACAACGATTGAGGCTTCTCCTACGTAGCTCAAGTCTACTCCAAAAATAAAAGTGAGAAACCCTAGCAGGATTAGCATACAATTGTTTACTAGAAACCCCTAAGAAGCATAACCACTAACAGAACAAAAGACTGGAGGCCATAAGAGCAAAAAGAAAATGAGATAGGGAGCCTCCAAGCCTGGTCATCATCTTTATTCTGAGTAGAAGAGGGCACTTTTTGCAAAGAGTAGGCCCTAAACTTCACTGTGCCTATACACTCAGAAGTCTATCCTGAGTGTACAACCTGTTGTGAACTGCCGTCCATAGAATGAATTAATGCCTGAAGATTGCACTTTTGAACCAAACACATGGGGACCAAAAAAAAAAAAAAAACTTCCTTTTCTCTTCCTAAGCTTATCCAAAGTAGGGGCAATGCTAAATGTAGAAGAGGGCTTCCAAATTAGCTGATCATGCTCATGAGGAAAGGCTCTGGGAATAAGAGTAGTGACATCCAAGATAAGGGATATGGAAATGGAGCTTGGCCAGTTCTAAGGAGATCCAAAAATTATAGAGCTAACTTTGGCTCTACTCCCTAGACCAAAGATGTGGATGATATCCTCCCCAAAGATTTCAATGATACGTTTGTCAAAGAGCTAAGGGTCATGCCACAAAAACACCTTAGAGCCATTGCCAATTTGGAATCTAAACATGCCTTCAAATTTTCCTCTGAGGCTTAAGAGTTTCTTCCATGCCTAGGATGCTATTATTTGAGATCTTTAGCTACTAAAAACTCTTGTTTTTGAAGAAGTAATAGTGAGCCCACTTTAACTAGAGAGAGTTGGAGCCAGGATATAGCAACTTCCAAATATGCTTTGACATTGCAACATTATTCCAAGCTCTCTGGTTTTTTATGCCAAGCCCTCCCTCCTCTTTTGGGAGACAGAAGTATTCTCAACTTATCTTCTCTCCTCCTTGAGCTAAATTTGTGTTCTTCCAAAATAACCTCCTCATGATGCCTTAGATGAACTTCATAAGATTTTTGGGGGGGACAAAAGCGGAAGCCCAATATATCTGTATGGAAAATAGTACTGATTGAATCAATTGGAGCCTCCCAGCAAAGGAGAGCGACATGCAACTCCAATAATGGACCCTTCTAGTGATTCTTTAGATCAGATCAGTGCAATCTTCAAACCTTAGCTTGGTATAAATGAGTGGAACACCAAGGTATCTAACTGGCAATTCCCCAATGCCGAAGGAGGTGAGGTTGATGATCTCATTCCTAGTACCAAGAGGAGTGCCTCCCATGAATAAAGAGATTTTGGAAGTATTAGGAATTAAGCCTGAGATAGAGCTAAAGAGATTCAATTTCCTCAAAATGGATTCAACAGATTTAGAGTCCCCATTGCAGAACATCAATAGGTCATCTGCAAACTTTAGATGATTGATGATTGAGTTTCAGCTTGCCACATCTCCAGTGAAATTTGAAATCCCTATTATCTCTAAGTTGGGTAAGCATTCCTGAAAGAATCTCCATTACCATCACAAAAAGGTAAGGGGACATTCGGTTCCCTTGTCTCAAACCTCTTTCACTCCCAAAGTAAACTTCATGACTTCCATTAATACTAACAGATAATCTAGAGGATCTTAAGCAAGACATAATTAACTTTCTTAGATACTCAGGGACACCAAAACCATGCAAGACAGATTCAAGGAATTCCCAAGAAAGAGTGTCAAAAGTCTTCCTCAAAACAATCTTCATTGCAATTCTACTAGGTCTCTTATCTTTGTGGTAGTGTGGCATCACCTCTTGAGAAAAGAGGACATTGTCCACTATATTCTTTCTTGGGATGAAAGCATCCTAGTTGGAACTCATGCACTCATAAAGAACTGGAGTGAGTTTATTGGCAATATTATCTCAATGCATTTGTAGAGGACATTGCAGATAAATATAGGATTGTAATCTTCAACTTTAGAAGGATTCCCCAATTTAGGCACCAGAGTAATAGGAAACATTAACCTCTTTAAGCATTAGACATGTTTCAAAGAAGTATTAGTAGCATCACCTCCAATAACTAGTCAATTAGCTTGAAAAAAAAAACTGAGTTAAGGCCATCAGGACCTGGGCTGTTATCATCCTTCATGTAGTGGATGTATAGCTGATCTCATCAAGAGGTACTAGTCGTTCCATCCAAACCTTCTGAGCTGAAAAGAAGGGGCTTTTGATGAAGTGGCTTAAGCTAGGAGGATGAGAACCATGATGGGCAGTCTACTTAGTGAACATTAATGTAAACTAACCCATCATTGGATTCCTAATGTCTTTCTGGTCTCTCACAAAATTATCATCCCCTATTCGAAATAGAATTTATAGAATTTGAGGCTCTTCTATACTTGGCTATTCTGTGGAAGTAGGAGGTCTTTTGGACCACAAGCTTGAGCCACTGAATTCTAGACTGTTGTCTATATATGCTCTCCTCAGTCTTAATAAATTAGAAGAATTGTAAAATACATTCATCAGCACATCTAATCAAAGAATGGCTCATGGGATCAACATCAATAAGAAATTGAAGATTCATCACTTTCCTTATGGTTTGTGCACTTATTTGTCAAGCTTGTCAAAGTGACCAGTATTGAGCATTTTAAGCCCTTCTTTAGTGAGCTTAAGTCTTTCCAAGAATCTGTACATTTTCGTCCCCCTGACATGACAATTCCAAGAATTATGAATAATGGGGAAGAAGCCTTAATGCCTAGCAAGGAAATTGTTGAATCTAAAAGGATTTTTAGCTTTGATAGGGCCTAGGGGAGAAATTATGTGGTGAATAATGGCATGATCAAAGAAGTATTGGGTGATAAGTGCACAAAATAGAGTAATTTATCTAGCATAATGTCCTAATATATATATATTTTTATTTCATGCAGGGGTTGATTTACAAAAGAAAAGAAAAAGAAAGCAAGAAGGAGGAAAATGAAGAAAAAAAGAAAATGGTGGGGGAGAATGTAATAACTACATATATATATATATATATATATATATATATATGTGTGTGAGTGTGTACGTGTGTATATGTGTGTAAGTGGGTAGAGGAATATTAAATAAGGTAAGAGAAAAAGAGAGATAAATTGTTGTTGAGATAAGTGGTTGAGAGAGTAGGTAACATTTAATGTAGAATTAAATGCATCAGTTGCATTATGCCTATATATAGAGGCCATGTAGAAGGAGTGTGGGGAGTTGAGGAATGAGAGCTTAGAATACTTTTGTACCATTTTCATATTTTCTGTAATTTTTGTTCTATCAATGGAATTTTATTCTATTACCTTGTTTCATTTTTTTATCAACATGCTAGCTTAAAACTCTTCTCAAGGGGGTGATGAAGCCATCATGGGTAAGATATAAATAATTTTTATTTTATTTCGTATTGTTTAATTCTCGTCCCGAGAGTATTCATTTTATGAATCTCAATGAACAAAAACCTTACAATAGAGGTTGGACACTAAAAAATAGAAGGAGGATTTTCCGTGATTACCAATTAATGGAAATACGGGGAATGCCTACTACTATTTACATTTTATTTAAACCAAAACATTAGAGGGAGGATTCTTCGTGATTACTAATTAATGGAAATACGGGGAATGCCTACCAATATCTATGTTTATGTTTAATAGGTTGGAGGAGAATTTGCAATAGAAATATATAATATTATTTGTATAGACCCGGGTGGTGGATTCTTTTCCCTTGAGATTTTTTTCCACCATTTGATAATTTTATCTAGTTATTTTAGTTTACTATTAAAAAATTCAAGAGTTGTTTTAAGTAATTTTCTTTTTATCTCGAAAAGTAAAGTTTTGGATCCTTGTCTCAAAACGAGTTCCAAGTTGAGAGTGGTTCGACCCTACTTATTGCTATACTATTTTAAGTAAAGTATTAGTAGGTATAAATTCTTGTTGATCGGGGTGTGGTGAAACAACGACACAATATCATTAAATCTCAACCCGTCATTGGGCACCAAAGTGAACCTTATAGTTAGAATAGGAGACAATCCATGTGTTATCAGCAATGCATCTATCTAATCTCCTAAAATTCTGGCCATTGTTCCAACAGTACTTCAAATTACCAGAGTATCCATGTTCATGTAGACGTGCACTATCAAGGAATTGGCCACACTTTTGCATAATTCGAGTCCATATGATAGACCCTCCAAGTCTCTCATCTCTGTGTCGTATGGCATTAAAAATATCCCTATACACACCAGGGCTCACTTGACCATTAGAAAGCTTTCATCATGAGATCATTCCAAAGATGCCTTCTTTAAATGGCATCATTTTCACCATATTTAAAATTGCAAAAGAAACTGAAGCCAACATCTTTCTTAACTACCTTACAATGAATAACATGGTTAGAGATACCCAAATGAGTAACATCCCAAATTACAGAATTCCAACATACCTAAATTCTCCTCAACATCAACAGTGGTTTTGCCCTTTTTCTTTAGAATAAAACATTGTTGCTTAGACATACCTTGCTTGATTGAATCACTATTTCGGGTGCCATAAAACATTGTTGCTTAGACAAATGCGAGTGAAACTCAATCTTTTCTTATCCCCTGTTAAGCTATCAACATATAAAGGGTGTTCTATCATGTTGGTAAGGTAACTCAGACCTTCTTCATTATAGTATTCTAGGGGTATGTTAGACAGTTTAATCCACAAGGGGACCCTTTTGATATCCTTTTTTGACAGAGACATTCCCCCTATTCCATTTGTTGAGAACCATTAAATGACTAGCAAAATGACATGGGCCACCCTCAAGGACCGAGTCGCTACCTTGTTCATTCTGAAACTTGAAGTAAAAGAAACCTCTATCTGTCCCATAAACTCCATCCAGGCCTTATTGGGTTCAGAGCTTTTTTGCAATCGCTTCTACCGTAAGAAAATGGGAATTTTTTTTATCGAGGAAGTAACCAACTAAGTAGTTTTCCCACTCAGTTCCACCGTTGACAGCTATCTCCTTTGGAGGTGAAATAATCATAGATGAGTCATGAGGTGGAGGGTGGTATTACAGGCGCATACGCACTCTCTGGTTACCTTTGTCGAGCAAGCTAGCCCATGGGACACTAGTCTAAGAACACTTGTTAACATTGTTTGTTTTTGGCATGATCTAGACAATAACCATGTTGAGTGGATTGTAAGATCAGGTAGGTTTAATAGTCATCGATAAGTTTCTTCAAATTCAAATCAAGCTTAAAGTAGTTATGAATATAAGAGAAGAAGAGAAGTGCAAAAAAAGGCTTTTTGAGCCAGAAATGCATTATGGAGGGCAAAACGGATATTTTAAAAGCCATAAACTATGGGAAACATGTTGTACGAATGAAAGGGGTCCAAAAGGAGGAAGAAAAGGGAAAAAGTAATTTTTATGATTTTTCCTACGCTTACACATATAGTAGCTAAAAATGACTAGAAAGTTCAAGTTGGCACAGACCTACACAGACGCCGAGGAAGATGGTAACGCATATGAGCAGCTTGACCTATGTATATGCGTACGTACCTCTACGCATCGTAGAGGTATGCGCAAGCCATAGACCTGTAATGTGAGTTTTGTTACATATATACTTGTTTTAACCTATCATGACTTGGGTTACAGTCGAACATATCCTAGACCATGTATAAATGATATTTATACAAAAATTGGGTAGATTCACTCCAAATTACAAGAGGAATACACAAGGGAATAATCCTAGTACAAGAAGGAAACAAGTTTACTCAAAATAGGATTCATTTCTCTATAAATAAGAGGATTCTCTACAGATTTTTCATGTGGCTTTTGTGAGATCTCTGGCTTACTTTCATATATCAGATCCGTCTACAGAGAAAGAGAAAAAGAGATCGCTTGATCATTCTATATCAATGGTTTCTCTAGTTTTTTACAGGTATTCAATTGTGCTTCAACGTTTGACATCTTTATGCACAATTCAATGATCCAGTTGTTGTAAAACCATCACACCACCTTGTGAAATGTGGTTACATCGATCCATTGAGAAATAGAACCGTCAGAGTACGGAGATTGGAGCAGGAGGCTTCGTGGTTATTTGATCCGTTGAAAAGCGGAGCCATCAGAGTACGGAGATCGGAGCAAGAGCTTCGTGGTAGTATGAGTAATTCAAGACTTTTAGACTTCGAGTGAAAAAGTCAAATCAGAGTTATTTGTAAGTCCTAACTTCATGGAGTCTGTAAAGTTCTTTGATTCATAGTGCATCGATACCCGAGTATATCCGTGGTTTTTACTTGGAACGTTTTCAAGATTTTCCACATAAAAATATCGTGTGTCATCTCTCACTACATCTTTCGCACTTATATTGATCTTTGCATGATTATGATTTAGAGGGTTAAAGAATTGGATTAAAATTGAAGATTCTGCAATTAATTTTAAATTTATCAATAAATCCATAAAAGCCTATTCACCCCCCCCCCCCCCCCCCATCTAGGGTTGTTCCACCGTCTCCTAGATAAGTTTAATTGGATTAGAGCAAGGTTGTCTTGATTTTGGTTAACTACCTAGGGCTAGATCCTGAACTTAGGAGATGGATGTACCTCGTGAAGGAGGTTCCATATCTAAGTTCCCTTTATTTGATGGCTCGAACTACACCTATTGGAGAGCGAGAATGATAGAATTCTTGAAAGCTCTAGATGAGAGAACTTGGCTGGCTGTAGAGGTAGGATATTCACCTCCTACTGTGATGGATAAGACCACGAATAAACCAAAATCAAAACGATCGAGTGAGTGGACTTCTGTTGAATTGAACAGTGCAAATTGGAATTCAAAAGCTTTGTGTGCACTATTCAATGATGTGACCATGAGTGAGTTTAGAAGGATATCGACGTGCAAAATTGCCAAAGAAGCTTGAAATATACTCCAAGTTAGTCATGAAGGGACTTCAATTGTTAAATAGTCTAAACTCCAACTGTTACATTCACAATTTGATCAACTCAGGATGGAATAGGATGAAGTTTATACTGAATTTGAGGCTAAACTAACTAACATAGTAACTAGTAGTTACAATCTAGATAAGCCCATCCCTAATATTACCATAATGAAGAAGATTATTAGGTCTTTACCTGAACAATTTCTTTCTAAGGTTACTTTCATCTCTGAAATCATGAGTTTTAAAGAAATTAAACTTGAAGAGTTGGCTGGGAACCTGAAATCTGATGAGATGGATATGTGTGTTAATCCCTCTAAGAAGTCTAGTGGCACAAAAGAGAAAAACATAGCTTTTAAAACCACTAAGGAGGATCCTATTGAGTCTGATAAGGAGGATGAGACGAGTCCAAGAGATGTTGACATGTTTTTTAAGTAGATTAATAGGTTTTTAAAATCTTCTTATGGTCAAGGACTGACTAAAGGACAAAAATTTAGAGATAAATAAAATGATTTTAGAAATATAAATAAATCTCGATTTCAGAGTGACAAGTTTAATCCTAAAAAGAAGAAACCTCAATATTTTGAGTGTCAATGGTATAGTCACATGGTTGCGGATTGTGCAAACAAGGTAAAAAGGAAGAAAGGCCTAGTTGTCACTTGGGATGATGAATCAGCTAGTGATTATGCTGAGTCGGAGTCAGCAGATGGGACTGAGAACTTCGCTGTGTTTGCATCTTATATTGATGAGGTTGAAGAAGTTTCTAAAAGAAGTGATATGTATGGGGATGTAGATTTAGATAATGATGTATATTGTGATGACTCACTTCAAACTGCTTATAATAAGTTATTCGAAAAGTCCACACAAATTAGCAAATTTCACTAGAAGTTAATGGTTAAACTTCTAATGGTGACAAAGAAAGAGAGTCCCTTAGAGACGAATTAACCAATAATTCTCACACCTTAAATCTCATGCAGACCCAACAAGCTTAATTGTCTGAGAAATTAGTTAAGCCTGAATAAGAAAGGAATCAGGCATTGAAGAGTGTAGATGATCTCAATAAGGAATTAAACATTCTAAGATTAGAATTGAGTAAGAAATCTACAAGGATTAGGGGTTTGGAAAGAAAGGTGAAAGATGCTTACTCAACTATTCATAAATGGTCTAGTGGAACTCTTCAGCTTGATCATATGTTGAGTATGGAAAAATCTGTATAAAATACAAAGGGGTTAGGATTTAAAGGAACAACGAGTAATTCAAATCTCGTTCCCAAAACAACCTTTGTTAAAGCTTCCCAAGTAACGTCTAGTTCTTCTCAAGGTAATTCAGATAGGAATCCTAGTGCTCAATCTTATGTGAGAAAGCCAGTTGAGAGTAAGCCTCCCTTTACATCTAAATATCATAAGGGTTCGAACAATGATTTTCAAAGGTTTAACCCAATATGTCATCATTGTAGAGTGTAATGAGACATTCGACCCTTGTGTTCAAAGTTAAGAGGACGAATTTGAAACCAGAGAAGAAACATAGAACTCAAAAGGACTCAATATTGAAGATCAAATTCGGGTGTTGAGTGAAAAGGTAAAGAATTTGTCTAGGATGATAAATAGAGTTTCTAAAATCAAACAGGCATGGGTTAGGAAAGGTGAGCTATATTGTTTAATTGCTCATATTGCATCTAGAGCACGTGGCTATAGTTCTGAGAAAGGTCTTGAGTCTATATCTACAGATTCTCATTCAGCAGACATCTCTACAAAACTATTAGATTTTCAAAAGCATGTGAGTCTTAGAAAATCTAGTGGCATGTTCTCTTTAAAATAGATGTCTCCAATAATATAGGAAAAAAATCATAAAATAATTTTTTTGGAATGATGAGCTTGGCTAGAGTACGCCGAGTTATCATATTTCACTATATTCTTATATTTACTTGTTTGATTATGTATATGGGAAGTAGAGGTGTTAGCCTGACTTAAGGATTTGGGGTGTTCACTTGACATGATTAACTGTTTTATGTTAAAAAACTTGATCTTAGGTGTTTGTTTTACTTCGAAGATGAGTGTAATGCCTACTGAAACTATTGATCTTTCTCATTTGATTCGAAGTGATATGTAGGTTCATGAGCTCTATTAGATTGATATGTGTTTTTAAATACCTATTGCATGTTCATGAATATTCGGGTAATTTTTTAAAAATGAAAAAGAAAAAAAAAGGAGAAAAGAAAAAAAATTTAATATTTATTTAAGTCCAATAGAGCAATGATCCTTTTTGCAAAGTAACCGGATCTCAGTGCCTCAAGAAGCAGTTAGTATTCGCGCCAAAAGGCCGAAGTGATTATCTCTAATTTAAGACCGCTAGGGTTAGGGTCATGCCTAAGATGTTCGAGGTGTTATGTCTTAAGAGTGTTTTATCACTTAGTGCCCTAAACCATCTGGTTGGGAGTCATTAGTGAAATCCTTGTTACAATGACATCTTAGAAAGCATGCAAATACTAGTATGCTTTGTGCAAAAATGTTGTTATTAATTAGCAATAAGATCCGAATTAAAGATTTAACTTTTTGCTTGGGTTTTGGACTGAGTTATCATCACGGTTGGTGAGAAGATTATCAGAATTAGTGTGTATTGCTCTCATCTTACCTGTGTGCTTGCACCTGAATATTTTCATATATATGACTACAATACAAAACTTGACTTGTGCATTCTTGATTCTACAAGGTATGAGTGGTGATTATCTTTACGACCGTGTGTATGAAGGATAAGTCAACTTCGAGAATGTGATTGTGTTAATGATGAGCTCATTGTCTTTACTGCCTTGCTCATATATTTCTAAAAAAAAATATTTTTTATGTTAATTTAGGTCAGTTTGCATTCATGTATTATAATTAAGGTCATGCATTGTAGAGATTTGTGTTTACTTGAGAATCTGGATGTATTCTTTCAAAGTCCTATGCCTGGATATGTTAAGATTTGCTTAGATTATCTGGTCTCCTCTATTAGCTTTTCCCCATGTTTCTATCTTGTGTATTTCCCATGTTTATTTGTTTGGCATTTCAGTGTCAAAAATGGGAGATATATTTACTAAGGGGGAAAGTTTTTGTAATAACCCTAATTTGTGCATTTAATTTATTTTGGTATTTATGAGGTGGGTATGTATGTAATTTTGAATTATAATGTGTAATTTAGTGATTTTGGTGTATAAATTAGTAATTTTGATGTGTGTAATTATATGTGTAAGGGTATATTTCGGTAGGTGTAAGAAATTTAAAGAATGAAATTTAATAATAAAAAGAAAAGAAAAAAGTTGAATGAATAATTGAAATGATGTGTAAAGAATTGTAACACTCCGTGTTATTTTCCATTTTCCTGAAATTATTTCCGATTTAATTTCGGTTCTGACGTCACTTGTTCATGACGTATTGTTTATTCTTGGTATTTCGCGTGTAAATTTTTCGCGTTTAGTTTGAATTCGATTGGACGACATTACGGTTTCTCTTTGACGACTTCGAGAATTATTGTTACCGACTACGCGGTTTCGTTTCGACGTTTAGCGTTTAGTGCTTCAACTGGATGGTGACACGTTTTATTGGATCGGGTTTGTTAGGTGTTCCGACGTTTGGGTTCCTACTCCGGTATATTCAATTGAGATTGTTTATTGGACGTCCCGTTATTATTTCGGGCTTACGAGATTACGTTTGGGCGTTCCCGATAATTATTGGGATTTAATGTATATATATATATTTAATTGTAATTATATATATATTGTTTTGGGGTTAGTTTGTAATTTCGGATGAAAAGAGGGTCACTTTCACAATATAGGGATATATGTATATGAGGTGTCACATTTAATTCATTTGACCACATCATTAAGTTACATGGACCTAGCTTAATTCAATTGGAATTGAATTTATAAACATATATATGTATGTATATGTCAGATAGACAACCTAGCTTCTTCTTTCTCCTTCTTCTTCTCTGTGATAATCGTTCTTCTCCATTCTCCATGACACAACTCCATCTTCTCCATTTGTCGCCGGCGAGAGAGAGATGAGTTGTGTAAGAGTCGGGAGAGGGAGCTGCGCGAGAGAGAAGAGCGGCCATGCGGAGGTCGACGGCTGCGGCGACGAGCAGAGGCGGCAACGTGCAGAGATTGGGTCGTTGACGGCAGGTGGTGGCTGCTGGTGGGTCGTGCAGTGGCGACGCGCGTGGCAGAGGCGAGTAGAGCCAGTTCTGGCCAAAACTTCGGCCTGCAGTTTCGGAAGCTTCCCGTTATTGATTTGGGCTGATTTTTGGTGAGTAGCTTCGTCTTGACTTAGTGTTCATCATACTAAAATTTCGTAATTTTCCGTTAAGCGGTTTGTCGGAAAATCGCGTTTATAGGTTATAATTTTTATTTGGGTTATTCTAGATTTACCCAAATTAATTAACCTATTGTTAATGGGCTTCGTATATATCGTATAGGTTGTCGAAACGGACGTTTCAGTATATTCAAAATATTTTTCGGACGACTTTGGTCTCCGGGCTCCATATACAGGCGCCGGTACTGTTCACGGTGGGCCATTTCGGGCTGTTCTGTAAGCGTACATTCAGGTGGGAAATTTTATTCTTACTTCCGTATCGTTGACGTGGTTTGGGTGTGCAAACCCGTATTTATTTTAAATATAGATATATTACATTATGAATTTAAATATCTATAATTGAATTATAATTGAGGCAGGACTTAGGAATTAATTTGAGAAATTAATTAAATTATTTTTCTGCTAAATTAATTAAATTCCTATTTGAATTGAAAGATAATAGGTGGCTTAGTTCCCTTTTTACTATGTTAGGGGATATGTGAACGTGAGGGACGTGAAAACTTAGACGTTATGCTAGGTTCCCGTTATGATACGTGGGCTATTTACTTTAAGGGAATTAAAAGCATGTTTAAATGAATGGACTTGTATACTTGTGAATTGAAGTATAATTTGATGAATTGCAAGCATGATTATGTGATATAATTGTTTGTCGTGGTTTATTGCTTTATTGTTTTAAAAGCATGTGAAAAAGATTATGAGATTCATGTGGTAGCACGTGGATATTTTCATAAATATGATGCATTACATATTTATGTTGAGACATGATTATTATTGATGCCCTGAATGCATATAGAAAACATTGTGTAGTGTCAATTCACGGTGTGGTATATGCAGGTAGTGTAATCATGTATGGGAATCTTTGTGTCGAATCGTCGCAACAACTGGCCAGGGGGTGTTTCCCTACCTGTGGAACTAAAAAGCCAAAAAGGTGGTATAGGGTGAGTCGTCTCATTCTCGAAGTCACGGGTCGTCTCGTGCATTCGTTTTTACGAATCTTTTGTCACGGGTCGTCTCGTGTAAACCGCCTTCCTTGTTGAAGTGAGAAGTTTCAAAATCACTTGGGAAGAATCGGTGCGGTACTCTTTCTCGTTATAAATGAGTAGGGTATGTATTCGTTAACCTATGATAGGGCAAAGGGTGGTGTTGAGTCACACTGTATTGCATAGCATTATGTGATTTCATTTGACATGTATATGTGATATTATTACATGTGATGTTGGAGCAGGTTATTATGTGCTATTATTGCCTGTGAATTTTGGAGCATGTTAATGATGAATATTGCAAATAAATTCATATCTTTATAAAATGCTCAACTGATAGTGACTTATGCGAAAGAAAATGATTACATGCGGTAATTAATAAAGTATGATGAAATGTATATTTTTATATACGTGTGATTACATACATATGTGCCCTTAGGGGGGAGTTAAGTATATTGGTGTAGCGACCTCTGTGGTTAGTGATGGACTGTAGAGTTGATTTTGAGTTGATGCCTTAGAGAAAGCGGGTTAATAGTTTTGTGATCGTGGTTAGTTGTGTGACCTCTTTGGAGATTTGAGGTTAGGGATTGATTCTAGTATCAATTGAGATTTAAGGTCTTAGAGAAGGTAGGTGATGAGATTGTGAACTTAGTGGATGTTGTTGTATAGGCCTTTAGGTGCCTTTCACCTTTTGAGGAATAAGTTATCAACTGTATTCGAGATTTTGATTGGGTTAGAAGAGGTTATGGTTGAGGTGATTTTATTAAGTACTTAGGGTACTGTAGTGTGGTTTATTATGTTTAGTTAATTCTCCTAAGCATTCCTTGTACGGTGTTTTGTACACTAGTATGTGATCGTTAACTTCTATGTTACTCCTAGAGTCATCGGTTACGGCGTGGTGTCGAACCTCTTCCTTGTGTTGTCATTTATTTCGTGGAGTTGGAAATGGATGGTTGTGTTCCGTGAGTTCAACTTATTGTTCCTCCTTCATTGTCCTCTTGGACATTATAGGAATCCTTGGAGTTGTAGTCATTCTTATCTGGCTGTCTGTCGGAAACGGAGTTTTTCAAAGTTTTGGAAACAAACTCATTGTATTTAAAAGGAAAAACCTGTTTTCGCCTACCCCCATAGCCAGGACAAGCGAACGACGGAGACTAGGGGCAAGACGGTCATTTTCATTGTGTGGATTTTTAAAGAAAAACCTATTCCATAGATATTCTAAGTCTTGGGTATGAGGCTTGGTGTTGTTCAGTGCACACATATAGTGTTGCCTTCACTTCTTATTGGTTGTTGATGTCACCACCTAGGTGATTTGAGTTGTTACAATGTTAGGGGCATGGATGCCGAGTGGATTGGTTTCTTTTGTCCGGGTGTTTTCCCTAAACACTTGTGGTGTTTTAACCTTGACATTGTTGTCTCGGTTATCTGTTGGTTAGCATTGGGATTTCTTTTCCCTTGCTTCGGTTCCTTAACTCTTATGTGGTTGTCATGAGAGTAGTGTTCAGGTACTCTCCGAGATTTGACCATTTGGAGTTCCTTATCTATAGTGAGAGTATTGGTGATTTGTTGACCTTGTTGGAGATGGTATTTCGAGATTTTCGTATGGTGATATGATGAGGTGATTCCATCCTTGAGGTATAGATTTGCTCTAGGAATGAGATGATGTTTCTTATATATATATTGTACATATATATATATATATAGATGACGATTGTGCTAGTATGCAAGGACGTGAGTGATTTTCCTCATGTGTTCTCGGGGAGTGAGTTATGAGTATTCCTTGGTACTAGTTGTGGATTTGATTCTTGTGGACATTAGAGGTGAGTGTGTTTTCCCTCTATTTGGATCTTTTGGTTAGCGTTGTGAGCGCTTGATGATTGGGTAGATTGGACCTGGGTGTCGTGTGTACGTTGGTGAGAGTAGTGTAGACTACCGGTGTTGGCACTTGAGGTTACGAGTCTTGGTTGTATCTTATAGACTCTTGTTGTGTACTTATATATATATATACATAAATATATATATCCCCGATATATATTCGTTTACGGTAGCATGTGAGCACGTACGTTGGCTTTTCGTGGCTGGGTTATGTTGTGGGTTATGTATCTCACTGGGTGGTTTAGCATTACCTAAAATATTAGAGGATGTGGTAGTTAGAGCATCTTTTCCCACTGAGCTTATTTGCTCACAGGGGATTTCATTTGCCCCATGGTATTCCCACGTCAGGTTGCAGGAAATGTTATGGCTATGGGCAACATGCGGTGCAATGACAGTTCTCTTTTGTTTTCCTTGTTACAGGTTTTGAAGTTGCGCAGGGTGATACGGTTATGGTTGCAGCGCGACTGGTTTGGGGATGATAGTTAATTTCTATTAGTTTCTTTACCCATTTTGTATGGGATTGTCATATATTTCTCTTGGGATCCAGTCTGTTGGCATATCCCTATTGGTGTATCTTTTATTTCCTGTATTTATTATTTCAGGATGTTATTGTATCTATTCTGCATTGCCATGTGCTTTTCTGTGTTCTTATTCGAGCATTTGTGTCTCTGTTGATTATAGAGGGTTGTGTAGGGGTAGCGGTGTTTCTTTCCACTGCCTCGGCCTTAGTAAGATTGATGAATGTTTGGCCGTGAGCCATGGTTATTATCAAACTGTTATTGGCAGGTTATTTTGTTATGGTTGGGTGTCCGGATGTTCCATTTACAAACGGAACTCTGTCGGATTTTCGTTAGATTCCGCTGCTTTGTTCTATCATTCTTTTAGGTATGAAATATACCATTTTTCTGTCATTATTCCATACGTCTTCATGATTAATGATATCTTAGTTGGTTGTTCGTATTAAGGATCACATCCTGGATTCCTTGGATGTCCCGGTTCGGGAGTCTTAGGAATTTAGGGGCGTGTCTATTGGTATCAGAGAATACTATTGAGTTTTTAGTATTCGATTAAGCATGGAGTATATTTTTCATTGTTATTCCATGTATTTTCTTGTTATTGTTGACTCTAGTGGTCGTTTGACTCACGTCACCCCTTGGAAATTCATTGATTCTCCGGGTTGGAATTTCAGGAATTTTAGGGGCGTGACAACATGGTATCAGAGCATGATTGCTGAAGGT
This sequence comes from Cornus suecica, assembly GCA_963922005.1. Lineage (NCBI taxonomy): Eukaryota > Viridiplantae > Streptophyta > Magnoliopsida > Cornales > Cornaceae > Cornus > Cornus suecica. The sequence goes on along the minus strand of OY998241.1, from coordinate 48,048,929 downwards.
CATTTGTCGTAGGGGTGAAATGACATTTTTACCCTTTTGTGAGTGTTTGATGACTGAAGGTTATTTGTTCTCGTTTCTTTTTACTTCCGCATTCACTCCCTTAACTCTTAAGCTCGGTTTTCGGAGTCCTAGGAGTTTGGGGCGTGACAAGAATGGAAAAGTAAAAATGATGGGGGTCAAAGGCTAAAGGGCTAGGGCCATGTATTTGTAGAAGAATTATTGAGAGGAAGTGAAGTAAGTCTTCCAAAGAGGTCTTGAAGACTTATTCCAAATGAGGTACATACGAAAGTTTTCATTTTTTCATGACTTTTGGAGAGAATAGAGAGAGTTCTTGGTGATGAAGGTGAGGATCTTGATGAAGTTTGGGCTTGAAGATAATAAATTAAAATCGGATAATTTAAGGCAAGTTATAACTCTATTCTACCCCTTTGAATTTATAAATTCAAGACCTTTGTGAAATAATATGTATAAATAGATAAATTATTTATACATAGTAAACTTTCTAAAAATAATAATAATTATAGAATTGTTAGTATGTATATAGATACATATGGATAGGAATAGATGAATAGTTAATGATTATTATCATATATTGCATATTGTTTTTAAATTGTATTTTAATTATAAAATACATCTATGATAATGGATTTATCATCAAATGCTAGTTAGGAAGCTTTAAAAATATTTAAAAGTATTTAATTAGGCTTCTTGAATTTTCTAAAAATATTTAGAAATTTTTAAGGAATTTTTCAAAAATTAAATATATTCTGAAATCTAGTGTGAGCGATTTTAGAATACTATATTACAGTCACCTTTCCTAACCATAGGATTAGATGAATCTTTAATCCTAGCCTTTGATTTAATTATATGTGTATGCTGAAATCTGGTGTGGATGGTTGTATGTTACTATGGTGCAATCATTTTCCTTATCATAGGATTAGGTGAACATTTAATCCTATCCCTTGATTTAAATTATAATTATTTGCTATAATCTGGTGCATGTGTGTCCACGATAAGTTGTCTATTAACCAATCAAAATCATCCACTTATATGAGAAATGATCCGGTAGGCATGTGAACTTCACTGAAATTTTATTAAAATACCTAAAAATTATTATAACTACTGATTTACCCCTGAATGTTATTGTAATTACAGTTTGACCTCTGATTATATTACGATTTGACCCCTTAGGTTTATACTAATTACAGTATGATCCCTATAATTTACGAAAATTACAGATTAGTCCCCAGAAAGTTTCTGAAGTTATATTAGGATCCCTGTACTGCACTGTAATTACAGTTTGACCCCAAATCTTTCTTAAACTGGTATTTTGGATCCCTAAACTTTAAATAAATAATATTGTGATTTCAGATCCTATTATTAACTTATCATAAAATATGTGAAGGTTATAATGGTGTTAAGTATATTCATTAGAATGTTTTATCAATGATTATATTGTGAAAGTTGGTATTTGTTGATTATTGGATATAATAGTTTAATATCTTGTTATAACTCATTATTTATGATTGTGTACATATGTGAAGCATGGGATTCACAGTGATGTATGAGATGTTTACTTTTATTATGCTAATACGCATATAGGTGTGAAGTGAGGTATAAAATACTCACTTATTATATGTTTAGTGATGCATATGATACACTTTTAAATCATAATATTTAATTTAAATAATTATGGAATGAGGGTTTCTAAGGAACCACAAGGAGGCAGACTAATAAACGCAGTCTACCTAGTACCACGGGATATGATTGAGTTGTCACGACATGAATGATTTGTCGGGTACGTGATTATAGTTAGGTACCACGGGACATGTTTGAGTTGTCACAACATGGTTGAATTATCGGGTACGTGGTTATAGTTGGGTACCATGGGACATGATTGAGTTGTCACAACATGATTGAATTGTCGGGTACGTGGTTAAAATATGGTTTGGAAGGTTGTCTATTGGCATAAAAAAATGATAATGAATATTAATAGATTCATTTATATGTTATTGATGATGTATAGGATGCCTTGGTTATTTATTTTAAAGGTATAATTATATATCATTTATTCAATTATGTGATACATATTATAAAATATGTTTGTGCATGGCATGTATTGTTATTTATTTCAAAGGTATAAGTATATATCTTTTATTCGATTATGGAATACATATTATAAAATATGTTTGTGCATGGGATGCATTGTTATTTATTTTAAAGGTATAAGTACATATCCTTTATTCGATTATGGGATACATATTATAAAATATGTTTGTGCATAGGATGCATTGTTATTTATTTTAAAGCTATAAGTATATATCTTTTATTCGATTATGGGATACATATTATAAAATATGTTTGTGCATGGGATGCATTGTTATTTATTTTAAAAGGTATAAGTATATATCTTTTATTCGATTATGGAATACATATTATAAAATATGTTTGTGCATGTGATGCATTGTTATTTATTTTAAAGGTATAAGTATATATCTTTTATTCGATTATGTGATATACATTATAAAATATGTTTATACATGGGTGCATTGGTAATTTATTATATAAAAAGATATATTTATATATCTCCTATGTGATTATGAAAAGAAAAGAACGTTCTAACGGTTTTATGGAAAGTAAAAGATAAATGTTATTACATAGGGTCTATCTATCCATGTTGTTTCGTTCAGAGATGTTGGCTTTATCGGTCCTCTGTTGAGTTGTAATAGTAGTGGACTTGCTCGTGGGTTTAACCCACCTTGTTGTTATCATTTCAGGTATGGGACAGTTCAGCCACCGGGTTATGGTTTTGAGTCATCTCGTCTTGTTCGTAATCGTCTACTCCATTCCTACTTTTTACTTACAGTGTATATTGGTTATACAACTATTGTAACTTAGGCACGATTATTAAAAATGTAATTTTTTATTTAGGGGTTCTTCTTTAATAGGATTCCCAGGTTGTATCTTAAATTATTTGTAAGATTTGACGTTAGTGTTGCTTCTGCTATGATTTTTTATTTCACAAAATTTCAATTGTATTATGTGTTTTTGTATATCAATTTCATGGTACTTTCCGATCTTCGTGTGTAAGCCTGGCCAACTCACTTGCGAAAATTGGGGGTATCACAGTTTTAATTACGGGGGAGTATATTCTCAGGAGGAGAAGGAGTATTTTATACTATGATGATCATTATGCTTCCATTGATGTTGTGTTATTCTTTTTATCATTATATTGGTTTATATATGTATTCCACATTTGTTTTTTCATGGTATATTGTTTAGTATTGTGGTTGTAGGATTGCTAGATCATCATGAGAGCATGGTAATAGTATATATCTATGTATAAGAACATTTATTTATGTAATGACATTAAAAACCATGTTGAGAGTTTTGGTGTTTTAGATTGAGTTGTTAAATGTTAAATGTGTATACAAAGTGGTGAAGATACAAAGAATATCCAGTGGAACAATGGCTGGAAGTGATAATGCAATGGAGAAACAAGTTCAAAGAAATTTGTATTTTATTCCACCGAGTACTCGGTAAGGTGCGAACTTGCGGCCGTTTGCGCAAAAGTGGTAAAATCCTCTAGAGCATTTTGCGAACTTGCGCACACTTGCGCAGTTGGGTGTTCACCGAGTACTCGGTAAGTGGCTACGCTGAATTATTTTTGGGAAGGTTTATTCTGTTATATAATTGATTCCTAACCACTTTGGGACGTGATTAGAAGCTATTATCAGTATATTGGACTATCATTGACATATTTATATATATTTGGAAGATTTAAATGGTGTAAATACGAATCCTAATTGGAAAATGATTCTTACCATTAATTGAAGACTCTTATCTATATATATGAGTTAAACCTAAGAGAAGGGTATGACTTATGGCTTTTTAGAGATCTCTGCAATTATTCTACAGATTCATATATTTTTACAGAGATATATATGTAGAGAAAATTATTGAGTGATTATATATTTTTTACTTATCTCTTGGTTTGGGGTTTTCTAATTGTGCTTCTACACCAAAGATTGTTATGCACAATTGGATGATCTAGTTGCTGAAAAATCATCACACCACCTTGATCGAAGCGGAGCCGTCAGAGTACGGAGATCGAAGCGAGAGCTTCGTGGAGCGCGATTGATTCAAGACTGTCAGACGTCGAGTGGAGAAAGGCAGATTAAGAGTGATTTGTAAGTCTAAAACTTCATAGAGTCTTGTACTTCTTGATTCATAGTGCATCGATACCCGAGCGTATCCGTGGTTTTTACTTGGAGTCTTCCCAAGGTTTTTCCGCGTAAAAATATTGGTGTCGTCTCTGATTTATTTTCTGCACTTATATTTATTGTTGCGTTGTTTATATTGTGATCGAATTGAATTAAAATTGACTATTCCACAATTAAAATTTTAATTTGTCAATTACTTCATAAAAAACCTATTCACCCCCCCCCCCCCCCCCCCCCCCCCCCCTCTAGGCTTAGTTCAACATTGTCTAGGTAATTTCACTATGTTTTTAGGTGTGTGTTCATAGGTATAAATGTTATATTGTTATTCGTGAGGATATCTTTGTAAAAGATGGTTTTGTCTAAAAAAATGTCAAGGGAAAGATTGTAAAAACACTTGTTAGCATTGTTTGTTTTTGGCATGTTCTAGAAAATAACCATGTTGAGTGAATTGTAAGGTCGAGTAGATTTAATAGGCATCGACAAGCTTCGTCAAATTCAAATTAAGCTCAAAGTAGTGAAGAATATAAGAGAAGAAGAAAAGTGGAAAAGTGAGGGTTTTTTAGCCAAAAATACATTCCGGAGGGAGAAACGGATATTTTAAGAGTTGTAAACTATGCGAAACATTTTGTAGGAGTGAAAGGGGTGCAAAAAAAGGAAAAAATGGAAAGTGGTTTTTATGACTTTTGCTATGCATACCAACGCAGACAGTAGCTAAAAGTAAGTAGAAAGTTCAAGTTGGCACAGACCTACACAGAACCCTTGGAAGACAGCTACGCATATGCGTAGAGGTATGCACATGCCACCGACCTACAATGTGAGTTTTGTTACATATCTACTTGTTTTAACATATCTTGACTTGGGTTACACTCCAACATATCCTAGCACGTGTATAAATGTTATTTACACCAAAATTGGGTAGATTAACTTCTAATTACAAGAGGATTACACAATGGAAGAATCATAGTCCAAGAAGGAAACAAGTTTACTCAAAATAGGATTCCTCTCTCTATAAATAAGATTTTTGGTGTGGCTTCTGTGAGATCTCTGCGATACTTTCATAGATCAGATCCGTCTGCAGAGAAAGAGGAAAAAAGATCGCTTAATCATTCCATATCAAGGGTTTCTCTAGAGTTTTACGGGTATTCAATTGTGCTTCAATGTTCGACATCTTTATGCACAATTGAATGATCCGGTTGCTGTAAAACCATCACACTACCTTGTGAAAATGTGGTTGCATCAATTCGTTGAGAAACGGAGCCGTCAGAGTACGGAGATCGGAACAAGAGCTTCGTGGTAGCATGAGTGATTTAAGACTTTCAGACGTCGAGTGAAAAATGGCAAATCAAAGTTATTTGTGAGTCTTAACTTCATAAAGTCTGTAAACTTCTTTGATTCATAATGCATCGATACCCGAGTGTATCCGTGATTTTTACTTGGAACGTTTTCAAGGTATTTCACGTAAAAATATCACATGTCATCTATTGTTTTATCTTCCGCACTTATATTAATCTTTGCATGATTATGATTTAGCGTATTAGAGAATTAGATAAAAATTGACGATTCCACAATTAATTTTTAATTTGACAATAAATCCATAAAAAACCTATTTACCCCTTCCCCTTCTAGGCTTGTTCCACCGTCTTCTAGGTAATTTTAACTAGCATTACCGTGGCTAGGACCAGCTGGAGTAACATGATCCACCGTACCAGAGGCATGGGGAAGAGTCGAATGACCATTTGGCAAAGACTGTTCTTGACCTTGGGAAGGAGACTCTAAAGTCACTTCCTTATGTTTATACTGTAAAGGGGAAAAAAGAGATGGCGTGGCCATGTGTTGACACCCTAAATGACCCAACACATAACTTTTAATAATAAACTGGTGACGTGGCCGATATCAATTAAATCAGGCCGATACCAACCAAATTTGGCTAAGATCCAACCGAATCAGCCAACAAAAAGTAGCGATCAAGAAAGCCGAAGACCATTTATGGAAGATTTCTAGTAGAGTTAGGATTTATTTTGGTTTTGTTTCTTTAGGAAAAGATATGTTAGGATGAAAGCGTATCTATTTAGGATACTAATTTGATTAGGTTTCAATTAGTTGTGGAACATTTCAGTAATTTAGTATAAATAAATAAGAAGACCTCTGTTTTAGGGGTCCCTCACCAAACACAAAATTTATTCTTTCTGCTACATTAGTAGCCTTATTTTTATTCCTGCACTTTTTCATTATCGCTCTTCAATTATCGTTCCTTTCAATTATTTGTCCTGCACTTTCAATATCTTTTACTTTTCTTGCAAATCATTACTTTCCAGCAATTTATTTTCCATGCACTATTTCAATTCCAAGTATTTTTCATTCCCTACAATCGCGCTTTCAATTCTTCTTCTATTCCTCCTCTTATTCTTCTCGGTTATCCAAAATCCTCTTTGTTGAGGCAATCATAACTCATTCATGTGAGTAGAGTTCTCTCTCACACAAATTGCCTGATTCTAGTCCTTTTGTTCAAAAGAGACGAAAATCATTCCTTTTGAACAGGTTGAACTCCGTCACCGATTCTTCGGCCGATTATTTTTGGAGCGAACACCATGCTAGTAGGTGAAAAAGTACAACCTTGAAGAGATTGGTGGTCATTATCTGTACAAACTCTTGGGATAAGATATGGCGCGTCAGGAGTCTCAGTACCACGTGCCACCGCAGCTGCAACATCTGGTGAGGGTGCCTTAACCATGAGAGACTGATCCTTTTCTATTATGGGGGCAATAATAGATGAACCAGCCCCACGCCCACCTGACCTACTAGATGAGCCACCCTTTTTACCACCCGCACCTCTTTGGCGCGAGGAAGGGCCATCGCGATTCTTTAAACCGTTTACAGTCACAACAGGGTCGATAGAGCATGAGAGGGAGGGATGAGATGGAGTGGAGAAAAGGGAAACAATGAGAAAACAAGGAACAAGAAACAATGGATGCAAGCAAGCTAGATAGAGAGCTACAATAAGCATAGAGCGAACTAGTTTTATGTTTTTTGTTGTACTAATATGTTTATTTCAAATTATTATCATTGTTGTTATCGTTATTACTATTTACTTGTTACTTTTTTTTAAGTAATTCTTGATTTATTTCAAGAGTTTTTTGCAATACAAATATCCCTTAAGGCGTTTATAGTCCTGACTAATTAAGTTAAGAATTCGTTAAGTGAATTGTTAGCACAAGTGGATTAAGCAACATAAGTTTTGGAGATAGCTAATATGTACTTGTAAGGGAGCTAGCTACCTTGTAAACTGTGCCAAAACCACCTTGTCCAAGCTTGTTAGCAGGGGAGAAATTGTTTGTGGCAGCAACTATTGTGCTTAGATCAAATATTGTTAAATCTGCACTTGTTTCACTTTGAGCAAGCTCATGTTCCCTTGACAAGTCTGGCAGGGTTGTTGGACTGATTAACAAGTTGTCCGTTCCTCTTTTTCCTGTCACTGAATTTTAAAGTAAAAATATCAGGCTCAAAACCTTTGAATTCAAACTCTAGTAGATATATTCCAACTAATATATCATAAAAAAAAAAAAAAAAACAAGCAAATCAACAAGAAAGCTTGCTAGGTTATACGAGTAACATATGTATGGATTTAGGGTTTACTTGGTAAGCTTTTGTATTTCATGTTTTTGTTGACAAATCAATCCAAAGAAAAAACAAATTGGCTAAAGTATGTTTAATAATACACACAAACACACACACAGATATATATATATATATATATATATGCTCATTGCTTACAAAGCTCTCTTGAGACTTCAACCCTCCACAGTTTTTTGTAGGTGGAAAAGAATGATTTGGCTGGTATGTTAGGCATGAATGCACGCATCTTTTTGAGAAAAGTAGCTCAATTTGTTTGCCTTTTCCACTATTATAGTAGAATAATTATAACCACAACTTACATACATGATTGAATTTCTTGCTCACTTGGGAGTATATATACAAGTGCACATATTATATGCACGGGCGGAGTCAGAAATTTATTTCAGTAGGGGCGCAATGTATTTTATAAAAGGGTAGGAGATTAATTAACATAATAAAATATACAATTTTTTCCCTATAAGTAAAAAAAAAAATTTCACATCGATAAAAATGTAAGGCAAGAAAAAAATATCACACCAAATAATTATATTATAAAGATATTAAGGTATTTTTAACCAAGCAATACTCATTTAAATTATAACAAAGAATTAGCTAAGTAATAAGCATGATCAAATAATAATTTAGTTATGAGCCATTCCACAGCAAACCTAGGATGAATAGCCATAAAACAACATAAAGTAATTAATTTAAACACTCTATAGATGTCCTATGAAAGATTATATTCTTTATCAAATAATAAAAAAATTAAATAATAGTGATTTATTTGAACAAAAAGTAAGAATTAATTATTTCTATAGCGAGTAAAAATAACACGTGTTATATCCGTAAATCGAATTGTGAATTGGTGACAAATGATTTACTTTCTCTTATAGTTTCTCTTAGGGTCCTACGAATGTTATCGCATATTATGAAAATCTCATATCAAGGCCTCCCAAATATCAATGGCCACATAGAGGATGGAGCTTGGTTCTGACCATGAGCCAAAAAAAGTCTTGAAGTTTTGTTTTCCATAAACCGATGATGTCTTGCTGTATTTTTTACTTCTTTTTGAGAAATTGTTGATATCGTGTGATTTGGGGGCGTTATTTGATATATATATGAATATTTGAACGAACAAATCAATTTGATCCACCCTCTAACTATCATTAGTTTAAGAGCAGTAATTTTTAAAAGTGAGAAAGGGAGGGGGAGGACGGGGGACTATATGTGTGTATATATAATTGATCTATCCATATACATTAATTACGATAATTGTCAGATATGATTACTATCACTAGTTTAAGAGCAGTAATTTTTAAAAATTGGAGGGGGAGATAAATTATTGTGTGGACCTAGTGTTGGAGTGTGACTCATTTTTTTGCAGGAAAAGTTAAACTTATCCACCAAATAATCCTTATTTGAGTAAGAGATTGACTTGAAGATTCCTGATTCTAATTGGTTTGGGATAACAATTGGCTTGTTCACCAATTAACCTCTCCTATAAATACATGGTCTAACTTATTGTATTATGTGCATAAATAGAGATAGTGAATACGGAGAAATACAAATTAGTATTCTTCTTACTGTGAGTGAAACACCGGTGAGGGTGAGCGATACACGTGTGAGTGAAACACTGTGTGAGTTTGGTAATTCTCTCATTGATCGATAGTGAAACGGTGCTCTCCGTGGACGTAGGCTGATTTGGCCGAACCATGTATATATCTTTGTATCGATTGTTTGGTGTGTGTTTGTGCGATTTCTGATTTGCACCATGTTGGAGCAAATCCTAAAGCCGTACGATCTGGTCCAGATTCGAAGGTTCAACTTGCTCAAAATCAAAATCCGACCTTACCAGGAGATTCAAGCCAGCAGTGTAAAGCGTGTCGCGAAAGGAAATCCCACGCGCTGCCGCAAGGTACTGCTAGAAAATCCATGCACCGACCGCCAGAAAGTTCAGTCCGGCGACGCGCCTGCTGGAGAAGACGACTACGTCAACACGTGATGTCATCGAGTGACGTCTGCACTACTACGTTAGTAGTGCCACGTTACTGATATGTTAGTAGTCAATGCCATATCATCAGTCAACTACCACGTCAGTAGTCAATGCCATGTCAGCAGTCAATTCCACGTCAGCAGACTGCCACGTCATCACCAATTTTGTCCTTTTGTAGTGATTTTTTCTTTTACCCGTTTGGAGTAATTTTTTACTAGTTTTCTACGCGATCAAAGGCATTATTAAGGTTTTGGACTGTTCCGGACGCAATCGTATGACTGGTTTTACGTGATTCAACTCTGACCACCTCGAAAAGGCTCAGTTGGAGCTATGAGAAAAGAAAATGCAGCAATGATCGACATGTTTGATGATACAAACTTTGCTTTTTGGAAGATGTAAATTGAGGATGTGTTATTTCAGAATAATTTGTATTTACCATTGGAAGAGCAGAAGCCAGAATCGATGAAAGAAGAGGATTGGATAATTCTGGATCGAAAGGCTCTCGGTACGATCAGACTGACGTTGTCAAAGTCCGTTACTTTTAACATAAAGAATGAGAAGACGGTAATGTATCTCATGGATGTTATTTCTAACATGTATGAATAGACGTCTGTAGCAAACATAATATATCTCATCAAAAGATTGGTCAATCTGAAGATATCCGAGAATGGAAAGGTCAGTGAACATCTTAATATTCTCAATGGGATTGTTGGACAGTTGGAATCTGTTGATATGCCAATCACTGGCTTGATGAAAGCGGCTTTGGTCTTAAGCTAATTGCCAAAGAGTTGGAGCTGCATAGTGACTGTGACTAGTAGCTCTTAAGGGAAAGAAAAGTTACAATATGATTTCGTGGTGAGTATGGTACTCACAGAAGAGATCAAAAGGTAGACATTAAATTCTTCTAACAGTGGCTCAGCATTGAATATTGACAGCAGATACAGAGATTCGAGTGGAAGGAAAGACAGAAGTTATGGACGTGGCCGTTCCAAGTCGAGACAAAAGTCTCAAAATTCCATTGAGTGTTGGAATTGTGGCAAAACTGGTCATTACAGAGACCAGTGCAGATCCCCGCAGAGTGTAGCGGAGAACAAGACTGAGGCAAAAATTGTCTCTGAAGAAGGAGATGATGCGTTAATATGCTATTTGGAGAGCAAGTTAGAGTTTTGGGTCTTGGACTCTGGACCATCATTTCATGCCCCCTAAAGTCGTGAGCACTTTAAGAGCTTTGCACCTGGTAACCTTGGTGAGGTTCATCTAAGTGACGATAAGCCTTGTTGTGTTATAGGCAAATGTGAGGTACATATCAGACTCAGTGGATCGATATGGAAGCTAAGGGATGTGAGACACATTCCAGATTTGAGGAAAAACCTGATCTCAGTAAGCCATATTGCGAGTGAAGGTTGTGTGACCACTTTAAGTGAAGATAAGTGGAAGGTTTCTAGGGGGCTATGATTATAGCACGAGGAATGAAAGAAGGTACGCTCTACACAACCATCAATTTTAGCACAGTGATTGCAGTTACAGAAGACAAGAAGGATCACAACTTGTGGCACTAGAGGCTTGGTCACATGAGTGAAAAAGAGCTTGCGGTTATACTCTCGAATGGAAAACTATCAGTGAAATCGATTGACATCGATTTCTGTGAGTGTAAGTAGAAGTGGGTTTGTTTCCAGAGCAACAACAGAAGTATCACAGTGGAGAAGGTTGAGCTAGTTCACATTGGTGTCTGAGGGCCAGCTACTATCTCATCTCTTGGCGGAAAGTCCTACTTCGTGACCTTCATTGATGACCATTCCAAGAGGATATGGGTTTACTTCTTGAAACATAAATATGAGGTGTATGATGTGTTCAAGAAATGAAAATTCATGGTAGAGAACGAGATAAGGTTGAAGGTAAAGAAACTGAGATCCAACTTTGGTGGAGAAAACAAAAACTCAGGATTCAAGAACTTTTGCTATGAGAATAGTATTAGATTAGAGAAGACTGTTCCAAGTACACTACAGCCGAATGTATGAACAAGAAACTGACTGAGTTAGTCAGAAGCATGCGCATTCAGGTAGGGTTGCTAGAACAGTTTTGGGCAGAAGGAGTCAGTACAACAACGTATCTTATAAAATCATGGTCCATCAGTACCATTGGAGCACAAAATACCAGAAAAGGTATGGAGCATTAAAGAACAGAGTGATCCTGTGTATGTTGAGATAGAAGATGCTTTAGACAGTGAGAGTCCTCAGTAAGAAAAACATATTACAGACAACAATACTCAACAGGATGATAAACCGCAGACTCCGACTCCTAATTCTGTGTTTAGGAGGACTTCACGGCCACATGTGCCGAATTAGAGATACCTGAATTATTTATTGTTCACAGATGGAGGTGAACCAAAATACTATGATAAAGCATGCGGTGTAGCAGATGTGAGCAAGTGGGAGCTTGCGATGGAAGATGAGATGAATACCATTCATTCAAGCATTGTTGCAGCATAGGGTTTGCATCTAGAGTTTTTAGATGGCAAAACTGCTTTCCTCCAAGGTGGCCTAAATGATGAGTCTTATATGCAACAACTAAAAAGTTTATCAATGAAAGGGAAAAAGAAGACAGACGCGACAAAGTTTGCAAGGCGAAGTCAGAGGCGATAGTGGTTAAAAGACCAAGTGGCAAGTCGAAATAGAGGTCGCTGGTTCTGTACAAGGCTAGATATTACTCATGCGGTGGGAGCTATCAGAATGGTCATGTTGACCAAAGTTATGACAACAGAGGAACTGAAGTTGAACAATTTTAGTGGGTCTTCAAGCTTGAAGACAGAAATAAGGACACAATAATGCACTGATCTTTGATAGAGTTGATTGTTGGATGAAAAGTCGTCAAATAGGAGATTGTTGGAGTGTGACTCCTTTTCCTGCAGGGAAAGTTAAACTTAGCCACCAAGCAATCCTTGTTTGAGTAGGAGATTGACATGAAGACTCCTAATTCTAATTGGTTTGGGATACAAATTGTCTTGTTCACTAATTAACCTCTCCTATAAATACAGAGTCTAACCTATTGTATTGTGTGCACAAAAAGAGAGAAATAATATGGAGAAATACAGATTAATATTCTTTTTGGTGTGAGTGAAACACCGGTGAGGGTGAGCGATACACGTGTGAGTGAAACACTATGTGATTTTTGTAATCCTTTCATTGATTGATAGTGAAACGGTGCTCTCCGTGGACGTAGGCTGATTTGGACGAACCACTTATATATCTTTGTATTGATTATTTGGTGTGTGTTTGTGTGCTTTTTCTAATTTACAGGTATACACGGATTCGAACAGAGGATGTGGAAACTCTAACACCTAGTCCACCACTTCATTCATCTTAGGTATGGACTAAACGAATTATATGGTGACACAACATCTATGTAACATGCCACATCATCACCCATAAAATCATCCTAGACCACCTTCAATTCCCACGTCACAAGCCATTACCTAGTTCGCCTTGAAACTCAGCCTTCACCTATTTGTGAATTTGGTCAAGATGTTCGGTGATTAGATAGTGGAGAGATGGATTTTTGATTGGGGTTGGGGATGGCCATTGTGCGTTTGGTGATGCTGGTGGAGATATAGTTAGTGGTTTGGGGTCGAGGTGGGGGTGGGGGTGAGTGTCCAATTGGTAATTGTGATGGTGATGGTGGCGGTGGCAGTTGCGGTTCCAGGTTTGGTGGTGATGGTAGTGAGGCGGTTGTGGGTTTGGCAGTGATGGTGAAAATGTCATGCTCCAAATTCCTAGGACTCCGAAACCCGAGCCTAAGAGCTAAGGGAGTGAATGCGGAAGTAAAAAGAAACGAGAACAAATGAGAACCAATGACTGAAGGTCATCAAACACCAACAAAGGGTAAAAATGTCTAATACCATGCTGTCACGCCCCTAAGATTCCCGAAACTCTAATCTAGAGAATCAGTGAATCTCCAAAGGGTGACGTAAGTCATGCGACCACTAGAATCAACAATAACAAGGGAAATACATGGAATAACAATGAAAACTATACTCCATGCCAAAAAGAATACTAGAACTCAATAGTATCCTCAGATACCAACAGACACGCTCCTAAATTCCTAAGACTCCCGAACTTGAACATTCAAGGAATCCAGGATGTGATCCTTAATACAATTAACCAACTAAGATATCATTAACCATGAAAATGTATGGATTAATGATAGGAATGGTATATTCCATACCCAGATGAATGACAAAACTAAGCAGCGGAAATCCGGCAGAGTTCAGTTTGTAAATGGAACATCCGGACATACCACCACAACAATTTAACTTGCCAATAGCAATTTGATAATAACAATGGCTTCCAAGCCCCACATTCTTCAATCCTACTAGGCCCGAGGTAGTGGAAAGAAACAAAAATCCCTCCAAACCCTCTATAATCAACAGAGTCACAAATGCTCGAATAAGAAAACAGAAATGCACCTAGCTGTGCAGAATAGATACAATGACATACTGAAAGAATAATATAGGAAATAAAAGATATATCAACAGGGATATGCCAACAGACTGGCTCCCAAAAGAAATACATGACAATCCCATAATAAATGGGTAAGGAAACTAACAGTAGAGAACTAGCGTCCCCAAACCCAGTCGTGCTACAATCGTAACCGCATCACCCAACGCAACTCCAAAACCTGTAACAAGAAACAAAAGGAAACCGCCGTTGCATTGCAGCCTGCCCATAGCCGTATATTTCCTGCAACCTAATTTACGTTTACCGAACAGTCCGAAACAACACAGTGTCGGCGCCCGAATATGAAGCCCGCCGACCAAAATCATCCGAAAACTATTTCAAAAATATCGAAATGTCCGTCTTGACAACCAAAAATCGGCTCAAACCAATCACTGAAAGTCGACCGAAAAAATGGCCGAAGCTCGGCCAAAATCGCACTGTTGCGCGTCGATGCTCCCAGCTGCGTCCCCACTGTGCGCGACCACCACTGCGCCACCACCACGCCGCCTGCGACCACCCTTACCGACGCCCACCAGACGCCGTCAACCGCCACTAGCCGCAGCTGCACCAGGTCGTCGACAACCACCAGCAACCAGTCGTCGTTCTGTGCGCAACTCCTCAACTCTCCCTTCAGCCCGACTCCTCACTCTCTCTCTCTCCGGCAACCATGGCGAAGATGAGCAGCTTCGGTCGTCAACTATGGAGAGGAAGAAGAGGTTGTGTGTAGCAGGTCTGTGTGTAGGCGTGAAGAGAAGGAGAATAGAGTTAGGTCAGATCCATACACGTATATGCATATATATATGCTATATTGCGAAATGACCCTTTAAATATCCAAAATTACGAAACAACCCCCAAAACTATATATATATATAATTACAATTAAATATATATATATATACAGTAAATCCCAAATAATTATCGGGAACACCCAAACGTAAACTCGCAACCCGAAATAACAACGGGACACCCAATTAAATATACCGAGTTAGGAACCAAACATCGGAACACCTAACAGGCCCGATCCAATTAAAATGCGTCGTTGCCCAGTCGAAGTACTAAACGTTAAATGTCGAAACGATACCGCGTAGTCGATAACGAGAAACCGCGTAGTCGTCAAAGAGAAACCGTAATGTCGTCCAGTCGACTTTAAAACTAAACGCGAAAAATTTACACGCGAAATACCAAGAATAATATGAACGTCATGAACAAGTGACGTCATAACCGAAATTAAATTAAATATAATTTCAGGAAAAAGGAAAATAACACGGGGTGTTACAAAAAAAATTATGGTGAGAAAATTTATATGGGTGGTGGTAGGGTGGTGATCGTGGGTTTGCCGGTGTTGGAAAAATTGAAGATTAGGAAGGAGGGTTGAGGTGTTCATTTGTGAAACACACTGAAAGTGATAACTTTTTTTAAAAAAAATAAATTAATATCTGGACTTTAGGTGACCATTTATCCTTTTTTTCATCAATCACATCAAGCAATCAACCATCACAAAAATATGTAATCAACCACTACAAAAACATGTATCTATAATGACAAATTTGGGAAACACACTAAAAATTATAACTTAAAAAAAAAAATTAATGTAGGGACTTTAGGTGATAATTTACCGTCCGCAACTAAAATGACACTAAAAGTTATAATTGTAGTTTTTACTCTTTTAGTGGCACTTACGACTGTTATTAAAGCCATTATTTCTTATAAAAAATATATTCGGTATGGATAAAATTTTTAACTTAGTGATGAACAAAAGATCATTAGTCCAACACATACATTCAGAATAAAGATTGAACCCAATGTCTCTTACAATTTGAAACCAGTTTTAGCATTTCTTGTACTTCTTCTTTTACACACACATATCCTTTTGTCTTCAAGGAGACTCGAAGCCCTCACCTTCCCCAATGGGGAGGAGAGGACATACCGTTGGGCCAAGTAGTCCTTGGTTTGCATTTCTTGTTCTTCTTCTTTTCATTTGAAACATTTTTCAACAAATTTTTATTTTTTTTCTAAAATGAACAATTGGCAACATTTTGTTATCAACTACAGTATATATCTATATACTTTTGTGGAAGAAATCATAGCACAAAAAGAAATAAAGAAAAAAAGGCTTAAACTTTTTATTTTTGGTAAAAACTTTTGTAAACTTAACTGGCGGAACAATCTATTTACCTTTCCTCATCTTCTTCGTCCCAAACCAATATGCTGAGATGATGATAAGAATTGCCACTACAATAGACACTACCAGAATGGCCACCATCGAAGTCTTGCCATGATTTCCTTTTGACTTCGAATATTGTGCTGCAAAGAATTAACTGTTAGGCATTTTTCACATAAATCGTCCCCATTGATATCAAAAAGGTTAAAAATACTAGATAGTTGATCAATCTGCAAACCTGATCCTTTTGATTTTCCTTTCTGGAATAATTTTTTGGTTCTTTTACTTGGAATTTTCTCACACCTGATTGGGACGCCAATTTTGTGTCCAACAACATGCCAATCTATTACAACACTAGATTATTTTATTTTGTTTCTATGGAGGTTTTACTTCAATTATTTCACAACTCTTCATGTTCGAAAGGTTATCATTTCTAGTTTTACCATTTAGAAAATGGGCGTGGGAAGAGATTCAGCTAGCTAGCTAGACCATAGTAAGTAAAAAGGGATGCGATAAGGCTGGTGAAAGGTGCCCCACACAATTGCTAGCCAAGTAACCAGCTATTTGTAATATGGAGCTAGCAAAATGAGACACGACAAGAACATATTGTGAATTAAAAATATTAGGATTCACCATAAAAGGGTTCAAGTGTTATAAGGGTCGACTCGAATACGACACGAAAATATTATTGTTGTGTTTAGGTTAAACTCGAATAACCCGTTTGACCTGATTATATTTGTATTTATATTTATATCTAATTTTTATTTTTTCTCTAATGATCATAGGTTGAAATATATTAAATAATCGTATTTGAGTCGTGTCAAATTCAATTTAATTTTGCTGATAAACAGATTAAACAATTCGTTTGATGTTGGATCGTGTCAAATGTTAATAAAATATTTCTGATAAGTAAGTTTAACGGGTTACATTGGTTAGGTTGGGTTATTTATTTAAATAATAGGATGGATTAGTGTTAAACATATTTAACATGTATATTAATCAAATCTTTTTTAATACAACCCATTTAAAGGACTATAGTCTCTCAACCCGACACAAACACGAGCCACCGACATTAATTATCACCCCTAATGTAACATGCCGCAGAAGTTCATTTGGAGGAAGAAGAAGATAGTTGTATATCTATTAAGTATATACAAAGTGGCTAGCATCATACCGGAGGATTGTTGAAGCCAATTATTAACAGTATAATTAGCCAATTGATGACGTGACTAGATATAATATATATGTTGCATAGTTTATTATTATTATTTTTTCCATTATATGGTGCATAGTTAGCCAATTAAGGATGGACTATCATAGCCAATGCCCTTGTATCAAAAAATATATATATATATAGAAATATTAATTAATTGCATACCTAATTCGAGTGCATTGACACGAATGTATACGTCCTCGCCCGCATTAGAAAACACTCTTGTATCGACCAAGTCACCGTGCAAAGTAGTACACCCACTCCCGCCTTCTCTTATATCTGCACTCGTGTATCCATTACAAGAACAGTTCTTCAAGCATACCTCCTCACACTCTTTCAAGCTCAAACTCATATTTAGACGTACCACCGATGAGTATGGGACGCTCGAACGTGTCATTCGCACAAACCCATCACCATTTTCACAAACATGTGCCCCTCGCTTCCTCACACACCCGCTTGTTGCATCCCTGAAAGACCAGTCACGTGCCTCCTTGGGCTCAAAACCCGGTAGGCACGTGCATTCAAACTCTCCATCATCACGTGGAATACAATTACCATACAAACCACACATACCATAAGAGTCACAACGGTCTCTAGGAGCAGACCACGTTCCAACCCATCTCTTCTCTCCTTCAAACCAAGTAAGCTTTTCCAATATCCCGGACTCCTTCACGACAAATCTTGAAAAAATTGAGGTATTAATTATGCCAAGACGTGAAAACATTTCATCATTATTATCAACGTAAGTGCTGTTGAAGATGAATATTTTTTTAGGTGTGGGAATGCCACTCCACTTGATCCCATTCCACGGTCCGGTTCGCCATAACGGAACCGAACCCTTGGACAAGAACAATTGTGGGGACCCACTGAGGTTCATCTTGTATGTACACTCCCCGGTTCCGGGATCATCAGGTGACTTCCAAGCCGTTAAGAACCAGTTCAGACCTGTCCTCCGGTTCACTCCCATTTTCATGAAAGGAAGAAAGGTATCGGTAGGGTAATCGAAACCTTGCCATGCAACAACACCTTTGTGAAGCAAAACCAAATTTCCTGAATCCAACAGTTGAGCTGAGAGAGTGTCCCCGGAAGCTGCCACGGAGATATTCGTGGACCAGAAGGGGACGCTGTCATTTCCATTGTGTATAACAAGGTTTCCGGTGTTGTCGATTGAGAGAACTCCGGAGGTGTCATTGATAGGATTGTCTCTGTTTGCAACCCAAACAACAGTTTGTTCTGGAACTTTATTGTACCAAACTCCAACGTATCGTTTGTTAGAGTTGCCCGGACTGAAGAACCCCAATGCGAAGAGTTCTCCGGTAGACACTAATATGTCGCCATGACCATCTTTGATAGATTGATTGTGGGATATGGCGTCGGTGCAAGTGCAGAATGGAATGAGAGGAAATGGAATTAGCAACAAAAACAGGATAGGATGCATTACTGATATTCTATGCTACGTATTGGATGCTGAAAATTCGGAGTAAACTACTACAGATTGTGTTTTTTTGACATAAAATAGTACACTTTTAAGCTTTAGTTCAGTCACCTTTATACTCTTTTCACCATTCTAATGTGTGATGGTGGTTTGATTATATTTATTACAGGCGAGGCTGCCGTGTGTGTTGGTAGATATAAATGGACTTATGAAGAACTGTAACATCATAAGATTGATATCTACGTTGAACCTATGATATTAGTGGTAGATGCAGGTGGGAGTAAAAAAATTAGACTGCTATGGAATGAAAGTTAAATCGAGAGTTAAAGTTTGAGGTCATACTCAAAAATAGAATCAAAACTTGCTTATGAGGAATATGGTCAAACATTAAAGAGTGTCATTCAAATTAACCAGTCAAATGATTATGCATTTTAGAATTTCCTCAGTCTTATAATTCTCAACTTATGGCATAAATATATGTTTATAGATAGTTCCTTATGATTATAGTTCATTAGAATCCATTAATTGCCTAAACAGATCTTTCCTAAATGATAATTCGAAAATAGAATTAGAAACCTAATTAAAGATAAGGAAAATTGTTAGGTGTTGAATATAATGTATTCTAGGCCGCTAACTTGTTATTGTTAGTCTAATTATTTCATTACTTTTGTGTTTTTGTGCGGTTTGTCTTGTTTAGTATGTTTCAGGTGCATTATGAGAAAAATAAGTTAATTTCGATGAATTAACTAGAATAACAATTCAAAATGATTGAAGAGACCAAACTGTTAAAGAATGGAGTAAAGCTGATCTAAGAATGCAAATAAAATTCTAAAAGTGGATGAGAAACTGAACAAACAAAAGAGCGCATTCAGACCGCCCAAGACTGCAGTTTTCGCATAAATTGTCAAAATGTTAGAATTTAGTAAAAGATGACAGGTTTTTAAGTGGAAATAGGCCAATAAACAAAACTCACTACAACACAGTGAGCCGAGATGATTTTAGGCCAAAACGCATCGTTTAGGGCGTCAAATCCACGATTTTATGACTGCAAGGAAGCTTGCCGAAGACTTCGTGATTTTTATTGGTGGTCAAGATAAACTCCGATTTGGGTAATACTTTAGGAGTAATTTTATTTATTAATTATTATTTTTATGTACTTATTTCGGAATTTTTAGACAAAATTTATTTTTAGGTTAGTTTTAGTAATTAGGTTTATTTTAATTAGATATTCTAAATCATTTAGGAGTGTGGTTTATTTTCTCTATAAAAGGCCACATACATCATAATAAAAGGGGTTTCTTCTCTGAAAATAATTAGTACGTAAAGAAATATATCTCGAGAGTAGCGAAATAGGAGAAGACCGGAGAAGACAGGAAAACACCAAGGGGTCCATAGAATCGAGTTCACAGTCAACGATGTAACCTTCGGTGGACATGGGCAACTAAACGATAACTATGGTTTCTAGAAAAACCCTAGCCCAAGTAATATAACTTATTGCTTATTTATTTTTAATGTGAAGGGGGGAACTAAAGAGCACACCTACAATGGTTATGTAGAAAAAAGATTATTACTTTATGTTTAAATAAGAATTTTCATTTTACTTATTCTAGATTGATTTTATGTTAATTCTTGTACAACTGCACCTAATTGCTACGAGCTTGAACTCCAAAAGTTAGGTTGTTATTTATCTACATAACGGTGCTTAAAACATAAAACATTAGTTTGGACAGTTCATGCTAAAGGAATATGAAATGTATGTGTTTTTAATTTAATGCATAGTATGAGTAGTGTAAGGTAATGGCATATCCAAATCATGTTTGATCCGAAGATGAATTGTGATCGAGCTCGGTTAAATGTAATCTTTGATGGGGACTAGAAGCTCGCTTACAGTGGTACTAGTATGATTTGTAGGAGATGTATCTCCCTTTCACAATAAAATGAATAGCATGTTTACATTACGAAGCTAGTAGTGGCGCTAGATAAGCCCTAGTCTTTCTCATTATTAAATTTTCTCAATTTATCTTTCCTTGCTTTATTTAGTTTAGTTGTTTTTTTAATTAAGTTAATATAAAATTCCAAATCAAAATATCTATACAGTTCAAGAATATTATTTTCTTAGAATTTAGAGTACGAATTAGTCCTTTGGGTTCGATAAACCTGTCTCAAGCCGTACTATACTATAATAAAACTAGTGCACCTGCGATAGGTAAAAGTAGGTCATTATAGTCTTATTATTAATCATATTTTAACCAACCTAAGACACCGATCAAAAATGTTGTTTGGTTTGGCCAAAATATTATAGCTAGGCCCAACCAACCTTGTACTTATCCTAAGTTGTATTGACTTGTCTCCTACTCCAGGTTAACTTGTTCTCCACACCTTTTCCTCTATATATAGGTGTTAGCCCTAATGTAAAGTGACACTACAATACACAATTCAATATGCCAAAATTAGATAAAAGCTTGAGAGATAAGCTTTGTTTGAGAGAGAGAGTGAATTTTGTGGGAAAATTCTCTTGGGTTTATATTTGAGTTTTTCTGGTGAGAAGAAAATTACTAAGAGTGTGGTTGTAACAATTTTCCACATAGTGAAATTTTCTCTAATTGTTTTTGGCAACGATAGTGATATTTCTTCGGTTTGGAGTTTTTCACTTAAATTCTTTTGTTATATTTTAATTTCTTTGCTCTTTGAAATTTTGGTAAAAGAGGATCCTGGGAGGGAATTTAGAAACAAGTCCTAAATTCCCAACAATTAGTATTAGAGCCTTAGTTCCTTGAAGCAGAGATGCCGGGCATCAAATTCTATATAGATAAATTCAATGGGAGGATAAATTTTGGCTTGTGACAAGTACAAGTCAAACATTTAATGATTCAATCTGGTTTACACAAAGCTTTGAAGGGGTGGCCGACCCCTAATTACAACAAAGAAGCTTCGAAATCTTATATGAGCAATGAAGATTGGTAAGATCTTGATTTGAGAGCAACAAACGTAATTCGTTTGTCCTTGGCCAAAAATGTTCTTGCAAATGTGCAAAGAATATCCACAGCAAAAAACATTTGGGAGAAGCTTGAAGAAATTTATCAGGCAAAAGGCGTCTCAAATCGGGTGTATCTCAAGGAGCAATTTCATACTTTGCATATGAATGAAAGGAACTACTATCTCTGATCATCTGATTATTATCAATAGTATCGTCTCTGAACTAGAAGCCATTGGACATAAGATTGATGATGATGATATAGCTTTAAGGCTTATATGGTTCCTTCCACCTTCCTACGAACACATGAAGCCTATCTTGATTCATGGGAAGGAGAAGATAGTCTTCTCAAAAGTCACCGGCAAACTTTTCTCCGAAGAGAAAAGGCTGAGTGGTGGTGATATTACCTAAGAGATAACAGAAATAAGCCTATAGGGGGGTGAATATGCTTTTTATCAATTTAATGACCAATTAAAATTATTTGCAGCATATTTAATTTTAATCAGAACAAATAGGTCATTAAAAACTTTTTCTAGAAGAATAATATTAATCAGAGATAAAATAATTTTTTGTTGAAAATATATTTTTAATAAAAATATTGAATTTTTAATTAAAATATTCTTGTCTTAATAAAAATAATAAATTTTTATGAAATATATATTTTAATAAAAATATTTAATTTTTTTTAATAAAAATAATTAATTTTTATAAAAAATATTTTCTACACAAAAACAAAATTATTTTGTAGATTATCAATTGGTGATGTCCTAAAATCAATATTGTGATACGTAGGGTATGATTGTTAGCCAAAAATATGAAGTTAGATTATTATTGCAAGATATAATGAAACATACTTTTAACCTAACAAACCACCGATCGATCGCCTATTACCACCGATCGATCGGTGATGTAGAATGTTGGGTAAACAGTAATACGACATAATAATAATCAACCCAAATCACAACACAATATAGATCATACACAGATTAATAAAAAAACAGAAATTAAAGCAATAGAACAACACACAGATTTTTACGTGAAAAAATCTTGAAAACGTTCCAAGGACAAAACCACGGATATCCTCGGTATCGATGCACTATGAATAAAAGAGTTCGTACAGACTCTATGAAGTTAGGACTTACAATAGCTCTTATTTTCCATTCCTCACTCGATGTCTGAAGCTTCTTGCTCCGATCTCCGTACTCTGACAGTGCAACAGATGGTGTGTAGATTTTTCAGTATCTAGGTCATCCAATTGTGCATAAAGATCACACTTGTTGAAACATAATTGGAGAACCCCAAAAACTAGATAGAATTTTGAAGATGAATGAACAATTAATATTTTTAACTCTGTCTCTCTCTTTGCAGAATGATCTTTTCTATGAAAGAATTGTAGAGCTCTCAAAAACTTGTCTTCTCTTCTCAATATCTACTCATATTTATAGAGAGTGAAGTCTTCAATTATGGAATAGAAATCTTTAATTATGGAATAAGATTTCTTGATCTCCAAGCATTTTTCTTGTCTTCCAAGTCTTTTCCTTGTCCTTAAAGTCTTGGTCTTTTTACCATTAAGTCCTCAAACTTTAACCAATATACCTAATCTACTTAATATGATTATTGACTAGACATGCCAATATAAAAATGTTCTTACAGGTGGATATAATGTTCCGCCTGAACACTCGACATTTGTTGTAGCTAAAAGTTGGAAGAAGAAGAACTCCATGAATAAGAATCCAGTTTGCTGGGGGTGTGGACAATCTGGGCACCTCAATAGAAATTGTCTGAAAGGTGGAGCTGATTCGGCCAGCAGCTCAAGGTCAAATACTGACGGTGAAGCTAACAATATATCTACTTTGGGTGAGGTGCACTTTGTTGATGCTCTCTGAAAGAGCATGTACATCCTCATGGCATGCCGCTTGTCTAAAAAAGTTGACATGAAAAGAGGATGTGTTATTACTAGCAGGTCAACAAGTTTGCACACGGGCAATGGTTGGCATTGATGCAAGGGGTGTGGTGGAGTTGATGTCGATGACTGATGAACTTCCCGGAATGGCAACATGGAAGTTGCACCATAATGTTTCAGCGGATTAGTTCGACATGTGTCGAGGTAAAATTCTTAGAATGGTTGATTCTAAGTGTGTACACTTTTTATGGTAGAGTATGATAATTCTATGTGTTGAGAATTATGACTGTTGGTGAAGACAATATTTGTAACAGAAGTTATGATGTTTGAATCAAGGTAGAACTATTTTAAAATTGTGAATGAATCCGAGTGAATTGGAGAAATTTTGCCAAAGGTGGAGTTTGTTGGGTTTGGCCAAAATTTGATAGCTATGCCCAGCCCACCTTGTACTTACCTTAACTTGGATTGACTTGTCCCTACTCCAAGTTAACTTGTTCTCCACATATTTTCCTCTATATATAGGTGTTAGCCCTATTATAATGTGACACTACAATATATAATTAAATATCCCAAAATTATAGAAAAGCTTGAGAGATAAGCTTTGTGTGCGAGAGAAAGAATTTTGTGGGAAAATTCTTTTAGGTTTGTATTTGGGTTTTTGTGGTGAGAGGAAAATTACTGAGAGTGTGGTTGTAACAATTTTTCACATAGTGAAATGTTCTCTAGTTGTCTTTGACAACGACAATGGTTTTTTACCGGTTTGAAATTTTCCACTTAAATTCTTGTATTGTATTTTAATTTCTCTACTCTTTGACATTTTTGGCAAAGGAGGATCCTGGGAGGGAATTTGGAAACAAGTCCTAAATTCCCAACAAATGTTACTTACACTGAATTGTTAGGCAAAATCGAAAAAGTGAATGTTATCAATTGTTGGATAGATAATTATAAATATGTTTCGGTCCCACAATAATAATCCATCCAACAGTTAATAACTATTCACTTTGTGAGCTCTCGAGTTCAAGAAAGTACTGTTAAAGTTAATCATGTCTTCCTTCACATTGAATTTGGATGGAAAAAAGAATAGACGAGCCTTGAGTTTTGAAGTGCAATAGCATACACGGCCAGTTACCTAGATGCCATGTGAAGACCCTAAACGTACGTTTGTCTTACAACACAAAGGCATAATTAAATGCTTGAATGGTCACTACTCAACCATTAAGGGACGAAATAAAAAAAACAAACTTTTCTTATGCGTTTTTGTCAAATTTAAAGAAGGCTTGTGTTACCTCACTATCAAAAGGCATCCTCGTCCAAACGCTAAATACAGGTCATGACCATGACTTTGAACAGCTTTGATGACTTAGTCTTCCGTCCTACAATTTATATGTTGATTGAGACTAGATTGCAGTACGTGGGTATAGACATATATACATAGATATATATTTTGGATTGCCTAATAAAATTACTTTTTTATTTCTTGGTATCACCAGTGTTCTGCTTCCTGATTTAGTACGGGAGTAGGAAAATTTTGTACTACCAATGATTTATACAGCCAACGACATTGATATTATTAATGTAAGAATTAAATCTAATTTACTTTGTTGAGTTCCGAAAAATACTTTTCCAGAACTCACAATACTAAAAGTGTGTGTGTATATATATACTAGGAATGAGCATGTGCGACTGCATATGGCGTAAAATCTTATCTACAAGTTGTCTTATAAAATGAGAAACTCATAAAAGGTAAAACTTAAAAGGATACTAAAATAACGAAGAATGAAAGCGAGAAGGAAGGAGAAATCATGTATGGTGTAGAGTTGTGTTGTTGGGTGGAATTTTGCATAGAAAAAGATGTGGAATATATATAGTGATGGAGGAGTGAGATTTGGAGGGTTTTGAGAGGTGAAGCAACGTGACTGTAGGAAGTGAACAACATGTTGAAGATGTGTTATTAGTACAGAATATAACCAACACACACCTATTAAATTTTAAGAGACGCATTTTTAGTTTTTATTTTATTTTTTATTTTAAATATTGAAAAAATTGTTTAGAAATAATAAAAGGGGCTTGTATATAGATTTAATGAATTGTAAGAGACAGTTGTATGAAAGTTGACAATTTTTCTATTTTCTACAAGAAATAGGTTTTGTAAACTGTAAACTGGATAGACTTTTATAACTCATTTATTTTCAGTGGTGAGTTATTAGAAAAATAGACTTTTATAAGTCATTTATTTTCAGTGCTGAGTTATTAGAAAAAGGGTTAATTTCAGAAAAATCCCTTATACTATTGAATTTAATCAACTAACCTCTCTTATGTCCGGATTGCACCCTATAGTATCCAGTTTCATCAACTTGCCCCCTCACCCTCACATTTCAGTCAAAATAGTTATGATTAATTTCATTTACACCCTATAAAATTTGCTTTATCTTCAATCAATCCTCTTCAAATTTGAAAAACTTCACTCAAACCCCTTAAATTTGAAAAAAATATAGATTTTTGAATATATATATATAATTGGAAAAAATATATATTTTTGAAAACAAATTATATTCCTAAGCATTCTTTATCATGTTAAATACAACAAAAGATATTAGTTTTCTAATATTTTGATCAATTCATCACCATGTTAAATATAAGAAATAATAATAATTCCTATAATGATAAAATTATAATTAAAGTGTACCTATAATGGTAACTCTATACACTAATCACTATTAACAAAAATTATAATTAAAGTGTGCAACTATTTCTCTATATTAAAAGAGAAAACATAAACAAAATTTATTAAATATTTATTAGGAATTGTTATTATTTTTATGCATTCACCACCATGTTAAATTCAAAAATAAATAAATGAAGGTTATCTATTATGTCGATTTAAATTCTCATTTTGCGAAAAAAGTTGTTTCAAACTTCTTCCAAAAATTTCAAATTTGTTCTTCAACAAGATTGGAATCAATTAATTTAATTTATATATATTTAATTTTTTATTGTAAATATTTATTTTATTATTTTTTACAAATATTTTGAGAAAAAATATAAATATTTTGGGAGAATATATATATATATATATATATCTATATATATTTTGGAAAAAAATATATATCTGAAAATGTCACGCCCCTAAATTCCAAAGACATCCAAATCGGAACATCCAACGAATTCGGGTTCTGATCCATACAAGAAGCGACCAATTAAGATTCTAAATAACCATAAAACGAATGGATCATTTATTATTAATAACAATAATTTCATACATAACAAAGCCGAAGCTAAACCAAATGATACACAAGACACAGCGAGGCGCTAAAAGAATACATCTCTAAAATGATGAAAAAATGTCAAATACAAGGAAGGGATATGCCAACAGATTGGCTCCCATGATATACAACAACAACGGTCCCAATACAGGGGACAAACAAATGAAACTAGAATAGAACAACACTACATATGAACGTCCCAAATCCCGTAACAACATCCGTGCCACAAGTCATCCTGTAAGAAAACCTGATATCTAGCCGAAACAATTCCTCCAAAATGGTGTTTGGGACACCTGACAAAAGAACGCCAGGGTGAGCTCATCAAAGCCCCGTGGGAGAAAGGAATCGTAACTGTCACATCCTCCAACGATCTAAGTCAAGTGTGAACCAACCCATGTAGATGCATCTATCCTAGGTCAGTCAAATATCCCACATGACACTCACGCCAATACGAGACCCTGGAAACACATCCATTTAGTCCCCTACCATGCATCAACAAATAGGGAAACTAACACGTAGTGAAACCATAGCCTAACAACATATAATAAACGCACTCCTATATATATATGTGTACGTACATATATATATATATATAGAGAGAGTTATACAACCAGTACAAGCCACGTAGTACAGACCACCTGATAGATCACTACGACTCGTACCCGCCAATCTCACACTAACAATCTACACAACACG
The DNA here is from genome assembly GCA_963922005.1 of Cornus suecica. Lineage (NCBI taxonomy): Eukaryota > Viridiplantae > Streptophyta > Magnoliopsida > Cornales > Cornaceae > Cornus > Cornus suecica. Next base: position 48,020,963 of record OY998241.1, on the reverse strand, counting down.
TGTCACTAAATCACGTGGGAAACACTCCTAATCATAACATTCCAGGAAGAATAACACTCACCCTTCCGAGATCATGAGCATATCGAGTTCCAAAACCTCAAATTAGTATCAACTCATACTACCAATCACCTTACATGGTACTACCCACCATCCTTAAACCCAACACATGGTTAAAACAGTCAGTTCAACCTAATGGAAGTCATAAATGTTGTCGAACAATAAAAGGAAATGAAAGGGATTGAATAACCCACCACACTGACCACTCAAAGGTCACATGTTCGCCCAAGGGTAAAATGGTCATTTCAAGGAAAACAAATACTTTCAAAGGTTACCCCACCTATTTGGACATATGTTAAACCATAGAAGCAAACGGAACCAAATTCAAGGCCCTGACGCGAGAGATATGAATTTTTGAAAATGGCATCGGACAATGCCGACTCAAACATAAAGTTAAAGTACCCCTCTTTCACCAAGGGTAAAACTATCATATCAAGTGAAAATAAATGATTTAATCAAATATATGGACATAGGACAGGCCCTAGAAACAAACGGGACCTTAATCAAAGCCACGAGACGAGAGATATGCATTTTTGAAAACAGTATCGGACAATGCCAACAAAAATGAAAAGTTGAAGTACCCCACTTTCAGCAAGGGTAAAACAGTCATTTCAAGGGTAAATAAATTATTTCAAATTTTATCTACAAATTTTGTACCTAGCACAAGCCATAGGAACAAACGGGACCTCAATCGGAGGTGCGTGGTGAGAGAAATGAATTTTAAAAAATGGTCGAAACATGGCTGAAACAAGGACCTACGAATTTAGAGACTCGACTGCAAGTTTTCATCAGCCAATTGCAAATGGACATCAGTCGGCTGCTGACTCTCCATCAGCCGACTGCATTAATTCGAAGCACAAGGAAAATAGACCAGATTTCCATCGGTCAGCTGATGGCTCTCCATCAGTCGGCTGCATTAATTTGAAACCTCCAAAACTGACTCGAAATGTGATTGAACCATCAACGAACATATTTCCATACTTATATCCATTATGAAAAATTATTATTTCACATTTATCCCATGATTCCAAGTCATTCCAACACAACATGAACCTTGAACAAAAACACTCATTTAAGGTTCATAAAATTCTCTGTCTTGCCCTTGGTCTCCGTTTTATAATATCACCGACTTTTAAATGTCAATTTCTTTTCAAAGGACTCAAAATCATTTTCCAAATCTCAAAGTTTTAGTTGGGGTCACGGGGGTGAGCGAAAATGGATTTTTCACTTAAAAGCCGAAAGGATTTAAATGCAAGTCTTTTGAAAAATCCGTTTTTGTGGAAACAAACCGAAAATCCAACGGAAAAACCAAATCGTATTTGTAGATGCCTAATGGAGTAAAAGAAACAAGAAGCGGAAGTAATTCGCAACTCAAAGGAAAAAGGTACGTGGCTATACACAACGATACTAACCCTAATCCAACCATATTTCGCTCCACATTCAAACTCATAAACCCTATAACGACTTAGCCATAAATAATCACCTCTCCGATGACATTCCAATCCTTAAGATCGCTAAAGGGAACCTAATGGCCATTGCCACAGAACCAACTAGTTTAAAATCAAAACCTCTTTCGATTCTTTCAAACCTCAATTTCACATTCAAAACCACTTCACTCATGTTTCTAACAAGATTATATGGTCATCATTACACAATCAACTCGATTTACTCATAACCTCGTCTATCATAACCAGAACATCAAAATCACCATTGATGTCACGTTGCTACACCAACGCTAATTTAGACCACAAAACCATCACCCGTCTTCTCAAGGTTCAACTCATCTCAACGCAATAGCCACAACCGACTTTACTTATCACAAGAAAGTCTTTAAACCAACTCATATCACCCCCGTAAGGTATATAAGCACATATCAACAAGTATAAGCATTCATATCACGTTATACTTTAAAACATGGCATGCAAATCATATTATCACATCCTTCAATTTCACTTGAGCATTTTAATAACATATGAATTGTATATATATCGAAATTCACATTAAACATGTTCATTAACCACATAGAGTAATATCATGATCCACATGTAAACATAAATCACATACTAACAATTTAAATGCAATGTGACTCAGACAGATCATGATACACATCATTTTTATTTCTCATGAATGAAGGTAGATTTATCGTACCGATTCTTCCTAAGTGATTTTTCTCTCTTTTCATTTTTAATAGGGAAGACGTCAAACACGACGCGGTCGTGAAATAGGATTTAGACAAGTCCTCCCCATATCGTCTGCGTTTCTCGGAAAATTAGTTTCGTAGGAGCAAAAAGCACCCACTGGTCAGTTGTTACGATGATTCAAAACAAGTCTACTCACGCACAATACACAAAAGGACGTAGACCACACCAATTGAATTCTCTCTACAAAACAAGTCTACTCACGCACAATACACAAAAGGACGTAGACCACACCAATTGAATTCTCTCTACAAAAGGTGAACCCATATGCAATATGTCTCAATGGGCCATACAACAACATAAATATGTATCTCATCATATTTATAAACAAAATTTCCAAAATGTCAACATGAATGTTTTTCACCATTCAACATGCTTTCAAATCTCATTTAAAGTCATAACCAACAAAAATGCCTTCTAATGCAACATTCATGCTCCAATTCATCAAGTTATCCTTTTGTTTTACAAGGATAACATTTTCATTCATTTAACATGCTTAATTTTTAATTAAAGCATTTAAATCACAAGGATACATTTTCATGCACAATTAATGTTCCATTTCATAAAGTTGTCCTTTAATTCACAAGGATAACAATTCCATTCTTTGAAACATGCTCGTAGTTCAATTCAAGCAAGTTTATCACAAATCACATCTCAAATATGACATGAATTCCCAACATACCTCAAAGGTACTAACCAAAGGATCTAGTATAATCTCACTTCAAGGCTACATCCCTAACACTCATATACCCATATGTATAATTACACTTATGCATATCCACCACTATACCCACATACATATCCACATATATATAGGCATACAAGCATACTTGAATATGGAAAATCTCAATCATAACCACATAACTAGCATGCATCCTAGCCCTAACAATATAATCACCATGTAATCCATACACAAGGGTTAACTTACATAAACATGTTCAAACCCTAACTTCACAATTCCAGGGATACACTTAGCATTTTTATCTAAGTCTAGGAACCCTAGAATAAAACTAACACCCACACAATCAAAAGATGAGCTAGTTAAAAAGTTTTCCCCTACCTCAAGTGAAGAACAAAGCAACACCACAAAGTAAGCTTCATGAAACCCTAGCTTTCACCCAACACCAAATTCAAAGGAGCAAATCGGTGGAAAACTTCACCATAGCCTCCTAACAATGAATCAAACTCCAACACAAGAGGAGAACAAGAATCATGAAGTTGTTTAACAAGAAAACCCAAAACTAGGGTTTGGAAAGAAAACACACAAGGAAGGAAGAACACTTACCAATCCTTGGCTCAAACCAAAGAGAAGAACACCATGAACAACTTCTATGTTGATGGCCACATCAAACTCCCAACTTAGGGTGATCAAATCAACTCATAAGTGGAGAAGAAGCAAGAGGGAAAAGATGAGAGAAAATAGAGAAGAAAATATGAAATATTTCCAAATGAAAGACAACTACACTCACACGTGTAGAGATTCTCCACTCACCCTTATCACAATCCAAGGGTCCAAAACAAATATGGGGAAAAAGGAAATGAATCCAAGGGCTAGAAACAAGTCTTGCAATGAAAGACTTAATACACCACACACAAAACCCATTAATTTTCCAAACAAGGCCTTAACATCCAAGGGTTGAGAATAAGGTAATGAAAATGAATTAATGATCCAAGGGTTGACAAAAAGTCTTGCCAAGTGAAAGACCAACAATAATGCATTTTCGCATTGAAGTGCCAACCAAACTAGGCCCTAAGATCCAAGGGTTTAGAACAAAGATGGGAGAATGAGATCAATGGCTAGAAATGATACACCACTTGAAAATGGGAAATGACCAAATTTCTCCCAACTTAGGGATAATTACAAAGAGTGTCATCAAACCTCTTAATTACCCTTCCACCCCTTGTCATCCTCTCTAATTACCAACATGCCACTCATGCCCCAACACTTAACCAAAATCTCTACACTTTCCACTAAGTGCTCTAAATATGAAAATACTCATTTACCCTTCGGTCATTTCTTTTCCAAAATTGTTTCTAACTATTCTCATTATTCACAAAAGGAAAATATAACAAGTAATTCGCATAAGTGTTACACCAAAACGTCTATAATAAACTAGGGTAACACGTTCGGGAATCCAACACGATTGATGAAGCTCCAATGAGAAAATATTGCAATAAACCCACATAGTCACCAACGAACAATAAATCACGAAACCGGAAACGAAAGTCCACGAAGTCGTCCCGCTAAGTCCGAAACTTAAACGCGAAAAATTTACACATACCAAGATTAAACAAGACGTCATGAATAAGTGATGTCACAAAACGTTAACACTTGAAAAGAATTCCAGAAAGGAGAAAGGAAAACGCAGGGCGTTATAGAAAATATAAATATATTTTTCAAAAAAATATATATTTTGAAAAAAGAATATATATTTTTCATACTTAAGGGTCTAAATGAAGTTTTTCAAACTTGAAGTGGTTTGATTGAAGATAAAACAAACTTTATGAGGTGTAAATAAAAAGTAATTCTAACTATTTTAATTGAAATGTGAGGGTAAGAGGTGTAAATTCGGACATAGGAGATGTTAGTTGATTAAATTCAATAGTATAGGGGGATTTATGAAATTAACCCTTAGAAAAATCGAACAAATGTATATCAAGAATGTAAGAACATATTTAAGAATTGTTTATTTATGGCATGTTCTACAGGTAGCTTGATTCAAGTTTGGGGCAGGAGAACAAGCATAAAGAGTTGAAATTCCGGATCTCCGCTTCAAGGGTAACTATATTCTTTCTCATGAGTGTGATTGTGAACTATGAGGACATGGTGTAATTTAAGTTTGGGGGAATGTATAGTTAGCTATAAGGAATGATTGAAAAAATTAAAAATTTGTGGAGAAATAATTTGTTTTCACGCATAAGTGTTTTGCATTACAATTTGATTGAGTTTATATTTATGATGCATGAGTAGTATCTAATGTGATATTCCCACTCATGAGAATAATGATTAGATCGAACTGAGTGAAAGTGATGTGATTTTACATAAGTGAGTGAATTAGTGAAATTGAAACCAAAAAGGATGACTTTGAGAAATAAGCACAAGCACATATTCACTATGGGAAATAGGTTGATCTTTGACTATGTAGTTGAAAAAATAATTTTGCCACAATAAAAGGGGAGAAGTGGAGATGTTATGGTTGAAATGGAGAAAGTTGAAAATTTATTTTTAGAAAATAAAATACAAAAAGTAGTTCTTCGAACTGAGTAACCGGGCCTTGATATCACCAATATCATTGTTTGCTTAAAAAGGGGAGAAACAAATGAGCATAAATCACACGGAAGAAGCTCGGACCCAGTTAGTCGGGACTAAAAATCCTCGTTGGAAAGTCCGGAGTTTAGAAAGACAAAAGGGGATATAACTGGAATGATGGAAATATTGGTTTTTATGAAAAAAGACAAAGTATGATTAATGAAGTAGAAGAAGAGAAATTGAAATACCATAGGAAAATGTTAACAAAAACACGGAGGGAGGTCCCGATTGGGAGTAGAGAGTAACGAAGTCTTATACTTTAGTGTGAACCATTGATGACACGAAGTTCGAGATAGTTATTGTTCTATAGTGAGTGGGAATTTTTGCATCTATATTATTTTATATATTGTATCATGACTTAATTAATGCATGTGTGAACTCATGAGTGTAAGATTACAAATAATTGAGATGTTTGTGGGTACCATCACAGGAAACCCTCACGAGACTTCACTCGTCCACTAGGGGTAACCTAGGAGTATAAAAGACTTGTTACACGTACTAAGTATAATCGTCAACCCTCATGAAAAAAAGGGATTAGGTTAGATTAGTCAGATTAATTAGATTAAAAATCATCACAAGGTAGGTTTTCTTGAGTTCATTGCTAATGGACTAACAATATGTAAGTTTGGGGGTGTGATAGGTGCTCAAAAGTGTCCATTTTAAGCCCTATCTTGTTATTGTTACGTCTATTCATTCCATTATTTGGTATTTTAATGTGGTTTGTATGTTTAAGCGAGTTTCAAGAGCTTAATGAAGAAAACAAGTTAACTTTGTTGAATTAACCAAGGTTGTGTTTGTTACCACTCAAAAAGAGAAGAGAAACGGAGTTTTGAACCAAAAGACGTATTTCGATAGCCAAAATGGACATTAAACATGTCTTATATGTTGATGTATGTGCCATAGGAACAAATGGCGTCCAAAAATATGAAGAATTGCAAAAATTCATTTTTTGATAGTTCAGGCCAAAGTTTGAAGCAGACAGTAGAGGAAAAATAACAGCCAACTTCAGATGGTCATATCTTGGTTAATAAAGGTCCAAATATGGTGATTCTTGAGCCTATCTTCAAGCTCTTGAACTCAGATTTCCAACGATGTATTACACATCTCCATCCAATGTGTGTACCTCCAGATATGATAAAAAGTGTGAGAGGCTGAAGAAAAAGCTGGAAATTTCATAATCGGGCCAAAATCCTGATTTTTGTCCGGAATGATCGATTTTGACCCGGATGACTTAGAGTTCTACCCGGATGACTTATATTTCTACCCTAGCACCTATATGGATATGTTTTAGATATATTATACATCAGATTAAAGGTTTTTGCTTGGAAGGAAAGTCTCACCAAAAGGGAATCCTATTCTCAATAGGAGCCTAACACAAGTTAGGGTTTCCCTCACCTTTGTCTATATATACCAAGGTCTGCTACAGATCTAAGGGACTTATTTCCACATAATTTTGGAACTTTTTTCTACCCAATTTTCAGATTCATATATTCAAAAGGGATGAGTCATTCAAGACCTAGAGATCCGGAAAAGACAACCATGGAGGGCAATTCTACATCAAGATGCAGTCACCTTTTAGCATTTACAACTAATTCAGTATCTAAGGTTTTCTAGCAAAACCCTAGCCAAGTAATGTAGTTCTTATTTATTTTCAATTGTAACGAGGAGAAACTATGACCATACTATGATGATTGTAGTAGATGAGAGACCGTTTTTATTCTTGATACAAGTTTATATATTTGTTATGATTCTTGTCTTAGTCTGAATGAATATATTTATCTTAAATAAACATGGTTATTCACTATGAGCTTGAACTCGGATGCTTAACTTATGATTTTCTACACAATAGTGGTAATAAAACTTGAAACCCTAGGTTGACACAGGTCATGCCTTAGCGATTTAATATAGACATGTTTTAGTTTATTTTCATGCATTAGGAGTAGATTAGAGTAATATAATTGGCATGTACTAGTTAGGTCAGTCATGAGATGGGTTATTGCAATCCAGTTGATGGTAATCCTTTTTGGGATTGTATTTACCTATTTGTGGTACGACCTGATTCAAAGTTATGGATCGCCCTCTTGCAATTGAGTGAATTGAAAATTTTATTATGTGGTTAGTGGTGGAGTATGAAAACCCTAGATTTTCTTTCTATTGTTCTTGTCTTAATCTATCTTTACTATTTTATTAGTTAATTAGTTCATAAATCAAAGCCAATAAATCATATTTTTATACCAATTTAAGAGTATTATTTTACGAAAATTCAAAATACGACTTAGTCTCTGTGGGATCGATAACCTTTCAAAAGCTGAACTATACTACAATGTGATTCGTGCGCTTGCGATAGGTAAAACATAAGCCGTCATAAGGGTGCATTCTTAACACGTCATTTAGCACCTCAAAACCTCGGTTTTATGATTGTCAGTAAACAAAATGTATAATGGTTATACCAATTCGACGAGTGTTCCATATTATAATTCATACAACCCGAATTGGTGAAAACATCCCAATTTCCCATACCAACAATCAGGTACAGGAAATTTATATCAAAGCTTTAATGAGGTTCCACGATATATTGATCACGAATTAGGGTATCAACCGTACAATCAAGATTATTATTCTGAACGATTGAATCAATTCCAACTTGAGTTAAATGCATATTCGTGTCCGGAGCCATTGTCTGTTAAAGATAAATTCTTTGCCCATTTGAGAGAACTCAGAGCAAATCGCCATCCAGAGTCATTGTCTTCTAATGGCCAATTCTTAGTCTATATGAGCAAAATCGAGATCCCTCGAAATTGTGAGGAGATCACATACAATGGAGACAATTCATACTTTCTTAACACTGAAAATCCTCAATCAAGTTTCAATAGAAGTCAACAACCATTCAATATTTAGGATTTTCAGTCCAATAATGCCCAATCATTCCAACCCTCCAACCAAAATCCACTCCAGTTCCAAAATCAAAATCTGATACTTATATCAACTGGTGATGAAGATAAACTAATAAGCACCTTGAGAGAGATTGAAAATCAATTAAACTCTAATTCTCAAGCTTTGATTTGGTTATGACAACTAGTTGATTCTATGAGAATGGAGAATTTGTCAAATCAAGTTGTAGATAATTTTGAAGATGAGGAAGATGGGGACAGTGAAATAGAAGAAAGTTTTGAAATTAAGAGTGACATTGCATATGATGAGTGTGCACAAACCATTCATTTACCGCAAGAGTCAAAAGAGACACCATATGAACCTCAAGCAATATTTATCTAGTGTGTCGATGAGCCGTGTTTTGAAAATAAACAAGGATGGATGAGTACTATGTAATTGATGGGATTGATAAGGTGATGGAGGACCCTTTACCTTATTTGTTGACAGAAGAATCATTAGACTTAAGTACTAACCATGGGATGAATGTAGAGTATGACAAATGAGAGAAAGTATATGACTATTATTATGTGCTTGATGTCTTGCTCGTTACTGAGTGTTCGCAATGGACACCGTGGACTGATTTACTTCCCACAGTTGCTCCACCATGTGGTGGAAGTGTGGTAGAGAGAAATGGTGTTGGATAACCATTTGTGGAGCCGTCGTGCCAAAGACGTTAAACATTGGTTCTAGGCTGTGAAAGTTAGTTTCTAGCCTCGGTTTGTAGAATAGGATGTCATTTAATTTTTTCAAATTTCAATTTTGAAGAGATTGTAGGCCCTTAAGGCCAAATCTTTGCTGATTTTACTTTTAATTTTGTAGGATTGTAGGCCCTTAAGGCTAAGTCATTGTTTATTTCATTTTAAAAAAATAAAAAAAAAATTATTCTTTGTGCTATATTGAGTAATGATTTTCGGAAAAATAATTATTATATTTCCACTTCCCTTGCTATGATATTGGGTATTTGTGTTTTGTTGAATATTTCTACAGGTAGCTTGATTCAAGTTTGCGGGAGGAGAACAAGCATAAAGAGTTGAAATTCTGGATCTGCGCTTCAAGGGTAACTATATTCTTTCTCATGAGTATGATTGTGAACTATGAGGACATGGTGTAATTCAAGTTTGGGGGAATGTATAGTTAGCTATAAGGAATGATTGAAAAAAAAATTTAAATTGAAAAAATTAAAAATTTGTGGAGAAAATCTTTGTTTTCACGCATGAGTGTTCTGCATTACAATTTGATTGAGTTTATGTTTATGATGCATGAGTAGTATCTAATGTGATATTCCCGCTCATGAGAGTAATGATTAGATCGAACTGAGTGAAAGTGATGTGATTTTACATAAGTGAGTGAATTAGTGAAATTGAAACAAAAAAGGATGACTTTGACCAATAAGCACAAGCACACATTCACTATGGGAAATAGGTTGATCTTTGACTATGTAGTTGAAAAAATAATTTTGCCACAATAAAAGGGAGAAGTGGAGATGTTATGGTTGAAATGGAGAAAGTTGAAAATTTATTTTTTGAAAATAAAATGCAAAAAGAAGTTCTTCGATCTGAATAACTGGGCCTTGATATCACCAATATCATTGTTTGCTTAAAAATGGGAGAAAACTAATGAGCATAAATCACACGGAAGAAGCTCGGACCCAGTTAGTCGGGACTAAATCCTCGCTGGAAAGTCCAGAGTTTAGAAAGACAAAAATGGATATAAGTGGAATGATGGAAAGATTGGTTTTTATGAAAAAAGGCAAAGTTTGATCAATGAATTAGAAGAAGAGAAATTGAAATACCATTGGAAAATGTTCACAATAAAATGGAGGGATGTCCGGATTGGGAGTAGAGAGTACGAAGTCTTTTACTTTAGTGAAAATCATTCATGACACGAAACTCGAGATAGTTCTTGTTCGGTAGTGAGTGGGAATTTTTGCATCTACATTATCTTATACATTGTATCATGACTTAATTAATGTGTGTGTGAACTCATGAGTGCATGATTACAAAGAATTGAGATGTTTGTGGGTACCATCACTAGAAACCCTAACGAGACTTCACTCGTCCACTAGGGGTAACCTAGGGGTTTAAAATACTTGTTACATGTGCTATGTATAATCGTCACCCTCATGAAAGAAAGGGATTAAGTTAGATTAATTAGATTAAAAATCATCACAAGGTAGGTATTCCTGAGTTCATTGCTAAGGGACTAACAATATGTAAGTCTGGGATGTGATAGGTGCTCAAAAGTGTCTGTAACACCCCGTGTTATTTTCCTTTTTCCTGAAATTATATTTAATTTAATTTCGGTAATGACGTCACTTGTTCATGACGTATTATTTATTTTTGGTATTTGATACCTGTAAATTTTTCGCGTTTAGTTTTAAAGTCGACTGAATGACTTTACGGTTTCTCTTTGACGACTACGCGAATTCTTATTCTCGACTACACGGTATTAGTGCTTTTACGGAACCGGTGTGAAGAGTATTAAATTACTTTCTCGGTGTTCCGGTTGTTGGATTTCTAAACCGGTATAATTCTTTCGGACTAATTTGGTAAATTGGTGTCCCGTGTAATTTCCAGTTACCTAAATTACACTTGGGGGTTGGTCCATATAAGTTGGGATTTATTATATATATTTAATTATATATATATATATTGAAGTGGGGGTCATTTCGCAATTTAGGGTAATTAAAGGGTTGCATTTGCAAATAGTACATATATATGTATACATGTATACGCTTCAACCTGCTACAACAGATCTGCTCCTTCTCCTCTTCACGTTGCAGACACCACCCCACTTTCTCCTCTCAACAGACCCGGCCACACTCCTTCACCTCCATGGTCGCCGGCGAGAGGGAGAGAGAGAGAGAGAGAGAGGAAACCGGACGGAGAGGCGCGACCATGGTGGTCCGCCGCTGATGTAGCAGCGGCAATGGCGGCGCGTTGCAGACGGGGTTGCTGGGCGGTGGACGGCAGCGGCGACCTTGGCAGACGGCGGCGCAGGGGCGAGTAGCTGCGGCTGGTGCACGCAGCAGGGACGGCCAGTGCTGTTCGCGTGAGTAGTGGCGACTCCGGCTGGGCTTCGGCCAATTTTTCGGTGACCTTCCGGTGATCGGTTTGAGCCGATTTTCGGTGAGTAGCTCCGTATATACGTAGTATTCATCATATATTAATTTCGTGATTTTAGGATGAACGATTTGTCCGGAAATTGCACTTTTAGGTTATAGATTTCGTTTGGGTTATTTTTAGATTTAACCCAATTAATTAACCGATTATTAATGGGCTTCGTATATATCGTATAGGTTGTCAAGACGGACATTTCGATATATTCGAAATAGTTTTTGGACGATTTTGGTCGGCGGGCTTCGTGTTCGGGCGCCGATACTGTGCTGTTTCGGGCTGTTCGGTAACGTATAATTAGGTGGGAAACTTTATTTCTCACTCCACATTATTGAAGTAGTTTTGGGTGTGCAAACCCTTATTTAATTTATTATAGATATATTAAACCGTTAATTTAAATATCTATAATTCGTTTAGAATCGGAATTGGACTTAGGAATTAATTTAAGAAAATTAATTAAATTATTTCCTACGAGATTAAATATATTCCTAATTGAATTGAATAGGAATAGACGACTTAGAAATTCCTTTGAGAATTAAATGAGCTAGAAGATTTGTAAACGTTGGACGTGAGAGACTTAGACGCTATTCTAGGTTCCTTTTTATTACGTGGATTATCTGTTTAAATTATTTTAAAGAAATGATAAGGGAAATTGAAATATTTTCTAAAGAATTAAGAAAATATATTTTTGAAAATATGAGTTATATATGAAATTGTTTTCATATGATTTAAATGCTTTATTGTATTTTAAAGCATGAAAAGAGATTTTGAGATTTATATTACCATGTGGGTATTTTTATAAATATGATGTATTACATATTTATGATTGAGATATGATTTGATTGTACACCATGTCGTGTGAGCACATGGGTGTTGGTGCATGTAGTGCACGGTTTCACCATTGGCAGAGAGAGTTCATTTGGTGTGGTCTACTTCCTTTGTGCGTGGGGCACGAGTAGACGTTTGTGTCGGATCATCACAACAACTGGCCAGGAGGTATCACGCCTACGGAACTAAAAAGCCGGCAAATGTGAGTTAGGAGTCCAGGTAGAGGCTCATGTTCTTGACTCAAGGGTAGTCATGGCGTACGGAGTTGCATGTTGGGCTCTCGTACAACCGTCTTCCCTGTTGAAGTGATAGAGAGAAAAATCACTTGGGAAAGGTCGGTGTGGTAACTCTACACTATGATGAGTGGACAGAGTTTGTATCCGTTACCCTTGGGAAGGGTGTGTTGTGTGTGAGTATCACGGGGAGTGTTGAGTCACATTACACTGCCTATTATTTATGTGATCTCGTTTAACATGTATATGTGCTATATTACATGTGTTGTTGGGGCATGCTATTTATGAATATTGTAAATTAAATTCATATTTTATAAATGCTCAGTTGAAAGTAATTAATGTGGAAGAAAATGATAATATGCCATTATAAATAAGTATAAATGAAACGAATATATTTATATTTGTTGATGTATACCTTAGTACCCTTGGGGGAGGTTATGCGTGTTGGCATAGTGATTCATGTGGCTAGCGGAGGCTAGTGGTGGACCGTAGGCTTGACTTGAGTTGAGGCCTTAGAGATTGTGGTTAGTAGCCTTAGAGATTGTGGTTAGCAGCCTTGTGATTGTGGTTAGTAGCCCTGTGATTGTGATTAGTAGTTTGGTGATCGTGGTTAGTTGTGTGAACTCTTTTGAAGATGTGAGGTTAGGGATGATTTTTGTATCAATTGATAATTGAGGCCTTAGAGAAGGCGAGTGATGAGTTGTGTGAGATTTTGATTGATGAGAAGGGGTTATGATTAGGGATTTATTTAGTACTCGAGGTACCGTAGCTTGACAGTCTCGGTTCTTGTGCTTAGTTCATTCCCCTAAGCATTCCTTGTACGGTGTTTTGTACACTAGTACGTGGTCGTTGACTTGTATGTCATTCCTAGATTCCTTGGTTACGGCGTGGTGCCGAACCTCTTCCTCGTGATATCATTTGATTTGGTGGAGTTGGAAACGGATGGTGGTCTTCCGTGAGTCCAACGTGTTGTTCTTCCTTTATTGTCCTTTTGGGCATTATAGGAATCCGTGGAGTTGTTCATTCTTATGTGGCTGTCATTTCGAAAACGGTGCTTTCTAAGTTTTGAAAGTAAACTTTTGTATTTAAAAGGAAAAACCCGTTTTCGCCTACCCCCGAATAAACGAACAGTTTTAATACTTATAAAATGATCTTGAGATCTTCTTTAAAAAGATTTTCAACTTTTAAAAGCCGGTGATGGCAACTGACGGAGACCGGGGGCAAGACGGTCATTTTTACTGTGTGATTTCTAAAAAGAAAACTATTTTATCACTTGTCTCGAGATTCTGAGATTTTGAGACTTCTTTCTCAAAATCTCGACTTGTAGTATTTTGAAAGGTGGTTTCTTGTTTCACCTTTTTTTCGGATCGTTCTAAGTCTCGGTTAGGAGGCTTGGTGTTGTTCAGTGCACACTTATAGTGTTGCCTTTCCTTTTCTTTGGGTTGTTGATGTCACCATCTAGGTGATTGGGGTTTTTCACTTGTTAGGGGCATGGATGCCGAATGAAATGGTTTGAGTTTTAAAAACCTTTTTCTTAAAAACTATGGAAATCCTTGGGATTCCTCTTTTATTTACTTTCATACTCGGCCATTTGCTTTTGGTTCCCTTGTCCACTTGTGGTGTTCCTTTCTGGTTCATTCGTGATGTTCTTTCCTTGTTTGGGTATTCTTAACCTTGACATTGTGTCTCGGTTATCTGTTGGTGTAGCATTGGGACTCCTTTTCCCTTGCTTGGGTTCTTGACTCTTACGTGGTTTTTCATATCCTTAGTGAGAGCGTTGGTGATTAATTGACATTGTTGGAGATAGCAATTGAGGTTTGTTATATATATATATATGTATATATATATATATATATTGGTGATAGTATTATGAGGTTAATGTGATGATGTGACTTATGGTATCGAGGAATAGATGTGATTGAGGTGATCTAGTTCCTGAGAGGTAGATTCCTCTAGGAGTGGGATGAGATTTGTTATATATATATATTGATGATGGTTGTGTTAGTACGCAAGGACGTGGGTGTTTTCCTTCCTGTGTTATCGGGGTGTAGGATTTGAGCCTTTCTTGGTACTATTGGTGGATTTTGTTTCCTGTGGATATTAGAGGTGAGTGTGTTTCCCTCTGTTGGATTTGGTGGTTAGCGTGGTGAGCATTGATGATTGTTAGATTTGACTTGGGTTGTTGTGTACCTAGTGTACATTGGTGAGAGTAGTGTAGACTACTGGTGTTGGGTACTTGGAGTACGAGTTTTAGAGACTCATGTTGTGCATTTATATATATATATATACGTGTAGATATATATATATATATTCCCTATATACTTATGTATACCCGTTTACGATAGTATATGAGCGTGTGACTTGGGTTTGCGTGGATGGGACTAGTTGGGCTATATTTATATCTTATTAGACGGTTTAGCTTTACCTAAACTATCAGAGGATGTGGTAGTTAGGATATCTTTTCCCACTGAGCTTATTTGCTCACGGAGGGAATTTCATTGGCCCCCCCTGGTATTCCACGCCAGGTTGCAGGAATTATACGGCTATAGGCAGGATGCAGTGCAACGGCAGCTTCTTTTGTTTCCTTGTTACAGGTTTTGGAGTTGCGTTGGGTGATGCGGTTACGGTTGCAGCGCGACTGGGTTTGGGGACGGTAGTATTCTTCTTTCAGCTTCTTTACCCATTGTTATGGGATTGTTATGTATTTCCTTTTGGGAGCCAGTCTGTTGGCATATCCCTGTTGATGTATTCTTTATTTCCTGTATTTACTCTTTCAGGATGTATTGTATCTATTCTGCACAGCTAGGTACTTTTCTGTATTCTTATTCGAGCATTTGTGGCTCTGTTGATTATTAGAGGGTTTGGAGGGGTTTTGGTTTCTTTCCATTATCTCGGCCCTAGTAGGATTGATGAATGTGGGGCTTGGAAGCCATTGTGATTATTGAATTGCTTTGGGCAGGTTATTGTGTTGTGGTTGTTGTCCGGATGTTCCATTTACAAACGGAACTCTGCCGAATTTTCGTTAGATTCCGCTGCTTAGTTTTGTTAGTCATTTGGGTATTGAATATACCATTTCTATCATTAACCCATATGTTTTCTTGGTTAATGATGTCTTAGTTGGTCATTCGTATTAAGGATCACATCTTGGATTCCTTGGATGTCCCAGTTCGGGAGTCTTAGGGATTTAGGAGCGTGTCTGTTGGTATCTGAGGATACTCTTGTGTTTTCAGTATTCGTGTTGGCATGGAGTATATTCTTATTGTTATTCCATGTACTTCTTTGTTATTGTTGACTCTAGTAGTCGTTTGGTTTGCGTCACCCTTTAGGGGCGTGACAACATGGTATCTGGGCATTTATTGCAACCCTTTATGGGTGTTTGAAGATTGAATGTCTTTTGGTTCTCGTTTCTTTTTACTTCCGCATTCACTCCCTTAACTCTTAGGCTCGGGTTTCGGAGTCCTAGGAATTCGGGGCGTGACAGTGTCCATTTTAAGACCCTATCTTGCTATTGTTACTTCTATTCATTCCATTATTTGGTATTTTAATGCGGTTTGTATATTTAAGCATGTTTCAAGAGTTTAATGAACAAAACAAGCTAACTTTGGTGAATTAACGAATGTTGTGTTTGTTATCACTAAAAAAGAGAAGATAAATGGAGGTTTGAACCAAGAGACGTATTCCGAAGGCCAAAATGCACATTAAACATGTCTTATATATCAATGTACGTGCCATAGGAACAAATGGTGTCCAAAAATATGAAGAATTGCAAAAAGTCATTTTTTGATATTTCAGGCCGAAGTTGGACGCAAACAGTAGAGGAAAAACAACTTCCAACTTCAAACGGCCATATCTCGGTCAATAAAGGTCGAAATGTGGTAATTCTCGAGCCTATCATTAAGATATTGAACTCAGCTTTCCAACGATGTATTACACGCCTCCATCCAATGTGTGTACCTCCAGATATGATAAAAAGAGTGAGAGGTGTCCTGTAGAAAAAGATGAAAATTTCATAATCGGGCCAAAATCCTATTTTGACCCGGAATGATCCATTTTAACCCGGAAGACTTAGAGTTCGACCCTAGAACCTATATGGACATGTTTTAGACATATTATATATCAGATTAAAGGTTTTTACTTGGATGGAAAATAACACCAAAGGGGAATCCTATTATCAATAGTTGTCTAACACAAGTTTAGGTTACCCTCACCTTTGCCTATATATACCAAGGTCTACGGATCTAAGAAAATTCTCTCCACATAATTTTGGGACTTATTTCTACCCAATTTTCAGATTCATATAATCAAAAGGAAGGAGTCATTCAAGACCTAGAGATCCGGAGAAGACGACCATGGAGGGCAATTCTACATCAACGATGGAGTCACCTTCTACCATGAGCAACTAATTCGGTATCTAGGGTTTTCTAGAAAAATCCTAGCCAAGTAATGTAGTTCTTATTTGTTTTCAATTGTAACGAGGAGAAACTTTGACTATATCGTGATGATTGTAGTAGATGAGAGATCATTTTTATTCTTGATACAAGTTTATATATTTGTTTTGATTCTTGTCTTAGACTGATTGAATATATTTATCTTACACAATCATGGTTATTCACTATGGACTTGAACTCGGATACTTAACTTATGATTTTCTACACAATGGTGGTAATAAAACATGAAACCCTAGGTTGACACAGGTCATGCCTTGGCGATTTAATATAAACATGATTTAGTTTATTTTCATGCATCAAGAGTAGATTAGAGTAATGTAATTGGTATGTACTAGTTAGGTTAATCATGAGATGGGTTATCGTAATCCGGTTGATGGTAATCCTTTTTGGGATTGTATTTAGCTATTTACAGTACGATTTGATTCACAGTTATGGATTGCCCTATTGCAATTGAGCGAATTGAGAATTATGTTATGTGGTAGTGGTGGAGTATGAAAGCCCTAGATTTTCTTTCTATTGTTCTTGTCTTAATCTATCTTTATTCTTTTATTAGTTAATTAGTTTAGAAATCAAAACCAACAAATCATATTTTTATAGCAATTTAAGAGTATTATTTTATGAGAATTCAAAATACGACTTAGTCTTTGTGGGATCGATAACCTTTCAAAAACTGAACTATACTACAATACGATTCGTGCGCTTGCGATAGGTAAAACATAAGCCGTCATAAGGGTGTATTTTTAACACATATTTTTAGCAGACCCTGACGGAGATCACTTACATGATTTTTGTGTAATTAAAATTCTAAGTTGCATGTTACATTTTCTTTTTGTGAATAATGAAATGTATTGAAAACAATTTGGGTAAATTAATGACCAATGGGTAGATTGGTATTTTCACATGTGGGAGATTTAGTAGAGTTTGTAAAGAAACGGCTAAGTGTTGATGTGTGTGTATGGCATTGTCAAAAATAGAATCGAGAACTTGGGTTAAATGGATAAATTTGGGGTCATAATGGCACTCTTGTGAATAAGGGTTAACCCTAGGGGCATTTTTACAAAGTAAGTGCTGGATGATGGTACACATGTGTGTTGTCATGATGGTGGCTATTGGATGGTCTTACTTCATCCATCTTCTTTCGTAGCCATTGGATCAAAAATCTCTACAACCGTAATATCTCTAACACACTTTTCCTATCATCTTAATCTTCTTCCACTCTAACCAAGAACACACACACAAACACACACTATCCTTGCAAATGGAATTTCGACAACCTCTTGTTTCCCTTGGATTTTTGCTTCATTTTGCTTCCTCTTACTCTTCATGCTTGGAGGGTGGTAACCACTTGTGGTGGGTCTCTTGGTGGGAATTTCTTGAACTCCATTTAGGTAAGTTCTCTTTCTCATTTTAAGGTTTTGTCTACAAGAACCCAAGCTTTCAATTTCTTGAGTTTCCATATTCTAGTATTGATTTTGCTCTCCCATTGTTCATTCTTCTGGAAGGTTCAGCATTGTTTCCAACCATCAAGTGTGTTTCACTTGTAGTGGTTCTTAATTTCATCTTGTGGTGAAACTAGTGGTGAGATCATAATTTTCTACTTATTTGAATTCTTTGTCATGAAACCCTAGTTTAGCTATCATTAGGGTTTTGTTCAATTCTTGTGGTTTGAGCCACTTTGATAATTAAAGCTTGTTTATAACACCATTATAATCTTGTTTTCATTAAATGGTGTATTGATAGTTTTGGAGGAATTGTGAATCAACCCTTGTCTCTCTTGAAAGCTTTCTTTTGAACTCTTGAACTTGTGGTTGGTTGCGCCTTTTGCACCTCTTGAATTTGCCTTGCTTGGATTGAGGTAGGGGAAAAATGATTTGTTTTAATTTTTGTATAAGGGTGTGTGCGTCTATGTATATATATGCAATGTATATATGCCTGTTGAGTCTTGATAACGTCGGCGTGAAACTAAGCCCTTGAGAAGCATGATGTGTGATAATAATGCTTGTTGTGAAAAGTTGCTTATATATGTGTTATTATAAGCATATTGACATTGTGGACATAATATATTGTAAAATGATGTAAATCATGTATTATGATGAAACATGGTTTAATCGATGCCTTTTGCATATTGAGTACACCTTGTTGTGTTGAGTATATTGATGTTGGTCTACGTTGGTCATGTAACCATGTGTGAGTAGACTAGTCATGCCTCGAATCCGAAGACCCAGATAATGACTTGAATACCCAGAATTTGATGAAAAGTCAACTAGTTAAATCTAGTCAACCAATACGCTTTACGTGGTTACTAATCACTATTGCGGAAGCGAATTCAAAAATAGTATAAATAATACAATCCCTAAAGGCAAATCAATTTATAAACATAACCACCCGGTTTCCAAAACCAATCAAATACAAATACCCAATACAATCAACACACCACAGATAGTCTTTATTATTACATTAAAATATAATTAACTTGGGTTCAAATCCCACAAATTCCAAGAGCTCATGCATTATCAACCAACGGTTCTTTCCCTGAAAAATAATAAGGGGTGAGCACAAACGGCCCAGTAGAGAAAAATCATGAAGCGTAAGATTCCGCAAGTATGTAAATAAATGAATACATATAGGGTCGGTCTCTAATCTAGTCCAATGCCATAATATAAATGCATCAAAAATCACATATAAATCATGTAGAACAATTTAAATATCACCGATAAGATAGCTTAAAAGTTCCAAAATCAGGAAAACAAAACAAATAATCTCAGCATAAACTCAATTCCAGCTATCACAAACCAGATTGTTCAAAACATCGAAATCATCAAATGGAAAAATTCTATCGTGACACAAACCCTAGGATAGGACATGGACAACAGGCCCATCTGCCTAGTCAAATGATCGTCATTGGGCTACTAACCCTACGGTGACGTCAACCAATCACGCAATAATTCAAGGTCTTGCACCCCTGGAGTTCCTTCGTCCCCTCTTGCTCACACAACACGACATTTTCCCAAAATCAACAACTAGTTCACTATTCATAAAATCATAAATGTCATTCATATGCGCAAGTAGGTGATGATAATACACACATCTCATGATCCACCTAATAAAATGTTTATCATGGTATGAATCAATGCATTTAACACATTAATGCAATTTCACAACTCAAGACAAAAATAACAAAAATCTCATGCTCAGGCTATATAAGCATTAAAATGCATAAATAAAGATTCTTAAACTCACCCGAAACCCCAATAAATCCCTACCTCAAACCTAGATGAAAATCTAGTAAATACCAATATCAAAATAGTAGAGAACGAAGATGTGAGCGATTCGCCCTTCACGCCTTCACTTGTACCCTGTTTTGCCCAAAACCAAATAAAACATACTGAATAATTTATACAACAAAAACCATATTGATTTTCATAGTCAAATTCCTCAATAATCAGTCTGATATATAGGAAATCCCACACAAAAGTTTTGGAATAAATTAATGAAAATAAGTTACTTAATTAAAATTGCAAACTTTGATTTTCAGCATGTTACCGAAAACGGACAACAGGTAATTAATGAATTTTAAAAACATATCCCGATGAGTTAAAATTATGAAATTTTCAAAATTCACTTTAGACACATATATGGTACTATTGTAAAATTTTCAAAATTGTTCATCAACAGAAAGCGGTCTAAATATATATCAAAAGACAACCTTCATAATAGTTCCGAAAACTGAATACTCTTTACTCTCAGATTTTTCAAAAAATATCCGTAAGTTAAATACGTCCAGATTTACATAATATACATTCATAATCATGTCATAAAATTTTCAGGACAAAATAATAAATGTAGACTTCTCAAATCAGTACTTGTAGATGCTGAAAAATGCACAACACAATAATAGAATGCTTTCTTCAGATTTTTATTTCCTTTTATACATTCCCTTTTTGGGCCTTGAGCCTATTAGGGCAACATTCTCTTACACATCAGTGTTTTTGTCCCTTTGCCACGTCACTAGCTTGTTCTTCAAGTTTATTCTAAAACATTTCGGTTGATGGGCCTTTATAGTGGGCTTTAGTCATCCATGATGGGCTATCCGGTTCGTGGGCTAATGGCTTGCTGGGCCTGAAGAATCCCACATGTACAATACCCAAAGTTATGTTTTCACAATACGATTGATTAACAGACAACGACTATTCAACAATTTATTTACTCACATCTATTTACTGAAAAATTATGAAATTTGCTAGATATGTACTAGACATATAAGTTAACCTATAATAAAAGTTTCAGGAGTTTTTAAGATTACTAAAACAAGTGAAACAATTGGTTAAACCGAAATCAAAATCGGATCAGCAAGTGGTGAAACATAACTGGACAGCCTACTTCCGTGATTTTTAGTAATTTAAATACTACTTTAAAGCATTTGAAATTTTCAGAAATGATACTAGACATATACAGAAACATGCTATAAAATGTTCAAAAATTTATAATTACAGGAAGATGTTTAATAAATTGGTCAAATAGAGACAACAAAAGCAGTTCTGCTACTGAAAAACATATCCGAGCAACATGCACTTCCAGTTTTGTAATTTCATATATATACTCATCTATAATTTATGAAACATTTAGGAATACATTATAACATACATATACACTTTCTGTAAAATTTTTAGAAAATTCAAATAAACCTAACACAGATTAAAAAAATCATATATCGAAAGCCTTTAATTTGCTAGAACAAATAAATCAACAATATGAAAATTTTCATATATGAAATAAATTACCCCAAGAAAAATCACATACTGAAATTGGTATTAAACCGAAGATTGAACACGTAGAACAACTTCCTAGTTGAGCACAAAATCAGATTCTCACTCTAAGGTAGCCAATTGTTAGAGAGAAGGAAGGGGAAAATAAAATGAAAATATGATGAGATTATGAACACAATAATACCAAATGCACATATTTATACTCCTTATATCTCTCACTTTCACTATTTCGGCTAACAACTCTCAATGATGCCAAGAAAAATAATTTCATTCTACCCCCAAGTCAAACAATTTGCCAAAATTTCAACATGACCCCTTTTTAATTGAAAATTCCAAAATAATCCCAAAACTTAACCATATTTAGAAAAAATATATATAAAACTGTACCAAACATAACTATATGATACCAGATTATTTTTCTCATGTTTGAAAACACATATAATGCCAAGTAATGCCACAAGATAGTGATATCATAAAAATATATATATAACCAAAATAAATAATTAAATAAACCGGTCATTACAACCTCCCTTCCTTCAAAACATTTACATATCCTTGGTTTGGTCCCAAAGATCCAAACCGTAACTGTAACACCCCGTGTTATATTCCTTTTTCCTGAAATTAATTTTTAATTTAATTTCATTAATGACGTCACTTGTTCGTGACGTATTATTTATTCTTGGTATTTGATACCTGTAAATTTTTCGCGTTTAGTTTTAAAGTCGACTGGACGACACTACGCGAATTCTTATTCTCGACTACGCGGTATCGATTCAACGTTTAATGATTAGTGTTTCGATTGGATGACGACGCATTTTAATTGGTCGGGATTGTTTAAGTGTTCCGACATTTGGGTTTCTACCCCGATGTATTTAATTAGGCTTCCCGTTATTAATTCGGGCTTGCGAGATTATGTTCGGATGTTCCCGATAATTATTGGGGTTTATTATATATATATATATTCAATTATATATATATATATAGAAGTGGGGGTTATTTTGCGATTTTGGAGAAATGAAGGGTTAGTTTTGCAATTAGGTCATTATATATATGTATATATATACACAGACCTACATCTTCTCCTTCACGCCATCACAGACCTCTGCTACACTCTCCTTCGCACGACTGAAGCAGCTCTTCGCTATTCACCATGGTCGACCGATTGAGAGAGAGAGAGAGAGGGCCGGTTCGTGGAGAGAGAGTCGGCTGAGGGAGCGAAGCGTTTCAGGAAAGGGACGACTGGCGGTCGGCGCCCAGGAGCAGCTGCGGCGGCTGGACTGGGCGGAGGCGGCGGCGACCGTGGCTGCCAGCGGCGTGCACGGAGTAGCAGGTAGCTACGGCTGGTTCGCGTAGCAGCAGCGCGCAACAGTGGCGAGTCCGGCTGGGCTTCGGCCAATTTTCCGGCGACCTTCCAGTGATCGGTTTGAGCCGATTTTCGGTGAGTAGCTCCGTATATACATGGTATTCGATATATATTAATTTCGTGATTTTAGGATAAATGGTTTGCCCGAAAATCGCATTTATAGGTTATAGATTTCGTTTGGGGTATTTTAGATTTAACCCAATTAATTAACCGATTATTAATGGGCTTTGTATATATCGTATAGGTTGTCGAGACGGACATTTCGATATATTCGAAATAATTATCGGACGATTTTGGTCGGCGGGCTTCATAATCGGGCCCCGGTACTGTGCTGTTCGGACTGTTCGGTAACGTATAATTAGGTGGGAAACTTTATTTCTCACTCCACATTATTGAAGTAGTTTTGGGTGTGCAAACCCTTATTTAATTTATTATAGATATATATTAAATCGTTAATTTAAATATCTATAATTCGTTTAGAATCGGAATTGGACTTAGGAATTAATTTAAGAAAATTAATTAAATTATTTCCTACGAGATTAAATATATTCCTAATTGAATTGAATAGGAATAGACGACTTAGAAATTCCTTTGAGAATTAAATGAGCTAGAAGATTTGTAAACGTTGGACGTGAGAGACTTAGACGTTATTCTAGGTTCCTTTTTATTACGTGGATTATCTGTTTAAATTATTTTAAAGAAATGATAAGGGAAATTGAAATATTTTCTAAAGAATTAAGAAAATATATTTTTGAAAATATGAGTTATATATGAAATTGTTTTCATATAATTTAAATGCTTTATTGTATTTTAAAGCATGAAAAGAGATTTTGAGATTTATATTACCATGTGGGTATTTTTATAAATATGATGTATTACATATTTATGATTGAGATATGATTTGATTGTACACCATGTCGTGTGAGCACATGGGTGTTGGTGCATGTAGTGCACGGTTTCACCATTGGCAGAGAGAGTTCATTTGGTGTGGTCTACTTCCTTTGTGCGTGGGGCACGAGTAGACGTTTGTGTCGGATCATCACAACAACTGGCCAGGAGGTATCACGCCTACGGAACTAAAAAGCCGGCAAATGTGAGTTAGGAGTCCAGGTAGAGGCTCATGTTCTTGACTCAAGGGTAGTCATGGTGTACGGAGTTGCATGTTGGGCTCTCGTACAACTGTCTTCCCTGTTGAAGTGATAGAGAGAAAAATCACTTGGGAAAGGTCGGTATGGTAACTCTACACTATGATGAGTGGACAGAGTTTGTATCCGTTACCCTTGGGAAGGGTGTGTTGTGTGTGAGTATCACGGGGAGTGTTGAGTCACATTACACTGCCTATTATTTATGTGATCTCGTTTAACATGTATATGTGCTATATTACATGTGTTGTTGGGGCATGCTATTTATGAATATTGTAAATTAAATTCATATTTTATAAATGCTCAGTTGAAAGTAATTAATGTGGAAGAAAATGATAATATGCCATTATAAATAAGTATAAATGAAACGAATATATTTATACTTGTTGTTGTATACCTTAGTACCCTTGGGGGAGGTTATGCGTGTTGGCATAGTGATTCATGTGGCTAGCGGAGGCTAGTGGTGGATCGTAGGCTTGACTTGAGTTGAGGCCTTAGAGATTGTGGTTAGTAGCCTTAGAGATTGTGGTTAGCAGCCTTGTGATTGTGGTTAGTAGCCCTGTGATTGTGGTTAGTAGTTTGGTGATCGTGGTTAGTTGTGTGAACTCTTTTGAAGATGTGAGGTTAGGGATGATTTTTGTATCAATTGATAATTGAGGCCTTAGAGAAGGCGAGTGATGAGTTGTATGAGATTTTGATTGATGAGAAGGGGTTATGATTAGGGATTTATTTAGTACTCGAGGTACCGTAGCTTGACAGTCTCGGTTCTTGTGCTTAGTTCATTCCCCTAAGCATTCCTTGTACGGTGTTTTGTACACTAGTACGTGGTCGTTGACTTGTATGTCATTCCTAGATTCCTTGGTTACGGCGTGGTGCCGAACCTCTTCCATGTGTGGTCATTTGATTTGGTGGAGTTGGAAACGGATGGTTGTCTTCCGTGAGTCCAACGTGTTGTACTTCCTTTACTGTCCTTTTGGGCATTATAGGAATTCATAGAGTTGTGTTTCTCTTATTTGACTGTCATTTCGAAAACGGTGTTTTCTAAACTCTTTGTATTTAAAAGGAAAAACTCGTTTTCGCCTACCCCCGTAGAAATGCAAAGTTTCAACACTTTATAAAATGATCTTAGGATCTTCTTTAAAAAGATTTTCAACTTTTAAAAGCCGGTGATGGCAACTGACGGAGACCGGGGGCAAGACGGTCATTTTTACTGTGTGGTTTCTTAAAAGGAAAACTATTTTATTACTTTTCTTGGGATTCTGAGATTTCGGGACTTCTTTCTCAATATCTCATCTTGTAGAGTTTTGAAAGGTGTTCCATTGTTTCACCTTTGCTTCCTATCATTTCTAAGTCTCGGGTATGAGGCTTGGTGTTGTTCAGTGCACACATACAGTGTTGCCCTTCCTTTCTTCTTGGTTTTGACGTCACCACTTAGGTGATTCGAGTTGTTCCACATGTTATGGGCATGGATACCGAGTGGATTGGGTTCCTTGTCCAGGTGTTCTCCTTAAACACTTGTGGTGTTTTAACCTTGACATTGTTGTCTCGGTTATCTGTTGGTTTAGCATTGGGAAGTCTTTTCCATTGCTTCGTTTTGGTGACCCTTAGGTGGTCGTTCTTGTGAGTTGAGGTCTTGTACTCTTAGTGAATTGATCGGGTGGTCTTGTAGCTTATAGTGCAAGTGTTAGTGATTGATTTATCCTGTTGGTGACTTGTGGACTTGTTGGAGATAGCATTGAGGTTTTCGCATAGTGTGATGATGGGGTGATCCCATCCTTGAGGTACAGACTTACTCTAGGAGAGGGATGAGATTTGTTATATATATATATATTGTATATATATATATATATATATTGATGATGGTTGTGTTAGTACGCAAGGACGTGGGTGTTTTCCTTCCTGTGTTATCGGGGTGTAGGATTTGAGCCTTCCTTGGTACTATTGGTGGATTTTGTTTCCTTGTGGATATTAGAGGTGAGTGTGATCTCCTCGGTTGGATCTTCTGAATTGTGTTGTGAGTAATTGGTGATTTGTTAGACTGGACCTTAGTATCGTGTACCTAGTGTACGTTGGGAGAGTAGTGTAGACTACTGTTGTTGGGTACTTGGAGTACGAGTTTTAGAGACTCATGTTGTGTATTTATATATATATATATATATACGTGTAGATATATATATATATATATTCCCTATATACTTACGTATACTCGTTTACGATAGTATATGAGCGTGTGACTTGGGTTTGCGTGGATGAGACTAGTTGGGCTATATTTATATCTTATTAGACGGTTTAGCTTTACCTAAACTATCAGAGGATGTGGTAGTTAGGACATCTTTTCCCACTGAGCTTATTTGCTCACGGAGGGAATTTCATTGGCCCCCCTGGTATTCCACGCCAGGTTGCAGGAAATATACGGCTATGAGCAGGATGCAGTGCAACGGCAGCTTTCTTTCGTTTCTTTGTTACAGGTTCGGGAGTTGCGTTGGGTAATGCGGTTACGGTTGCAGCACGACTGGGTTTGGGGACGATAGGTATCCGCTTTCAGTTTCTCTACCCATTGTTATGGGATTATCATGTATTTCTTTTGGGAGCCAGTCTGTTGGCCTATCCCTGTTGATGTATCTTTTATTTCCTGTACTTATTCTTTCAGGATGTATTGTATCTATTCTGTACAGTTAGACGCTTTTCTGTATTCTTATTCGAGCATTTGTGGCTCTGTTGATGTTAGAGGGTTTGGAGGGGTTTTGGTTTCTTTCCACTACCTCGGCCCTATTAGGATTGATGAAGGTGGGGCTTGGAAGCCATTGTGATTATTGAATTGCTTTGGGCAGGTTATTGTGTTGTGGTTGTTGTCCGGATGTTCCATTTACAAACGGAACTCTGCCGGATTTTCGTTAGATTCCGCTGCTTAGTTTTGTTAGTCATTTGGGTATTGAATATACCATTTCTATCATTAACCCATATGTTTTCTTGGTTAATGATGTCTTAGTTGGTCATTCGTATTAAGGATCACATCTTGGATTCCTTGGATGTCCCAGTTCGGGAGTCTTAGGGATTTAGGAGCGTGTCTGTTGGTATCTAAGGATACTCTTGTGTTTTTAGTATTCGTGTTGGCATGGAGTATATTCTTGTTGTTATTCCATGTACTTCTTTGTTATTGTTGACTCTAGTAGTCGCTTGGTTTGCGTCACCCCTTAGGGGCGTGACAGCATGGTATCTGGGCATTCATTGCAACCCTTTATGGGTGTTTGATGACTGAATGTCTCTTGGTTTTCGTTTCTTTTTACTTCCGCAATCACTCCCTTAACTCTTAGGCTCGGGTTTCGGAGTCCTAGGAATTTGGGGCGTGACAACTTGGTATCAGAGCGTGTTCTTTCTCTATGGGACGACGGGAAATGGTCGGCGCTACGTTCGACGTGTGGGGTCTATCTACGATTACGATATGCGATCGACGTTTGGGGTTTATCTACGATTACGATCTGCGTGTTCTCTCTGTGTACTCTAGTTTCACTGTCTTAGGGACGATGGTTGATGGTCGATGGTACGTTTGACGTTTGACGCTTGACGCTTTTCTACGATTTCGATCTGCGTCCTTTGTGTGCTTCAGTATTCTTGTGTTTTTCACTTGTGTTGTGTTGAGGGCGTGTCTTGCTAGATGCATCCCGTTGTGATTTTATTCCAACGGAGTGAGACGATTCCTCAGTCACATGTATTCTTCGTACCTGTATCGTGGGTTGGTTACCGAGGAATGTGAGTTTATCATGCGGCCTAGCTAACCGGATGTGACTTATAGACTAAGGTACTCCTTGATTTCGAGGATGAAATCTCCTAAGGTGGGAAGGTTGTAACACCCCGTGTTATATTCCTTTTTCCTGAAATTAATTTTTAATTTAATTTCATTAATGACGTCACTTGTTCGTGACGTATTATTTATTCTTGGTATTTGATACCTGTAAATTTTTCGCGTTTAGTTTTAAAGTCGACTGGACGACACTACGCGAATTCTTATTCTCGACTACGCGGTATCGATTCAACGTTTAATGATTAGTGTTTCGATTGGATGACGACGCATTTTAATTGGTCGGGATTGTTTAAGTGTTCCGACATTTGGGTTTCTACCCCGATGTATTTAATTAGGCTTCCCGTTATTAATTCGGGCTTGCGAGATTATGTTCGGATGTTCCCGATAATTATTGGGGTTTATTATATATATATATATTCAATTATATATATATATATAGAAGTGGGGGTTATTTTGCGATTTTGGAGAAATGAAGGGTTAGTTTTGCAATTAGGTCATATATATATATGTATATATATACACAGACATACATCTTCTCCTTCACGCCATCACAGACCTCTGCTACACTCTCCTTCGCACGACTGAAGCAGCTCTTCTCTATTCACCATGGTCGACCGATTGAGAGAGAGAGAGAGAGGGCCGGTTCGTGGAGAGAGAGTCGGCTGAGGGAGCGAAGCGTTTCAGGAAAGGGACGACTGGCGGTCGGCGCCCTGGAGCAGCTGCGGCGGCTGGACTGGGCGGAGGCGGCGGCGACCGTGGCTGCCAGCGGCGTGCACGGAGTAGCAGGTAGCTACGGCTGGTTCGCGTAGCAGCAGCGCGCAACAGTGGCGAGTCCGGCTGGGCTTCGGCCAATTTTCCGGCGACCTTCCGGTGATCGGTTTGAGCCGATTTTCGGTGAGTAGCTCCGTATATACATGGTATTCGATATATATTAATTTCGTGATTTTAGGATAAATGGTTTGCCCGGAAATCGCATTTATAGGTTATAGATTTCGTTTGGGGTATTTTAGATTTAACCCAATTAATTAACCGATTATTAACGGGCTTTGTATATATCGTATAGGTTGTCGAGACGGACATTTCGATATATTCGAAATAATTATCGGACGATTTTGGTCGGCGGGCTTCATAATCGGGCGCCGGTACTGTGCTGTTCGGACTGTTCGGTAACGTATAATTAGGTGGGAAACTTTATTTCTCACTCCACATTATTGAAGTAGTTTTGGGTGTGCAAACCCTTATTTAATTTATTATAGATATATATTAAATCGTTAATTTAAATATCTATAATTCGTTTAGAATCGGAATTGGACTTATGAATTAATTTAAGAAAATTAATTAAATTATTTCCTACGAGATTAAATATATTCCTAATTGAATTGAATAGGAATAGACGACTTAGAAATTCCTTTGAGAATTAAATGAGCTAGAAGATTTGTAAACGTTGGACGTGAGAGACTTAGACACTATTCTAGGTTCCTTTTTATTACGTGGATTATCTGTTTAAATTATTTTAAAGAAATGATAAGGGAAATTGAAATATTTTCTAAAGAATTAAGAAAATATATTTTTGAAAATATGAGTTATATATGAAATTGTTTTCATATGATTTAAATGCTTTATTGTATTTTAAAGCATGAAAAGAGATTTTGAGATTTATATTACCATGTGGGTATTTTTATAAATATGATGTATTACATATTTATGATTGAGATATGATTTGATTGTACACCATGTCGTGTGAGCACATGGGTGTTGGTGCATGTAGTGCACGGTTTCACCATTGGCAGAGAGAGTTCATTTGGTGTGGTCTACTTCCTTTGTGCGTGGGGCACGAGTAGACGTTTGTGTCGGATCATCACAACAACTGGCCAGGAGGTATCACGCCTACGGAACTAAAAAGCCGGCAAAGGTGAGTTAGGAGTCCAGGTAGAGGCTCATGTTCTTGACTCAAGGGTAGTCATGGCATACAGAGTTGCATGTTGGGCTCTCGTACAACTGTCTTCCCTGTTGAAGTGATAGAGAGAAAAATCACTTGGGAAAGGTCGGTGTGGTAACTCTACACTATGATGAGTGGACAGAGTTTGTATCCGTTACCCTTGGGAAGGGTGTGTTGTGTGTGAGTATCACGGGGAGTGTTGAGTCACATTACACTGCCTATTATTTATGTGATCTCGTTTAACATGTATATGTGCTATATTACATGTGTTGTTGGGGCATGCTATTTATGAATATTGTAAATTAAATTCATATTTTATAAATGCTCAGTTGAAAGTAATTAATGTGGAAGAAAATGATAATATGCCATTATAAATAAGTATAAATGAAACGAATATATTTATACTTGTTGTTGTATACCTTAGTACCCTTGGGGGAGGTTATGCGTGTTGGCATAGTGATTCATGTGGCTAGCGGAGGCTAGTGGTGGATCGTAGGCTTGACTTGAGTTGAGGCCTTAGAGATTGTGGTTAGTAGCCTTAGAGATTGTGGTTAGCAGCCTTGTGATTGTGGTTAGTAGCCCTGTGATTGTGGTTAGTAGTTTGGTGATCGTGGTTAGTTGTGTGAACTCTTTTGAAGATGTGAGGTTAGGGATGATTTTTGTATCAATTGATAATTGAGGCCTTAGAGAAGGCGAGTGATGAGTTGTATGAGATTTTGATTGATGAGAAGGGGTTATGATTAGGGATTTATTTAGTACTCGAGGTACCGTAGCTTGACAGTCTCGGTTCTTGTGCTTAGTTCATTCCCCTAAGCATTCCTTGTACGGTGTTTTGTACACTAGTACGTGGTCGTTGACTTGTATGTCATTCCTAGATTCCTTGGTTACGGCGTGGTGCCGAACCTCTTCCATGTGTGGTCATTTGATTTGGTGGAGTTGGAAACGGATGGTTGTCTTCCGTGAGTCCAACGTGTTGTACTTCCTTTACTGTCCTTTTGGGCATTATAGGAATTCATAGAGTTGTGTTTCTCTTATTTGACTGTCATTTCGAAAACGGTGTTTTCTAAACTCTTTGTATTTAAAAGGAAAAACTCGTTTTCGCCTACCCCCGTAGAAATGCAAAGTTTCAACACTTTATAAAATGATCTTAGGATCTTCTTTAAAAAGATTTTCAACTTTTAAAAGCCGGTGATGGCAACTGACGGAGACCGGGGGCAAGACGGTCATTTTTACTGTGTGGTTTCTTAAAAGGAAAACTATTTTATTACTTTTCTTGGGATTCTGAGATTTCGGGACTTCTTTCTCAATATCTCATCTTGTAGAGTTTTGAAAGGTGTTCCATTGTTTCACCTTTGCTTCCTATCATTTCTAAGTCTCGGGTATGAGGCTTGGTGTTGTTCAGTGCACACATACAGTGTTGCCCTTCCTTTCTTCTTGGTTTTGACGTCACCACTTAGGTGATTCGAGTTGTTCCACATGTTATGGGCATGGATACCGAGTGGATTGGGTTCCTTGTCCAGGTGTTCTCCTTAAACACTTGTGGTGTTTTAACCTTGACATTGTTGTCTCGGTTATCTGTTGGTTTAGCATTGGGAAGTCTTTTCCATTGCTTCGTTTTGGTGACCCTTAGGTGGTCGTTCTTGTGAGTTGAGGTCTTGTACTCTTAGTGAATTGATCGGGTGGTCTTGTAGCTTATAGTGCAAGTGTTAGTGATTGATTTATCCTGTTGGTGACTTGTGGACTTGTTGGAGATAGCATTGAGGTTTTCGCATAGTGTGATGATGGGGTGATCCCATCCTTGAGGTACAGACTTACTCTAGGAGAGGGATGAGATTTGTTATATATATATATATTGTATATATATATATATATATATTGATGATGGTTGTGTTAGTACGCAAGGACGTGGGTGTTTTCCTTCCTGTGTTATCGGGGTGTAGGATTTGAGCCTTCCTTGGTACTATTGGTGGATTTTGTTTCCTTGTGGATATTAGAGGTGAGTGTGATCTCCTCGGTTGGATCTTCTGAATTGTGTTGTGAGTAATTGGTGATTTGTTAGACTGGACCTTAGTATCGTGTACCTAGTGTACGTTGGGAGAGTAGTGTAGACTACTGTTGTTGGGTACTTGGAGTACGAGTTTTAGAGACTCATGTTGTGTATTTATATATATATATATATATACGTGTAGATATATATATATATATATTCCCTATATACTTACGTATACTCGTTTACGATAGTATATGAGCGTGTGACTTGGGTTTGCGTGGATGAGACTAGTTGGGCTATATTTATATCTTATTAGACGGTTTAGCTTTACCTAAACTATCAGAGGATGTGGTAGTTAGGACATCTTTTCCCACTGAGCTTATTTGCTCACGGAGGGAATTTCATTGGCCCCCCTGGTATTCCACGCCAGGTTGCAGGAAATATACGGCTATGAGCAGGATGCAGTGCAACGGCAGCTTTCTTTCGTTTCTTTGTTACAGGTTCGGGAGTTGCGTTGGGTAATGCGGTTACGGTTGCAGCACGACTGGGTTTGGGGACGATAGGTATCCGCTTTCAGTTTCTCTACCCATTGTTATGGGATTATCATGTATTTCTTTTGGGAGCCAGTCTGTTGGCCTATCCCTGTTGATGTATCTTTTATTTCCTGTACTTATTCTTTCAGGATGTATTGTATCTATTCTGTACAGTTAGACGCTTTTCTGTATTCTTATTCGAGCATTTGTGGCTCTGTTGATGTTAGAGGGTTTGGAGGGGTTTTGGTTTCTTTCCACTACCTCGGCCCTATTAGGATTGATGAAGGTGGGGCTTGGAAGCCATTGTGATTATTGAATTGCTTTGGGCAGGTTATTGTGTTGTGGTTGTTGTCCGGATGTTCCATTTACAAACGGAACTCTGCCGGATTTTCGTTAGATTCCGCTGCTTAGTTTTGTTAGTCATTTGGGTATTGAATATACCATTTCTATCATTAACCCATATGTTTTCTTGGTTAATGATGTCTTAGTTGGTCATTCGTATTAAGGATCACATCTTGGATTCCTTGGATGTCCCAGTTCGGGAGTCTTAGGGATTTAGGAGCGTGTCTGTTGGTATCTAAGGATACTCTTGTGTTTTTAGTATTCGTGTTGGCATGGAGTATATTCTTGTTGTTATTCCATGTACTTCTTTGTTATTGTTGACTCTAGTAGTCGCTTGGTTTGCGTCACCCCTTAGGGGCGTGACAACATGGTATCTGGGCATTCATTGCAACCCTTTATGGGTGTTTGATGACTGAATGTCTCTTGGTTTTCGTTTCTTTTTACTTCCGCAATCACTCCCTTAACTCTTAGGCTCGGGTTTCGGAGTCCTAGGAATTTGGGGCGTGACAGTAACCCTGACCTCAAGATTCATGGACTAAAGATCGTTTACTTCTCAAAACGTCACCAAAGTGAACGAAAGAGCGATAGGCTCAAATTACAGGAGTCAGAAGAGGGAAGGCCAGACTAACGAGCCTTAAAAGACCCCTAAATTGACAAACTCCCCATACAACCATAGTGGTCCACCAATCAACTTACGGTAACACTAGTCACCAAGCATGAAGGCCTATATGGCCGAAAACCCCGACGTCATATAAATCCCGGTATGACATTAATCAATTCAACTAGATACCCAATTCACGAAAAATACATACATACCATGGTCTCTTTTTCTACTGAGTTCCACTTAACTACTCAGAACACCCGCCAATCATGGCTCCAATAACCCTGGTTTTTAATTATTATTAAATATTTTTACTTTTCAACTTAGGGTTTTTAAGCTCTCATTCACATTGAGAAAATCCGTTAATCAGTTTTCTAATATTATCAAGGGACCTCTATATCCAGGAGCATAATTATAAACTCAACTATTGCGCCCTAGAGCTCAAGGGGACAATATATATATTTTTAAAATTTATCCACATATATCCTGCTCTATATCAGTAATCAATAACAATAAAAAAAATCTCAACAGATAGGCACATATCAAATAAATGCTCAATGTGAATGTCAATCCACCCTATCTAACAAGGGACATCCGGGTATAATTTCATCAAAGTAACACAACCACGAGGAATTTATCGACTCGTGAAATACAAACCGTGTTCGGATCACGTCTTCACACGCCTCCCTGATTCCCGAAGTACTAGTCCGCCGGTAGCGAGAGACACCGCCTGGCCAGTTGTTGCGACAACCCGAGGACTCACTCACACCAAAGGTAAATGAATGAGACATGAAACCACACCCAATGCAAATATGCTCATGGTGTATACAATGTGCATATCATGCCTCAACAGTGAGTCAACATCAATGTACATCATTTTCAAATGATTTATGTTTGTCATACAGTCCTTGTTACACAACAAGTTCACAATATAACCATTTTCATTTAAAGCATGCTTTATAATTAAATTAAAGCAGTAAACCACTACAATTCCATATCGAAGTTACCCAGGTTTTTAATTACCCAACTCTTATAAATTTTACGTTTTCGCATGCTTATAATTCAATTTCAACAACTGATTTCGAGTAAATCTACCTCAAGGACATCTAGTTCATAATTTCATTTATTTATAATATACAATAAAATTTAGAGGGAACTAGAATCACGTCTAAGTTCTAACGGCCCTCGCTTCCACATATCCCCTAACATATATTTAATTTCAGTAAAACATAAGCAATAGGGGAGCTAATATTGTGTTATAAGTTCATATACCATTTCCACAAATTTCACTAACCTACTTCAACTCCAAGGGATGCTAGACCATATATTTTAATCCAATTTAAGTAGGTTTTAAATCATTTTAATTTCTCGAGTAAATTACTATCCTCCGCCTCTTTTCTAGCTCACCTAGAGGCACTCTGTTATCAAGTTTATAAAACTCATAAATCTCGTATATATTAAATAACACAAAGCATGTCATAAAATACTAGCAATACACAAACAATAAAAAAAATAAAATTTCCTAAACATTTAAAGCATGCTTAATAAATAATAATAAAATATACGGCTCCCTACGCCACGAGTGTGAAAGTTAGATATATTTAAAAAAATATCCCACCTAAATTAATGCTTACAAAACAGTCCCAAAACAGCTCACCGTGAACAGTGTCGGCGCCCGAAAATGGGCCCGCCATCCAAAGTTGTCAGAAAATTTTCCCGCTCGGACCGAAACGACCGTCTTACCGTCCTATTCAATATAGTTGAAAGCCCTTACAAATTGATAAACAAATTTGAATAAATCTAACGAAAACTAAACCGAAAAATCGTACCTAAAATTTGAAATTCCTGGCGAACCGCTCAACGGTTTCGCACCAAATTCGGCTATATCGTGTACGACATCGGGCGTAAGTTATCCCCAAAATTTCATGTCAAACAAAGCCCGAATCAGCACCGAGTCGACCTAACTTGGTCTAGCAGAACCCTTCGTTGTTCGTTAGCACCACCGTCGCGTGAACCGGCGCCACCACGACCTCCTGCGTGACGCCATATCGCCGCCGTCGCCAGTCCTGGCTAAACCCTAGGTCATGAACCACCAGACCCCATGACTGAAACCCTAGGTCACGACTAAAACCCTCGTCCAATCGCATCTGAACTGCAATTACGGCCATCTCGCCTACCACTGCGCACCACCACTGATGTCATCAACACCACTAGCGACCCGAGCCGCCGTCGTTGCTCCTCTGCTCTCCGATAAACAACCCAGCCACGAAACCAACATTCAGTCACGCGGCCCTGAAATCGTCGCCACGCGTTGCCGCAACACCCAGCACCACCACCCATGATCGCCAACGTCACCTCTGACCTGTGAATCTTAAGTCGCGTTGCCGCTCCTGCTTAGTCTGCGAAATCCACCAGGCCGCGGTTTCTCTCTTGCACGAAATCTCTCTGTCCACACCTCTTTCTTTCTCTCCCACCTACTAGACGATAATGTTGATGATGATGATGGTGGAGAAGAACTGATGCCAATTGAAGAGGAGAGAAGGAGAAGATTAATGTCGGTCGTCTCTCTCTATACCAGCGATACACTATTTATCCAATATACATATATATAATTTCCATTAATATATATTTAAATACCAATAATTATTATTACACATTTTAGTTATTACGTAATAATAATAACCCAAAATTTATCACCCACTTTAAAATAATTAATTATAAAATATTGCGAGAAAATTCTCGGCCCAATGGCCCGTTACGCCGTCAACTGAATAACCACTGCGAAGAAACGACCTAAAATCATCCGCGTCGAGTGCGGAACGAAAAAGATAACCATTTAACCTCAATTTATTAATAAATAATAATATATGGAATATTATCGAAAAATCCCTAAACAATATCATGTGTACCCGAAAAATCAACAGAACGCCAATTAAATAATACAATCTGAAATAAATGATCCGGGGTACAAAAACCCAACCACTAGAACACCGGGTACGTACAAGACCTATCGGAGCTCCTAAAACTAGGAAATACCTAAAGTCAACCCAATAAGTCTAAAAATACATATCACACAAGTATAATTATGGGAAAACAAACAAGCTAACGCAAATACCCCTAAGCACACAAGTCAAACAATACATAGGGGCACACACTTACTGTCACGCCCTGTTATTCCTGAGACTCCAATCAGGAGAATCGGCGAATCCCGAGGTATGACGTCATAGAAAATGATCAATAGAATCAATAACAACAACGACATACATGGAATAAGAATGAAAACAAAGTATTCCATGCCACCTGAGTGATAGAAACTCAGTAATGAATTCTAACAAAATCCAGTAGAGTTCCGTTTATAAATGGAACATCCGGACAACCCAAAATATACACAATAGAACAACCTGCCCATAATAACAAAATAAAACCAATGGCACACAACCCAACATTCCAGAAACCTACTAGGGCCGAGGTAGTGGAAAAGAACACCAATACCTCTACACAACCCCTCTAAAACCAACTGAGCCACCAAGCTCGAATAAGAATACAGAAAATCATACGGTAGTGCCGAAATGATACAAAAGCACCTCGAAAATAATAAATACACAGACTGAAGATACAACATAAGGGAATCTGCCAAATGCCTAGCTCCCAAGAGAATAAAAGAATACACAAAGATGAATACGGAATAAGATACAAAACTAATTGAGTACGCCCCAAATCACCCGTATCATTGCCGTCGAGCAAGCCGTGTTGCATCCACCTGCAAACCTGCAACCTGTTGTGGGGGTGAGCAAAACCACACAATCACCATAATATCAAAACATCACACTCATAGCCGTCTAAAAAAAACCATCCCGTGTGCATGCATCTATCCTAGGCCAGTCAATCGTCTCACATAGCACCCTGTCAATCCGAGACCCCATCAATAACCTCATCACTAACCTCAAGTACACTACGGATATCATACGAGCTACAGATTAACGAAAATATAAACAACTCATATATACGTATATATATATATAACATCCTGTAAATAACTAAGCCTGTCACCTAGGCCTATAGACAACCAATTCGAACTCCACTCTCATCTAGAGATACAATAAGGACTAACTATCTACCATACCGTGCACCTATCATGCTGTTCAAGGTTCCTAGAAGGTAAATAGATCACTCACTAGGACTACCGAAAGTGAATCATCACAACCATGACCACAACTCGATCATCGCTAATAATTAGCATCGCTATCAAATCATTCCTAGAGAGAAAGTCACTCTCACATTTCTATCTTCAATTCAGTTCCTCTACTTACAATAACCAGTGAACCAACCCGTTCACTTGAAGAGACATAAAAAGGGAAGATATTATCCCCACACTGGATTCGGTAACCAACCGAACTATCTCTAACTCACACTGCCTATCTAGGCACTAGAAAGGGTTATTGGAGTCATTTAGCCCCAAACAGATGCTATGGTCCTCGGGTTTTTAAAGAAAAACGTTGAACCCCAAAGGATTCAACCAGTTTTTAAGAAAAAGTTAGGACCCGGTCAAATCTGTTTCGTTCCAACGTCTCCAAACCCAACCGAAACAACAAGAATCACACTAGGTGTGCATAACTCAACATCACAAGTCCGGGCTCAAACCCAAGGAATAACTATACGAGAAGCAAGAACTATAGATTTAAAACTGATAACCATTTTAAAAATCACTTTTAAACTTCTTTCAAATCTGGTCCTAAAACCTTTAACATTTATTTAAAAATTTATAAAAATAATCCTGAAAGAATGCCCAAACAAAACCGGGCACTGGAAGGAATCCTAGACGACAAGCTAGGAGAAACCTGGATTTCTCGGTCTCTAACGATGCTGAGATCTCGGAAATAACATCGAGATTTCTAGAATAGGGGCAACCCATGCCCTAATTCACCGATTTTACAAAAAAATTTCAAATGATATTTTCGGAAATCTCTTTCAAAAGCGAATTTGCATTCGTTACTCCTGGTCCCAAGAATTTAAACATATTTTACAAAACAAGTTTTTGATTTCTAACTTTCAAAAATAGTTAACAGGCACCAGGGTAATTAAAGAACACGATTTATAAAAATTCCAAAGCTTTAAGTTTTCAAAACTTTGAGAAAACCCTGGTTTTATCCCAAAGATCCAAACCATGACCCAGATTTTAAGGTACCGGAATAACCACAGTTTAATACTCAAAACCATTCCCACAAATGGGAGGAAAGGATAACAAGCTCACAAACAACAACAGTCGAAAGAGAGAGACGACAAGATTTATGAGCCTAGAGCAACCTTTGAATTTCTAAACTCCTCACACCACTGAAGTGGTCTAACAATCAACCCGTGGTAGTACCATTCACCAATCACGAAGGCCTATATGGCCGAACATTACAAACTCAACTAAGTCCCTGTAAAGCGCGCAACTAGACACCCAACTCGGGGGAGAGACAATTAATTTTCAAAACCTCTTTTCATGTATCCACATTTAACTCAATTAAGTTTCAGTACATCACTAACCAGCTCAACTAGAGCCCAACTCAAAAGGAACAGTTTCACCCCAAAGCCTATTTCCACTTATATTCACGTAACCACCTAGAACACATGCCAATCGTGGCTCCACTAATCCAAGTTTTAACATTTTTACATTTCCTTTCTTTTAAAATCTTTACTTTTTATTCCATCATTTTTAATGAATTTACAAATACCATCCCAATATATCACAGCCACTCAGCCGTAGCTCCCAAGAAAACATGAATTTTATTACAATACATATACCATCTGCTCAATAACAGTAAATATCAACAATATAAAAGATCAATAAATGATCATATAAATGAATGAAAGCTCAATGTGAATGTTATGCAATGCCAATGCCAACAACACCCTATCTAACATGGGACAACCGGGTATAATGTCGCCAAAGTAACACAACCACGAGGATTTAATCGACTCGTGAAAAACATACCGCGTTCGGATCAAATCCTCCCACGCCTCCCTGATTCCCGAATTACTAGTCTGCCGGTAGAGAGAACACTGTCTAGCCAGTTGTTACGACTACCCGAAAGACTCACTCACACCAATGGTATATGAATGAGACATGCAACCACACTTAATGCAATATCAATGCTCATGGTGTATGAAATATGTATATCATGCCTCAACAGTGAGTCAATAATCAAAATATAACATTATCAATTGACAAATATATGTCTCACAATCCGTTTTTATACAACCAATCCACAATATATAATCATTTTTATTTTTAAAAGCATGCTTTATAATTTAATTATAACAGCAATTCACATCCATTTATCTCAAGATCGTTCGGGTTCTCAATTTCCCGATATTAATAAATTCTTATAAGCTCGTATGCTTTTAATTTAATTTTTAGTAATTGTTTTCAAATTAGTCCACCTCAGGGACAATTTAATTCGCAATACAACTTCATTATATTTTACGGAAAAAAAAACAAAAAAGGGAACTAAAACCGTGTCTAAGTTTTAACGTCCCTCGTTCTCGTGAATCCCCTAACTTATTTTTAATTTCAATAAAAATATATATAATAGGGAAAAATCAATTAACCGGATCTACGTCCACATACACCTTCTAGTTTAATTTCTCTTAAGTATTTCTATATTCGCCAATCATCTAATCCAACTATGGGTATTTCATAAATTTTACAAAATTCCTAGATTTTCGTTTATCGCTAGGAATTTAATTAAACATTGTTATTTACCCATAAACATACAACGAAGATTTATTAACATTTTCTACGCACTATTAGTGAGTGTCAGATATGCATATCTATAAGAATATATATATGTAAATTTCCACCTATTTTAATTGCTTACAAATAGTCCCAAACAGTCCGCCGTGAACAGTGTCGGCGCCCGAAAATGGGCCCGCCGACCAAAGTTGTCTGAAAATTTTCCCGCTCGGACCAAAATGACCGTCTTACCGTCCTACTCAATATAGTTGAAACCCGTTAGCGATCAATAAATAAATTTGAACAAATCTACAAAAAACGAAACTGAAAATCATACCAAAAATCTGAAATTCCCGGCGAATCGCTCAATGGTTTCGCACCAAATTCGGGTATATCGTGTACGACATCGGAAACAAGTTATCCTCTAAATTTCACGCCATACAAATCCCGAATTGGTACAGAGTCAACCCAACTCAGTCTGGCCGAACTCGCCACTGTTCGTCAGCACCATCGTCGCGCGAACCAACGCCACCATGACCTCCTGCGCGACACCACGTCGCCGCCTTCGCCAGTCCTAGCTCAGCCCTAGGTCATGAACCACCAGACCCCATGACTGAAACCCTAGGTCGCGACCGAAACCCTCGGCCAATTGCGTCTGAACTGCAATTGCGGCCACCTCACGCCACCACCTGCCATCGCACGACCACCACGCCGTCGTCCCTAGCTTTAATTCTGGCGAACACCTCAGCTTCAGATCACGCCTCCTCTCTCCAGCCGATATTGGCTCTACTACTACGAACCACCACATCACGACGTCGCGCAGTCACCATCAGCCTTGGCCACGCCGTCGCAACAGAACTCACCATCGTCGCAAGTCCGGCGACCTCCAACGGACCGCGCCACAACAGCGCGATCTCTCTCTCTCTTTTGCATACAAGACGATGATGATGATGATGACGGTGGTGGAGAAGAATTGGTGTCAATTGAAGAGGAGAGAAAGAGAACCAAACCTGTGGTCGTGAACATGAAGAAGGAGAAGAAATAAGGAGTGGTCTACGCGTGGGGGGGGGGGGGGATTAGAGAAAGATGGAGAAGCTTCGTGAATCCTTATGCCAATAATACATATACCTATATATAATTGCATTTAAATACATTTATTAAATACCCACATATATATATTTTCCCAATTAATAATATATACATACGAACAATAAATCTCGAAATGTACCGGGAACCCCCAAATAAAATCATACGAGCCCGAAAAATAAATGGGTCGCCCAATAATTACTATAACTGGTATAACTAGCTCGGGGTAAAAACCCAATAAATCTAAAAATACATGTCACACAAGTACAAATACGGGAAAATAAACAAACTAACATAAATACCCCTAAGTACACAAGTCAAACAATACATAGGGTCATCCACATACAAACACAAAGTATGTCAGTCAGACAAGGCACGTACTAAACCAAATACAAAATAAAATTATAACTCCTCATGTCACTTAGCACATCCTAAGCCTGACAAGATGCTAAGTGGTAACGTCCCAACTATGTCACGTAAATACAAATACAGAAAATGAGAAAGGAAAATACAAATACTCCTAAGCACGCCAGCTAAACAAAGCACGTCAATCAAATGAAACATATACTAATCCCATTACAAGGGAAAACAAAACGTCGAACCCCTAACGCACTAAATGCCGAACTCGCACAGCTGAGTCGAAACCTTTAACATCGGTCAACAAAACGTACCGCCACCCAGTCGAAGCACTAAAAGTCGAGCGTCTAAACGAATCCATTTAGTCGATAATAACAATTCACGTCAATGTTTCACCAAGTCTGAAATACTGCCGTCACGTCAAGTCATGTAATCGCCAAAGAAAGTCCACAAAATCATCAAGGAGAAATCGCAACGTCATCCAGTTGAGTGCAGACGTAAACGCGAAAAATTTATACATGAAATACCAGGAATAACCATGACATCATGAACAAGTGATGTCACAACAAAAAATAAATCAAAAATAATTCAAGAAAATTTGGGAAAATAACATGGGGTGTTACACTTACAAACACAAAACACGTCAAGAAAATAAAGCACATATTAATCCCATGACAAGGGAAAGCAAAACATCAACCCTTAAAGCACTAAATGCCAAACTCTAACAACAACGTTAGAGCCTTAAACGTTGGACATACTGAGCATGTCGCCACCCAGTCGAAGCACCAAACGTCAAGCGTAAAAACTAATTCACTTAGTCGACAATAAGAATTCACGTCAATTTTTCACTAAATTTGAAGCACTAGACGTCACCGTCAAGTCCCGTAATCACCAAAAAAACTCCACAAAGTTATCAAAGAGACAATCGTCAAGTCCTCCCGTCGAATCCAGACGTAAACGCAAAACATTTACACGTGAGATACCAAGAATAACCATGACGTCATAAACAAGTGACGTCACAACCAAAAATAAATCAAAAATAATTCCAGGAAATTGGGAAAATAAAACGGGGTGTTACATAAAATAGAGAGGCCAGACGCAATAGAGGTCACAGGATCTGCAGAAGGCTAGATTTTTCTCATGCAGTAGGAACTACAAACAAGTTCATGCCTAATCCCAAGAAGAAACACTGGGAGTTAGTGAAGTGGATATTGAGATATCTACAAGAGTTGATATTCAAGCAAGAGGATAAAAAGAATCCAACCATCATGTTGACCAAAGTGGTGATAACAGAGAAACTGTTATGCTCAACTTCAGTGGGTCTTCAAGCCTAAAGACAGAAATGAGCGCACCGTAATACATTGATCATTGATGGAGTTGATTGTTGGATGAAAACTCATCAAGTGGGAGATTGTTGGAGTATGACTCCTTTTCTTGCAGGAAAAGTAAACTCGGGCAACAAGTATCCCTATTTGTCTAAGATATCATCTAGAAGACTCCTAATTATAATTGATTTTGGAATACTAATTGGCTTGTTCACCACTCAACCTCTCTTATAAATACGGGTCAGACCTATTATATTGTGTACACAGAAAAGAGAGAGAGAAAGGATAAAAATATAGATTAGTATTTTTCTTGGTGTGAGTGAAACACTGGGTGAGTGATACACGTGTGAGTGAAATACTGTGTTAGTTGTTGATTTGCTGATCATCATATTGTAATCTTTTCATTCATAGTGATTATTGGTGCTCTTTGTGGACGTAGGCTTATTTGGACGAATCACGTATAAATCTCTGTGTTGGTGTGTGTGTGTGTGTGTGTGTGATTTTGTTTGCAATTGTTTGTGTGTGTCTTTCAGTTCAGTCTTGGGCGGGTGTAAAAACCCTAATAGGTAGAACATGCAAAGATCGATCTATAGTTAGGCAAGATGAAATGTAAGTCCCATCATATGTAAGGTTTCACACACTTTAAATTATAAATGTAGAAACATTATTAAAAAACAAAAACCCTCCATATTCGTATTATCATAAAAATATATTGTAGTATGAGTACGAAAGTCACGAGACCCCTAAGTATAGTCTCGTGAAAATTATTGTTTTCGTTGTGCTAGTGCGGTAGGCGCGAGAGCCCTAAGTGTAGTCTCTAAAAGTTGTGCAAGTGCGACAAGAATATTCTTGTAACACCCCGTTTCATTTTCCCTTTTTTTCTGAATTATTCCCGATTTATTTTCGGTGATGACGTCACTTGTTCATGACGTCATGGTTACTCTGTGTATTTTAGGAGTAAATTTTTCGCGTTTACGCATGGATTCGATTGCGCGACTTGGCGATCATCACCTTAATGACTTTGTGGAGTATCGATTATGACTATGTGACTGGACAGTAACGCTTAGTAGTTTCAGACTTGGTGAAATGTTTACTTGTGTTCTTGTTATCGACTACGTGATTGAGTTGTGACGATTGACAGCTAATGTTATCGAGTGAATGGATTTGTTTCGACGCTTAACGTTTAGGGCTTCGACTCAGTGATTTGAGTTCGGTAGTTAGTGCTTTAGGGGTTCGACGTTTTTGTTTCCCCGGTTATGGGGTTAGTACGTGCCTTGTTTTGCTAACGTGCTTAGGAGTATTGATAGTCCTTTCGCTCATTTTATTTATGTTTGTATATACGTGCTCTGTGTGTTGATGCCCTGTGTATTGATGTGGCATTAGGTGCCTTAGTTGCTTGACTTACATGCTTATGTGTATTTGTATTGCTATGCTCATTTTTCATGTT
Source organism: Cornus suecica (assembly GCA_963922005.1). NCBI lineage: Eukaryota > Viridiplantae > Streptophyta > Magnoliopsida > Cornales > Cornaceae > Cornus > Cornus suecica. The sequence goes on along the minus strand of OY998241.1, from coordinate 47,976,431 downwards.
TATACATACGTGATAAGTGTTAATGCGATTTTGTTTAAACCTGTAGCGTTTAGTATTTCGACTAGACGTCACGTTTGGTTTGTTTGGCATTTATGGTTTTGATTCGATTGGTTCGTTTATCGTATTAGTGCTTATGGTGTTCGCCGTGACAAATACCCTGTGTTTCGAAGGTTGGGATTCATACCCCAGATTCTATACTCCGTTTATTTTATTTATTCGGCGCTGCGATTTAAATCAGAATTATTAAGGATACGTTTGGTTTCCGGATTTTATTAACTATTCGGAGTCCGATGGGGCTTTCGGTGATTTAATTGGTGGAAGAGTTTCGTACCCGGAGTACTTGTTTAAGCTCGTATTATTATTTGGTGACTCGTGAATTTTATGGATTCACGTGGTATTATTTGGGAGTTCTCGGTATATTTTATGGGACATGGATATATTGGATTATTATTAGATTATTATTGCCTAATGGAAAATGAATATATATATAGATGGATATAATATATGTCTTGGGGTTGAAAAGGTGAATTGGCAAGAGATAGGAGTCACATGTGTAACTATGGAAAATTTGGGAGTCACTTTTGTAAATATGGAGAATTGGAGAGTTGCTTTTGTAATATTGGAAGAGTAAAGAGTTGAAATGGCAATTGACACTAAGTATATATATATATGTGTATACACGGATCAATGAGATATATAGGGGTGATAGAGTGATTTTGGAAGAAAGGGGAGTCACTTTTGTAATTAACCCAAAATATATATATATGTATACACCTAGGTCTGTTAGAGAATGGACCAACACCTTCTCGATCGTTCTCCTCACAACTAACCCACTCATCTCTTGTCTTCAACGACTGAACCTGCTCCTCTATAGTCTTCATCTTGGACCGGTTAGAGAGAGAGATAGAGAAGCTCATGAGGGAGGGAGCCGCACACAGATGACGGTTTGGCGGAGGACCAGTGCGTCGAGACTACGTGACCTGGAGGTCGCCGAACATGGAGACCCAGGTGATGATGCCGGTTCTTGGTGGCCATGGCCGGAGTAGCGTGCAGGGGTGGTCACGCTGGTGGTGGTGCGGTTCAGCCGTGCGTGGAGACGAGCAGAACAGAGTTCGGCCAAACTGAGTTAGGCCGACTCAGTGCCAATTCCTGCTTAGTTTGGCGTGAAATTTTGGGGATAGCTTGCTCTCGATATCGTACACGATATATCCGAAATTGGTGCGAAACCGTTGAGCGGTTCTCCGGGAATTTCAGATTTTCGGTTTTCATTTTTGTAGATTTGTTCCGATTATTTATCGATTGCTAACGAGTTTCAACTATATTGAATAGGACGGTAAGGCGGTCGTTTCGACACATTCGAAATATTTTTCGGATAACTTTGGGCGGCAAGCATTGTTCACGCCCGGTACTGTTCACGTCGGGACTGTTTGTAAGCGTTTAAATTAGGTGGGGAATTTTATATATATATTTATATATATGTTTATCGAACACTCACTAATAGTGCGTAGAAAATGCTAAGTTGCCCTGTTGTATGTTTATGGATAATAAAAGCATGAAATTAAATTCCTAAGCGATAAATGGAATTTAAGAATTTTATAAAATTCACGAAATACCCATAACCAAATAAATGTGGTCGGGAATAGAATTTTCCTCGGAAATTAAATAAATTAATTCTCTGAAATTTTTTAAGAAATTAAATCCTACTTAAATTGGATTAAAATAGGTGGTTTAGTACCCCTAGACTTAAAGTAGGATTCTGTAGAATTTGTGTGAAATTAGAACCTGTAATTAGCCCCCGGATTATATGTAACTGAAATTAAAATACAGTGGGGGCGAGGAAGATTTGATATTGAGGGACGTAGGGCCGGTTAATAAATATTTCCTCTATTATTTATATTTTATCGAAATTAAAAACATGTTAGGTGATTTACGAGAACGTGGAACGTTGAAACTTAAACACGGGTCTAGTTTCCTTTTATTTGTTTTTCTCGTAAAGGATAAAGAGGTGGAATTATGAATTTGATTGCCCCTGAGGTGGGCTTTATTAGCCGATGATTATTGGGATATAAATTGAACGCATGCGAATAAATGAAATTATAAAAAAAATTGGATAATGGATAATTCGGAGAATTTCGGGAGGAAATTATCGTAATTCGTTGTTTCAAGCAGAAACGATTATATATTGTGAAATGATTATATATTTTGATATTGTTGTACAACAGTGATTGAAATACATTTGTCATTTGAAAATATTATATATGATTTTGACTCACTGTTGAGGCATGTTATACATATTTCATACACCATGAGCATTGATATTGCATTAGGTGTGGTTTCATGTCTCGTTCATGTATCGTTGGTTTAAGTGAGTCTTCCGGGTCGTCGCAAAAACTAGCCAGGCGGTGTCTCTCACTACCGGCGGACTAGTAATCCGGGAATCAGGGAGGCGTGGGAGGATTTGATCGGAACACGGTGTGTTTTTTTTCACGAGTCGATATGATCCTCGTGGTTGTGTTACTTTGGCGACATTATACCCGGTTGTCCCATGCTAGATAGGGTGTTGTTGGCATTGTCATTGCATGAAATTCATATTGAGCATTCATCCTTTTATATTGTTGAAAATTGTTGTTATTAAACTGATAATATTTGTACTTTATTATAAATGATGAAATTAACTCAAGCTGAATGATTATTTAAAGATTTAAAATTGTAAAGAAAGAAAGAAAGTTCAACGATAATGTTAAAACCTGGATTAGTGGAGCCATGGTTGGCATGTGTTCCAGGTGATTACATGAATATAGATGAAAAAAGGTTTTGATAATTAATTGTTTCCCCCTTGAGTTGGAGTTGAGTTGAGTTGGCTAGTCATATATTGAGAATTGGTTGGGGTTGTGCCTTTGTGGTTGGTGATTAGTGTTATTAGTGGATGATTATTAGACCACTTCGGTAGTGGGGAGAGTTGTTCAAGTTAAAGGTCGGGTAAGACTCGTTAGTCTGACCTTGTTTCTCTTGGCTTGTGTATTTTGAGCTTGTCGCTCACCCTTCCACTCTAAAAGTGTTTCGAGTAGTAAATGGTTTTTAGCCGTGTGCCTTGAAAATCTCATTTCCTACATGTTCTGGTAAAGTTAGTGAACTCTGGACATGGTTTGTCCCGTTCTTGAGACTCGAGGTCAGTTCTGAGATCTAGATATGTTTTTAGAGTTTGATTGTTTCAGATTTCTCCTAGTTATTTCGAGGAACACTTGAATCCCGGTGTTGGTTTGGTAACCTTTGAGGGTTTGTTTATAAGTTCCTATATTAAGTTGAAGGTCTTAGAACCTGTTTCGAAATAAGTTTTAATGCGACTTTGAGGTGATATTCGGTTGAACTCTAGTAGTTCTTTTCCCCGTGTTATTGTTTCTTGGGTTTTAACCCGAACATGTGTTTCTAAGGTTTCATTCCTTAAGGTAAGAAATATGATCATTCGTGTTTGTCTGTGAATCTTCTCGGGTAAGAGAAGTGAGATTAAGTTAAGCGCACATAGTGCGATTCCTAGTGTTTGGTTGGGTTAGGAGGCATTGACACCAAATATGATTTGACCGGGCCCTAACTTTTCCTTAAAAACCGGTTGAATCCTTCGGGGTTCAACATTTTTCTTTAAAACCCCAAGGGCCATGGCATCTGTTTGGGACTAAATGACTCCAGTAACCCTTTCTTGCGCCTCGATAGGCGGTGTGAGTTAGAGGTGACCTTGTTGATCTGTACTCTTTTTAGTGCCTCGATAGGCAGTGTGAGTTAGAGATACTTCGGTTGGTTACCGAATCCAGTGTGGTGATTATATATTTCCTTCTGTATTTATTTGGGGCGAATGGATTAGTTCACGAAATATTGTAGACAGAAAGGACTGTATTGAGGATACCATTGGACTGTATTGAGGATAGAAATTGTGAGAGTGAGACTCTTCAGGTATGGTTTGATAGAGGTGATGTGTAAGAGTTATGAATTAATTCTGGAGATGATTATGTTTTTTTTTTCTCTTCTGGTAGTCCTAGTGAGTGATCTTACCTCCTAGGAATCTTGAGTGGCGTGCTCGGCGCACGGTATAATAGATAGTTAGTTCTGGTTGTATTCCTAGACGAGAGTGTGTATTCGACTGGGTGCTTTTATACACCAGGTGCTAGGATTAGCTGTTTACGGGACTTTACGTATATATATGTGTATATATATGTTGATTCGACATACGTATAAACGAGTGGTAGATATATCTTATGATATGTGTTATTTTACGACTCTTGAGTAGTTTCGAGATTAGTTGTGAGGTTATTGTTGGGTGTCTCGGATTAGCGGGGGTGCCATGGGAGACGATAGCTTGACCTAGGATAGATGCATGCACATGGGATGATTAACATTTTCTAGACGGCTATGAGTGTGATGTTTTGATATTATGGTGAGCGCGTGATTTTTTGCTCACCCCCCCACACACAACATTTGCAGGTTTGCAGGTGGATGCAGCACGACATGCTCGACGGTGACGATACGGGGGATTTGGGACGGTAGATTGATTCCTGCTTCCGTAATCATATTTATTATTCTTTTATTCTCTTGGGAGCCAGGTTGTTGGCAGATTCCCTTATGTTGTATCTTCAGTTCATGTATTTATTATTTCGGGGAGCCATTGTATCTGTTCGGCACTACCATCAAGTTTTATGTATTCTTATTTGAGCTTGGTGGCTCAGTCGGTACTTGTTGTTTTGGGGGTGCCTTTACACCTTTTCGGCATCGCCATATGATTTTTTTTATAATTTCATTTGAGCATTTGGGGCTCTATTGATTTTAGAAGGGTTTTGGAGAGGTATTGGTGTTCTTTTCCATTACCTCGGCCCTAGTAGGTTTCTGGAATGTTGGGCTACGTGCCATTTCTTTTATTCTTGTTATTATGGGCAGGTTGTTCTGTTGTGTTGAATTTGGGTTGTCCGGATGTTCCATTTACAAACGGAAATCTGCCGGATTTTCGTTAGAATTCTTTACTGAGTTTCTTTCACTCAGGTGACATGGATTTTTACTTCATTTTCATTCATATCCCATGTATTTCGATGTCATTGTTAATCTTGGTTGTTGTTTTCGATGACGTCATACCTCAGGATTCGCTGATTTTCCAGATTGGAGTTTCAGGAATAACGGGGCGTGACAATTCTAGTCCTAATCAGAATAATGGTTTGATTTGAATTATACTTTAGTTTGATTTGGATGAGTTTTTTTTTTTATTGTATAGTAATAGTAAGTGAAATATAAAATCTTGGGACCCTAAATATTTAAATTGTATTACAATTTAGTACTAATTGGGTTTATAAACAAATTAGTTTTTTCTGGACCTATAGTAAAATAATTTTTATATATATAAAAAAAAATTTAGGTCTTAAATTGTGTAATTACAATTGGCATTGTTTTGAATTTTCCGATAAAACTAATTATTGTTTTAGGGCCTAAAAGATTACCATTTCTTTTTCAAAATAAATATATAAAAAAATACAAAAAATCAAATTTTGGGGCCCTCCCTGGGGCGGGGCCCTAGGCGACCGCCTAGCTCGCCTTGCCCTGAACATTTGGATTAGCACTCTTAGGGACCAAAGTAATGATAGTGGAGTTGATCTCACTAAGAAGGACTTAATAGTAGTAGTGACTTAACTCCCAACAATATTCCAAGACTGTTTAAAAAGGTAAGCATTATACCCATTAGTTTCAGGGGCCTTGCCATCCATAAGGGAAAAGAATGTGGTTCTAATCTCATCATTAGTCACAAGTTTTTTATTTGCAAAAGATTTTGTTAAATAGGTTTTTTTTTTTGGTGCCAGATTTGGAACAAAATTTATAGAGTATTTGGACAGATCGTAGAGAATGGGTATTCCATTCATTTTGATCACGACTATTGAAAAAATTATGATAAATATGGTCGAATTCAAATTGTAGCACATGTAAAAGATGGAAAAGAACAAAAGATATTTATCATAAGCACTTATGAGAGACAAATTCCCGTATCTTCGAGAATTGCTGGAAATCATAATATGTCATTAAGAGAAGTCTTAAATTGTTATGGTGTGTTATGTATTATTTAGATTACGTATTCGTTATGTTAGGTAATTAGTGAAGTGTTACGTATTATATATATCAGTGATGGGATGTAACTCACATTACAACTACATAACACAGACTAACACAAAATCAATAGGTAATATTTTTTTCCTATATGTACGTAATACGTTTATTATGGCATATGGGTTAATAACAACAGGGTAACACTCGTATGAATGCTGCAAACAGAGTGGTATTATGGAACAAGCTCCAACAAAAGCCTTAGCGAGCTTCCAATATAGAAACTGAAACATCATTTATGGAACAAGTTCCGGCAGCGGATGGCGATGAGTCTAGATCATTATTAAATCTTTTAGAAATAAATGCAGCTTGCTTAGGAGGAGGTAAATCGGATTCATTGCACAACGTCATAACAACTTCTGACATGGTTGGCCGATCATTGGCATGTTCTTGCACGCACAAAAGCGCTATGTGAATGCATCTCAGAACTTGATGAGTTCCATACTATGAATCCACTATAGCCAAAGCTTCTCCTTTCCCCCAAACGTTCCAAACCTGAAAGAGATTAAAGTATTATCTTTGGAAATGAATCAAACAACAATATATATATATATATATACCAATCAACTATCCAATTCTTAATAAACACAATTACTGTCATTTTTGTTTTAAAACTAATTTAATCATCTTATTATATGTCCTTCTAAAAATTATCACAAAATTTTACTTACATGGGCAATTAAATTCAGATAGTTCTTTTGATAATAGCTGTTGTTTTTCCTGCCACAAATGATCTCTAATAGTAGAACTCCAAAACTGAAAGCATCAGATTTTATTGAAAATAATCCTTCCATTACATACTCAGGTGACATGTAACCACTGCAGACATAACATATGAAAGATTTTGTTAATGAGCATAATGTTTTATTCTTGACATTGTAATAATCATAACATAAATGGATGTAATACTCACTATGTTCCAACCACTCTATTGGTATTTGCTTCAGTTTGGTCCCCTCCGAAAATTTTAGCCATTCCAAAATCTGATATTTTTGGGTTCATAGCATCATCTAGCAAAACGTTACTGGCTTTTAGATCCCTGTGGATTATTCATAATCTTGATTCGTGATGAAGATATAACATTCCTCGAGCGATTCCTAAGATGATATCAAATAGTTTTTCCCACCCCATTGATGACCTTTTAGATTTATCTGATTACAAGAGAAAAAAAATGCCAAAACATGCGTCATAAATCTAGAATTAATAAGATATCAGAGAACACTGGTAAGTAATTTGTATAAAAAAAGGCCATACGTACCGAAGATGAAAGAGTCCAAGCTTTTGTTTGGCAAATATTCATAGACTAACATTTTTTCCTCTTGTTGAATGCAGCATCCTAAGAGCCTAACGAGATTTCTGTGCTGGAGTTTGGAAATCATAGTGACTTCATTCTTAAATTCTTTTATGCCTTGTCCAGAATTTTTGGACAATCTTTTCACTGCTATTTCTTGTCCACCACATAGCCGACCCTGAACCAAAATACAGGGTGAACTAATTGTTGATAAGACTATAATTGTTGAAAATACAGCTGGGTGAAAGTCAAAACTAAAATAAAGCAAAAAATATAATTGTTGATTAAATTGTTTATTTTCATAAGACTCAATAATTACATATATACATGTAACACAGTGGAATAGATGGTCTCTTTTCATAGTTCAAAAACAATTAATTAATTTCGTGCATAAATTTTTCAATCAGTTTTCCCTTTTGACACCACGAAAAAGATATAATTAGTACAAAAATAAAATTATATAGAGTTAATATATTTTTATTTTGACGAGATCCAAAATTGAAATTGTATCTTTATTAATAAATTCTCTTTTGATAAGAACCAAAGAAATTTATTTACCAAAAAAAAAGAACCAAAGAAATACCCCGCTCCCTCAAAAAAAAAAAAAAAAAAAAAAAAAGAAACAATGGTGTTCGAATGATTAGATAGAAATATGGTGGAAATTAAGTGAACGTCAAGAAAAGAAAGAATAATCCATTTTTCAGCATACCTTACTTAGCAAGGAGAGTTTTCAAATATATTGGATGAAAATATTATTTTGCAAGTCTGGATAATATGAAAGTGAAAAAAAAATGATTATAGTTATCAAAACTATTTTGATTATAACACTGAAAAGACAATATCCTATATATTTTTTAAATGTTCAAAAAAGTATAAATTTTAAATTTCATGATAAGGTAATGGACTTATTATTTACTTATCAAAGTGTACTAATCCATAAGTGATTGTAACTATAACTGCAATTGATAAACCAAAAAAAATAATGGTTGCACATATGATATTATAAAATCAAGTATAATCAATCAACAGAAACAAAAAATTGTTAAAAAGAACCTGAAGAATGAAAATGTTAGTATTTTTATCGAGTCAAAATGAGAAAAAAAGAAGTGTCTAATGATACAACACACATGCTTATGGTTATATGTCTTTGTATATCTATGTTGGAAATAGTTTTAGAAAAACAGTAATTAAACCCAACTTTGAGCCTAAATAATTATGGGACCTGAACTCCGAATTTAACGGGACCAAGCACTAATGCGTTCTCCTTGGTGAGGAGATCGAGTTGGTATAATTACATGTTCAAAACTATTAAATATTGAATGAGAAATTATCTCTCAAAGAGACCCATTTGAACTTGGGTAAAAATGTTTGTCCCACATTGGAAATAAAGTAAGCTATAAAGGTGCTTATATATGGTTGCTTTGGATGGGTGATTTGAATATCTAGAGGCATGGGAGGAGAGCTAGACCATGCATGAACCATGCTACTCTTAGAATAACCACACGCGCGTGCCACTCGCCCGATCCGGGTCGTGGTCGTGGCGCGGGTGGGTTCTACCCATTTTGTTTTGAAAAAAAACTGCAATGTCTCTTCTAAAGAATTGTGTATACAGTTTTTATTTTGTTTTAGCAACCAACACCTAGACAGTTTCAATGCCTATTGGAGTAGATGCCTAAACAGTTGAGGTACCTCTCCATTCTCTACAAATAGGCCTTTGCATTTCATTCCATAATAATTTTTTATTAAGTCAATTCCAGAAATCCTCTTCTCTCTCTCTCTACATTCGCACATATACATATAGATAGGTTTGGTTTGGGTTCGAGTACAAACACAAGGTTGAGTTCGCCGGTCTTCACAGATTGCAGTGCTGCATCTTTGAAGGCGAAGTCTGTTTTATATTGGGAGGCATTTGCTCGACTTCCTTGAGCACCGTAGAGGGAGCAATATTGCCTTAAGGACACTGTGGTATCACACAGTGCTCGGATTTTCTTTAGCTTCTTGCATTGTCATATTCGGGTAAGTTTCCTTTGTATGTAATTGTAATTTATATATATACAGTTTATGCATGATAGATTTATATATATAACAGAAAGCATATTTAGTAACAATCTATATCCTTCTCACCCATTATTAATTAAAAAACACACAATAAAAAATAATTTTACACACATAATTAAAAATATGGACAATGGAGTTAGTTTAACATAATGACATAAATTATTTGGTCGAAACTATGTAAAAAGTGAAGAAGCGTACAAATTTACTGGTTATAATAGGACCTAAAATTTAGTGGTTATAACAACTATCTTACTAACCATGATGGTTTTCTCCCCCTGATGAGAAATGCTTGGAATTGTTACATTAGAGGTACCAGAATGCATGTTTGTCTTAATGAAGAAGCTTAAGCTGGTGAAAGATAGACTTAACGGTCTCAACAAAAGCCACTATGACAAGCTCTCTAATAAGGTTGGGGAAGCTAGGAGGAAGGTGATTAATGCCCAAACTCTCTGGTTGATGCAGAGACTCATAATAATGACCTGATCTGAATGGGGAATGAATGTGTCTTGATTTTTTTTTCATTTAGCCAAAGCTGAGGAGAGTATTGTCAGACAACAATCGAGGGTCTAGTGGTTGAAGCGGGGGGACCAAAATACTTCATATTTTCACCAGATAGCTAATCATAGGAGGTCTATGAATAGAATTGCTTCTTTGACCAGTGATGAAGGTGATATGATCACTGATCAGAATGTCATTAAATTCATGATTCTGGATTGCTTCAAGAAGCTCTTTTCTAAGCTAGCTAGACGGGATCATTCCACTGAAGTCAATCACCTCATCAAGAGGCCTTTCTCCCATGATCGTAGAGACAGAATGGGTAAACCTGAGGAAATCAAGCATACCATTTTTCTTCTTAAAGAGGACAAGTAGTGTAACGTCCTGTTAATTTTTTCAATATTACGAGTAAATTTTTTGCTATTATTTTTTATTATTTTATTTAATTGCCAAAATGATATTAGATGTTTTCATATATGTTATATGTATGAGATTTAAAGCTTTGAATTTTTCTGAAATTGACTTCTATTTTATTTTAGCGTTTTCACTATCTGACAACCCCGAAACCTAGAAAAAACGTATGGTGGAAGTAGGTCTCCGGAGTGTCCGGTTTCGAACCCGAAAGTTACGTTGACCTCCCTATAGCAAATAAGGAATTAAAAAATTAGTTTCGGGATTTTTGAGCGTACCATTAATTTTGTGAATTTTATTAAAGTATTGATAGTGAGGAAAAACTTGTAAAATTTGCCCAAGTGCCTATCCTACTAAAACAACTAGCTATAAAAGCATGACATGTTGGTAAATTAAGTTGAGACCACATGGACAACTTAGGAAGACATGGGACATTGTTAGATATTTATTTGGAATATGCTAGAGATGGTGTGTTGTCACAATCCTAAACTACCTCATTTTCCATATTCTTCCAAGCTTCAATCCTAGTCATTGAATTAAGAGAATTCTATACACATATATATAATTGTTGGTCTTCATTTCTAGATTTCTCCACTCACATTACACACCAATCAAGGCCTCCACTCTTCCCCCTTCTCTACCTAGTTCGGCAGACCCCTCTCTTCACTCTCTCTTCCACTTCAAATTTTGTAATTTCTTCATTTTGGTTGAGAAATTGAAGAAAGCTTCAACTACCAACTTGTTCTTATGCTCTAACTATTCTATTGACCCCAAAGTTGTAAGTAATTTCTCTCTTCTATGAGTTCTCTTCCCTAAATTTCTCATAACTCTATTATTTGGTATAATTGTGAATGATCTTGAATTTTTGTCTTCCTTTTCTAAAAGATCTTGGCAAAGGGGCATAGTTGAGCTTCTCCTTGCACCATCTCACTTGTGGAAGACATATTTGGTAAGTTGAGTTGATTTTGAGTTTTCCCTTATTTAAACCCTAACTTGTTGGTTATTGGAAATTCTCCACAAAACCTTAACTTGATAATATCTTTGATATTTCTTGTTAATGATGCTCATTTGGACTTTATTTTCCAACCTTGTGCTATTTTAAACTTCAATTCACTTTGAAACCACAACTTGTGAAATTTTGTTAATTCTTTACAAGCTTTGAAAAGTTTGCTTCCATTGATGTTAATATTTGTTGAAATGTATATTTGTGACTCCATTCCCCACTATAATGATTTTTGGTAGCTTGGGGAGATTTTTGAAGCCATTTTGAGATTTCCTTCATTGAAAATCTTAAATTCCATATTCATTGAAAATTCAATTATAAGCCTTTGAAATTGATTTTTGCTTTTACTATTATTGTTCTTGACAAAGATCTCATTATTGATCACAAACCTTCATTTGTTATCATGTTGCTAACTTGACATTATTCTTGAAAATCCTTGTTAAAGAAAGTTTATCGAGACTTTAATCTCCACTATATTGGTTGTTGGTAGTTGGAGAATTCTTATGAATTTTTTGAGTTTTATTTCATTTTAAAACCTTAAGCTTTTGTCCTATTGGAATTATTCCAAAAATCTTTGAATTGTGGCTTTGATTCTTATTTTTGGTCAATTCTTGGTAAAATCATGTTAGTAAACTCATTTCGTTCAATTGTTGGTGTTTTGCTAGTTTTGGAAAAATCCTAGAGATTGGTGCACTTTTTGGTCGACTTTTGGGAAGCTTATTGGATTCATCTTGCTAGCCCACTTTTGTTGGCTTCCTTTGGCATTGGACTTGAGGTAGGGGTTGACGGACCACTTTCTATTTCGGTAACGTGGGTGTGTGTGTCAAAGTGTGTAAATCTTGTTATACGCTTGAAAGGTGTAATACCCCGTATTTAAATAATGATTATTTTATTTGATTATTTATTTCGAATGGCATGTTGGATATTTAGATTTGTGAGTAAGGGTACTCTAGTCATTTTATGAAGGCTAGGTATGTTTTCGTAAATAGATGAATTATTAAGGGGTATGGTAGTCATTATGGTTATGACACTTTTGTGATTTTCGTAGATCTTGGGGCATTCTAGTAATCTACCTAAACCTAGCTCCTACTATATATACATCATTAACTTCAGATTTTGCTATCATCTCATTCTCTACTACTACTTCTTCTTCTTCATAGTTTTCCCCCAAAATTATGAGGGTTGGGAGGTTAAATATAACACCCCGTTTCATTTTTCCTTTTTTCTGAATTATTCCCGATTTATTTTCAGTGATGACGTCACTTGTTCATGACGTTATGGTTACTCTGTGTATTTTACGAGTAAATTTTTCGCGTTTATGTCTTGATACGACGGGATGACGCGACTATTGACTTGTTGACTACTTCGTGGATTGTCGTTGGCGATTACGAGAATTGACGGTAAGTTTAATGTTCCGAACTGGTGAAACGTTGACGTGAATTCTGGATTCGACAACACGACGCTGCAATTGTCTCTTCGGTGACTTCGTGGGGTTTCTTTCGTGATTACGTTACTTGAGCTGGTGTTATCGACTAAATGACTTTGTTTCTACGCTTGACGATTAGAACTTCGACTCAGTGATTTGAGTTCAGTAGTTAGTGCTTTAGGGGTTCGACGTTTGTTTCCCCTGGTTATGGGGTTAGTACGTTCTTTATTTAGCCGACGTGCTTAGGAGTATTGATAGTCGTTTCGCTCGTTTTATTTATGTTTGTATATATACGTGTTCTGTGTGTTGATGTGAATTTATGTGCCTTAGTTGTATGACTTACGTGCTTATGTGTATTGGTATTATCTTGTTTGTTCTTCATGTGTATACGTACGTGATAAGTGTAGTGCGATTTTGTTTAAACCTGTAGCGTTTAGTACTTCGACTTGACGACACGTGGGGTTTGTTCGGTATTTATGATTTTTGATTCGATTGGGTTAGTGACGACTTCGATGACCGGGTAGTTGAGTCTCGTACCCGGAGCGTTTATTTCGACTTGTATTATTTCTCAACTATCTGTAAAGTTATGGGATCGTGTAGTATAAACCGCTAGGCGATTAGTGATTTAATTGGTGGATTATTTTCGTGCCCTGGATTTTTATTTGGGCCTATATTATTTATTCGGAGTCCGGTGAATTTGATGGGCTCACATGGAATTATTTCAGTGTCCCCGGTATATTTTACGGGACTTATTTTATTTATATGAATTTGATTATGATTATATATATATATGGGTTTCATACCCTAGATTATTTATTTTAGCTATATTATTTATTTGGGCTGTTCGTTTATATTTTCGGGCACGTGTTATATTATTTCGAGATTTATTATGTATATATATATATATAATTGTAATTATATACATATATATTGTTTTGGGGTTATTACGTAATTTATGGTTAGTATGAGGGTTATTTTTATAATTTAGTTATATATGTATGTGCACGTGTATCTAGATGTATCTAGAGTTATCTGTATCCATCACTTACCCTTTTCTTTTAGACGAATGTTAGTCTGAGTATTCCTCTACAAACAGCTTCTCCCTCATGCTCTAATGGCCGATTGAGGGAGAGAGAGAGAGAGAGAAATCGGAGCTGGAGAGAGAGCGGTCGCGCAGAGGAGGCGCGGCTTGTAGAGGGAGTTGTCTAAGCTGGCGACGGATGGTGTTTGCCGGCAAGAGAGAGAGGCGGCAACGGTGGTGTCGCAGTGAGCCAGATGGTGGCGCAGCAGCTGCTGGTCGTGCATTGTAGCAGTTCGCGCACTGTAGCAGTTTGCGCTACAGGGCCATTTTCGGCCAGAAACTTCGTGATTTTATTTGGGCGACTTCCCGAGCTTCTATTGAGCTGATTTTCGAGGATAGATGTGTCTTGGTGTCAGGTACGACGTGTAAAAAATTCGTAATTTTTCGTTGAGCGGTTTGTCGGGAAATTCGATTTGAAGTTTCGAATTTTCGTTTAGGTTATATTAGATTTATTCAAAATTATTAATCAATTATTAATGGGCTTTGTATATATCGTATAGGTCGTTGAGACGAACGTTTCGGTATAGCCGAAATATTTTTCGAGCAACTTTGGTCGGCGGGCTCTATATTCGGGCGTCGGCACTGTCCACAGCGGGACAAATCGGGACCGTTTGTAAGTAATTAAATTAGGTGGAAATTTTATATATATATTTATATATATATATATTTATCTAGCACTCACTAATAGTGCGTAGAAAATGCTAAGTAGCCCCGTTGTATGTTTATGGATAATAAAGGCATGAAATTAAATTCCTAAGCGATAAATGAAATTTAAGAATTTTATAAAATTCACGAAAATACTCATAGTCGAATAAATGAGGTCAGGAATAGAAATTCCCTGGGAAATTAAATAAGATAATTCCCCGAGAATTTTTAAGAAATTAAATCCTACTAGATTTGGATTAAACTAGGTGGTTTAGTACCCCCGGACTTAAAGTAGGATTTCGTAGAATTTTATGTAAAATTAGAACCTGTAATTAGCTCCCGAATTATATGTAGTTGGAATTAAAATACAGTGGGAGCGGGGCCAATTTGATATTGAGGGACGTAGGGCCGTTTAATAAATATTTCATCTTTTATTTATATTTTATTGAAACTTGAAATAAGATAGGGGGTATTCACGAGGATGAGGGATGTATAGACGTGATTTTAGTTCCCTAGTTGGTTTTCTCGGAAATCATTAATAAATTAAATTGTGAATTAAATTGTCTAATTTCCCCCGAGGCTGATTTGGTTGAAAATAATTGTTGGGACTTAAATTAAAAGCATGCTGGAAATAAAATCTATAAAGATGGGGTAATTGAGAACCCGAGTATTTTTATGACGAATGAAATTTATTTACGGTGGGATTTAAATTGTGAAGCATGATTGATATGAGATTGATTGGCTTTGATGCCGTGTTATTGAGTACATTTGATTCATATGGAGGCATTTGACATTCATACAACACCATATTATATATATATTGTTTCGGTGCATGTTGCATGCCTCATTTATATCACGTGCATGTTTGGATCGTTTGGAATGTCGCAACAATTGGCCAGGGGTGGTCTAGCACCAGGGAGCTAGTAACTCTCAACTCTCTAGACATTTGGGGGTGAGGGCTTGGGCCTCACTTGCCGGTTTTCCGCGCGGTCGTGGTATCCGCACTTTCTTTGGCGACGCCCACCCTTCATGTTGTGGGTTTGTTGCCCCAGCAGTGAACGGTTTGGGATTCCTGGATATTAGTGGCTAGGGCTGCATTGGAGTTGCATTGTCATGGCATTTACATCCATATTGGGCATTGATTGGATATGTGCTTGCCTGTTATTATTGATTTTCGATATTGAGTATGTGATGTTTGAGTTGAAATTAAATATATGTATTATTCTCTTTGGCGCTAAGGCGCGGTGGTTGTAATTAATATTTTAACTGTGGTTAAATTATAATGATTATTTAAAGATTTAAAATTGAAAAGAAAGAAAGAAGGTTTGACGATAATAAAAACTTGGATTAGTAGAGCCATGGTTGGCATGTGCTCTAGGTGGTTACGTGGATATAGATGAAAAGAGGTTTAGATAATTAATTGTTTTCCCCTTGCGTTGGAGTTGAGTTGAGTTGGATAGTTGTATATTTTGACTTGGTTGTGGTTGTGCCTTTGGCCACAATAGGCCTTTGTGGTTGGTGATTAGCGTTATCACTGGATGATTATTAGACCACTTCGGTAGTGGGGAGAGTTGTTCAGGTTAAAGGTCGGGTAAGACTCGTTAGTCTGACCTTGTTTCTCTTGGCTGTGTATTTTGAGCTTGTCGCTCACCCTTCCACTTTAGAAGCGTTTCGAGTAGTAAATGTGTTTTTAGAGTTTGATTGTTTCAGATTCCTCCTAGTTGTTCCGAGGAACACTTGAATCCCGGGGTTGGTTTGGTGACCTTTGAGAATTCGTTTATAAGTTCCTATGTTAAGTTGAAGGTCTTAGAACCTGTTTCGAAATAAGTTTGAATGTGACTTTGAGGTGATATTCAGTTGAACCCTAGTAGTTCTTTTCCCCGTGTTATAGTTTCTCGGGTTTTAACCCGAACATGTGTTTCTAAGGTTTCATTCCTTAAGGTAAGAAATATGATCATTTGTGGTTGTCTGTGGATCTTCTCGGGTAAGAGAAGTGAGGTTAAGTTAAGCACACATAGTGCGATTCCTAGTGTTTGGTTGGGTTAGGAGGCATTGGAACCAAGTATGATTTGACCGGGCCCTAACTCTTTCTTAAAAACCGGTTGAATCCTTCGGGGTTCAACATTTTTCTTTAAAAACCCGAGGGCCATGACATCTGTTTGGGACTAAATGACTCCAGTAACCCTTTCTTGCGCCTCGATAGGCGATATGAGTTAGAGGTGACCTTGTTGATCTGTACCCTTTTTAGTGCCTCGATAGGCAGGGTGAGTTAGAGATAGTTCGGTTGGTTACCGAACCCAGCGTGGTGATTATATATATTTCCTTCTGTATTTCTTTGGGGTGAATGGATTAGTTCACGAAATATTGTAAACATAAAGGATTGTATTGAGGATACCATTGGACTGTATTGAGGATAGAAATTGTGATAGTGAGACTCTCCAGGTATGATTTGATAGAGGTGATGTGTAAGAATTATAAATTAATTGTGGACATGATTATGGGTTTTTATCTTCTGGTAGTCCTAATGAGTGATCTTACCTCCTAGGAATCTTGAGTGGCGTGCTCAGTGCACGGTATAATAGATAGTTAGTTTCGGTCGTATCTCTAGACGAGAGTTTGTATTCGACTGGGTGCCCTTATACACCAGGTGCTAGGATTAGCTGTTTACGGAACTTTTATATATATATATGTGTATATATATGATGATTCGACATGCGTATATACGAGTGGTAGATATGTCTTATGATTTGTGTTGTTTTATGACTCTTGATTAGTTTCGAGATTAGTTGTGAAGTTATTGTTGGGTGTCTCGGATTGACGGGGGTGCCATAGATGACGATAGCTTGACTTAGGATAGATGCATGCACACGGGATGGTTAGCATTTTCTAGACGGCTATGAGTGTGATGTTTTGATATTATGGTGAGTGCGTGGTTTTTGCTCACCCCCCACACACAACATTTTCAGGTTTGCAGGTGGATGCAGCACGGCATGCTCGGTGGCGACGATATGGGGGATTTGGGACGGTAGATTTATTCCTCCTTCCGTGATCATATTTATTATTCTTTTATTCTCTTGGGAGCCAGGTTGTTGGCAGATTCCCTTATGTTGTATATTCAGTTTAGGTATTTATTATTTTAGGGTGCCATTGTATCTGTTCGGCACTACCATCAAATTTTATGTATTCTTATTTGAGCGTGGTGGCTCAGTCGGTACTTGTTGTTTCGGGATGCCTTTATACCTTTTCGGCATCGCCATATGGTTTTCTTTATGTTTTCATTTGAGCATTTGGGGCTCTATTGATTTTAGAGGGGTTTGGAGAGGTATTGGTGTTCTTTTCCATTACCTCGGCCCTACTAGGTTTCTGGAATGTTGGGTTACGTGCCATTGTTTCTATTTCTGTTGTTATGGGCTGGTTCTTTCGTTGTGTTGTTGTTGGGTTGTCCGGATGTTCCATTTATAAACGGAACTCTGCCGTTTTTTCGTTAGAATTCCTTTACTGAGTTTCTATCACTCAGGTGACATGGAATACTTCATTTTCATTCATATTCCATGTATTTCGAGGTCATTGTTGATTTTGGTAGTTGTTTTGTGTGACGTCATACCCCGGGATTCACTGATTCTCCTTATTGGAGTCTTAGGAATATCGGGGCGTGACATTAAAGGTTGGATTGGATCCGGATTTATGGTGGTATAAGCTCTCCAAATCAGGCAAGACATATGTTCTACTCTTCCTCTTTGTACTAAAATTCGTAACCTTTGGTTGGTGGTCCTATAAACTATTATACATTAATTTCGTATATGTATACTTATGAGTATTAGCATGTTCAAATATGTATTGATGTGTAGTTATATGAACATGTATGTGTAGATCCGTAACTATATGTGTAGATACGTAGTTATATGAACATGTATGGGTAGATCCGTAGTTATATGTATTGATATGAAGTTATATAAGCATATATGTGTAGATCCTAGCTATATGTCTATATGTATAGATCCGTAGTTATATGAGCATGTATGTATAGATCCATAGCTATATGGTTATATGTATAGATCAGTAGCTATATGAGCATGTATGTATAGATCCATAGTTATGTAAAAATATATATATAGATCTGTTATAATATGTTTGTATTTACGTATATATATGATGATATATATTCTGTTATACATTTATGTATAGATCATGTGTATATGTATAGATTTGTGATATATATAACCACTCATGTATAGATCGGTTATCATAGGTTTTAATTCATGACTAAATATGATAGTATATATTATGCTTATACGTATATACATTTATTGGTAGTTATTTGTACAGATCTGTTTTACCATGTTCATGTCCATGTATATATACGATGGGTATTATATTCTGTGTAGATAGACGTGTATGGATTTATGTGTAAATGTATAGATCTGTGAGCTTACGTATATGTATTGTTGTTATGAATTATGTTGAGGTGTATATGATTTGAAGTACATATAGAAATCTGAATATAGAAATATTTTAGGTTTCAATGTTAACAATGAATTTAAACAATGTCATTAGAGAAACACTGCTTATATTATGTAATTGTTTTTCTCTATTTTTTTTGTTCATTGATTTATATGTTATTATGATTCCCCACGAATTATACTAAAATACGTATATTCGACCGTATAAATGAACAATTTTGACCGTATAAAATACTGTATTTTCTGGCACTAGGCCCCCCTAGATCCCTCAGGCTTGACGTTATAAAAAGTTATACATTCCCGAGTAAAGAATAGAAGTGAATTAATAATTTCGTAAAATCACAATATTTAATTAAATAATTATGGTTGGGGGAGTTAGAAGGAACCACAAGGAGGCTGACAAATAAACGCAGTCTCACTAGTACCACGGGACATGATTGAGTTGTCACGACATGATTGATTTGTCGGGTACGTGATTATAGTTGGGTATTGAGTTGTCCCGATATGATTGATTTATCGGGTACGTGGTTATAGTTGGGTATGGAAGTGTTGGACAAAATTGACATGGGGGAATAGATTCTTATACCTATTATATGGGGGTATATCAGTGACTATGATTATAGTTAAATATATTATTATTATTATTATTTATACTATAATTTTGGGTGTCACTGAGAAAGGGGATGGATCTTGGTACTTTATTTAGGATCATGTAGAGTTGTACTTGCTCGTGGGTTTGACTCACCTTTGTTGTTATTTCAAGTCCTCGGCAATTCCATCCGCAAGGTTGAAGTCTTGCTCGCTTATCCTTTCGATCCAGCAGTTATTATTTCTGTCCCAGGGTAGGATTAAATTTATGGTATCTATGCCTTTCCTTTATGAGTTGTTCTAGGGGTCCCCAATTATGGGATTCCCAAGTTGTACGGTGTGGAACTTATTATATTCTGAGGATGTATTGGGTGTGGTCTCTTTTATGTATAAGTTGTACCTTTGATTCTTATTTATGTTACTACATCTCTATTTTATGTCTTATCATCCGTGTTTACGTTTATCAATTGCAGACGCTCCTAGTTTTGTGTATGGGCCTGAGCAACCTATGCATGGAAATTTGGGGGTGTCACAACTTAGATGCATGATTAGGTCCCCTTTGATATATTTGTTTGATTGTGAATGAAATGTTGGTTGATATATCCATGGTATTATGGAATTGTTTTGAGAATGAGGAACATGCTTAAAAATATGATTAAGTTAAAAATATTGAGATATTTTTACAGGCCATAATGGATATTCATAACATGCTAAGCATTCATACTCAATCATTGGAAGAACTACACATCCAGGTGGGTCAAATGGCTAATCAGAGGAATGTAAGAGAACCCGGAAAATTGCCGAGTCAGTCGATAGCCAACCCAAAGCCGCAACAAGCACTGGAACTTTGATCCTTCACTACTAAACCTCATGGGTCGGTTCAAGCAATCACGACTCTGAGAAGTGGAAGGGAAGTGGAGAGTAGGGTTGAGGAGGAACATAAAGAGAGGTTGCGGAGAAGAAAGGAGACCAAACAAGCACAAAGGAAGGAAGCTGAAAGAAAGGAGGCTCAAAGAGTTCAGAATGACTAACCACCAGTGGATGACAACGTCGATCAGACATTACTTGATGAGCCAGAAAGGGCAAGTTACGAGGAAGTAGGACCATTCCCTCAACGGCTTAAAGAGCCAGCCAAGTATGGGAAGCTTAAAGAATCTGATATGTTGGAAACATTGCAGAAAATTATGATCAATTTATCTCTATTCGATGTTATTGCCCAAATACCACCTTATGCTAAATTTTTCAAAGACCTCTACACACAAAAGCGAAAAGGGCAGAGCAAAGTGTCCAAAGAAAATACTATTGACTGAGCAAGTTAATTATTTTTTAGCGATACACCACCTAAAAGGAAAGATCCTGGTGCTCCCACTATTCCCTGTGTCATCGGTGACCAGGAAATTAGTAGAGCTCTTCTTGATCTAGGTGCGAGTATTAGCTTGCTTCTTTATTCAGTCTATCAACTGCTAGGGTTGGGTGAGCTTAGTGCCACTGCGGTTGTACTTCAATTTGCTGATCGATTTGTCAAATAGGCAAGAGAAATTTTAGAAGATGTCATTGTTCAGATGCGCAAGTTCTATTTTTCGGTTGATTTTGTAGTCCTGGATACAGAACTTATCCCTGATTCAAAGAAAACACATTCCGGTGATCTTAGGTAGAACATTCTTGGCCATAGCGAATGCATGTATCAACTGCAAAACCGGAGCCATGGATCTGACCTTTGGAAATATGAAAGTGAGGATAAATGTGTTCGAGGGAAGTCGTTAATTGCCCGAATCTGCGGATTGCTTCTAGATTAATGAGTGTGATGAGCTTGATGAGATTATACAAGATTTTGCAACTTAAATTCTGGAGAAAGATGAGCTAGAGTCATTTCTGATTAGAGAATGACAAGCTGAAGAGGTTGAAGATTGGAATGTGCAGTTAAAACTACAGAATGAGGATATTGATGAAATTGAAACTGCTTTATACACTCAACCATGGAGAGAGTCAATTGAACCACTCCCGATAGTCTCGAGTATTCCACCGATTCCATCTCTTACATCTCCTCCTACCTTGGAACTCAAGGAATTGCCCAAAAAATTGAAATATGTTTTCTTAGGACTGAACGAGACTCTTCCTGTGATTATATCATCAAAAGTGACAAAAGAACATGAATCGAGTCTGATTGAGGTCTTGAGTGAGAAGAAAGAGACAATAGGATACAGATTTGAAAGACATTGATCCCTCGATTTGCATACATCGCATACATCTTGACGAGGGTGCAAAATGATCAAGGGAAATGCAACGAAGACTGAATTCGAATATGTAGGAGGTGGTAATGAAAGAGGTGGTGAAATTGCTAGATGCGGGTATTATATACCCCATCTCTGATAGCACATGGGTGAGTCCGACTCAGGTGGTGCCAAAGAAGTCAGGCATCATAGTAGTACCTAATTCAAATGGTGAGCTAATTCCACAACGCATGACCACAGGGTGGCGTGTGTGCATTGACTACAGGAAGCTCAACTCTAACACCAGGAAGGATCATTTCCCTTTGCCATTTATTGATCGAATCCTGGAAAGGTTAGCCGGGTAGAGCTATTACTGCTTTCTGGATGGATATTCCGGCTATAACCAAGTGGCAATTGATCCTGCTGATCAGGAGAAAACCACTTTCACTTGTCCGTATGACACGTTTGTTTATAGACGGATGTCTTTTGGTTTATGTAATGCGCCAGCAACATTCCAAATGTGTATGATGTCTATCTTCTCTGACATGGTAGAAAAATTTGTTGAAGTGTTCATGGATGATTTCTCAATTTTTGGGGAAACCTTTGAAGACTGTTTGAAACATCTAGCACTGGTGCTTAAAAGATTCAAGGAGGCGAATTTAATTCTGAGTTGGGAAAAGAGTCATTTTATGGTTCAGGAGGGGATAGTATTGGGCCATATTATATCGAAGTGAGGGATAGAGGTTGACAAAGCAAAAATCAAATTAATTTCGAAGTTGCCTCACCCTACATCTGTTAAACAGATATGCTCTTTTCTGGGCCATGCCGGGTTTTACAAAAGGTTTATTAAAGATTTTAGCAAAATCGCCCTGTCGTTATGGAACTTACTAGCTAAGGATGCAACCTTCATATTTGATGAAGAGTGTCTTCATGCCTTTGAGGAGTTGTTTACTCTACTATCCACAATCCCGATTATTCATCCGCCAGACCGGTCTTTGCAGTTTGAGCTCATGTGTGACGCTTCTGATTATGCTATTGGAGCAATGTTAGGACAGAGAAAGGACAAGATGTCATATGTTGTTTACTATGCCAGTAGGACTCTAAATGATGCTCATATGAACTACACAACAACCAAGAAGGAGTTGCTGACAGTTGTTTTCACCTTGGATAAATTCAAATCATATCTATTGGGCACCAAGCTTATTGTTTATTCGGATCATGCCGCGCTGAGGCATTTGCTGACTGAAAAGGACTCTAAACCCAGACTAATTTGATGGATTCTGTTGTAGCAAGAATTTGATTTAGAAATTAAAGACAATAAGGGTTTAGAGAATGTTGTTGCTGATCATTTGTCTAGGATCATTATTGAATCTACAAAGGAAACTACTCATCTTAAGGATTCGTTCCCGGATGAACATCTATTCAATGTGGCTATTGTGGAACAGATATCGTGGTATGCTGACATTGTTAATTATAAAGCCACAGGTAGAATTCCAAAATGATGGTCTAAAAATGAGAAAGACCGATTCTTCAGCTAGGTCAAATTTTATATCTGGGATAATTTGTGATTGTACAATTATTGCTTGGATCAGATTATTCGAAAATGTGTTCCAAAGAGTGAGGTGCAGAGCATATTGACATTTTGTCACACGCTAAAGTGTTGAGGGCATTTCGGAGCTCAAAAAATAGCCCATAAGGTGCTGTAGAGCAGGTTTTACTGGCCTACCATATTCAAAGATGTTTTCGAGTATTGTAAAGCGCATCTGCAATGCCAGAAGTTGGGATCTATATTTCGACGCGATATGATGCCTCTAACCCATATATTAGTCGTGGAAATGTTTGATGTAAGGGGAATTGATTTTATGGGACCATTTCCAAAAGCGGATGAGAAGGAGTACATACTTGTAGGGGTTGATTATGTTTCGAAATAGGTAGAAGCGATAGCTACCATACATGTTGATCATGAGGTAGTAGAGGAATTTGTGAAATCGAACATTTTTGCAAGATTTGGTGTGCCACGGGTGATAATAAGTGACGGTGGAAAACACTTTGATAACCGTTTTCTCGGTGCTCTATGTCGGAAGTACGGCATCAATCATAGGATTGGTACACTATATAACCCTCAGTCATAAGGACAAGTGGAGATTTCAAATAGGGAGATTTCTTGGAGAAAATAGTGTGTCCGGATCTATAAGATTGGCCTCAAAGGTTAAATGATGCACTGTGGGCTTATATGACAGCGTATAAGACGCCGATTGGTATGACACCGTACCGTCTCATTTATGGTAAGGCGTGTCATCTCCCTGTTGAGCTAGAGCATCGAGGATATTGGGCAGTTTGAAGGTTGAACTTTGATATAAAGAAGTCCGGTGCTCAGCGGAAACTCCAACTTCAAGAGCTTGAGGAGTTGAGAAACAATGCTTACGAGAATTCTCGAATTTACAAGGCTCGGACGAAAGCTTTTCATGACAAACATATTCGAAATAAAGTCTTTGAGCAAGGCCAGAAAGTTTGACTGTTTAATTCGAGACTAAAGCTGTTTCCTGGTAAGCTTCAGTCAAGATGGGATAGACCGTACACGATTACGAAGGTTTCCCCCCATGGAGCAGTAGAGCTTGATGATCCAAACACCGGAAAGAAGCTCGTTGTGAATGGTCAGAGATTGAAGCATTACATTGATGTCCAGCTAGTTGAGTGTGCTATGGAGATGATGGATTTGACTGATCCAACACACGAGCTAGACAAGCTTGAGCTCGATTACTGAAAGTTGGCAACGTCGAGCCAACGACGTTAAACATTGGTACTAGGTGATTAAGAATAGTTTTTTATCCTATTTTGTACTAGTAGAATGTAGTTTAGAGCTGTTTTTTTAAAAATTGAGTCGTAAGATCGAGTCGTAGAACTATCGTCATCTCGAGAAGGGTAGTTTCGTCCAAAGTGAAGATTAATTTAGTCAAGAAGAGACAAGGTGAGTGCGTGTGGAGAGTGTGATAGTATGAATGCAGAAATGTCGAACAAAAACTGAGGTTAGAGATATTCAGGACTGGTAGCGTAGGCCACGCTACGCTCCAAGTGTAGGAATGGGTCTGTTATAAAATAGACCTGAGACTGTTCATTTTACAAATTCTCATTTTTCCCTCGTTTCTCCACCATTTGACCGGAGGTTTGTTTCTACTGATTACTCATCCTATTTCACATCATTCGTTGACAGCTGATCGTCAGATTAATGTGTGATTCGTCCGGATTCTTGTGAAGAACTCAAAAAGTCTCTGAAACTCAATTTTGGGAAATTCATTGTTTCGCTCGATTCAGTGAGTTTTGTTCCATTATTTTGCTTTTGATTGACTATTATAACTATTCTAAACTAGTATTGATGAACGAGTCCGATCAAAATCGTGTTTTGATCCGATTTCCAAAAGATGAAATTATCGGCTTCGGATACAGATTGAATATTGAAATTTTGAGATGAGGGCTTATTTAATCATCATATTAGATCCATTTAGATATTGTTTTGAGTTTTATTCAGTTTCCGGGACATTATTGCTTATTTTTCGAAAATCCCGTATTATAGGTATGGCACGAACCAAGGGCGCGGCGAGACGGGTTGCTCAGGCTGCCATTTCGGCAAATCCACCAGAGAGACAGAGGTCGAGGTCACCATCTCCGGCTCCTTCACATAGTTTGCGTCAGAGTACTCATGCCTCGAGACCCCAATATGTCGATACGTCGTCTTTTACATTATCTGAGGCCGATGAGCCTGTGGCGTCTACACAGGGTTGTCAGATGGACTTGCCATATGGGCGATTGACTGTTGACCCAAATTCTTCACGAGTACTGCCTCTGCCCCGTTACCTAAGCCACATGTTGAGGAGATGGATGATGATGTTGACAGTGATCATGGTGCTCAAGAGGAGGAGCATATAGATGAGGCTGAGCAGGATGTGGAGTTTCCTGAGCCACTAGTGGAAGGTGAGCCAGGCATGTCGATTACTTATCAGACAATGCCTCTGACAGTCTCTGTTGACGAGTTGATGGGACAGGTGATCCGAAAGAAGTATAAACAAGAGTGCACTTATTTAGTGCCAGTGTTTGAGGGATTACAGCCAGTCCTCGCATGGACCATAGGTCATATGAGGGCCCGTCGCTTGTTACCGATTCTTACTCCGGCCACTCCACATATCTGTGAGGATATGATTGGTGAGTTTAGGCTCCATATGCGGCATTATAGTAGAGGGATGCGATTACAGACTGTGGTCAGGGGGACTTTGTTCGAGATTACGCCCCAGACCATTGTTGATGCTTGGGGCATTCCAGATGAGTGTCCGCCGGAGTTAGCTGCTGACTTCCCACCTATGCCAAAGGTACTCCCACCTCTTACAGACTTGGTCATATTACAGACTGAGGGGGAATGGGATGATCACCAGAGGAATGGCACGAATAAGTCGAACTATCACCCGATGCTATGGTTTTGGAACGTGATAGTTCATTCTCAGATTCTTCCCCATAGCCATGTTACTATGTGTTATACGTCATTTTCGGCTCTGCACTTCGCTTTTGAGTTCGAGAGGTGGATTTATTTTCCAAAAATTTTATGGCAGGGTTTGTTTCGGTATTACATTCATTTACGCAGAGCGACTAAGATGGGGCAGAGTGGATTTCAGATACGATTTCCGTGTCTGGTGATAAAGTTGATATTTGACGTTGGGATTGAGATAGAGGCAGGCGAGCTAAATAGGTATCGGAATGCTGCCCCATATTCTGTTGGGATTTGGTCACATAATTGGAGCACATTGCATGGAGCTGGGATATTAGTTTAGAGGCCAAGGTTTGGTCCATTACCGGATCATGATGCACAGGCCCAGGATGGCCATGCTCAGGCGATGGATGGTGTTAAGATGCCACATATGCCAATTGAGGAGGAGGTTGTCATGCCACAGGCCCCTGCGGGTGGTACTGTTACATTGTCTCAGGCCGAGTTTGATGTTATCATGGCACAGATGCAGGGGTTGGAGCAGATGCTCACTGAGGAGAGACAAGCCCGTAGGCGTGACCATAGGCATCTATTTCATATGATTGATAGTATGCGACAGCATATGGGCATACAACTACCACCACCACCACCACCCTCAGATAACGAGGTGTAGTCTAGTCTTAATCTAGATTTTTGTTTTCATTTTTGTTTAGGATTTTTGTTTCATTCTAGCTGTTCCACATTAGGGATAAATCGTAGAGCGGATAATCAGTGATAGGCGCTTTATGTAACCGCTTTAATGATTGATCTCTAAATGTTTTTGGTATTCTAGTTATTATAAAATGACAGCTTTTGTGATTAGTTTTATCGAGTTATTCGTGTCTTGAGATTCGTATGCATATATTGAGTATGTTGAGTTTGTTCAAGTTTTTAAACCACACTATGAGGACTTGTGTTCGTATAAGTTTGGAGGTGTATGTGTTCATCACAGGTATATGAATTAATCACAGAAGTGTGTCTTTGAAAAAAAAAATTAAAATATAATTAATAATAATAATAATTTTTTTTGGGGCCAAACCTACGCTTCCAGCGTAGGTACCCTACGCTCCAAGTTTAGGGTTTCACGAGGTGAGTTTTTGAAATTTCAAATTTTGACCCGTTTGCGGGGTGTTTTGGTCTGAGTTGTATCTGTATTTGTACTAGGACTTAGTATAGGGTATTTTTAGGAATTGTTTTAGCTTTAGATAAGAGGTTTTAGAGTAATCCTAGTCTGACAATGAAGTGGAATGGAAATACAAATTGGAGTGGGATCATGAGTTGTTTCCACTTTCCCATTCAAATAAGGGTTCCAAATCCTTTTCCTCTTTGATCCTAAGAAATCCATTTATAAATACACCCATAGAGAAGACACAATTCACAATTCATAAAAGTTGAGCAATACGACTATATTCTCTTATTCTACTCTTTGTACTTCTTCTTTCTATCCTAGGGGTGTGAGTATGGATAGTGATCATGAGATATATTCTGACCCGGAGGAGTTCACGGAGGATGAAGAACCGTATGTAGATGCAAAGAGTTCGAATAAAGGAGTAACAAGCCGGAAGGGAAAAAGAACCACACTGACTTCATTTCTGAAGTACAAACTGCAATTTGGGATAGAGTTTCGTCCAGAGAGGATGAGTCGAATATCGACTGTACCTGGGAGAAAAATCTTTAGCGAACGAGGATTGCGAAGTTTAGAGCACCCGGCGGGAGAAAGGGTGCATCCGGGCTTGGTTCGAAGATTCTATGAAAATATGAAGATTTCGGGACCGGCAGGATTTGAGGTCATGACGACTAAAGTGGATAGGTGGAGTGCTTCTATAGTGATAGGAAAGAGAAGTATTGCTGATGCAGGGAATATACCAATTGGTTATCCGGCACACTTGGAAGGCAAATTAAAGGAGTACCCTCCAGTATGGCCACATAAGGATGAGGAGATGGTTAGGGAGTTGTGTGCCATGTCAAATCCAGGAGATAAGACTTTTGAAAATTAGTTATTGAGATCGGATCTGCTATATTTGGATTGTGTCACTGTGGCTCAAATTCGACCAAATACTCGGACCAATGTGAGGGAACACATGATGCTTAGAACGTTGTATGCCTTAACTCATGGGTATAAGGTGTGTAATCCGATGGTGATAATGGCCAAGATGTCGATTGCCCGATCAATTGTGAGTAGGGAGTGGGCTGGTGCGGATGAATTTGAACATTATCTTCCATACCCGTTTCTGTTATGGATGATCATTGCAGAGCAATTGGGTGATAGGATAGAGGAGATGGGTGAGATGCGGTGGACGTTTATGAAGATATATCCGGAGGAAGACTTTCCTAAGTTGAAAGAGACAGCGGACTGCCGGATATGATTAAAGAGAGCCATGGTTAGTGATGAAGAAAGTGAGGAGGATGGATCCTAAGTAGGGCTAGGGTTTAAAATTAAGGTTTTGATTTCTTTTGTTTTGTTTTGCTTTATTTTGATGTTTTCTTTTAGAGATGGTAGACCCTTAAGGCCACATCTTTACATTTGTTTTATTTATAGGATTGTAGGCCCTTAAGGCCAAATCGTTAAAAAACAAATCAAGAAAAATCTAAAAAGAGAATTTCTAATTCCTTGAAATTTTGTGTGAATTTCTGGATATTTTTTAACTTCTTTTCCCTTGCTATGATTTTGGGTATGTGTGTTTTGTTATGTATATCTACAGGCAATCCAAATCAAGTTTGGGGGAAGAGGTTGAGCATTTCATTGTGGATGTTTAGAATTGCGCTTCAAGGGTAACTATGTCCATTCTCCGATATAATTTTTGACCATGAGGACATGGTCTCATTTAAGTTTAGGGGTGAGGGTATATAGTTACAAGGAATGAAAAAAATTTAAAAAAACAATTTGAATTTTTTTGAGAAGTTTTCTTTGTTATCACGCATGAGTGTTTTGCATTACAAATTGATTAAGATTATGTGTATGATGTATGAGTAGTATCTGTGTGATGTTCCCGATAATGAGAATAATGATTAGATCGAATTAATAAAGTGATTTGGTCTACGTGGGTAAGTGATTAGTGAAATTAAAATTGCAAAGGATGACCTTGACCTATAAGCATATGGACACATTCACTATGGGAAAAACAATTAATCTTTGACTATGTAGTTAAAATAATTTTGCCACAATAAAAAGGGAGATGGGGTGTTGTTAAGATGGATGGACTAAATTGAAATTTTATTTTGAGAAAATATGATGCAACAAGTGGTTCTTCAATCTGAGTAACCGGGCCTTGGTATCATAAATATAATTGTTCGCGTTTAAATGGGAGAAAACTAATTAGCATAAATCCCATGGAAGAAGCTCGGGCCCAGTTGGTCGGGACTAAAAATTCTCGCTGGAAAGTTCGGAGCTTAGAAAAAAAAAAAAGGATGAATGTAGAAAATAGTTGTGTTGTTTTCAGTTCTTAAAAGACAAAGTTTAATCAATGAAGTATGAGAAAAAAGATTGAAATACCATAGGTGGATGTTCAAAAATACGGAGGGTTATCCGGATTAGGAGTACAGATTAACGAAGTTATTTACTTTAGTGGGGACCATTTATGATACAAAGCTCGAGATAGTTATTATTCAGAAGTGAGTGGGAATATTTGCATTCATATTATCTTATGCATTGTATCATGACTTAATTGACTTGTGTGTGAACTCATGAATGCGTGATTACAGAAAACTGAGATGTTTGTAGGTACCATTACTGGAAACATTCACGAGACTTCACTCATCCACTAGGGGTAACCTAGGGGTTTAAAAGACTTGTTACACGTGCTAAGTGTAATCGTCGACCTTCACGAAAGTAAGGGATTAGATTAGATTAGATAGGTTAGGTAGAAAGAAAGAAAAATTATCACAAGGTAGGTTTTTCTGAGTTCATTGCTGAGGGATTAGCAATATGTATGTTTGGGGGTATGATAGGTGTTCAATATTGTCCATTTTAAGCCCCTATCTTGCATTTGTTATGTCTCTACATTCCATTATTTGGTATTTTAATGTCGTTTGTGTGTTTAAGCATGTTTCACGAGCTTAATGAAGAAATATAGTTAACTTCGATAAATTAACCAAGTTCATGTTCGTTTCTATCCAAGAGGATAGTTAAATATGTGTTTTCGAGCAAAACCAGCTCCCGGAGGGCAAAAACGTCATTTCCCGAAGTCGTCACCTTAAGCAAAAAGTATCATGGGTTTAAGATGGTCATTCTGGCTCAGTTAATGTCACGCCCCGTTATTCCTGAGACTCCAATATGGAGAATCAGCGAATCCCGAGGTGTGACGTCATAGAAAATGACAACAGAAATCAACGATAACATCGAAATACATGGAATAGGAATGAAATGAAGTATTCCATGTCACCTGAGTGAAAGAAACTCAGTAAAGAAATCTAACAAAAATCCGGCAAAGTTCCGTTTGTAATTGGAACATCCGGACAACTCAAATTCAACACAATAGCATAGCCTGCCCAGAATAACAAGAATAGAAACAGTGGCACGTAGCCCAACATTCCAGAAACCTAGTAGGGCCGAGGTAGTGGAAAAGAACACCAATACCTCTCCAGACCCCTCTAAATCAATAGAGCCCCAAATGCTCAAATGAAAATAGAAAGAAAAACATATAGCGATGCCGAAAAGGTATAAAGGCACCCCAAAACAACAAGTACTGACTGAGCCACCGAGCTCAAATAAGAATACATAAAATTAAATGGTAGTGCCGAACAAATACAATGGCACCCCAAAATAATAAATACATGAACTGAAAATACAACATAAGGGAATTTGCCAACAACCTGGCTCCCAAGAGAATAAAAGAACAATAAATATGATTACGGAAGGAGGAATGAATCTACCGTCCCAAATCCCACGTACCATCGCCGCCGTACGCACCGTGTTGCATCCACCTGCAAACCTGAAAATGTTGTGTGTGGGGGGTGAGCAAAAAACCACGTGCTCACCATAATATCAAAACATCACGCTCATAGCCGTCTAGAAAATGCTAACCATCCCGTGTGCATGCATCTATCCTAGGTCAAGCTATCGTCTACCGTGGCACCCCCGCTAATCCGAGATACCCAACAATAACCTCACAACTAATCTCGAAACTACTCAAAAGTCGTAAAACAACACAGCTCATAAGATATATCTACCACTCGTATATACGCATGTCGAATCAACATATATATATACACAAAGTCCCGTAAACAGCTAATCCTAACACCTGGTGTATAAAGGCACCTAGTCGAATACACACTCTCGTCTAAGGATACAACCAGAACTAACTATCTATTATACCGTGCACCGAGCACGCCACTCAGGATTCCTAGAAGGTAAAATCACTCACTAGGACTATCAGAAGAGAAAAACCATAATCATGTCCACAATTAATTCATAATTCTTACACATCACCTCTATCAAATCATACCTGGAGAGTCTCACTCTCATAATTTCTACCCTCAATACAGTTCAATTGTATCCTCAATACAGTCCTTTCTGTTTACAATATTTCGTGAACTAATCCATTCACCTCAAAGAAATACAGAAGGAAATATATTATCACCACAATGGATTCGGTAACCAACCGAACTATCTCTAACTCACACTACCTATCAAGGCACTAAAAAAAGTACAGATCAACAAGGTCACCTCTAACTCATACCGCCTATCGAGGCGCAAGAAAGGGTTACTGGAGTCATTTAGTCCCAAATAGATGCCATGGCCCTCGGGTTTTTAAAGAAAAACGTTGAACCCCGAAGGATTCAACCGGTTTTTAAGAAAAAATTAGGGCCCGGTCAAATCATATTTGGTTCCAATGCCTCCTAACCCACCCAAACTATGTGCTCTTAACTTAATCTCACTTCTTCTACCTGATAAGATCCACAGACCAACACAAATGATCATATTTCTTACCTTAAGGAATGAAACCTCAGAAAAACATGTTCGAGTTAAAACCCCAGAAACAATAACACAGGGAAAAGAACTACTAGAGTTCAACCAAATATCACCTCCAAGTCACATTCAAACTTACTTTGAAACATGTTCTAAGACCTTCAACTTAGTATAGGAATTTATAAACAAATCCTCATAGGTTACCAAACCAACACCAGGATTCAAGTGTTCCTCGGAACAACTAGGAAGAATCTGAAACAATCATTCTCTAAAAAACATATTTAGATCTCAGCACTGACCTCGAGTCTTACCCGACCTTTAACCTGAACAACTCTCTCCACTACCAAAGTGGTCTAATAATCATCCAGTGATAACCCTAATCTCCAATCACAAAGGCCTATTGTGGCCAAAGGCACAACCACAACCAAGTCTCAATATACAGCTAACCAACTCAACTCAACTCCAACCCAAGGGGAAAACAATTAATTATCTAAACCTCTTTTCATCTATATCCACGTAACCACCTAGAACACATGCCAACCATGACTCTACTAATCCAGGTTGTTATTATCGTCGAACTTTCTTTCTTTCTTTACAAGTTTAAATCTTTAAATATTCATTCACATTGAGTTAATTTCATCATTTATAATAAAGCTACGAATAGGATCAGTTTAATAACAGAAATTTTCTATAATATAAAAGAATGAATGCTCAATGTGAAAACAAGGCAATGACAATGCAAATAACACCCTATCTAGCATGGGACCACCGGGTATAATGTCGCCATAGTAGCACAACCACGAGGATCATATCAACTCGTGAAACAGAACCAACCGTGTTCGGATCAAATCCTCCCACGCCTCCCTGATTCCCGGATTACTAGTCCACCGGTAGCGAGAGACACCGCCTGGCCAGTTGTTACGACGACCCGGAAGACTCACTTGAACCAATGATACACGAACGAGACATGAAACCATACATAATGCAATATAAATGCTCAATGTGAATAAAATATGTATAACATGTCTCAACAGTGAGTCAAAATCAATATAATAATATTTTCAAATGACAAATATGCCTTAAAATCCGTTTTACACAACCAATTCACCATATATAAACATTTTCATTTTTCTTTAAAAATAAGCTTTAATATTCAACTATAACAGCAAATCACTTTAATTTATCTTAAGATCATCCGATTTCTCAATTTCCCAACACTAATAAATTCTTATAAACTCACATGCCTTTACTTCAATTCTCAGTAATTAATTTCAAACTATTCCACCTCAAAGACAATTAAAGTCGCAATTTAACTTAGTCATAATTCACGAGAAAAATAAACTAGAAGGGGAACTAAAGCTATGTCTACATTTTATCGTTCCTCGTCCTCGTGAATTCCCCTATCTTATTTTCAATTTCGATAAAATATAAATAGCAGGGGATAATTTATTCGTCAGCTCTACATCCCTCAACATCCACTATGTCCGTACTGTATCTCAATTTCAATCACATAGTTCTACACAATCCTACTTTAAGTCCAGGGGTACTAGACCACCTATTTTAATCCTAATTAAGTAGGATTTAATTCTTAAAAATATCCAGGGAATTAATTTATTTTACTTCCCCAAGGAATTTCTATTCCCGACCTCATTTATTCGACTATGGATATTTTGTGAATTTTATAAAATCCTTAAATTCTATTTATCGCCTAGGAATTTAATTATATGCTATTATTATCCGTAAACATACAACGGGTTAACTTAGCATTTTCTACGTACTATTAGTGAGTGCTAGATAAACATATATATATATATATATAAATATATATAAAATTCCCCCACCTAATTTAAACGCTTACAGGCAGTTCCGCCGTATCGGCCGTGAATAGTACTCGCCGCCCAAAGTCGTTTGAAAAATTATTTTTAATATGTCGAAACGACCGCCGTATCGCCCTATTCAATATAATTAAAATTCATTAGTAATCGATAATTAATTCGGGACAAATCTACAGAAAACGAAACTGAAATTCATACCGAAATTCTGAAATTCCCGGCAAACCGCTCAACAGTTTCGCATCAATTTCGGATATATCGTACACGGTACCGAGGCCGAGCTATCCTCCAAAAATTAGCCCAAACACAACCCAACTCGCCACTGAGTCAGCCCGACTCAGTCCGACTCGCTACTGTTCATCGTCACTAACAATGAGCTGTTCCACTGCTGGCAGTCACTACCAGCTCCGGCGAGCTCGCTGCTGCACGCCACTTCTGCCTCCAGCTCGCCGTTACTCCGGCGAGCTGACCCGCACCTGGGTCGCCACGTCCGGCGACCCCATCTTCGAACCAGGTCGTGCCTCGTGCGCGACCTCCTTGCCCACGACTGCACCGCCAGTCCGGCCGCCCAGACTCGGCGTCACCACCTGGGTCGCCATGTCCGGCGACCCCCAACTTCCAACCAGGTCTAAAGCAGATCAGTAGTAAGGGGGTGCAACCATGTTATACATATTTTATTCCAACCACCTCTTCTCTATTTCTCTCTTAATCATTCTCTCTCAATGCTTCTCTCTCTTCCTTTCTAGAGCAGATCAGTAGTAAGGGGGTGCAATTTCTGTTGCTGATGATACAGGGAGAGAAAGTGGGTAGCAGAGACGGTTTGATGGAGAAGAAGAGAGAATGAGGGGGGGTTTGATACTGTAAGGAGAAAGAACCAGAAAGTTCTAGTCTCCTCAGCCACACACACACATGATATATCTATATATTTGTAAATTGCAAAACCAACCCTTCAATTCTTCATAATTGCACTAGTGACTCATGTTTTTCCAATTTACAGTATAATCCCAACACATGTGTCCTCCGTATATATATATATATTCCCAATAAATACTCACACGTATATATATATATAATTTTCATTATAGTATATACGTGTACAATAAACCCTGAAAATATACCGAGAACTCCCAAATAATACCACGTGGATCATAAAAATTCACTGGACTCCAAATAAATAATACGAGCTTAAATAAGTACTCCGGGTACGAAACTCTTCAACCAATTAAATCACCGAAAGCCCCATCGGACTCCGAATAACTAATACAATCCGGAATAATTAACTCGGTTACAAACTCGGGTATGAATATTTATATAAACCAAATTAAATCACTAATCGCCTAGCGGTTTATATCATGCGCTCCCCATAAACTCTACGAATAGTTAATAAAAAATAACAGTTAAATTAAATATTTCAGTACGAGACTCAACTATCGAATCATCGGAGTCGTCACTAATCCAAACAACTAAGGCACGTAACTTATTCGAACAGTAATCAAATAAAACCACTTCAACCCAAATTAATCCACTAACACGTATCACATACATACAAGCACGAAAAACGAACAAGGTAATACAAATACACGTAAACACGTAAGTCAAACAACTAAGGCACCTAATGCCACATCAATACACCGAACATCAACAAACAAAGCACGTATCTACTAACATAAACAAAATGAGCGAAAGGACTATCAATACTCCTAAGCACGTCAGCTAAACAAGGCACGTACTAACCCCATAACCAGGGGAAACAAAACGTCGAACCCCTAAAGCACTAACTACCGAACTCGAATCACTGAGTCGAAGCCCTAAACGTCGGTCAACTAAACGTGTCGTCTTCCAGTCGAAGTACTAAACGTCGAGTGTCTAAACGAATCCATATAATCAGCACTAAGGCCCACGTAAACCTCTAGCCACGTCCGAAATACAAAACATCAGTTCAAGAAACGTAACCACGAAAGAAACCCCACGAAGTCACCGAAGAGACAGTTACAGAGTCGCGTCATCGAATCCAGAACTCACGTCAACGTTTAACTAGGTCCGAAACACTACCGTCACGTCAAGTCACGTAATAACCACAGAAGTCCATGAAGAGAGATCGCAACGTCGTCCTGTCGAGTGTAGACGTAAACGCGAAAAATTTACTCGTAAAATACACAGAGTAACCATGATGTCATGAACAAGTGACATCATCACCGAAAATAAATCGGGAATAATTCAGAAAAAAGGAAAATGAAACGGGGTGTTACAGTTAAGGAGAAAAGTGGGGTTTTCACTAAAATCCCTACGTTTGATCCTACGCTTTCAGACTCAAAAACTAGCCAGAAACTGCAAAATTACGCTTCATCCTACGCTTGGAGAAAACCAAGCTACGCTTGGTACCTACACTTGGAGCATTGTTGCTGAAAGTTTGGAGATTTTTTGTAGGGTTTTGCCTGTTTAGTCCTTGTTTTAAGTCCACGATACATCTGTGACTTCAGACCTCTACATACATGTATATACACACATATATATCGGAACTTAAGGTTTGTATTAGTTTTAGTGTAAAATTACCAAAAAGGGCAACTATTAGGGTTTCCCTCGGCTTGTCTATAAATATAGAGTTATACATTAGAGGAAGGGGTTGGTTCGTTCATTGAGTTTTCTCACATATACATTCAGAAGAATTGTTGTAGAGAAGAAGAACCATTCAAGACCTAGATTTCCGAAAAAGAAGACCATGAAAGCTGTCTCTACATCACCAATACAATCACCGCCTACCATAAGCAACTAATTCGGTATCTAGGATTTTCTAGCAAAACCCTAGCCAAGTAATGTAGTTCTATATTTGTATTCAATTGTAGCGAGGGGAAGCTGTGACCGTATTATGATGATTGTAGTAGATCAGAGACCAGTTTTATTCTTGAAACAAGTTTACATGTTTATTTTGATTTTTGTCTTAGACTTAATAAATATGTTTATCTTACACAATCACAATTATTCATTATGAGCATGAACTCGGATGCTTAATTTGTGATTTTCTACACAATGGTGGTCATGAAACTTGAAACCCTAAGTTGACATAGGTCATGCCTTGGTGAGTTGAGATAGACATGCTTTAGTTTATTTTCATACATTAGGAGTAAATTAGAGTAATTTAATTGGTATGCACTAATCAGTTCAGTCTTGAGATGGGTTGTCGCGATCCGGTTGATGGTAATCCTTTTCGGGGTCGTATTTAGCTATTTGCGATACGACCTGATTCACAGTTTATGGATCGTCCTCTTACAATTGATGCATTGATATGATTATATTATACGGTTAGTGGTGGAGCGATGAAAACCCTAGTTTTCTCTCTCTCTTGAATCACAAACCAATTTACTCTGCTTTATAGAATAATTTTAGATTAAAATAGATAATTTTGTCTTTGACCACCCAAACCAAACAACTCTGCAGAAATATATTTCAGTATTTTTAAAATATTAAAGTGAACAATCTAGTCTCTGTGGGATCGATATCCTTTACTCAAGTTGTTGCTATTCTCCAATTGATATGTGCGCTTGCGTAGGGTAAAACATAACGCTGTCATAAGAGACTGTTTTTAACACATTTTTAACCCCTCTAGACAGACATCAACTATTTTCCTTAATTGTCTAGGTAATTTTAAATTCTTTTAGATGATAGGAAATTATACTAAGGTGTCTATGTGGTTTGATAATTGGCTTGCTCATAAGTTTATTTTTGACAAGTATGAGCTGGTCCAGATTTTTGGGATGGAAAGGGCTGCTAAGGTGTCTTCTATCATCTCTAACAATAACTGGGCATGGCCTAGTTCCATTGACATTTGTTTTTTCTGGGAGACCACCAACTAGCTTCAATTCAACATCAGTGATCCAGATCATCTTGCTTGGGTTCCATCCTTAAAATTCAGTATCGCTTTTGCCTGGGATAAAATTATAAAGAGGAAGGAAGGTGTCTCTTGGTATTCTTGTGTGTGGTTCGAAAGTTTTATCCCAAGACATGCCTTTATTTTGTGGACTGCTATGCACAAGAGGATGCTCACTCAAGATAGGATGTCGCATAAGGGAATTGTTGGGCAAAACTCTTGTGTTTTCTGCTCCTCCCTTGAATCTAGGAATCACTTGTTCTTTGAGTGTCCTTTAACAGCCAAAGGGTGGCACTTCTTCTTAGCCAAAGGTGGTCTCTCTTGTCCTCATAGCCACTAGTAGGAGTTAGTGGGATGGATCACTTCTTTGAAAGGAAGAAACCTTTCACTCTCCTTAATAAATGGATTTTTGCGGCTGTTGTGTATGTTTTTTGGTGTGAGAGGAGTCGAAGACTCTACATAGGGGTTGCCAGAGAATATTTCCAGGTGTTTAATAAGGTCCTAAACACTGTTAAATATAGAGCTTTCTCCCTCCAAAATATTCCTTCATCTTCTCAAAATAGGAGGTTGGCTCATGAATGGAACTCCCCATGTCCATTTTCAATAACCCATGCATTGAGGTTCTTGGCTTGCCAATGATGTGATGGGAGGATTGAGGTTTGGCCTCTGGTGTATGGTGCCTTGAGCCATTGGTTTCTGGTCTACTAGGTCTTTTTCAAGCTTTTTTACTTTGTTTTTCCCATTTGTAGAGCTAGCTGTCTCTTTCTTTTCCTTTCCAAAGCTTTTTGAAAGGCCTTCAGGGTTATGCCTTCTGGTGGCATTATGGTTTCTAGGTGGAGTAAGTTGTCTTATGATCTATAGTTTATTTTGAGTAACATGAACCTTTATACTGGTATGAACATTGGTCATGGGATGCTTGACACCATTCTCATGGATTATTCTCTCTGGACTTCTTGCCATTTATTCGTGCATGCGAGGTGCTTATGTTAGGAATAAGCTTTGGATCACCTTGAGGTTGTTTGTTTGGGTTGGCTATAGAGCCATTGTCCACTTTTGGTTTTTGTTTCTTTGGTGGGTTTGGGAATTCCCAAATTGGAAGCCAACTCCTATAGTATGTAACTTGTAAGGCTTTTGCCTTGTTCTTCAATATATGCCGACTTTTCAAAAAAAATAAAAAAATTAAGATACTATTTTCACCAGAAAGTATCTTGTGTTTTATCCCAGAAACATTTTGTATTAGGAATTAATTTTCATCTCACATTTAGGAATTAATCCCGCCCAAGATCATCCACACCTATTTTTACTCACACACAAAACACACAATATTTAACGCGGTTCAGCCCCATGATTGGCCTATCTCCACGGAGAGAGAATATTCATTAGGAATATATTACATAGGCCCCATGATTGGCCTGGTGCACACAACACCCCCACTTCTCTCTTCCTTACCACATCTCTATATTTTCTCTCTAAGCCTCAACCCAAACCCTAGGTCTCTATTTATAGAGTTAAACCCCATTCTTTGTTGAACAAGAAAAATAATTTGTTGTTGGACAAGTATTACAACTCCTTGGAGAATAAGACATCTCTCTAACAAGAAATTACCTTTTTCAATACAACTCTAAAATAAGAAACCTAATTACAATAGGAATTTGAGACACTTTCCTGACAATATCCACCTTGACTCAAATTTCATTGCATCAATCATCTCTTCAAGGCTCCACCTTGCTTCAAGCATCATCATTCTTCTTTTCATTGTTTTTCTCCTTCTGCCACGCGCATCATGCTCCACCTCCACCGAGACTATATGTGTTTCTTCATCATCTACATCATTTTCATCACCATCTTCATGACCGTGCCTTCTCCGCGATCACTTCAACTTCTTCATCTTTTTTTTTTCATTCCTCAACAAATCACTCACCACAACAACTTTCAACAACTTTATCTCCCACTCACCTATATTATTATTTTTTTCACAGTTCAATAACACAAACTCAAAGCCAAAAACAAAATCAGTTATTTTATGCACCAAATCTCCTGTTCTCCAACACCAACACCAGCACCACAATCGTCGCTCTTCCGTGGCCACCCACGCGATTTTCATGCCACCTTAGTCGTCGCTATAACCACCTACCAGAACTGTATCTCTTCCATCAACACAACCTCCACCTCATCGACATCAACAGTGAATAAAAAAGCCTTAATCCAAGCTTCGCAACCTGACCCTCCTTTTTTTTTTTCTGCCATAGCGTCGAGTACTCGATAAGCACCCCTTTGAGTACTCGGTAACTGGAGCATCGAGTACTCGGTAAAACCTCTTCGAGTACTCGGTACAACTCTTCTTCAAGTACTCAGTAACTTCTTCATCGAGTATTAGATACCCGTCTTCTCCAAAACTCCAATCGCCGGACAGTTAAACGGCGGCAGCGGTAGGGCAAAACTCTGGCGAGCGCGTGACAGCTCCTTTCACGACGTACTTTACTGTTCTAACTTCGTCTTGACGAGATAAAGCTCCTGGTATGGTTGCTTCCTGATTTCGTGCAACTCTGATATTCAAATCTGGGCCAGAACGTACGGGTTTCTTCTTTATTTCAACTCGGAACTCTCTGATGCCGATCTGCTTCTACCGAAAACTCTGATAGGAATCTGGTTCAACCTTGCTCTAATACCACTTATTAGAAATTAATTCTCATCTCACACTTAGGAATTAATCCCGCCCAAGATCATCTACACCTGTTTTTACTCACACACATAACACATAATATTCAACGTGGTTCAGCCCCATGATTGGCCTACGTCCACGGAGAGAGAGTATTCATTAGGAATATATTACATAGGCCCCATGATTGGCCTGATGCACACAACACCCTCACTTCTCTCTTCCTTACCACATCTCTATATTTTCTCTCTAAGTCTCAACCCAAACCCTAGGTCTTTATTTATAGAGTTAAACCACATTTCTTGTTGAACAAGAAAAACAATTTCTTGTTGGACAAAGATTACAACTCCTTGGAAAATAAGACATCTCTTTAACAAGAAATTACCTTTTACAATACAACTTTAAAATAAGAAACCTAATTACAATAGGAATTTGAGACACTTTCCTAACATTTTGGAGACAAGAGTTGCAAGAATCCAAATGTTTTGCAACAAAATTCTTTAATACATGCTAACGGAATTCATATAACTTTAAAGGATATATTTCGAGTTGCTTATCCTTTCCGGCTATTTTATGCTAATCAAATGAACTCTGAAGAAAATAAAGAAGGAAAACGAAAAATTAAATATCATACTATCAAAAAAGGGAGGATGTTTTAATGAGACTAAGGACTTTCTTTTATTTTTCTTTAAACAAGTGCGTGTACAAGTAGTAGGAAAGGAAAGTGCCAAAATTACCTATCTAACTAAAAAATTTGTCTGCATTAAATTTCATATTGCAAAATTATCGGTGCTTATTAGCAAGACAAAACCCAAGACCTTGCATTCAATTTTACATATTCACCTATATGTACTCTGAATTTTGCATTCATTGTCATTTTGTAGTACTAGGCACTTGGGATTTGGAAGGTAAGAGCATCCGGTATGGTTGGACTATTTTGGCAACCCAATATTTATGATTTAGGAAGCCACATCACCTCAGTAGACTGATATGGCTCTTCACAAATAGTGGTCACTCTTAGTATAGTGTTTGTTGAATAGTCATTAAAGAGATAAAAGTTTGGTGGGATTTCTAATTCAATACATATATACATTAATTAGAATTGGAAAAAATAATAATAATTGCACTTAGAAAAGGAAATTTCAAAATAATTTCTTGGCTAAAACATTTGTTACATTTGGCTACTTCTTTAGGCAACACGTATGTGAGAAAGTGATGCATCGTAAAATTTTCACCCTCCACGTAAACTTACGTCCAACAATGTAAACAGTTTTGTGTTCTATGTGGTATTAATATGTTTATTTCAAATTAGTATCATTATTGTTATTGTTATTACTATTTACTTGTTACTTTTTTTTAAGCAATTATTGATTTGTTTCATGTGTTTGTTGCAACACAAATATCCCTTAAGGCGTTTATAGTCCTGACTAAGTTATGAACTCATTAAGGGTCCCTCGGCACCGCGGAATTGGAGCCTCGAATTTGAAATTGGGGCTCCCAATTCCAAATCCTTTGTTCGGATGCAAAAAAATATTTTGGAATGCATTCCAATTCCAAACAACGCAATTTCACGAGAAGTTGTGATTTTCAATTCTAAATAATTTCCAAATCTTGAACAAGTAGCTTTTCACAACTGCAAACATACATACATATATACACATAAAGACCTATATATATACACACATACACCTATATATATAAATGTATAAACACACGCATACACATAAATATACAGTCACACATATATACACACATAAACATATAAGTATAAACTCACACCCACACACACATATATATATATATACACATCCACATACATACATGCATATACACACACATACATACATATATATTCATATTTATACTTACATACTTATACATATAAATTTATATTGTCTAATTTAATTTTAAAATTTTCATCTTTTAAATTTAAATTGAGTTTTGGATTGAAATTCAATTAAACTTTAATTCCAAAACTTATCCAAATAACGTAGTGGTATAGGAGCTAGCTACCTTGTAAACTGTGCCAAAACCACCTTGTCCAAGCTTGTTAGCGCGGGAGAAATTGTTTGTGGCAGCAACTATTGTGCTTAGATCAAATATTGCTAAATCTGCACTTGTTTCACTTTGAGCAAGCTCGTGTTCCCTTGACAAGTCTGGTAGGGCTGTTGGACAAATTAACAAGTTGTTTGTTCCTCTTTTTCCTGTCACTGAATTTTAAAGTAAAAATATCAGGCTCAAAACATGTATTAAAGGACCTAATCTTACACTAGCTCCATTACATTTCAGATAATCGACGAACGGGAAAGGATAGAAAACCTTTGAATTCAAACTCTAGTAGACATTTTCCAACTAATGAATTTAAAACAAAAATGAAAGAAAAGAGAAAAGAAAAGCAAGCAAATCAACAGGAAAGCTTGCTAGGTTATACGAGTAATGTATGTATGGATTTAGGGCTTACTTAAGAGTTGGTATTTCATAATTTTGTGTCAAAACATTCAAAAAATAAATGGCTAAAGTATGTTTAATAATAAACACACACATCTATATATATATATATATACATATATAGATAGATGCTAATTGCTCACAAAGGAATTACTTGGCTGGTATGTTGGGCATGAATGCACACATCTTTTTGAGAAAAGTAGCTCAATCTGTTTACCTTTTCAACTATTGTAGTAGAATAACTATAACCACAACTTACATACATGATTGAATTTCTTGCTCACTTGGGAGTATATATACGAGTGCAAATATACAAGTGCACATATTATATGTAGGAGAGGAGTCAAAATTTTATTTCAGGAGAAGCGGGGTGTATTTTATAAAAAGGGAAGGAGATCTACTAATATAATAAAAACATATATATTATTTTTTTCCCTATATGTAAATACAAAATTTTCACATTGATCGAAATGTAAGGCAAGAAAAAAAATCACACACCAAATAATTATGTTTTAAAGATATTAAGGTATTTTTTACCTAGCAATACTCATTTAAATTAGTTAAAGAATTAATTAAGTAATAAGTATGATAAAACAATTATGAGAAGTTAGCGTGGGAATGGGTTAAAACTCTCTCTCTTTCTCTTGCTTCTCTCAATGGACTCTTCTAGGGAGAGCAAAGCTGATATGGATCACAAAGGAAAAACTGAGATTGTTCATGAGGCACATTCTAGTCGAAGATCAAGTCGGAGGGGAGGCTCGTCTGGAGGCGGAGGCAGAGCCAACAACATCATGTGGAGAGGTTAGCCATCATGTGCAGCTAGAGGCTGAGATTTTTGAAGAAGCTCGTCCCTCGTGTGGAGAGGTTGAGCCATCAAGCAGCCCGGGCACGGTGGCGCGTGTAAAATTAACGAGGAAAACAGGAGTGAAAGTATGGCTGGATCACCTACTGAGCAGCTAGAAACTACCTTAGTCAAACACGTTACAACGACTGCAATAGACTGTGACTATGACCAGTGTTGCGGGTCGTCAGGAAAAATAGTTGCCTTGTGATGACAATGGAAGCCATGGAAACCAGTTGAAGGTCTCATAGGCGACAATTGTTAAAAAAAAGGAATGAATAAGGGAAGGATGAAACTCAACTACCACCCTCCAAGACCTGGGACCAAAGGAATGTTGAAAAATCACTAATGGTGATTAAACTACCCAGGATACACACTAAATTGAGAGAAAGAATATTTTATTTCCAAATCTCACACTTTCAAAAATACAAAGCTCTCTCTCTCTTTTTCCTTTCTTTTATCACACTCTATCTTCTAGCTTCTATCTGATACACTACACAACACATATCTATATATAGAACTGAAACTAAAACAAGACAAACAACAAATCACCATTTGCCGTTATTCTTGACTTTGGTGGATGTTATCTTCACGCATGCTTTTACTCACGCATGGTTTATCTGCAGCT
This sequence comes from Cornus suecica, assembly GCA_963922005.1. Classification (NCBI taxonomy): domain Eukaryota; kingdom Viridiplantae; phylum Streptophyta; class Magnoliopsida; order Cornales; family Cornaceae; genus Cornus; species Cornus suecica. Next base: position 47,931,943 of record OY998241.1, on the reverse strand, counting down.
TATTTCGACCTGTGGTAAGTGCATGCATGTGGATATGTATCAAGTTTATTTTCAACATTCCCCCTTAAACTTGATTCTCCATACTTCTGCATTTCTAACACCATCTCCAGTCTTGTGGACTTATTTTGGAATTTCTGCATTCCTTGCAACTTTTCTTCAGTCTTATGGACTTATCTTGGAATTTCTGCATTCCGTGCAACTCTTCTTCAGTCTCTCTCTCGTCCAGTTATGCACAGAGATGGTTAACTCTCTTCTTCATAGTCAAGTCCTCGACTAGCGACAAGTACCTCGAACTGAACCGAGTCGACCTGCCTGAACTCTGAAGAGATACCATTTTCTTTCCCTACACTTCCTTTCCTGGAACTATTACTGAGACATTACATTGCCTGGCTTCATTTTTCTTCCTTTGTAGTCTTTCACGAACAGGAGAATTTCGTATATCTGAACTTTGCCTTTTCCACTTCTCGTCTTATGGACGCACTTTAACCCAGTTGACTTATGATCTTCTGGTGGACTACACTGCTTCTTCTCTATGGTGAACTTCTCTTCATCCATATCTGTCTTCCATTCCTTCTCTTGAATGGCTTCGGTGAAGCTAACCGGATCTTCTTCTGACTTCTCTCTGGTCCAGTATCTTTCACCCAGATCCATATCTGTCTTCTTTCTGGTTTAGTATCTTTCACCCGGATCCACTTCTGACTTCTTCTTGTCAAGAACGGGAGCAATTTGTGTCACTTTTGGTGGCACTTCTTCTGCTTCATTATCTTCTTTTTCAATCACGAGCTCCTTGGGCTCCGTTTCTTCTTCAAATATCCAACTAACAGGATTCTCATATTGAGCCATCAATAACATTCCGTTTAGCTCATCTGTGTCTTTCTCTGCAAAGTACACATGTTCGTCATTTTCATCTTCTTTTGTTAGCTCACTTCTGCATTCACGGGCATAGTGGCCGTATCTATTGCAGTTATAACACTTCACTTTTCTTTTCCCATCTTCACCTTCTCGTCCTTGATAGCCATGACCTCTACCTCGACCTCTTTGTGGATTTCCCCATTTCTCTTTTCTGGCTGAGAACTTTGACTGCAGGACTCGCTCGTCCTCTGGGATACTTGAGGTATTCTTCTTGTCGATTCGCTGTTCATGGATTTCTAGCGTGGCTTGTAACTCATCAACCGTCATGCCATCCAAATCCTTTGATTCTTCAATGGCTACAACCACGAACTCAAATTTTGAATTGAGCGATCTCATTATCTTTTCGAGCACACGTACATCTTTGATCTTTTCTCCACATCCTCTGATCTGATTCACAATAGTCAATATTCTGGTAAAGTACTCAAAAATTGACTCTCTTTCCTTCATCTGCAGCAATTCAAATTCCCCCCTTAGACCTTGAAGTCTAATTTTGATCGTCTTTTCAATTCCTCGATTTGCTTTACGAAGAATTTCCCATGCTTGCTTGGCGGTGTTGACGATGGATATCTTCTCAAAACTTGCTTCATCTACACTTTGATAAAGCAGATATAATGCCTTCTTGTCCTTTCATCTTTCTTCTTTAAGCTCGGCCTGTTGGACCTGACTTAGATTCTCTACTTCTTCGGGTTCATCATACCCGGTATCAATCACATCCCACAAATCTTGTGAGGCTAGAAGGACTCTCATCATGATACACCACTTCTCATAATTATGTTTGTTCAGTCGCGGAAGCTGGGGCTGGAAGAAATTGCTGGAGGACGCCATCAGATTTGCTTAAGCACTTGAGGTGTTTATTTCTGAAAATTGGTGTAGAATCTGGTCAAACCGATCACACGGTTGCATCCAGAGCGTTCCGTTTAGTTAAAAATGACTCTTCGTTTGCTCAAATCGGAGTTAAAATGAGCCCGGAACGGACAAAATACCAACTAGGGGCAATTCTGTAATTTCCAAAATATTTGCTGACGTGGATGCTGACGTGGCAGTGACACGTGTCGGCTCCTGATTGGGCCACGTGTCGGATGGTGGTTAGTGACATGTGTCGGCTGGTAGGTGGTGCCACGTGTTTGCTTTTTATAGGGCCACGTGTCAACTGATGGTTGGGACACGTGGCTGATGACGTCACGCTGACGTGGCTGCGCGTGTGGCGCGTATGCGCGTGGCTGCGCGTGGTACCACGCGCCGTCTGGAGGTTGAAGACGACTGGGCGCGTGGCTGAGAGTGGGCTTCACTTGCCACTCTTTAGGCGGCGCGTGAGAGCGCGTCCCTTGCTATTTTCGCCTGATTGCTTCGGTGATGCGTTCCTGCTGGAACGGAGAAGCTAGGTGTATGCTCAAACGTGTGGTTTGAACTCCTATGACACACGAATAAGGATTGAAAGGTTCGGCTCTGTTTTGTTTTTTTTCTTCTGGGCTTACTCAAGCTTCACCAAGCTCTGATACCATGTTGAAAAATCAATAATGGTGATTAAACTACCCAGGATACACACTAAATTGAGAGAATGAATCTATTATTTCCAAATCTCACACTTTCAAAAATACAAAGCTCTCTCTCTCTTTTTCCTTTCTTTTCTCACATTCTATCTTCTAGCTTCTATCTGATACACTACACAACACATATGTATATATAGAACTGAAACTAAAACAAGACAAACAAGAAATCACCATTTGCCGTTATTCTTGACTTTGGTGGATGTTATCTTCACGCATGCTTTTACTCACGCATGGTTTATCTGCAGCTTATTTGGACCTGTGGTAAGTGCATGCATGTGGATATGTATCAAGTTTATTTTCAACAAGGAAGTGGCTGACCTTGGAGGTAATGAAGAAATGCCTTGTAGGCTATTGTTTGGACCGGAAACTACCATTCTTTACTGTTGATACCATTGCCAATAGGTTGTGGGGCAAGGAGGGGCTTGAAGGTGTGTATGGGACTGAAAATGGGTTTTTTTTTTTCTTCAAATTTGAATCAGAGTAAGGAAGGGACAGCATTGTGAAAGGAGGGCCTTGGCATTTTGCCAATCAACTCATCATGCTACAAAAATGGAGGGGAATGTCCTTGGTTAAAGATGAAATCAAGAAAGTGCCAATATGGATCAAACTCTACAATGTCCCCCTAGAAGAGGGGCTAAGCTACATTGCAAGTATGATAGGACTACCCCTAATCGCTGATGCCTTGACTGAAGAAAAATAGAGACTTTAGCTTAACTAGAGTCTGTGTAGAGATTGATGTTGAGTCAGAGCTGTCAAAAGAATTTCAATTGGAAACCCCAGATAGAAAGTTTGTTCCAATCCACGTAGACTATCAATGGAAACCCATGAGATGCACCCACTGCAAGTTGTTTGGACATGGGAATAATAAATGCCCTGTGATGAACAAGATAAATGCTTCTCAAGTCACATTTGATAAACCAGAATCTTCCTGACTGATCATTATCTGAGCAGCAATGGGTCAGAGTGGATAGAAAAGGCACTGGTCATACTGAGCAGCAATGGGTCAGAGTGGATAGAAAAGGCAAGCACACCAATGACACTGAAGAAGCCCCAATCAATGAGGTTATGGAAAGTCATGCAGTGAATAGTTGCAATGACCCAATTCCTTCCATAGTGTCTGAACAAATAATGGAACAAACTGAGGTAACAGAGTCACACTCAGATCCAAACTCTCAAAACAATCATGTTGCTGGTGACTCAAGTTTAGCTGTCCTATCAACCAACATGTTTGAGTGTCTTGAAGTTATAGAGGATTTTGATGAACCTGACTGATCATTACCTGATGAGCTCACAGCCATTGTCCCAACTGACCAATGCTATTCTGATGCAAGGCCCCAAGCAGTGAGTGTGGTCATTCCCTTGTCTACTAAAGGACCATCGAAGGCCACTCCAAAAAGCTCATCCACTAAAGCCAAAAGAGGACAGAAGGGCGTTTCTCACCCAAGAGGTATCACTGAACTTAACCCAATTTTTCAATGATTTGCTCATGGATGTGAGAGGCCTTAATGGGTCAGTTAAGCAAAGAAAATGTAAGTTGTTGATCAATTCTTTGAACCTTTCTATTGTAGCCTTTGTTGAAACCGAGTTCAAAAGCATAAAATGTCAAAAATTACCCAGTTTATTAGTGTAGGTTGGAATTATTTTGAGAATTATGATTATTCTCATTTGGCTGGAATGTTGATTTGATTGGAGCCCATGCTCAAGCTATTCATTGCAAGCTTCAAAGCAAGATTGACAGTTTTTCAGGTATTGCCAGCTTTATCTATAGGGATAATGATGCCTATAAGAGAAGAATGCTTACATTTGGAACCCTCTTTCGCAGGAATGTGCTATTATGCTTGACTCAGCCCGGCCTGTCTCAATAAAATTGGAGGTTTTAGGCGAAAAGTATAAAATGTGAAATTGAAGGCCTTACGTAAAAAATATAAAAGGAACTTTTGGTATATTATATGTTATTTTTAGTAACATTTCTTTAAAAACCATCCTTTTTGCTTTTTGAGATGCAAAATTACTAATCGCATTCTTTTATTCAAGTATTGATAAAATTTATTTTTCAATATATAATATAGCTAATCCATTTAATATTTCTTGCAACACTGTTAATCTTCGGTATGATTTTATCAACTTTAATTTTGAAAAACTCATTTCTAATATAGCAACGATGACCGGTATTGTCAATAATATTCGGTAAGCAATGCATGCATTTGGAAAATAATCTAATTTCTTCATGTAATTTAATATTTCAATTGGATTGTGCGATTCTATTAGTAAAATTTATTTGAGAACTTTTAATTCTGAAAATAAATCAAAATCATCGATATCAGAAGAATCATTATGTTTTAAAAATTGTTCTAAATCAAGACCACTTTTTTTTAAACTATCGTCACTTAATGATTTTTGCGACAAAGAAAAAAACATAAGACAATAATATTTTGAGAGAGAGGAAAATTGAAGAACTTTGATTAGACTGATAAGAGGGGAGAATGAGAAAGAAAATAAAAAGAGAAACCCTAGCCGCCCATGCCTTTTCATTTTTCCCAAAAGTTTCAAAATAAAATCATTTTGTAATATATATATATATATATTTATACACACTATAGTTGAAAGTGTGTATTAAAAATCTAATTTATATGGAGGCCCATTCTATTTAGGTCCATTCTAAAAATTTATCTTTTATAATATTATAAGAAGACCCATTCTAAAATTTTATTTTTTACAACATTATAAGGAGGTCATTCTAAAAGTTTAACTTTTACACCATTATATAAAGGCTTGTTTTAAAAATAAAATATATATAATATACTAAAAATATATATACATATATATATAAAGCCCCCAAAATTTTGGGGTCTTCTTATCAAGCGGGGTCTTAGGTGGTCACCTAAATCATCTTACTATCGAGACGGCCCTAACTCAGCTGCTCTTCATGAATTACAATACTTAGGCCTAAGATTCACCTAGAATAATGGGCATATATTTAGTAAAATTGATAGGTGTTTAGCCAATGATAAGTGGCTTAAGTGTTTCCCAGTTGTGAGGTCCACTTTGGAGCTCAAGGTCTGTCTGACTATGAATTTATCTAGCTCAAGCAAGTGACAAACTCAGTTAAAACCAAAAAAACCCTTTTAGGTTCAATAAATACCTTACTCAATATGAAGAATTTATCCCTTTGGTTCAGAGATGCTGGAATACATTCATCAGAGGCACTAGAATGTTTTCAGTCTACCAGAGACTTAAGGCTTGTTTGGAAAGCGGCCTAGTCTGGTCTGGTTATTGATTTGAAACTCTATTTGGTAAACGGTTTGGTCTGGTTCCAAATTTTATTGAATATATATATATATACACACACATACATATACATATAGAAACCAAACCTATATGTATTACAGACTCAATTCATTCAATTGCATCAATGAAAGACCAGCAGAGTCTAAAACTCAAATGAGTTCATCGTATAACCCCAAAATCAAGCTCAGCCATGTTAATTTCAGACCCAATTCAGTCAATTACTTGAGCGAAAGATCAGTAGAGTCTGAAACCCAAGTGGGTTCAACCAGAGTTGATGGCGTGGGCACTGGGCTCAACATGGAATGTGTGGTGACTTCCTCTTCTTCGTCCTCTAAAGTAGATGGGTTGTGATTTTTTTGGGGGTGGTGGGTTGCACTAGTGGTGGTGGTGGGTTGCGATTGGGGGTGGTGGAGTAGAGAGGTAGCGGTGGTAGTGGTGGCGGTGGTGGTGGTGGTGGTAGAAGTGGAAGTGAAAGTGGTGGTGGTGGTGGTGGTGGTGGTGGAACCAAACCAACAAAAATCAACTTTTTGTTGATTTCAAAAATCTGGATTTGGGGAGTTTTGGTTTTGGTGGTTTGGTTTTATTTTTGAGAGATTAACCTTCATAAACATGATTTGGTCTAAAAAATATGAAACCAGACCAGAAAAACTAAAACTAGACAGGCCCTTAAGATCATAAAGAATAGGCTTAAGATGTTAAATAGTGAAAACTATTCTAACATTTCCCTCAAAGTAGATGCTAGAAAGAATGTCCTTAGTATTCAAGCCTTGGTGGATACTGACCCTAAAAATATTGAATTGAAGAAAGTTAGAAATGACAGCCTTTTGAATTTATTTCACTTGGTCAAAGCTGAAGAAGGCATTCTAAGGCAGTAGTCAAAAGTTCATTGGCTTAAATTAGGTGACCAAAACACCTCATATTTTCACAAACTTGCCTACCAGAGAAAAGCCCACAACAGAATTGGAGCTCTAACTAATGAGGAGGGTACTATAGTGAGAGATCAGACTACTATCATGTCCATGTTTGTTCAACATTTTAGGAAGCTTGTTTCTAGATCTGCTTGCTCTACGCCTCTCTTTGAAGTTGATCAGTTCATTCAAAACCCTATCAAGCCATGCTAAAAGGCTTGGATGGAAAGACCCTTCACTGTTAAGAAGATCAAATACACCTTTATGCATGTTAAGGATGACAAAAGCCTTGGGCCTGATGGTCTGAACTCAATTTTCTTCAAGGCATCGTGATCTATTATAGTGAAGGATATCACAAAGGCTATCATAAAAAAATTTTAGACTGGCCTTATGCTTAAAGAGGCCAATGCCATCTCCATTGCCTTGATCCTTAGAGTTGAAAACCCTTCTAAGGTGGGTGACTATAGGCCCATCTCAGTGTGTAATGTCATATACAAATGCATAGCTAAGCTTCTAGCGAATAGACTCAAACATGTTTTGAATAAGTGCATCAGTCCCAATCAATTTGCTTTTGTACCAGGTAGAATCATAATTGATAATGTCCTTGTTTCCCAAGAAATCTTGCTCATCTACCACAAGAACAACAAGCCTAAAGGATAGCTTTGAAGATTGATCTCTAGAAGGCTTATGATACCCTTTCATGGGAGTTCCTTGATTTTGTCCTCAAAGGTTTTGGGGTTCCTGAGAAGCTGTTAAAATTCATCATGTCTTGCGTTATCTCTGTCATGTTCTCCATTAACATCAATGGGCAAATGGAAGGTTATTTCAACAGTGAGAGAGGTTTGAGACAAGGAGATCCAATGTCTCTTTACCTCTTTGTTACGGCTATGGAGGTTTTCTCAGGAATGTTAGCCAAGCTTCAACATGATGATAGATTTAAATACCATTGGAGATGTGATAAGATGAAGCTTAACCATTTTATGTTTGTAGATGACCTTATTATTTTTTGCAATAGTGAATGCTCTTTTGTTGAAGTTGTTATGCAAAAAGTTATTATGTTCAGCAAAGCCTCTCAACTCATCCCCAACCCTTCCAAGAGCTAGTTGTTCATGTCAGGGTTAAGTACTGATCCTAGTAATTCTATTCAAAGCTTGATTCAATTTTCCTTGGGCCAACTCCTCATGTACTGAAGAAGATTTCTATGAAAAGGTCAAGAGCTGAAGCTAGGTGGTGAAAAATTAGCTTGGAAAGATGTCTACTTACCAAAAGATGAAGGCGGTCTGGGCACCAAAGATCAAGAGTCATGGAACAAGATAGCTAACTTCAAACATCTATGGAGTGTTCTACATCTTAATCCCTCATTCATATGGGCTAAATGGCCCAAGTCATACATCATAAAAAACAAAACCATATGGCAACTCAAAAGCTCTTGTAATAGATATTGGGCTTGGAGAAAAGTTCTTGGTCTTAGAGACAAAGCTAAAGGGCTATTCAAGTTTAAAATTGGGAAAGGCACTAAAGTCTCTCTTTGGTATGACTGTTGGCTATGGGTTAAACATATAGTTGAAATTTTTGGTTAGCAAGTTACTTCCTTATCTAGACTAGGCAGGAGTGCCAAAGTTGCTGGTATCTACAGTTTAGTTTTTCTATCTTACTCAGGTCTGGTATCCAACTTAGAATCATATGTACTTTGTTTTCTCATTGGTTGCAGGAGTTATCTCCTTAGTTGTACGAATTTCCTTTCCATTTGGTTTCTTGAGCTTTGGTAGTTATGTGGTAAGTTGTTTGTCACATATATAATCCATACCATCCCCCTTGTATGGCTTTGGCCCTCGTTTGTTTTATATACTATTGCTTATTTTTCAAAAAACAAAATAAAATAAAAATAACTATGAGCCATTTCACAACAAGCATAGGCTGAATAGCCATAAAACAACATAAAGTAATTAATTTAAACATTCTATAGATGTCCTATATACGATTATACTCACTACTAAACAATAAATTTTTTAAATAATAGTAATTTATCTATATGAACAAAAAGTAAGAATTAAGTATTTTTATATCTAAAAAAATAAAACTATAAATCGAATTGTGAGTTGGTGACAAATGTTTTACTCTTAGTATTTCTTAGGCTCCTTCTGTTACCCTGTGAAGTCCCGAAGTGTGTTGTGGCATGCCAGTGTGACATGGAGGATGGCATAGTGGCAGTTTTCATAAATAAGTCCAACTTTGGAAGTCAGGCTTAGAAGTGTTGAAAAATTGCAGGAAGTAAATTGAAGCAACCTTAGGACCCAAGAAGATGATCTGTCAAAGAAGATTTGGATTTTGAGATCGAAAAAATTAAATAAGGTCATTATGACTCCTCAAGCATGGCTAATATTTGTTCTGGGTACAGTGCTGATTATGTTTTCTGCATATATAGGGAGGGGAGCGTCCCTGACTCAATTGGCATCCAACCACCTAGCAAGGCCTTGGAAAGCCTTGGATAGGGCTTGTATGGGGAAGCTTATTGGCATGTTTTGACATGGTTCGATGGCACGATTGGTGAGGATGGCTCGGTGCTAACACGGTGAGCTATGTTGGCGCGCATGGCTTGGCAAGCGATGCGCGCATGCCCACAAGTGTGCTAACTTGCCTTTGGCAAGTTGATGCCTTAACTTGGCATGCATTGGTGTGCATGCAATGCACGTAGCTTGGCAAGTCATGTGCACACCAAGCTTTAGCTAGACCAACTTGCCCTTGGGACTGTGATACAGAGACAAGCAAGTGTTGGTGCTGACAGATTCAAGACATAGGCTTAGCGTGACATGCCTATGTGCTAAGGCATTGACAAACCAATACATAGCATGGCGCGTTGCATACTGTCTAGTGAAGGCACTTGGTGCAAGCTTGGCAAAGATAGTCTCTCGTGTGCGCTAAGGTATGGGAGGGTTGAGATAAGACTTTGGCTCAGCAAAGGAAAGCATTGTACATTGTTGGCACGTGCTTGAAATACAAGGTGGCTCGTGATGGTGCTTGGCTCAGACTTTGACAAAGTTATTCAAGGCAAAGGGTGACTCAGATAGGCAGTTTGGGGACACATAACCGAATTGAACCACTAAGTGACAATGTGGCATTGCAGAAGAATGCCACAACAGCTTGACAGTTTGGTGTAAAACTGTATTATTGGTGTTGGCAGTCTCTGAATGGTGCCAACACTTAGCTTTGGTGGATGGGGCTGTCATCTACATAGATAGGCAGTTTTGTATGTTTGCCTATATAGGTTGTTGTATAGCATTTGTATAGGCACAAAATTCAGAAAGGGTGCTTGTATATGTTGTAGTGTGGCCTAAATGAGTGAAACCCTGTACTATTTGTGCTTATAGTAAAAGGTTGGATACCATTGATTGTGGTTTCTGTAAATTGTGGGTGTTGCTTATATTACTCTGCATATATACTTTGTGTGTGTTGAGTGCATAATTTGGTGTATCTCAAAGGCATTAAGTGTGTGTTTGCGGAACCAAGTCAAAAGAAAGTGTGTCATTGAGTCTCATTTGGTGTCATCATAGAGCACCAAATATCAGTGGTCATGCACAAGATGGAGCTTTGTTTTGAGAATGAGGCAAAAGATGTTTTGAAGTTTTGTTTTCCATAAACAGATGATGTCTTCCCATATTTTTTATTCTTTGAGAAATTGTTGATATCTTTTTATTTGGGGGCGTTATTTGATATTCCTTCCGTCCTAATTTATGTGGTCATGCACAAGATGGAGCTTTGTTCTGAGAATGAGGCAAAAGATGTTTTGAAGTTTTGTTTTCCATAAACAAATGATGTCTTGCCATATGTTTTATTCTTTGAGAAATTATTGATATCTTTTTATTTGTGGGCGTTATTTGATATTCCTTCCGTCCTAATTTAAGTGTCCTTTTTTGGGAATTCAACTTTTTAAGAGAATGAATTTTGATATTTTATATTATAGTGGTAATGAGGAAAATTGTCAACTTTATTCTTAGTGAGTCCAATATGATATGATGGTTTGTAGTTTAGGCCTTATATTATTTCAATACATAAAGGGTAAATTGAGAAAGTGACCAAATAAAGTATAGGGGGAGAGCAGGAGGACTATATATGTGTGTAGATAATTGATTTATCTGTACCATGTCATACCTGATTGCTATGCTTTTTATAAACTTTTATTTTTTTTCATCAATCACATCTAACAATCAATCACTACAAAACATGTATCTGTAGTGGCAAAAATTAGCGGGACACACTAAAAATTATAACCTAAAAACTTTTAATGTCGGAATTTTAGGTGACAATTTACCGTCTGCCCCTAAGATGATACTAATGGTTATAATTGCTACTTTCTACTTTTACTCTTTTGGCACTTACGTACATTCAAAATAAAAATTGAATCCCATGCCTTTTACAATCTAAAACCAGTTTTAGAATTTCTTTTACTTCTTCTTTTCCACACACATACCCTTTTGTCTCCAAGGAAACTCGAACCCCTCACCTTTTCTATTGGGGAGGAGAGGACATACCATTGGGCCAAGTGGTCCTTCAGTAGCACTTATTGTTCTTCCTCTTTTCATTTGAAATATTTTGCAACAAACTTTTTTGCTTCTTTCTAAAATGAACAATTGGCAACATTTTGTTATCAACTATAGTATATATATATATATATATATATATATATATATACTTTTCTGGAATAAATCGTAGCACAAAAAGAGACAAAGAAAAAAAGTCTTATACTTTTAAACTTGGGAAAAACTTTTGTAAACTTAGTTAGCATAATAATCTGTTTACCTTTATTCGTCTTCTTCATCCAAAACCAATATGCTGAGAGGATGATAAGAATTGGCACTACAACAGACACTACCATAATGGCCACCATCGAAGTCTTGCCATGATTTGTTTTTGACTTCGAATATTGAGCTGCAAATAATTAACTTTAAGGCATTTTTCACATAAATTAATCCCATTGATATCGCAAAGGTTAAAAATACTAGATAGTTGATCAAGGTGCAAATCTGATCCTTTTGATTTTCCTTTCTGGATTTTTTTTTGGGTCTTTTGCTTGGAATTTTCTCAAAGCTGATTGGCATGCCAATTTTCGGTCCAACAACATGTCTATCTAATACCCAAGGTCTAATGGCCAAGAGGGTCCAAGCCGCTGCTGCTTCGAAATGGGGTGTCAAGATTCGAGCTTCAGTAGAAGCAGTGTGTGAGTAAATTTAACTTTCATAAAAAAAAAAAAGGTAAAAAAAAAAATTTGACTATCTAATATGAAGGACTAACTTTTTCTTTTTTTTTCTATGGAGGTTTTACTTTACTTATCTCACAACTTTTCTTGTACACAAGCGAGGACAGAGCTAGAAAAAAAAAATAGTGGGGAACAACCTTTAAAAGTGACAAATATATTAATAATAATAATAATAAAGAAAAAAAGGTTCAAAATACACGAATAATTCATTTAAATCAAATTACAATTGTTATCGACTTTGGGCTGGACTAAATTAGAAGTTATAAGTTTAATTTAGATTGTAGGTTGGGTTAAATGGACTTTGGACTACTGATTGTGGGTTCTTGGTTGTGGGATAGATGGATCATAAGAAGGGAGTTAAGGTTCAATTAACTAGTTTATTGAACTAATTTATATATTACATACAATTTTAATTATTTTTATTTTTTAGTATAATAACTTTACCTTTAAAAAAAATTATAATCTTTTAAATTGAGGGGCAATAAGCAAAAATTTTAGAAAATTAAATGGGAAAAAATTTCAGTTTTTTTTTTATAAATCCCTTAAAATAATTTTTATTAGTATTAAAAATATTAAAAATAATAATTTCAAAGGGGGTAACTGCCCCCTATCTCATATGTGTGGCTCTGTGCCTGTACACATGGGCAGAGCTACCCTTCGAGCAGGAGGGGCCATGGCCCTACCCAAAATTTGTAAAATTTTTATTTTAGTCTAAAAAGTTATATATATTATAAAGATGTTGATAAAATTAGCTTATGGCCCCTGTCAGTTTGTAAAAACATTCTTTTGATAGCTTAAAAATATATATTTTTTATTAATAAATTTATAAAAAATTACATTTCTACCCATATTATTTTGAAAAAAAACAATTCTTCTAGTAACCTAAAAAATATAAATTTCACTAATAAACTTGTAAAAATTTACATTGGGCCTCTAGACAAGTTTCCTGGCTCCACCGTTGCCTGTACACACTGTTATGATTTCTAATTTTACCATTTAGAAAATGGGTTTGGGAAGAGATTTAACTATCTAAGCTAAGACCATAGCGATCAAAAATGGTTAGTATAAGGCTGGTCAAATAAAAATAGAAATATTAATTAATTGCATACCTAATTCGACTGCATTGACACGAATGTATACGTCCTCGCCCCCATTTGAAAACACTCTTGTATCCACTAACGCACCGTGCCAAGTAGTACACCCACTCCCGCCTCCTCTTATATCCGCACTCGTATAACCATTACAAGAACAGTTAGTTGTTCAAGCATACCTCCGCACACTCTTCCAAGCTCAAACTCATATTTAGACGTACCACTGATGTGTATGGGATGCTCGAACGTGTCATTCGCACAAAACCATCTCCATTTTCACAAACTTGTGCCCCTCGCTTCCTCACGCACCCGCTTGATGCATCCCTGGAAGACCAGTCACGTGCCACCTTCGGCTCAAAACCCGGTAGGCACATGCATTCAAACTCTCCATCGTCACGTGGAATACAATTACCATACAAACCACACATACCATAAGAGTCACAACGGTCTCTAGGAGCAGACCACGTCGCACCCCATCTCTTCTCTCCTTCAAACCAAGTAAGCATTTCCACTATCCCGGACTCCTTCACCACCCATCTTGTAAAAATTGAGGTATTAGTTATGCCAACACATACAAACATTTCATCATTATTATCAACGTAAGTGATGTTGAAGATGAATTTGTTATTGTGAGGCATAGTGGGAATGCCACTCCACTTGACCCCATTCCATGGTCCGGATCGCCATAACCGATCCGAACCCTTGGACAAGAAAAATGGTGGGGACCCACTGAGATCCATCTTGTATGTACACTCCCCGGTTCCGGGGTCATCAGGTGACTTCCAAGCCGTTAAGAACCGGTTCAGACCTGTCCTCCGGTTCACTCCCATTTTCATCCAAGGAAGCCTAGTATCGGTGGGGTAATCGAATCCTTGCCATGAAACAACCCCTTTGTGAAGCAAAACCAAATTTCCTGAATCCAACAGTTGAGCTGAGAGAGTGTCCCCGGAAGCTGCCACGGAGATATTCGTGGACCAGAAGAGGACGCTGTCATTTCCATTGTGTATAACAAGGTTTCCAGTGTTGTCCATTGAGAGAATTCCAGAGGAGTCATTGATAGGATCGTCTCTGTTTGCAACCCAATCTACAGTTTGGTCTGGAACTTTATTATACCAAACTCCAACGTATCGTTTGTTAGAATTGCCCGGACTGAAGAACCCCAACGCGAAGAGTTCTCCCGCAGACACTAATATGTCGCCATGACCGTCTTTGATAGATTGCTTGTGGGATATGGTGTCAGTGCAAGTGCAGAATGGAATGAGAGGAAATGGAATTAGCAACAAAAACAGGATAGGATGCATGTTTCAGTACTGATATTCTATGCTACGTATTGGATGCTGAAATTAGCAACAAAAACAGATTGTGTTTATTTGACATAAAATAGTACACTTTTTAAGCTGTAGTTCTGTCTCCTTTATACTCTTTTCACCATTCTAACGTGTGATGGTGGTTTGATTATATTTATTACAGGCGCGGCTGCCCCGTGTGTTGGTAGATATAAATGGACTTATGAAGAGCTGTAACTTCATATGATTGATATCTACGTTGAACCTATGATATTAGACTATTAGTGGTAGATGTAGGTGGGAGTAAAAAATTTAGACTTCTGTTAAATCGAGAGTTAAAAGTTTGAGGTCATACTCAAAAATAATCAAAACTTGCTTAAGAGGAATATGGTCAAACATTGAAGAGTGTCATTCAAATTAACCAGTCAAATGATTATGCATTTTAGAATTTCAGCCTCGATCAGTTAAAAGATTGTTTTGATGGCTTTTGATATGTCATTTTATGTATAATATAACTAGCATATATATGTATATATATAGTACAACCAAATAAATGAATTAGAATAAAAAGTAATTGTATTTAGAAGTTTTAACATTATAATGTTGGGATGAGAAAAGTGCACCAACATCAAAGTTCAATAAAAGTTAAATGCCCCTTCTCGTGAATTCAACTTTTTAAAATTATGACTTGTGGGATTTTACAATGTATGAATTGCCTAAACAGATCTTTCCTAAAACACAATTCCGAAATATAATTAGAAACCTAATTAAAAATAAGGAAAATGTTGTTGGGTTTGGCCAAAATATTATAGCTAGGCCCAACTCACATTGTATTTACCATATGTTGTATTGACTTGTCCTCCGCTCTAAGTTAATTTTTTATCCACACCTTCTCTCCTCTTTATATAGATGTTAGCCCTATTATAAAGTGACACTATAATACACAATTCAATATCCCAAAATTACATAAAAGTTTGAGAGATAAGCTTTGTGAGAGAGAGAGTTTGTATTTGGGGATTTTTGTGGTGAGAGAAAAATTATTGAGAGTATGGTTGTAACAATTTTCCACATAGTGAAATTTTATCTGGTCGTCTTTGACAACAACAATGATTTTTCTCCGGTATGGAGTTTTCCACAAAAATTCTTATGTTGTATTTTAATTTCTTTGCTCTTGGACATTTTGGCAAAGGAGAATCCTATGAGGGAATTTGGAAACAAGTCCTAAATTCCCAACAATTGGTATCAGAGTCTTGGTTCCTTGAAGCAGAAATGTCGGGCGTCAAATTCGATATAGAGAAATTCAAAGGGAGGATCAATTTTGGCTTGTGGCAAGTACAAGTCAAAGATTTGATGATTCAATCTGGTTTACGCAAGTCTTTGAAGGGGCAACTGATGTAACACCCCGTGTTATTTTCCCTTTTTTCTGGAATTATTTTTGATTTATTTTCGGTTGTGACGTCACTTGTTCATGACGTCGTGGTTATTCTTGATATTTCACATGTAAAATTTTCACGTTTACATTTGGATTGGACAGCACGACTGCAATTGTCTCTTTGGTGACTTCGTGGGATTTCTTTGGTGATTACGCTACTTGGCATGACGTTTTGTGTCTCTGACGTGGCTAGAGGTTTACGTGGGTTCTAGTACCGATTGCGTGATTTCGTTTTGACGCTCGACGTTTGGTGCTTCGACTGGGTGGCGACATGCTTGTTATATCCAAAGTTTAAAGCTCCGACGTTGTTGTTCGAGTTTGACATTTAGTGCTTTAGGGGTTTAGCGTTTTGTTTTCCCTTGTAATGTGATTATTATGTTCTTTATTTGATTGACGTGCTTTGTGTTTGTAAGTGTATGCCCTTATGTATTGTTTGATTTGTGTGCTTAGGGGTATTTGCGTTACTTTGTTTGTTTCTCCGTGTTTATACAATACGTGACGCGTAGTCTTCGAACTATTTGTAGGACTTTTAGAGTTCGTTGTTTTAGGAGTTACAAGGGGATTTGTAGTTACCTGGTATTCCGGTGGTTGAGTTTTGTACCCCGGATCATTTATTTCAGATTGTATTATTTATCAGGTGTCCGTAGATTTTCCGGGTACGTGTTTCATCATTTCGGAATTTTCGGAGGATATTCCTTTCATTATTATTATTTATTATTAAATTAAGGTTAAATATTTTATTTATCGTTCCGCACTCGACGCGGAAGGTTTTAGGTCGTTTCTTCGCGGTGGTTATTCGGTCGTTGGTGTAATGGGCTATCTGGCCAATTTTTTGGGAGTTTTCTCGCCTTAGTTTATGATTAATTATTTTAAAGTGGATGATGAATTTTGGGTTATTATTTTTACATAATAACTAAAATGTGTAATAATAATTATTGGTATTTATATATATACATATTAATGGAAATTATATATATGTATATTGGATAAATTGTGTGTGGCTGAAATTGTGTGCGACGAACTCAATCTTCTTCTCTATCTTGCCAATCTCCTCCTTCTCCCCTCTTCATTCTCTCGTCTGCAGGCAACGCTAATCCTTTTCTTCTCCTTCTTCAGATTGACGAGAGAGAGGTTGGGTAAAGAGGGACGCCATCTGGTAGGGGGGCTTGAGGTCATTGGATATGGCGACCGTGGTGGTTCAAGGCTGGCGGCGAGGCTGACGACAGTGGTGCTGCGCCATGGTGGTGACGCAATTTGGCGAGGGTTTCAATCGTGACCTAGGGTTGGGTCACCGATCTGGTGGTTTCTTGACAGAAGAGGGCAGCGGTGACGTGGAAGTCATTGGTGGTGCGCGGCGACGTGGTGGTGGCGCTGGTTCGCGCCGTGATGGCGCATGACGAATAGTGGCAAGTTCGTTCGACTCAGTGCTGATTCGTGCTTCGTTGGGCGTGAAATTTTGAGGATAGCTTGATCCCGATGTTCTACACGATATACTCGAATTTGGTGCGAAACCTTTAAACGGTTTACCGGGAAATCTGATTTATAGGTACAATTTTTCGGTTTGGTTTTCGCTCGATTTATTCAAATTTAATAACCTATTGTTAATGGGCTTAGTAGATATCATGTAGGTAGTCGAGGCGGAGGTTTCGATATATTCAAAATTTTATTCGGACAACTTTGGTCGGCGGGCCATTTCGGGGTTATTCTGTAAGCTTTATTTTAGGTGGGATATTTTTAAAATATATCTAACTCTCACACTCGTGGCGTAGGGAGCCGTAGATTTTATTATTATTTATTTATTGAGCATGCTTTGAATGTTTAGAAAATTTTAATTTTCTTGTTGTTGTGTATTGCTAGTATGCTTTGTGTTACTTGTTATATACGAGAATTTAGGAGTTTTATAAACTCGGTAACGGAGTGCCTTTAGGTGAACTAGAAAAGAGGCGGAGGATAGTAATTTACTCGAGAAATTAAAATAATTTAAAACCTACTTAAATTGGATTAAATTATGCGGCCTAGCATCCCTTGGAGTTGAAGTAGGTTAGTGAAATTTGTGGAAATTGTATGTGAACTTAGAACACGATATTAGCTCCCCTATTGCTTATGTTTTACTGAAATTAAAAACATGATAGGGGATACGTGAAATCAAGGGACGTGGAACCTTATACGCCGTTCTAGTTCCCTTTTATATTCTCGTAAATTATAAAGAAGTGAAATTACAAACTGGATGTCCCTGAGGTGGATCTATTCGAAATCGGTTGTTGAAATTTAATTATAAGCATGCGGATATGTAAAATTTACAAGAATTGGGTAATTAAGAACCTGGGTAACTTCAAGATGGAATTGTCGTGGTTTACTGATTTAATTTAATTATAAAGCATGCTTTAAATGAAAATGGTTATATTTTGAACTTGTTGTGTAACAAGAATTGTAAGACAAGCATAAATCATTTGAAAATGTTGTACATTGATATTGACTCACTGTTGAGGCATGATATGCATATTGTATACACCATGAGCATATTTGCATTGGGTGTGGTTTCATGTCTTATTCATTTACCTTAGGTGTAAGTGAGTCCTCGGGTCGTCGCAACAACTGGCCAGGCGGTGTCTCTCAGTACCGGCGGATTAGTACTCCGGGAATCAGGGAGGCGTGTGAGGACGTGGTCCGAACACAGTATGTATTTCACGAGTTAATAAATTCCTCGTGGTTGTGTTACTTTGGCGACATTATACCCGGATGTCCCTTATTAGATAGGGTGCATTGGCATTTACATTGATCATTCGTTTTCCATATGATTATTTGTTGAGTTTTTATGATATTATTGATTGCTTATAGTGAAGAGGTTGGATCTGAATTATATTAAAATTTATATTATTCCCTTGGGCGCTACGGCGCAGTGGTTGTGATCATGATGGTATTTGTAAACTCCTAGAAAATGATAAAAAAAAAAAAACACTCAATGTGAATGAAGATTTAAGAACTTAAAGATGGGAAATAAAAAGTGTAATACTACTAAGAACCAAGGTCAATGGAGCCACGATTGACATGTATTCGAGGTGGTTAAGTGAAACTAAGTAAAAAGAGGTCGGATTGGTGTAATTTTTCCCCCTTGAGTCGGGGTTGTATGCATAGGCTATCCTTGAATGGAAAGTTATGATAAACGTGTTCCTTTAGGCTAGGAGAGTGGCCTAGGGACGTAGTTTTGACCGTAAGTTCTAAGTCGTTTGGAGGGATAGTTGTGACTTGTGTTAGGTTTAAACACGTATGTAACAACGGTCAAGCATGCCCTTTCGTATGGGTTGGTGTATGAAATTGTGAAGTGGTGGTTATACCACTCTAGTTGATATATAAGAATGGTTGATTGTGAGGTCTAACCAGGTATAATAGGTTAACACCTTCCATTTCCTTTGTACTAGTGTTATTTTCAGCTACGTATCTTGTTTTATACCACATCCATGGTTAAACGTTGGATTATCCTATGCTTTAAGGATCCGTTGAAAGGAAATTTAGGTCACCATAAAGGTTTAAGTTGCCATACTCCGGAGTGGACGTTTGATAGTAATTTTGAGACAGACTGGCAATGTTTGAGGACGGTATTGATCATTTGTTTATGGTATAGTGATATTGAGATCTGACAGTATTATTGAGATTTTATGTTGATACTGACAGGTATGGAATTGATTACCTTTTAGTGCATACATAATGCACACTTTTTTTTATAGTTTCTTTGTCTTAGTCTCGGGTAAGAGACATGATACTGATTTATGCAGACGTAGTGCGATTCGTAGTACTTTGGGTGGGTTCAGAGACATTAGAACTAAACAGATTTGACCGGGTCCTAAATTGTTTCTTAAAAACCGGTTGAATCCTTCAGGGTTCAGCATTTTTCTTTTAAAATCTGAGGGACTCGGCATCCGTTTGTGACTAAATGATTCCGGTACCCCTTTAGTGTGCCTCGATAGGCGGTGTAAATTGGAGATTGTCTTTTAATTGTCGAATCTGATTTAATGGTAGAGTTTTCCACTTGTGTTACATTTGAGGTTTAGATGGTAGCAGTATAACCTACCATATGTCCAATACTTGGTTTTATAAATTCTCTTTACTATAGGAGGCTTTAGAGAAAAGATCTTTTAAGTGAACAGATTATTTCACTGGTTATTGTGGATAAGAGGACAAGTTTGAGGTTAGAATTATGAGAGTGAGACTCTTTAGGAATGATTTGATAGCAGTGTTGTGTAGGCGTTGTGGTTTAATTGTGGACGTGATTATGATTATTCCCTTTCGGTAGTGATAAGGAGTAACCTATTTACCTCCTAGGAACCTTGAGCGGTGTGCTCGGTGCACAGTGTGATAGATAGTTAGTTATTGTAGTATCTCTAGACGAGAGTGCACATTAGACTATTTGTGTACGCCTATGCGGGTATGATTAGTTATCTACGAGATTTTACTTGTGTACATGTTTATATTTATGTTGTTTTGACCTGTGTATATAGGTTAGTGATATTTCTATTGCTTTGTGTTCTCTTGTGATTCTTGATATGATTTGGATTATTTGTGGGGTTGTTTTGGGGTCTCGGATTGGCGTGGGCGCTAGGTGAGACAACTGACTGACCTAGGATAGATGCATGCACACGGGACGGTTAAAGGTTCCTGGCGGCTAGGGGTGTGTTTGTTAGGGATATTTGGTGAGCCGTGGTTTTTGTTCACCCCCACACAGATTGCAGGTTTGCAGGTGGATGCAGCAAGGCGTGTTCAGCGGTGATGGTACGAGTGAATTGGGACATTTTTAGTTATTTTTGTTCCTTTTATTTGTAGTTATTCTTATGTATTCTTATTTCTCTTGGGAGCCAGTCTGTTGGCATATTCCCTTTCGTAGTATATTTTATTTCAAGTATTTGTTGATTTGGGGTGCCATTATACCTTTTCAGCATCGCCATGTGGCTTTCTTTATAATTTCATTTGAGCATTTGGGGCTCTATCGGTTTTAGAGGGGTTGTGTAGAGGTAGCGGTATTCTTTTCCACTACCTCGGCCCTAGTAGGTTTCTGGAATGTTGGACTGCGTGTCATTGTTTCTATTTCTATTTTTATGGGCAGGTTATTCTGTTGTGTTTATTTTGGATTGTCCGGATGTTCCATTTACAAATGGAACTCTACCGGATTTTTGTTAGATTTCACTTCTGAGTTTTTATCACCCAGGTGGCATGGAATACTTTATTTTCATTCTTATTCCATGTATTTTCTTGTTATCATTGATTCTATTGGTCATTTTCTGTGACGTCATACCTCGGGATTTGCTGATTCTCCTGATTGGAGTCTCAGGAATAACGGGGCGTGACAACCGATCCCTAATTCAAGAAAAGAATCTTCAAAATCTGGTATGAGCGATGAAGATTGGGAAGATCTTGATTTGAGAGTAGTAAGCGTAATTCGTTTGTCCGTGGCAAAAAAATGTTATTGCTAATGTGCAAGGAATATCCACAGCCAAGAAACTTTAGGAGAAGCTTGAATAAATGTATCAGGCAAAAGGTGTCTCAAATCGGGTGTATCTCAAGGAGCAGTTTCATACTTTGCGTATGAATGAAGGAACTACTATTTCTAACCATCTGAGTGCTCTCAATGGTATCGTCTCTGAACTGGAAGTCATTGGAGTTAATATTAATAATGAGGATATAGCTTTGAGGTTTATCTGGTCCCTTCCACCTTCCTACGAACACATGAAGCCTATCTTGATTCATGGAAATGAGAAGATAGTCTTCTCAGAAGTCACCGACAAACTTTTCTCTGAAGAGAAAAGACTGAGTGGTAGATATAGTGTTCCGCTTGAAAACTCGGCATTGGTGGTAGTTAGAAGAAGAATAACTCCATGAATAAGAAACTGGTTTGCTGGGGGTGTGGACAATCTAGGCACCTCAAGAGAAATTGTCCGAAAGGAGGAGCTGGTTCGGCAAACAACTCATTGTCAAATACCGATGGTGAAGCTAACACTGTGTCTGCTTTGGGTGAGGTGGACTTTGTTGATGCTCTTTGAAAGATCATGTACATCCTCATGGCATGCCTCTAGTCTCCAAAAATTTGCCATGAAAAGAGGATGTGTTACTCATAGTGGGTCCACAAGTTTGCTCACGGGCATTGATTGACGTTGATGCAAGGTGTGTGGTGGAGTTGATGTCGATGACTGATGAACTTCTAGGAAAACAAACATGGAAGTTGCACCATAATGTTTTAGCAGATTAGTTCAACCTGTGCCGAGGTAAAATTCTTAGAATGGTTGATTCCAATTGTGTGTACTCTTTATAATGGAGTGTGATAATTCTCTATGTTGAGATTATGACTGTTGGTGAAAATAGTGTTTGTAGCAGAAGCTATGATGTTTGAATCAAGGTGGAGCTATTTTAAAACTGTGAATGAGTCCAAGTGAAATGGAGAAATTTTGCCAAAGGTGGAATTTGTTAGGTTTAGCCAAAATTTGATAGTTAGGCCCAACCCACCTTGTACTTACCTTAAGTTGCATTGACTTGTCCCTACTCTAAGTTAACTTGTTCTCCACACCTTCTCCTCTACATATAGGTGTTAATGCTATTGTAAAGAGACACTACAATACACAATTCAACATCCTAAAATTAGAGAAAAGCTTGAGAGATAAGCTTTGTAAGAGAGAGAGAATTTTGTGGGAAAATTCTCTTGGGTTTATATTTGGGTTTTTGTGGTGAGAGTAAAATTACTAGGAGTATAGTTGTATTAATTTTCCATATAGTAAAATTTTCTCTGTTTGTCTTTGACAATGACAATGATTTTTCTCCGGTTTGGAATTTTTGATAAGTGCTCAATATTGGTCATTTTTCACCCCTATCTTGCGTTTGTTATGTCTTTGCATTCCATTACTTGGTATTTTTATCTCGTTTGTGTGTAAGCATGTTCCAGGAGCTTAATGAACAAAGAAAGCTAATCTCAGTGAATTAACTGAGTTCGTGTTCGTTTCTATCTCAAGAAAGGAATCAAGAGGTGCATTAGAGCAAAAAAGAGCTAACGGAGGGCGAAATGGTAATTTCATAACATTATTATCTCACCGGAAAGGCAAAAATGTCATTTTCAGACATTATTACTTCACCGAAAAGCATCGGGAGTCAAAGGCAAACAGTTTAGCTCAAACACAAAAAGACGGGTTTTTACAGCAAAAATGCATGATACTTACGTCACGAGAGAGAAAAATGGGCAAATTGGACTCAACCTATGCTCCTAAGCTACGTTGTGGTTTTGGACCCTACGCTCTAGACCTACGCCCAAGCGTAGGTCAGGAGCATAGGTCCCACATGTTGGTCACGTGATCCATCGACATGCTGAAGTTGTTTCAGAGTTTTTTTAGAATTTTTCAATTTTGTCCCTACTTCGATATTTCAAGTGATCGGTGATTCCAGACTTATACGTACAAGCTTATACACATATTTATATATGATTTTATGAGATTATTGATGTATTATAAAATTACAGAAAATGGCAACCATTAGGGTTTCCCTCACTTGTTTATAAATAGGTGATGCTTTTAGGGTTAAAGGGGGAGTTCTGTTTTGGAGATACACGTTCATTCATAGAGTTCTCTTCCATTGAAAAGAACCACCATTAAAGACCTAGAGATCCGGAGAAGAAGGCCATGGAGAGAGTTTCTATAGCGACAATGCAAATTCCCTCAGCCATGATCAACTAATCCGGTATCTAGGGTTTTTTCACAAAACCCTAGCCAAGTAATGTAGTTTTAATTTTATTTTCAATTGTAGAGAAGGGAAGCTGTGACTAAACTGTGATGATTATGTTAGATGAGAGACCGTTTTTATTCGTGATACAATTTTATATATTTGAATTGATTCTTATCTTAGACTTTTCGAATATATTTATCTTACACAATCACAATTATTCACTATGGGTTGAAACTCAGATTCTTAATCTGTGATTTTCTACACAATGGTGGTCATAAAACTCAAAACCTTAGGTTGACACAAGTCATGCCCTAACAAACTGATATAGACATGCCTTAGTTTATTTTCATGCTTTAATTTACTGCTTTAATTTACTTTTTATTAGTAGTTGGCATGCACTAATTAGTTTAGTCTTAAGATGGGCTGTCGCAATCTGGTTGAGAGTAATCTTTTTGGGGTCAAACTACTGGCGCGGTGCGACCCGATTCACAGTTAATGGATCGCCCTCACGCAATTGACATAGAATTTGGACTATGTTATGTGGTTAATGGAGTGAGGAAACCCTTGTTTTCTCTTCCTTTGAATCACAAACCAACTTACTTTGCTATTTAGATTAATTTAAGTAATATTAGATAATTTACAAAAATAAACTCTTTTTGGAAAACTATAATTCAGTGTTTTTAGATTATTAAAGTGAACAATCCTCGTCTTTGTGGGATCGATATTCCTCTACTCAAGCAAAACTATACACAATTGATTTGTACGCTTGCAGAAGGGTAAAACCTAAAGTGTCGTTAAGGTGTTGTTTTTAACCACATATTTTGTACACACCTGATGCCCAACAGTTTTCTACTTCAATTTTTGTATTGTATTTTAATTTCCCTACTCTTTGACATTTTGGTAAAAGAGGATCCTGGGAGGGAATTTGGAAACAAGTCCTAAATTCCCAACAAATGTTACTTACACTGAATTGTTAGGCAAAATTTGGAAAGTGAATGTTATCAATTGTTGGATAGATAATTATAAATATGTTTCGTTCTCACAATAATAATCCATTTAACAGGTTATAACTATTCACTTTGTGAGCTCTCGAGTTCAAGAAAGTACCGTTAAAGTTAATCATGTCTTCCTTCACATTGAATTTGGATGGTGTGAACCCATTCGTTGTGATAGAACGAATTCTACTTTTACACGATCAATGAACACTATGGAATTTATGCAGAGACTAGATTGAATAAAAAATTAAAGAAATAACGAAATTTACAGAGGAAGATTTATGCTAAAAGAAACTATATAGAATGATTTTTGGAGGAATTTGATGCCCCATTTCATTTGAGGTGTCACCTCTATTTATACAATAAGAAACCTTTAATTTTGTAACATTTTGCATTTAATTATGCATAAATTACTCTTCAATTGCATGATTTTCTCACAATTATTTATCTCAAATCGTAACTCCTTGATTTGATTTATTTATGTTTATCCTATTTGAACAATGAACTTTTTACCGGAACTTGACTTGAGCTTGTTGGGATGGATCTTCTGGTTATTTAATGGGCTTAAGGCTCAATTTGACTTTGCGCACTGATCGATGGACTTAGTGTGAAAATTGAGCCTAGAGATGGAAAAAAGAATAGACGAGCCTTGAGTTTCGAAGTGCAATAGCATACACGGCCGGTTACCTAGATGCGATGTGAAGACCCTAAACGTACGTTCGTCTTACAACACAAAGGCATATATAAATATATAAATGCTTGAATGGTCACTACTCAACCATTAAGGGACGAAATAAAAAAAACGAACTTTTCTTATGTGTTTTTGTCAAATTTAAAGAAGGCTTGTGTTACCTCACTATCAAAAGGCATCCTCGTCCAAACGCTAAATACAGGTCATGACTCATGGCCATGACTTTCAACAGCTTTGACGACTTCTTCTCTGCTTCAGCCTCAGTCTTTTGTCCTACCATTTATATGTTGATAGAGACTGGATTGCAGTAGGTGGGTATAGAGTCTATAGACATATGTACATAGATATATATTTTGGATTGCCTAACAAAATTACGTTTTTTATTTCTTGGTATCACCAGTGTTTTCTGCTTCCTGATTCAGTACGGGAGTAGGAAAATTTTGTACTACCAATGATTTATACAGCCAACGACATTGATGAATTTGAAAAATAAATACTTGAAATTATTATTGTAAGAAATAAATCTAATTTACTTTGTTGAGTTCCCAAAAATAATTTTTCAGAACTCACAATAGGGTAAATTGCTTAAAACTCCCCTCAAGTTTACTCTTTTTTTCTACTATACCCCCTCAATTGTGAAATGAGCTTAGAACCCCCTAAAATTTCATAAAAGGTTGCACCATGGGCTTGCTCTCAAATTTTTTTACCCTTTTACCCTCCAAACTTTTTGTATTTCCACCTTACCTTTAATCCTATCCTTACTATTATATTTCTTAATTCTTTAAATTACAAAAATATTATTTCTTTTAGTTAGAATATTAATTATGCCATTTACCTTTAATGTATTAGACTAAATATACTCTCAAATGTTAAAAAATATTTTTTGTAAGTTTTAATTATTTCATTTGTAAATAAATTAACTTGTTATTAAATTTTAGTTTGATTTAAATCATAAAACTCAATCCTAATTAATATATTCATAAATAAATCACAATTTATGAATATATTTTTATGAAAGGAAAGTTTCATTTGGCAAAAAAAAATATTAATTAGGATAATGAATTTTATGATTTAAATCAAATTAAGTTTTATTGGAAAATGATATATATTTTGGAATATATATATATAATTCGTCAAAAATATATATTTTTCGAATTGTTTTAAAAAAATATGATTTTTTTCCAAAAAATTCTTTTTTGAGAAAAATATATATTATTTTCCAAAATATGATTTTTTTCCGAAAATAATATAATTTTTTTCTGAAATATATATTTTTTATATTTTAGAAAATAATGTATATTTTTCAGAAAAAATTCATATTTTTTAAAACAATTCGAAAAATATATACTTTTGACGAATCATATATATATATATATTCCGAAATATATATCATTTTCCAATATATATATATTCGAAAATACACATATTTTTTCGAAAAATAATTTTTTTGAAGGTTTGATTTCATTAAACCCTCCTATACTATTAATGATAGTTTATGTATTATGACTCAAAATCATATTTTGGAACATAATATATATTTTTCTCAAAAAAATTATTTTTCGGAAAAAATTCATATTTTTCAAAATAATATATATTTTTCTCAATAAAAATTATTTTTCGGAAAAAATCATATTTTGGAACATAATATATATTTTTCCCAAAAAAATTATTTTTCTAAAAGAATTCGGAAAATATATATTTTTGACAAATTATATATATATTCCGAAATATATATCATTTTCCAATATATATATATATATATATATATATTTTCCGAAATATATATATTGTTTTCATAAATTGTGATTTATTTATGAATATATTAATTAGGATTGAGTTTTATGATTTAAATCAAACTAAAATTTAATACCAAGTTAATTGATTTAAAAATAAAATAATTAGAACTTATAAAAAAAAAACTAACATTTGAGAGTATATTTAGTCTAATATATTAAAGGTAAATGGCATAATTAATATTCTAACTAAAAGAAATAATATTTTTGTAATTTAAAGAATTAAGAAATATAATAGTAAGGATATGATTAAAGGTAAGGTGGAAATACAAAAATTTTGGAGGGTAAAAGGGTAAAAAAAATTTAGAGCAAATCCATGGTGCAAGAAAATAAAAGTTTAGGGGGGTATAATTAGTTGATGGGGTATAGTAGGGAAAGAGAGTAAATTTCAGGGGTTTTTTAAGCAATTTACCTCTCACAATACTAAAAGTGTGTATATATATGGGTAAATGGCGCTAAACCCCCATATAGTTTCAAAAGTGTGTAGAAAACTCTCCTCTACTTCATTTTGTGCAGATAACCCCCACTGGTTTGCCAAAAGTGTGCACTGTGACTCCCTTTGACACTATTCAGGTTACTTTTTTGGCCAGAAATGTATCACGTGTGTTCCACATGATTTATATATCTCTAAATCCCCAAAATGCCCTTTCCCACTTACCAAACTACCCCACCCCTCTTCTTAATAATGATATATGGGTGTATGTTTAGGGTTTTCAATTTGAAGATCAAAATCACTCTCTCTCCCTAACATTACTCGGTCTGGTCAGATCTCTCTCTCTCTCTCTACAGATTAGGTCTCCATTCCTTCTCTCTATCTCTCTTCTTCAATATAGCTAAACACCCTAACTTTTTTTTTCTCTTTAGCAAACATGGATGTCTTCTTCTTCTAGTTCAGTGAATCAAATCAGAAGAACATTCGAAACCTAAACACTATAAAATAATATAAACCCTAACATGCATATCACCCTAATATAAACCCTAATATTGAAAAGATGAACAAAATCTTCAAACTTAAAGAGATAATCGCAAAAGAAACTTGATTTAGTTGAAGAGAAGATGGTTCTTGCTTCGTGAGTACAGAGAGAGATAATCACAAAGGGCACACAAACAAAACCATAAAATTTATAGGATATGTTCATCTTCGTGTATTACAGAGTGTATGATGAGAGAAAGAGAGAAACGGTGATTGCAACCCATCTTCAAGAAAACCCTAGAAGCGGCTTAAATGAGAGAGAGACAAGGCTAGATCTGTTCGTTAATTACAAAGGCTGAAATGATAGTGATATACAAAACACTTAAAACGACGACGTTTTGTGGAAGGGTTTGAAATGTCTTTTGACATTTCATTATTATTTTAAAAAATATATAAAACCCTAATTTAAGGGTAAACAAGTAAATTCCTACTTCAGGCACCGAAAAAGGGTTTGGAGGGGTGTATTCGCCCAAATTGTTAAGTATAGGGGGTTTTAGAAACCATGAAGGGAGTTTTCTGCACACTTTAGAAATTATAGAGGGGTTTAGCATCATTTCCCCATATATATATTTTTAATTAATTGTAAGAGACAGTTGTATGAAAGTTGACAATTTTTCTATTTTCTACAAGAAATAGGTTTTGTAAACTGTAAACTAGATAGACTTTTATAGCTCTTTTATTTTCAGTTGTAAGTTATTAGAAAAAGGGTTAATTTCATAAAATTCCCATATACTATTGAATTTAATCAACTAATCTCTCTTATGTTCGGATTGCCCCTTATACATTCCAGTTTCATCAGCTTGCCCCCTCACCCTCACATTTCAATCAAAATAGTTATGATTAATTTTATTTACACCATAAAATTTGCTTTATCTTCAATCAAACCTTTTCAAGTTTGAAAAACTTCACTCATACCCATTAATTTTGAAAATATATATATATATTTCGGGAAAAACAATATTTTGGAAAAAATATATATATATATATATAATTGGAAAAATATATATATATTTTGAAAAAAATTATATTCTTAAGCATTCATTATCATGTTAAATACAATAAAAGATATTAGTTTTCTAATATTTTGATCAATTTATCACCATGTTAAATATAAGAAATAATAATAATTCTTATTATGATAAAATTATAATAAAAGTGTATCATTAATGGTAACTCTATACACTAATCACTATAAACAAAAATAATAATTAAAGTGTGCAACTATTTCTCTATATGAAAAGAAAAACTTTTAAAAAATTATTAAAGTTTTATTAGGAATTTTTATTATTTTTATGCATTCACCACCATGTTAAATTCAAGAAACAATAAATGAAAGCTTCTATTATGTCGATTTAAATTCTCATTTTGCGAAAAAAGTTGTTTTAAACTTCTTCCAAAAACTTGAAATTTGTTCTTCAACAAGATTAGGGTCAGTTAATTTAATATATATATATATTTAATTTTTTATTTTAAATAATTATTTTATTATTTTTTTACAAATATTCCGTAAAAATATATATATTTTGGAAAAACAAATATTTGGGAAAAAATATATATTTTTCAGAAAAAATATATTTTGAAAAAAGAATATATATTTATTTTTTCCGAAATATATATTTATTTCCGAAATATATATATATATATATATATATGAAATATAGAATTTGTTTTTGAAATATATATATATATTTTCCGAAATATATTATTTTTTTCGAAATATATATATTTTTCAAACTTAAGGGTCTGAATGAAGTTTTTCAAACTTGAAGAGGTTTGATTGAAGATAAGGCAAAATTTATGAGATGTAAATGAAATTAATTCTAACTATTTTGACTAAAATATGAGGTTGAGGGGCAATATGATGAAATAAAAAGTATAGGGAAAAATTCGGACATAAAAGATGTTATTTGATTAAATTCAATAGTATAGGGGGTTTTCTAAAATTAACCCTTAGAAAAATTGAACTAATGTATATCAAAAAGTATATTATAAAATCTCTCTGTGTTGTATTATTCTACCTCCATCATAAAAAAAAAAAAAGTTGAAATAATTTATTTCCCCTAGGGTTGCTTCAATTGCACATATCAATTATGTTTGTAACATATTACACTGTATACCTTTAAAGTTTGATGAATAATTTCAACGACCACCCTCCCGTTATAATGATCATTTTTTTTTTATAATCAAATGAAGTAATAAAATAGTTTAATTTTTGAACTTCAATTAGAATTTTGTTTTTTTTATCCTTCTAAAGAAAAATACATACTCAGACATATTTAATGAATTAAGTATTTTAATTGTGTAAATTTCAATTACTATTCGATCAATTAAGAAAAATACATATCGGACATATTCAATCAATTAAGAAAACAATACATACCTAAACATATTCCATCAATTAATTGTGTACATAACTATTGAACTTTAATAATTTATAATCCAATTATTTATAAGATTCTACTTTATATATTTCCAACCATTAATTTTTATTTAAGAACGTTAAATAGCATTAGGAGCAACCATAACTGTATAGAAAAGATATTAAAAACTTTATAGTAACGGACACGGACATATAAATGTATAGAAAAAAAATTAAAAATTATTAAGGTATCTTGATATGTTAATTAATAAAACTATAATTTAGTAGAACCGATGGTAACCCAATGAAACCCATTTATACCGATGGGTTGGTAATGGTATTACTGATTACAACTCGTCGCGGATTTGGGATGATTTTGAAATTAGTAATTTTTAAATGGGATGATAATGATATTGGTCAAACCCGTCCCAAACCCAACCGTTACTATCCCTACCCGTTATCTTAGACTAAGATCCGTTAGTGAAATTTTTGTATAAAAGCTCAGATATTCTTAAATGATATGACAAATGGGGTATCAAATATGGTTACATAATTTAGGCAAGATTTGACGATGTCGGAAAAGCAGAGAAACATATGACAGGATGAGTTTTTTTGAAGGTTCTATAGTCAACGGCGTTAACAATTTGTTGGGACATATCGACGCCTTCGAAGAGGGAGGGATCAATGCCATTGTTTGGGGCGGGCAAAGGCATTGTTGGTGGTTGCTGAAATTCCATTGGAGTTCAATTTTGAAGAAGATATTTCTTAGGTATAAAGATATTTTACATTAAAAGAAAATTTATTCGAATAATATTAAAATATTACATGTAAAAAGGACATTCCATACCATTAAATCAAAGTCCCTTGTTTAGGAATAGTAGTAGATAGAGGTGCACAAGGTTCGGTTTGGTACGATTCTTAATAAATCTGAAACCAAATCATTCTCAACGGTTTCTTGAAAATAGGAACCAGAACTAGAACTATTAGTGAATGAACCAAACAAAACCAAATCATAAAAGATCGGTTCAGTTCTGTTCGGTTCCGAACCACGGTTCCATAAACATGTTATTTTAAAACATATATTACATATATGAATAACAATTTTTTTCATATTTATTCAATATCAAAACAGTAAGTACTAAACACTATAGAATTCCAAAAAAAAAAAACATTAAACAAGTATTGAACCTTCTTTCAAACACAAAAGCGAATTTTGATATTAAATTTTGATCGGTTCGGTACAGTTGATTGTTTGATGTGATTGACCTACGCTAATAGCATGCACCATGGGGGCTGGTTAGCACGACTTATACGGTCGGGGACAAGGCGGAAAACGTTTGCTCACCCCGTTATTTTCAAATATTTTCATGAAAGGAGTCGGCGGTAGACGGGACTTGGGGTCAGAGCTGGGAGGACTTGGCTTGTCTTGACTTTTTTTTTTTTTTTGTATATTTTGCTTATTTTTCTCATCACCACATATTACACTTGTAGTATGTGTCGATGGCTTGTATGTTAGCCGAGGTTTTGACATTGTATGATTTTGTTGATGGCTTGTATGTTAGCCGAGGTTTTGACATTGTATGATTTTTTTGAGTGGCCTGGGCGCGGGACATGTTTCTATTTTGTGTAAATTTGATACTACTTGTATTAAAGATGTATATGTATATTGATGGTGTCATAGCGGCCACCATATGTGGCATTAGTCCTGGTGAAACCGGAATTACGTTTTTTTTTTGCACGTTGGATGCTTGTTAATTGTGGTTTGAATGCCGTGTTGTTCGTTTTGCATTTCCTTTTGTTATACTGGAATTTATGGTTTTTGCATCCTATACGTCTTTATCATGTGTCTTTTTGGTCCCGTTGTTTCCGGGCATGTTGGCGACACTCGAGGACATTTCGGGCCAAGTTTTCGGCCGCAAAAACACCATGCCAGCAGGGTTAGGGCACTAGTCAAGCTGGTTGGGAGCAATAGCGCGCAAAACCCAATGGCTAAGGGTGCTAGTACAACTAGCGCCCCCGACCCTTCCTTTTTTTCCCGTTTTTTGTTTTTGTTCTCCATTTGTTTCTAGTTCGACTCCGATGTTTCCTTAGCCTATCATATCATGCATAGTAATAAACGTGGTAATTTAACCACGTTTATAGTGGTTGTGTGGGGTTGACGTGAACAGATCATGCACGACCTTTTTCTTTTTTCCCGCTTAGTTTACGGTCACGGAAGGCGTTTTCTTGCCTTAGTCCGGCTTTTCTCTCTTTCGCATCACCCCCGGAGTTCCTAGGGTCGGTTTTGGGGCGTGACAATAATATTATACCTTCTCTAATTACCAATCATTATATAATCCAAAAAGCAATGCTTTATTGTCTAAGAGAAAAAATGTAAACACAAAATATCTGTTAAAATGTTGAAAAGTCAACAGATCACTATTTTTGCGTAGCCATTAGATGACTACTTTTGCGTAACAGACGGAGTGTATATTAAGAATATTATTTCACAAATATATTTCTTACATTTTTATTGCATGCATTATACTAGATTCCCCCACTCCCTACGAATTGTAATATTTCGAGCTCCGCTCTTGTGCATAGTGATTAGGAAATATGTTTTAAATGTTGAGTAAATGTGATACTTTTATGCATAGGAATTAATCCTTTTTTCCTAAAAGTTACATACTATTAAGTTTCATTAGCAAAAACTATATATGAGTAGAGTTATGGATGAAAAATTACAAATTTGTCATTCTTCAATTTGATCACATTAACCCAATTAATTATAGATACATTTTGTACGTTGAAAGTCTATAATACCCTCATGTCACCTCCAACCATCACATCACGTCCTCCATTCTCACCTCTGAAATTCCTCCTCCATTACAGTCGCTCTGGCCACCTCCACTTCCACCTCAAACCACCACCACCTTTCCACCCTCCTCTTTCCACCTCCACATCCAACCTTTCTTTTTCTGGACTAAACACGGCTCCGAAAAAACTCAATCTCACCACCACCTAGCCTATCCAAATTGTGTAACAATTTTTTAATTGGGTGATGGTGATGTTTGAACACTGTATTTCCCGCTCTGAATTTGAAACTATGTTAACCAGTCAACTGATCTAAAAGCTTAAGCTATTAGGGAGTGACTAATTTGAATATTTATATCCTTCAACACTACAAAAATTGTGATTTGGGAAGTAAGTTTCACCAAATTTCATGAAAATTTTCAGTCTCTCTTGGCACCTCATTTTCATAATAAACTCCCTTGCAATGATTACAACCTATGAAGCACAAACATTGTGACACGAAAAATCATGAAAAAAAAGGACACGACATGACACAAACACGTCAAAAAACAAATGAATATAATAATTTATTTATATTTAAAATAAAATAAATTTAATTATGTTATTCATATAATCATAAAATATTATTCATTTAGAGTTTAAAGTTCATATATTATTGTTGTTTTCTTAAATTTATTTTATATTGCAATTAGTTCATAATGTATTTATTAAGTTATCTATTGAAGTTTACCTGTCATGTTATCAAAGTGTCCAAAATTTGTTCTTGAATTATCCAAAACGTGTTTTTTAAATATCCTAAACGTGTCATGAAGTGTCAAAAATTATTTAATTGTCAAGGCAATTCCAGTAGTGGTGGACATGCATCGGACGTCCGCGTTTCCGACACAAACACATGTATCGTCTTACTTCGTAGATTACAACATATTTTAAAATGTTTTTTGGACTTAAATCCTATAATTTTGTATAGATTTTGAGATTAGTCCCATTTTTAAAAAGTTTTTGACATTAGTCCTATTTTTGATATTTTTAGTTACTAAATAACCGTTTAACATATATTCTTTTCATATTCCAATTAAAACTACCCAAATAATTTTATATTCTATTTACCCTTATTTGTTTTTCATTTACTTTCCCCATTAGCCCTATCCCTTTCTATCTCTCTCTGTAGTTTCATTTATTCTCTCATGTGATGCAGCAGTATTTATGTTGCAATTGATGTGGTCAGAGATGAAAACAACAAAGTTTGTGAGATTACCTAGACGATAGTGAAAACAGCCTAGAGGGGGGGTGGGGGGGTGAATAGGCTTTTTGTCAATTTTATGATCAATTAGTCACATACCCTAATTCTCAATTCAATTCTCAAAAACAGATCAATCAATAAAATATGAATATAAGTGCAGAAATTTAAATCATGAGAAGACAGAGATTTTTACGTGGAAAACCTTGGAAAGACTCCAAGTAAAAACAACGGATACGCTCGGGTATTGATACACTATGAATCAGAGAATTTGTACAGACTCTATGAAAACATAACTTACAACCACTGTAATTTGTTGTTTTTCACTCGACGTCTGAAAGTCTAGATTCACTCGCGCTCCACGAAGCTCTCACTCCAATCTCCGTACTCTGACGGCTCTACTTCTCAACATATCAAAATCACCATGAAGTCTCCTGCTTCGATCTCCGCACACAGATGGCTCCGTTCTTTAATGGATCAACGCAACCACGTTGCTATAAACGGTGTGTGAATTTTTACGCAACTAAACCATTCAATCGTGCATAGAAATCGTCAATGTAGAAGCACGATTGAAGACGTCCAATAACTGGAGAGAACTTGTGTATCTCTAATCACTCAATAATATTCTCTCACCATATGTATATCTCTGTAGAAGAAGAAGATGAAGTTGTAGAAAACTTGGAGAGAATTCTTAAAGACATGCCTCATCTTGTTATAGACTTGGGTATTTATAGACAATGATGATCAAAACCCTAAGTTTGTCCTTTCTCATAATTTCACATCCAAACCCTATATTCTGGTGAACATAATGTATATAGCACGCACTTTGATATATATAAGTCGTGGACAAATCATAAAACCAACTCATGGACAAATCAAACATTGTAGCAAAATTTACGCAAAATTTTACCGCAACTACGCTTCAAGCGTAGATGGCCTACACTTCGAGCGTAGGTCCAAGCGTACTTCCAAGCGTAAAAATGTGTTTTCCAGCCACTTTTTGAAACTGAAAGAGTAGGGTCAAGCGTAGTCATTTTTGTTAAAACCACTTTTCTTCGCAACTACGACAAAATGACCTTCTTGAACCCACGATATTTTTTGCTTGAAGTGACAACTTCGGAAAATGTCATTTTCGCCATTCAAGAGACATTTTTCCTCAATATGCTCACTTTTGTGCTTCACTTGTATTCTTCATTACTTCAATGTTTGATTATGCCTTTAATGAAGCTTATCGATGTCATTGGAACCAAACCGACCTATCTAACACTTAAACATGGTTATTGTCTAGAACATGCCATAAATAAACAATACAACAAGTGTTCTAACAATCTCCCCCACGGCATTTTGAGACAAAACAATGTTTTACAATATAGCCTCACAAATAACAACATAACATCTATACCTATAAACACACACCAACAAACATAGATATAAACTATCACCTTACTTTCATGACGACCAATCCTGTAACCACAACACTGAACAAACAATTAAACGCACCGTGTGGAAAACAAATTTAAACCAACATTGTGATCATCAGAAAATCATACCAACAATGCACACATAATGATCATCATTATCCCCCCGAGAATAAACACCCTCTTACTAAATACTTATCCCTCTTAATTAAACAATCTCTCCCCCTTACTTAATATTTCTCCCCATTTTTATCACTAAAATGTCAAGCAAAGAGAGTATATGCCATAGCAATAATGTAGAGAGATGCAAGGAAGTACTCAAGAAAAAACACCAAGATACAGAACCCTTATCAGATCATATCCAAATTCTCAGGGTAACAGAAATCTCTACTATGCATGAGCCTACTACTAATGCACGAATGCAAAATGTCATGAATAAAAATAAAATATAATATTTTTTTAGAAATCTGTGAGCAAGGCAGTAGAGACACAAAGTTGATAGGTGCTCAATATTGGTCATTTTTTGCCCCTATCTTGCGTTTGTTATGTCTTTGCATTCCATTACTTGGTATTTTTATCTCGTTTGTGTGTGTAAGCATGTTTCAGGAGCATAATGAAGAAACAGAGCTAATCTCGTTGAATTAACTGAGTTCGTGTTCATTTTAATCTCGAGAAAGGAATTAAGTGGTGTGTCAGAGCAAAGAAGAGCTATCGCAGGGCAAAATGGTCATTTCACGACATCATTGTCTCACCGGAAGGGCAAAAATGTAATTTTCAGATATTATTACTTCACCGGAAAGCATTGACAGTCAAAGGTGACCAGTTTAGCTCAAATACAAAAAGACTGGTTTTTACATCAAAAGTGCATGATACCAACGACACCAGAAAGAAAAATGGGCAAATTGGACTCAACCTAAGCCCCCAAGCTATGCTGTGGTTTTGAACCCTACGCTCAAGACCTACGCCCAAGGTGTAGGTCAGGATCGTAGCTCCCACATGATGGTCACGTGATCCCTCGACATCCTGAAGTTGTTTCGAAGATGTTTCAGAATTTTCCAGTTTTGTCCCTACTTTGATATTTCAAGTGATCGGTGATTCTAGACCTATACATACAAGCTTATACACATATCTACATATGATTTTATGAGATTATTGATGTATTATGAAATTACCAAAAAGGGAAACCATTAGGGTTTCCCTCATTTGTTTATAAATATGAGAGGATTAAGGTTTAGAAAAGGATGCCTTGAGGGTTATTTTTAGTTATGTTTTGGTGATACATGTTCATTCATAGAGTTCTCTTCCATTGAAGAGAACCATCATTAAAGACCTAGAGATCTGGAGAAGAAGGCCATGGAGAGCATTTCTATACCAACAATGCAGTCTCCTTCAGCCATAATCAACTGGTATCTAGGGTTTTCTCACAAAACCCTAGCCAAGTAATGTAGTTCTGATTTTATTTTCAATTGTAGAGAGGGGAAGCTGTGACTATACGGTGATGATTGTGTTAGATGAGAGACTGTTTTTATTTGTGATACAAGTTTATATATTTGAATTAATTCTTGTCTTAGAATTTTCAAATATATGTATCTTACACAATCACAATTATTCACTATGGGCTGGAACTCAGATGCTTAATCTGTGATTTTCTACACAATGGTGGTCATAAAACTCGGAACCCTAGGTTAACACAAGCCATGCCCTGACAAACTGATATAGACATGCCTAAGTTTATTTTCATGCTTTAATTTACTGCTTTAATTTACTT
Organism: Cornus suecica; assembly: GCA_963922005.1. Taxonomy (NCBI): domain Eukaryota; kingdom Viridiplantae; phylum Streptophyta; class Magnoliopsida; order Cornales; family Cornaceae; genus Cornus; species Cornus suecica. The sequence continues at coordinate 47,894,500 of OY998241.1, read as the reverse complement.
TTCTATTAGTAGTCGGCATGCACTAATCAGTTTAGTCTTGAGATGGGTTGTCGCGATCTGGTTGAGAGTAATCCTTATTGGGGTCAAACTGCTGGCGTGGTACGACCTGATTCACAGTCAATGGATCGCCCTCATAAAATTGAAATAGAATTTGGACTATGTTATGCGGTTAGTGGTGGAGTGATGAAACCTTAGTTTTCTCTCCCTCTGAATCACAAACCAATTTACTTTGTTGTTTAGATTAATTTAAGTGATATTAGATAATTTACAAAAATCAAACTATTTTCGGAAAACTATAATTCAATGTTTTTAGATTATTAAAGTGAACAATCCTCGTCTTTGTGGGATCGATATTCCCCTACTCAAGCAAAACTATACACAATTGATTTGTGCGCTTGCAGAAGGGTAAAACCTAAAGTGACGTTAATGTGTTGTTTTTAACCATGTATTTTGCACACACCTGACGCCCACCAAGTTTTTGGTGTCGTTGCCGGGGACTTGGCATTGTTCAATAGCTTTAGTAGTTATTTGCATTGCGTTATTGTAGATTAAAGCTAAAGTTGAAGTTTTTGTTTGATTATCAGGTATAATTGAAAAGCGTGAAAGGAAAAGACAAAGCTGCTGAAGTTGCGTCTGGACCCTTTGTGAGTTTCAATTTTGATTTGTTTTTGCATTTAATTTTTAGCTTTGCTTTTTGTTTATAGTTTAGATAAGTTTATAAGTAGTTTAGTTAATTTGCTTTAGTTATTTAAAAAGGAAAAAAAATTCGAAAAAGAAAAACTTTTAGTGTATGTCCGATAGATCGATGCGTTCAAATTCAAATTCTGCGTTAGTAGTATACGACCCGAAGATCGAAAGAACTCTAAGGCGTTTATGAAAATTTATTGAAGAGCGTTGTCAGACAGAAGAGGTCGAGATAGGTGATGAGAGAGTTAATCCACGGAGAGGACCAAACACCTCATTGAAGGGATTCTACGCACCGGACGCGTCTGAATCGTATGCTGAATTTCTAAAAGATGAAGGTGCAAAGCATTTCGAGATCAAGATGAGTGTGATCAACATGCTCCCAAAGTTCTCTAGTCTCAGGATAGAAGATCCGTACCAGCATGTCAATGAATTCTTAGAGGTTGCATCAACCGTTACGCATGATGGTTTAACTAAAAATGATCTAAGAGTGCGTATATTCCCATGGTCTTTAAAAGATAAAGCAAAAAGATGGTACATTAAATTGACTCAAACAACTAAACTTGACTGGGAAACACTTAAGCAAGAATTCTTAGAGAAATATTTTCCCATTGGAAAGACTTCAAAAGCCAAAGATGCGATTAAGCGATTCAGGCAATTGCCAGGAGAGCAATTTCATGATGCGTGAGAGAGGTATAATGAGATTTTGTATAAATGTCCCCACCATAGGTTTTTTTATCAAGATGTTGCTAGAAATTTTTACATGGGTCTAGGTGAAAAGCACAAAAATATGATAGATGCCTTTACACAGGGTCAGTTTACCTTGAAATCCGCAAGAGAGCTTTTAGATATGTTTGATAGCATTAGTGAAAATGCCCTTCAGTATGAATCTGATATAAGGTCTAAAGGTGAATTGGATAGGCGATCAAAAAAAGCATGTGAGGTTAATCATGATATGAAAAATTCAGTGGCACTGATAGAGGAGAGGTTAAAGCGATTTAAAAAACTTCTTACCCAAAGAAGTCATTCCCCTAAAATAGAAGTTTTTGAGGTTGAACCAGATTATTCTCAAAATGAGTGTGATGACGTAATAGCTGCTGATGTCAATGCAGTATAGAATTATTCCAATAATGCCCCGTTCTCCAACTCATACTCTCCAAATAATAGAAATCATCCATTCCTGTCCTATAAGTCCACAAATATGGAGAATCCCCCAGAAAAAGTTCAACAAGGGCAGTGGTCCAATTTTCAAACCAATTTTCAACCAAGGCAGCAATTTACCTCGCAGCCAAGGTTCCAATAGAGTCAACAATTATTCTAATCTAAGCCAAGAATAATGACTCGAAATTCTCAATCAAATTACCAACCCAGACAACCATCTAATAATACTCTTGCTCTTCAGCCATTCAATAACAACCAGGCTATCCAACCATTCCAATATCAGCTCCAGCCTTAAAGAAACCAAGCTCTAACACCCGATTTTCAAAATAACAAGATAAAGCAGACCTTGGTGGACTTCCAAAATCAGATGGGGGTACATAGTCAAGCACTGGCCCAAATCACCATACAGTTAGGACAAATGGCAAATTAGAGAAATACTAGAGAGCCAGGTCAGTTGCCCAGTCAGCTTATCGTTAACCCAAAGATCCAGTAAGTGCAAGAGCTTGGATCGTTTACCAATTCTAATCACGAGTCTGTTCAAACAATTACGACTCTGAAAAGTGGAAGGGTAGTGGAGAGCATAGTAGAGGAAGAATATGAGGAAAAGTTGCGTAGAAGAAAAGAAACTGAGCAAGCTCCAAGGAAGGAAGTGGAAGAAACACAACAGAAAGAGGTTGAGAGCGGAGAGGCTGAATTTCAGAAAGATAAACTACCAGTAGATAAGAGTGTGGACGAGACATTGCTTGATGAGCCAGATAGGGTGAACTATGAGGAGACACCGCCATTTCCTCAACGTCTTAAAGAACCGGCTAAGTATGGGAAGATGAAAGAATCTGATATGTTGGATACATTCTGACAAGTCAAGATTAATCTGCCGCTCTTTGATGTAATTGCCAAAATCCCACCTTATGCTAAATTTTTCAAGGATCTCTATACACAGAAGAGGAAAAGCAGAACAAAGAATCCGAAGAAAATACTCCTGACTGAGCAAGTGAGTTCACTGCTGTTAAACAATACTCCACCGAAGAGGAAAGATCCCGGTGCTCCCACTATTTATTATGTTATCGGTGACCAGGAAATTGGTAGAGCCTTTCTTGATCTAGGTGCAAGTATTAACTTGTTTTCTTATTCAGTCTATAAACAGCTAGGGTTGGGAGAACTCAGTCCCACAGAGGTAGTACAGCAGTTTGCCGATCGATCTGTCAAGTAGGCGAAAGGTATTTTGGAAGACATTATAGTTCAAGTGGGCAAGTTTTACTTTCTAGTTGATTTTGTAATCCTGGAGACAGAACCTGTCCCAGACTCGAAAGAACACATCTCAGTGATCTTAGGCAGGCCATTTCTGGCCACGGCAAATGCATGCATAAATTGCCGAAGCGGAGCCATGGATTTGACCTTCGGGAACATGAAAGTCAGGATGAATGTGTTTGATGGAAGCCTTCAATTACTTGAGTCGATGGACTGTTTCCAGATAGATATTATACATGATTTTGTGACTCAGATTCTGGAGAAAGACGAGCTTAAAGAATTTCTAGCGAATGAAGTGCCGAATGAAGAAATCGAAGATTGGGATGCATATGTGGAAAGGCAGAACAAGGAATTGGATAATATTGAGACTGCGTTATACGCACAACCTTGGAAGAAAGAGCTAGTGAGACCACTCCCAATAGTTTCAAGTACTCCCCCAGTTCCATCACTTACAACCCCCGCCTATTTTAGAACTTAAGGAGTTTCCAGAAAAGTTGAAGTTTGTTTTCTTGGGACCCGACGAAACTCTTCCTGTAATTATTTCATCAAAGTTGACAATAGAACAGAAATCGAGTCTGATTGAGGTCTTGACCAAGAATAAAGAAGTAATTGGGTGGAGTGTGGCTGATTTGAAAGGGCTTGATCCATCAATTTGCATGCATCGGATTTATTTAGAAGATGAGGAGAAACTGTCAAGGGAGATGCAGCGAAGATTGAATCCAAACATGATGGAGGTAGTAAGAAAGGAAGTAGTGAAGTTGCTGGATGCGGGAATCATTTACCCGATCTCTGATAGTAAGTGGGTAAGCCCAACTCAAGTGGTCCCGAAGAAGTCAGGAATCACAGTGGTGCCCAAAGAAAAGGGTGAGCTAATTCCTCAACGCACGACCACGGGGTGGCGTATGTGTATCGACTACAGAAAGCTCTACTCTAACACCAGGAATGATCATTTTCCATTACCATTCATCGATCAAATCCTAGAAAGATTAGCTGGACAAAGATACTACTACTTTTTAGATGGTTATTTTGGTTATAATCAAGTGGCAATTGATCCTGCGGATCAGGAGAAAACCACTTTCATATTCGCGTATAGACGGATGCCTTTTGGGTTATGTAATGCGCTAGCAACATTCCAGAGGTGTATGATGTCTATATTCTTTGATATGGTAGAAACATTTTTGGAAGTGTTCATGGATGGCTTATCAGTCTTTGGGGCAACCTTTGAAGACTGTTTGAGGCATTTAACACTAGTACTTGAAAGGTGTAAAGAGAGCAATTTAATTCTTAGTTGGGAGAAGAGTCATTTTATGGTTCAAAAGGGAATAGTACTTGGCCACATTATATCTAAGTAGGGGATTGAGGCCGATAAAGCAAAAGTCGAGCTGATTTCAAAATTACCTCCTCCCACATCTGTGAAGCAGATATGCTCATTTCTAGGCCATGCTGGATTTTATGGAAGGTTTATCAAAGATTTTAGCAAAATCGCACGGCCATTATGAAATTTACTAGCTAAAGATGTAGTCTTTGTCTTTGAAAAAAATTGTCTTCATGCCTTTTGAGGAATTGCGTGCTAAAATCTCATCTGCCCCAATAATCTATCCACCGGACTGGTCTCTACCATTCGAGCTGATGTATGACGCTTCGGATTATGCAATCTGAGTTGTGTTAGGGCAGAGAAATGACAAGTTGCCATATGTGATTTACTACACCAGTAGAACTTTGAACGAAGCTCGGATGAATTACACAGCTACCGAGAAGGAGTTGCTGGCAGTGGTGTTCGCCTTGGACAAATTTAGGTCGTATTTGTTAGGAATCAAGGTGGTCGTATACTCAGATCATGCCGCGCTAAGGCATTTACTAACCAAGAAAGACTCCAAGCCCAGACTGATTTGATTGATTCTGTTGTTACAAGAATTTGATTTGGAGATCAAAGATAAGAAGGGTACGGAGAATGTTGTAGCTGATCATTTGTCAATAATTATCGTTGAGTCCACAAAGGATGACACTCCTCTTAAGGACGAGTTCCCTGATGAACATCTGTTAAGTATGGCTGTTATGGAACATATACTGTGGGATGCAGATATTGTCAACAATAAAGCCACATGTAGAATTCCTAATGGATGGTCTAAGCATGAGAATGATCATTTCTTTAGCCAAATAAAATTTTATATCTGGGATAATCCGCGACTGTACAAATATTGCTCGGATCAGATAATTCGTAAATGTGTTCCAGAAAGTGAAGTTCAAGGCATACTAACATTATGTCATACGCTAGAGTGTGGAGGGCATTTTGGTGCTCAGAAAATAGCTCATAAAGTCCTTCAGAGCGGTTTTTATTGGCCCACCATATTCAAGGATGCGTTCGAGTTTTGGAAATCTTGTCTAAGATATCAAAATTTGGGATCCATATCTCGACGAGACATGATGCCACTAAATCCTATTTTGGTGGTTGAGTTGTTTGACGTCTGGGGCATTGACTTCATGGGACCGTTTCCAAAAGCCGACGATAAGTAGTACATATTAGTGGGAGTTGATTACGTTTCTAAATGGGTAGAGGTTGTTGCCACGTCGCATATGAATCACATTGTGGTTGAGGAATTTTTTAAATCCAATATCTTTTCTAGATTTGGTATGCCACGAGTGTTGATCAGTGACGACAGCAACCACTTCGACAACTAGTTTCTTCCGGCCTTGTGCAAGAAGTATGGTGTCACTCATAGAATTGGAACGCCATATCACCCACAGACGAGTGGTCAAGTGGAGGTTTTGAACAGGGAGATCAAGAACATTATTGAAAAGACAGTGGATCCTGATTTGAAGAATTGGCCGAGAAGGCTAAATGATGCATTGTGGGCATACATGACCGCTTACAAGACATCGATTGGTATATCACCATACAGATTGGTCTATGGTAAGGCTTGTCATCTCCCTATAGAACTCGAGCACAGAGCATATTGGGCGATCAGAAGATTGAATTTTGATATCAAAAGATCAGGTGCTCAGAGGAAACTCTAACTCGCAGAGCTTGAGGAGTTGAGAAATAACGCATATGAGAATTCTAGAATATATGAAGCCCGAACCAAAGCATTCCATGATAGACATATCAGAAGGAAAAGCTTTGATGTCGGCCAGAAAGTATGGTTGTTCAATTCAAGACTCAAATTGATTCCTGGTAAGCTCTAGTCAAGATGGGATGGGCCGTACAGAATTATTAAGGTTTACCCCCATGGAGCGATGGAACTTGACGACCCTGACAACAGAAAGCTATTTATGCTGAATGGTCAGCGTTTAAAACATTATATAGAAGTTGTGCCAACAGAGAGTGTCGTTGAAATAATTGATTTAACAGAACCGACACCAGAGCTGGATGATTTTAATCCTGAATACTAAGAGGTGACAAAGTCGAGCTAACGACGTTAAACATTGGTACTAAGTGATAAAGAGTAGCTTTTGATCTCAGTGTGTAGTTGTAAGATAGTAGTTTAATTCAGTTTTTGAAAATTTTTATGATCGAGTCCGAAATAGTCATCATCATTTGAAGGGGTATTTTCGTCCACATAGCGCCGAATTTCGAAAAATTGAGGTCACTCATGTCAATAGGTGTGTATAGGGGAGGTTCAAGTGTTTAAGAATCGAGAACGAGCAACAAAGTGACCGAAGCCAAAAATTCGTCTTTGCCACCTACGCCCAAGCGTAGGTCACGGGACTATAAAAAACAGTCCCGCGGCTTTTCATTTTCAAATTTTGTTGTTCTCCCTCTCCTCTCCACCAAATCGACTCCTATTTGTTCCTAAAGTCAAATATCGATATTTCTTATCATTCCGAAGAAGCGGATCATCATATTAGTGAGCGATGTGTACGGATTCGCGTGAAGAACTCGAAAAGTCTCTAGAATCCAATTTTGGGGAATTTGCCGTTTCACGCGATTCGATAAGTTTTGATCCATGATTTCAGTTTCGATTACTTTATATAACTATTCTAAACTAGTATTGACGAACGAGACTGATCAAAATCATGTTTTAATCCGTTTTCAAAAAGTTGGGTTTTCGGCTTTAGATACGGGTTGAATATCGAATTTTTGAGATAAGGTCTTGTTTAATCGTCGTATTAGAATATTTTAGATATAGTTTTGAGTTTGATTTGATGTCCAGAAAGTAATTCACTCAATTTTCATAAAAATATGAATTTTGTAGGAATGGCTCGCGTAAAAGGAGTGAGGAAGGAGGCTGAGGAAGCATCTACATCGAGGACGGAAGTGTAGAGAGATAGATCATGGTCACTGCCCCTGGAGAGTACGCGGCCTGTATGCCGCAGTACCCGGGTGATGAGACCGGTGTATGTTCCACCTGCTGCACCGATGGCACCATCACGACCCCGGGCACAGGCTCTAGTCCCTGAGCCATCACCACTACCACATGAGTCGGATTCATCCGATCAGCAGAGTTCTGAGAGTGGTGATAGTGAGGATGGGGAGGCAGAGTTAGAGGATGTTGAGCGCGACGAGGTGCCGTATCCCGAGCTGGCAGTTGATGGTGACGAGGGTGATCTCGTTTCTTACAGATCGAAGCATTCAACAATCTCCAAGGAGATGGTGATGACTCAGGCGTTGAAGAAGAGGTTTCGACAGGAGCGCACTTTTGTAATTGCGCCACTTGAGCGGATAGAGTCAATTCCACATTGGACTATAGGCATACTGAGGGAGCACAAATTATTGCCGATCCTAGCCCCAGCTACACCACATATTTGCGCTGACATGATTAGCAAGTTCTGGCTTCATATAAGGCATTACACTAGAGAAACTCGGCTAGTGACAGTGGTGCAAGGGCGGGAGTTTGAGATTACTCCTGAGAGTATTGCTGCTGCGTGGGGTATTCTACACGAGTGCCCTACAGAGGTAGAGGAGCGGTTCCTATCTATGTCAGACCCACTTTCACCACTTTATGATATGGTAAGACTGTAGACTGAGGGGCAGTGGGCCGACAATAGGCGTAATGGGACCAAAAAGTCCAACTATCATCCGATGTTGTGGCTTTGGGATGTGATAGTCCAGTCCAATGTATTACCATATAGCCATCAGACCATATGCTACCCGCCATTTCTAGCATTGCACTATGCTTTTGAGTTTAGTCATTGGTACTCTATTCCATTTTCTCTTTGGCAGACTTTATTCTGGCATTATATTTCACTTGCGTCGGGAGAATAAGGTCGGGACTGCCAAGTTTCAGATGATTCTTCCATGCCTTGTGATGAAGTTGATATTTGATCAGGGATTACAGATGGATGTCGAGGATATGTTTGCCCCATTAGTTGCGTATGGCAAGAGAGCGTGGAACAAGGGGTGGCTCAAGAAGGGTCCAGTGACATTTGCTCGTCGGCGCAGGTTCGGAGGAGTTTTACTGTGGGGTGCACAGGAGGATGATGTGGAGATGCCACAGGCTAAGGATGTGATACCTGAGGTGGAGGTGACATAGGATGAGGAGGCTATTATAGGCAATGATGTGCCACAGGCCCCAGCTGGGGGCGCTATTATGATGACTCAGACTCAGTACGGCCAGTTGATTGGCCGTATTGAAGGATTAGAGCGCTCATTTGCAGAGGAGAGGCAGGTCCGACGGCGTGAGCACCGTGAGTTGATGGATATTATGATGAGAGATATGGGAGTGACCTTTCCATCACCACAGCCACCTCCGGATGATGCTTAGTAGTTGTAGTTTAGTTTTGGTTATTTTATTTTATTTTTAGGATTTTGTTGTTTTAGTTGTTCACAGTAGAGATTAATTGTAGAGCGGAGAGTCATGTTCGATTTTTTGTGACCGCTTTAATGATCATCTCTTACTGTTTTTGATATTTTTTCTTTTATATAAAATGACAGTTTTGACCGCTTTTACTAATATGCATGTCTTCCTATGTTTATTACGTTGAGTATGTGTGATTTTATTTTCGCATTATGAGGACATGTGTGCGTTTAAGTTTGGGGGGTGCGTTGGTTATTAGGAAGCGTGTCATGACTTGTTTAAAATAAATAAAAAATTGTATGCCCTACCCTATGCCCAAGTGTAGGGTAGTTCATGGTTGGGCCAGAAATTTTGAAAAATTAGACCCTTTTTGGGATGTTTTGGCCTAATTTGTACTTATACTTATATTTAGATTTGTTTAAGTTATTTTTAGGAATTTGTGTAGAATTTTTAGAGTAATCTTAATCTGACAAGGAAACCGCAAATAGAAGATGGATTAGTTATTGCTTTTCCTTTCCTAGTCAGTTAAGGGTTTTGAATCATTTTTCTCTTCTAATTCTACTCCATTCATCAATAAATACATCCATAGGGTAGACACAATTCATAATTCACAATTCTCAAGGAGTGAGCATTAGATTGGGTATTCTTCTTTTATTCTTTCTACTTCAAGGAGGGTTAGTATGGATAATGCTAATGAAGATTATTCTGACCAAGAAGAGTTCATAGAGGAGATGGAACCATATGTGGTTATGAAGAGCACGAATAATGAAGCTACAAGTCGGAAGGGAAGCCGAACCACACCAAAATTATTTTTGCAGTTTCGATTGCAATTTAAGGAGATATTTCATCCGGAGAGGATGTATCGAGTTTTGGTTGCACCCGGACGAAAAATACTTAGAGAACGAGGATTGAAGAGTCTAGAAAACTTGGCGGGCGAAAAGGTGTATCCGGGCTTGGTCCAAAAATTCTATGAAAATATGATAGTTTCGGGACCGCCAGGATTTGAGGTGATAAGGGCAAAGGTGACTCAGTGGAGTGCTCTTGTTGTGATTGGAAGAAGAAGTATTGTCGATGCATGGAATATACCAATCGGTACTTTGGCAAACTGATAGGTGCTCAATATTGGTCATTTTTCGCCCCTATTTTATGTTTGTTATGTCCATACATTCCATTACTTGGTATTTTTATCTCGTTTATGTGTGTAAGCATGTTTCAGGAGCTTAATGAAGAAACATAGCTAATCTCGGTGAATTAAATGAGTTCGTGTTCATTTCTATCTCGAGAAAGGAATCAAGAGGTGCGCCAGAGCAAATAAGAGCTACCGGAGGGCAAAATGGTCATTTCCCGGCATCATTATCTCACCGGAAGGGCAAAAATGTCATTTCTAGACATTATTACTTCAACCAAAAGCATCCGGAGTCAAAGGCGACCAGTCTAGCTCAAATATGAAAAAAACAAATTTACAGCAAAAATGCATCATACCCTACTTCACCAAAGGCAAAAACAGGCAAAATTGGACCATACATATGCTTTGGTTTGGTACCTACGCTCCTAACCTATGCTTGGGTACGTCCAGTATTTCCAGCACTAAAATTTCAGCCAACTTCGACACTCATATCTCAGTCAACAAAGGTCTGAATAAAGTTATTCTTGAGCCTATCATCATGCTCTTGAAGTCCTCTTTCCAAACATATATTATAAGCCTCTATCCAATGTATGCAGCTCCAGATATGAGAAAAGGAGTGAGAGGTGTCCTGCAGAAAAAGCTGGAAATTTTAGTTTCGGGCTAAAATCCTATTTTGACCCGAATTGATTTGTTTTCACCCGAATTACTTTATTTCGACCCTAACACCTCTATACATGTAATATACACATATTATACATCATATATGAGGGTTTTGCTTGTTTGGGTGTGAAATTACCAAAAAGGGTAATCATATTCTCCAAGTTAGGGTTTCCCTTAATTTTGTCTATAAATACCAAGCTTTGCTTAGATTTTAGAGAGATTCTTGGCACGTATAATTTTTAGAGCCGCCTCTGGAGATTCATCTTATTCGAAAGGGATGAGCCTTTAAAGACCTAGAGATCCGGAGAAAAAGGCCATGAAGGGCGATTCTACATCAACGAAGTAGTCTCCTTCTACCATGATCAACTAATTCGGTATCTAGAATTTTCTTGCAAAACCCAAGCCAAGTAATGTAGTTCTAATTGTATTTTCAATTGTAGAGAGGGGAAACTGTGACTATATTGTGATGATTGTGTTAGATGAGAGACCGTTTTTATTCGTGATACAAGTTTATATATTTGAATTGATTTTTGTCTTAGACTTTTCGAATATATTTATCTTACACAATCACAATTATTTACTCTGGGCTGGAACTCGGATGTTTAATCTGTGATTTTCTACACAATGGTGGTCATAAAACTCAAAACCCTAGGTTGACATAGGGCATGCCCTGACAAACTGATATAGACATGCCTTATTTTATTTTCATGCTTTAATTTACTACTTTAATTTACTTTCCTATTAGTAGTCGGCATGCACTAATCAGTTTATTCAATGGATAGCCCTCATATAATTGAAATATAATTTGAACTATGCTATGCGGTTAGTGGTGGAGTGAGAAAACTAAAGTTTTCTCTCCCTCTGAATCATAATCCAATTTACTTTGCTGTTTAGATTAATTTAAGTAATATTAGATAATTCACAAACTCAACTCTTTTTGGAAAACTATAATGCAGTGTTTTTAGATTATTAAAGTGAACAATCCTCGTCTCTGTGGGATCGATATCACTTACTCAAGCCGTTGTTATTCTATAATTGATATGTTCGCTTGCAGAAGGGTAAAACCTAAAGTGTCGTTAAGGTGTCGTTTTTAACCACATATTTTGCACAAACCTGACTCTCATCAAGTTTTTGGCACCGTTGCCGGGGACTTGGCATTGTTCAATAACTTTAGTAGTTTATTTGCATTGTGTTATTGTATTGTATCTAAAGTTAAAATTTGTGTGTTTTTGCGAGGTACTCTAAGAAGCATAAGGGGATTTGGCAGAGTAGTGAAACTTGCGTCATTGGACCTCTTGTGAGTTTTAGTTTATCTTAATTTTTCACATAATTTTTAGCTTTATTTTTTTTAATAGTTAGAAGAGTTTAGAAGTAGTTAGTTTTATTGTCCTAAAAAAATAAAAAAATAAAAATCTATAGTTTTCTATTAGAAAGTCCGATTTTTGCAAACGAGGTGAGGTTTTTGAGTGGAAAAGGGTCATTGAACAGAACTCACTGATTTGCATTGAGCCTTGTGGATTTAAGCCGAAAAACATCGTTTAGTACCTTAAAACTGCGATTTTGTGATTATCAGAAAAAAAAATTGTGGATTTCTAAAAGATGGGTGAGCAAAGAGTGAATCAATAGAAGGCACCAACCACATCATTGAAAGGATATTAGGCACCGAATGCATATGAATCCTATGCAGATTTCCCAGAAGAAGAAGGCACAAAACATTTCGAGATCAAGTCAAACATGATCAATATGCTTCCAAAATTTTCTGGCCTTAGGATAGAGGACTCATACCAACACATAAATGATTTCTTAGAAGTTGCGTCAACTTTTAGGTATGATAATCTGTCTAAGAATGATTTGCGAGTGCGTATATTTCCTTGGTCGTTAAGAGACAATGCTAAAAGATGGTATATCAAATTGACCAGAGTGACTAAAAGTGATTGGGAAATCCTTAAATCTGAATTCATAGAGAATCATTATCCCATAGGAAAGACCTTAGAGGCACAAGATGCAATCAAAAGTTTTAGAGAATTGCCTGGTGAGCAGTTTCATGATGCTTAGGAGAGATATAGTGAAATCTTGTTTAAGTGTCCCCACCATAGGCTCACTGAACAGGATGTGGTTAAGATTTTTTACATGGGACTTGGAGAGGCACATAAGACTTTGATAGATGTATCAACATAAGGACAATTTACCCTGAAGCTAGTAAAAGAACTTTTAGACTTGTTTGACAATATCAGTAAGAATGGAATCCAATACGAATCTGATTTGAGGTTTAGAGATGCTCAGGATAGGTGATCTGAAAAAGTTTTTGAGGTTAATCATGATGATGTGTGAGATTCAATGGCATTGATGGGAGAGAAATTAGAGAGATTTGAAAATCTTCTTATCCAAAGCAATCATTCCCCTAGAAGAGAAGTGGTAGAGGTAGAAGTCAATTATTCCCATAATGAGTGTCAAAATGGTGAATTCGTTGCTACCAATGCTAATGTAGCATGGAACTACCCAAATAATGCTCCTTTCACCAATTTATACATATCAAATGTCCAAAATTATCCCTCTTTGTCATCTGAATTGTCGAATGTGGAATCAAGGTTCCTTCTAAAACAACAATCATATAATCCACAGCCAAGGGTCTAACAGAGTCAACAATCATACCAATCTCCACCAACAATTATGGCTTGAAATTCTCAAGCTCTCCAGCCATTCAATAATAATCAAGTTATCCAGCCATATAACTACCAGACCCAGCCTCAAGGAAACCAAAACCATGGATTCAATCTAAATCAAGCTTACCATCTATATCCTCAAAACCATTTCCAACATCAACATCCAACTCAAAATTCACTATCTAGACCACCTGACTTTGAAGATATGATGAATACCCTGAGGGAGCTTAAAAATCAATCTAATAATTCTCAGGCGACCATCCAAACACTGAACTTTCATTCCCAATCCCTTATTCAAATGGAAGCCCGAATGGTACAATTAGCGGATACTATAGATAAGATAGTGAGAATATTGCTTAGTCAACCGGTGTTGAACCCAAAACCGCAACAAGTACTGGAGCCTGGATCCTTTGTTGAGACTCGTCATGTGACAGTTCAAGCAGTCACAATTTTGAGAAATGGAAGAGAAGTGGATAATAAGGCTGAGGAGCAGTATGAGGAGAGGCTGAAGAAACAAAAGGTTGGAGAAGTTTAAAGAAAGGCAGAAGAAGAAACTCAGAAGAATGAGGCTGAGAAAGCTCAGAAAGATCAACCTCAAGTGAAAGAAGATGAAGAACCAGAAAGGGCACCATATGAGGAAATAGCACCTTACCCTCAACGTCTCCGAGAGTCGATTTCGTATAAAGAGCATAAGGAGAAGGACATGTTGGATCCATATCAGCAAGTCGAGATCAATAAACCTCTTTTAGACATTGTTGGCCAAATTCCACCCTATGCCAAATTTTTGAAGGATCTCTGTACTCAAAAGCATAAAAAGATAACTAAGGTCCCGAAAAAGATTTTGTTGACTGAACAGGTGAGTTTGATCTTACTGAGTGATACTCCACCTAAGAGGAAAGATCCTGGTGCTCCCATTATTTCTTGTGTCATTGGTGACTAGAAGATTGGTAGAGCTCTTCTTGATTTGGATGCGAGTGTTAATTTATTACCTTACTCGGTCTATCAACAACTAGGGTTGGGAGATCTCAATACTACATCGGTGGTACTTCAATTGGTAGACAGATCAACTAAACAACCGAGAGGAATTTTAGAGGATGTCCTAGTGCAAGTGGGTAAGTTCTACTATCCTGTAGACTTTGTAGTATTAGACATGGAACCTGACCATAGATCAAGGAGACATATCCCAGTTATCTTAGGAAGACCATTTTTGGCTACAGCGAATGCATGCTATATTATAGAACAGGGATTATGGACATATCTTTTGGGAATTTAAACATTAGGATGAATGTATTTGATATCAACCATCAACTACCTGAACTAGTTGAGTGTTTTAACATAGAGGGGATGGTTGAAGAAGTTGTACCTTAGAGTAGTGTAAGAGATGATTTGGAGATTGTGATGAAAAGGTCGGAGGTGAATTTTGAAAATGGAGAGGACCAACAACGATCTAGTTGGAAAGATATTGTTGCGTTGGAAGTTGCATTGTATTCACCATCAGAGAAAGCATCAAGAGAGTCACTTGGACCTCAACTTATTCCTCCATAGAAGTTGGTGCCTGAAAGTAAGCTTCTTGAGATGGTGTTGCATGTGGAGGATGATGAATTAAAAGATAACACAAGTGTGAAGAATGCTAGAGCTGACCATTTGCCACGAATTGTCATAGAGCCTATTAAGGATGACACCCCTCTTAAGAATCCCTTTCCAGATGAGCGAGTGTTGAGCATAAACATGGTATATAAGTTGTATTCCTGGGAAGATCCACGATTAGGGACTAAGTGTGAGGGGATACGAAATTGCGCATATGAGGATGTTCGATTAAAGAGGTGTGGTTAGTGGCTGAAGATTTATGAGGAGATTGATCCATGACCAGAATTTATGGCATCTGTTAGTTTACTGGAGAATGATGAGTTGGCGGAAGAACTGTTGTCTAAGGTGCTGGAGAAGGATTTGATGGACACACTGACCATACAGGGGCTGAAGTTAGAATAAGAAAAAGGGGGTATTTTACATAGTGATTATTGTTATGTACTCGATGTCATGAGTAGTACTAATTGTCTATGGGTGAAAGCGCTTAGAGAGTCACCTCCTACATTTTGTCCTTTAATTAAGGGAAGTATGGCAGAGAAGAAATTGTAGGATAACCCTTTGTGAAACGTCGTGCCAAAGACGTTAAACATTGGTCATAGGCTATCTAGGCTCAGTTTGTATAATAATAGGTAAGTTAGTTTTGCAATTTCAATTCTTAGAGATTGTAGGCCCTTAAGGCTAAATCATTTTCTTATTTCATTTAAAAAAACAAAATTTTTAATAAAATCCAAAAATAGAATTTCCAAAAATTCCTTGAAAAATTGTGCGTCAATTTCTGGTAATTTTTATAATTTTTTTTCCCTTGCTATGATATTTGGGTATGTATTTGTTATATATTTACAGGTGATCCGAATCAAGTTTGGGGGAGGAGGTTGAGCATTTCGAAGAATCCAGGACTGCGCTTCAAGGGTAACTATATCTATTCTCATTTTTTATTTTTGACCATGAGGACATAGTCACATTTAAGTTTGGGGGTGAGGGTATATAGTTACAAGAAAAGAATTTTTTTAAAAGTTTTGAGGAATTCTTTGTTTTCATGTATGAATGTTTGGCATTTACAGTTTGATTGAGTTTATGTTTATAATGTATGAGTAGTATGTCATGTGATGTTCCCGCTCATGAGAATAATGATTAGATCGAGTTAATGAAGTGATGTGGTTTACATGGATGAATGATTAGTGAAATTGAAATTAAGAAGGACGACTTTGACCTATAAACACAAGCACACATTCACTATGAGAAATAGGTTGATTTTTTACTTTGTAGTTGAAAATTAATTTTGCCACAATAAAAAGGGAGAAGGGGAGTTGTTATGGTTGAAATGGAGAAAATTGAAAAAATATTTTTGAGAAAATAAAATGCAAAAATCAATTCTTTGATCTGAGTAACCGGGCTTTGGTATCACCAATGTCACTATTCGCGTTTAAAAGGGGATAAGACTGATAAGCATAAATCCTATGGAAGAAGCTTGGGCCCAATTGGTCGGGACTAAAAATCCTCACTGGAAAGTCCAGAGACTTAGAAAGACAAAAAGGGATGAAAAATGGAAAGTTGAAAAGTTACGTTTTAATGAAAAATGGCAAAATTTGATCAATAAAGTAGGAGACAAGAAACTGAAATATTGTAGTTGAATATTCACAAAATCACAGAAGGTTGTTTGGATTTTAAGTAGAAAGTAGCAAAATCATTCAAGTGGGGGCCATTCATAAACATTAAGCTTGATATAATTGTTGTTTGGTAGTGAGTGAGAGTATTTGCATTCATATTATCTTGTGTATTGTATCATAGCTTATTTGACTTGTGTGTGTGAACTCATGAATGCGTAATTACAAAAGAATTGAGATGTTTGTAGGTACCATCACTGGAAACCTTCACAAGACTTTACTCGTCCACTAGGGGTAACCTAGGGGTTTAAAAGGCTTGTTACACGTGCTAAGTGTAATCGTTGACCCTCACGAAAGCAAGGGATTAGGTTAGATAGAAAAAGAATCATCATAGTCAGTTATCTCTAAGTTTATTGCTAAGGGACTAGCAATAAGTAAGTTTAGGGGTGTGATAGGTGCTCAATATTGGTCATTTTTTGCCCCTATCTTGTGTTTGTTATGTCTAAGTTTATTGCTAAGGGACTAGCAATATGTAAGTTTAGGGGTGTGATAAGTGCTCAATATTGGTCACTTTTTGCCCCTATCTTGTGTTTGTTATGTCTTTACATTCCATTACTTGGTATTTTTATCTCGTTTGTGTGTGTAAGCATGTTTTAGAAGCTTAATGAAGAAACAGAGCTAATCTCGGTGAATTAACTTAGTTTGTGTTCGTTTCTATCTCGAGAAAGGAATCAAGAGGTGAGCCAGAGCAAATAAGAGCTACTGAAGAGCGAAATGGTCATTTCCCGACATCATTATCTCACTGGAAGGACAAAAATGTCATTTCCAGACATTATTACTTCAACCAAAAGCATCGGGAGTCAAAGGCGACCAGTCTAGCTCAAATATGAAAAAAATAGATTTTACAGCAAAAATGCATCGTACCCTACATCACCAGAGGCGAAAATAGGAAAAATTGGACCATACCTACGCGTTGGTTTGGTACCTACGCTCCTAACCTACGCTTGGGCATAGGTCCAGTATTTCCAGCACCAAACTTTCAGCCAACTTCAAACACTCATATCTCGGTCACAAGAGGTCCAAATGAGGTGATTCTTAAGCCTATCATCAAGATCTTGAAGTCCTCTTTCCAACAATACATTACATACCTCTATCCAATGTGTGTAGATCTATATATGATCAAAAGTGTGAGAGGTGTCCTGCAGAAAAAGCTGGAAATTTTAGTTTCGGGCTGAAATCCTATTTTGACCCGGATTGATTTGTTTTCACCCGAATGACTTTATTTCGACCCTAACACCTCTATACATGTAATATACACATATTATACATTATATATGATGGTTTTGCTTGTTTGGGTGTGAAATTGCCAAAAAGAATAATCTTATTCTCCAAGTTAGGGTTTCCCTCAACTTTGTCTATAAATACCAAGCTTTGCTACACATTTTAGAGAGCTTCTTGGCACGTCAAATTTTCATAGTCGCCTCTAAAGATTCATCTTATTCAAATGGGAGGAGTCATTCAAAACCTAAAGGTCCGGAGAAAAAGGCCATCGAGGGTGATTCTACATCAACGATACAGTCTCCTTCTACCATGATCAACTAATTCGGTATCTAGGATTTTCTCACAAAACCTTAGCCAAGTAATGTAATTCTAATTATATTTTCAATTGTAGAGAGGGGAAACTGTGACTATAATGTGATGATTGTGTTAGATGAGAGGCCGTTTTTATTCGTGATACAAGTTTATAAATTTGAATTGATTTTTGTCTTAGAATTTTTGAATATATTTATCTTACACAATCACAATTATTTACTATGGGCTAGAACTCGGATGCTTAATATGTGATTTTCTACACAATGGTGGTCATAAAACTCGAAACCCTAGGTTGACACAGGTCATGCCTTGACAAACTGGTATAGACATGCCTTAGTTTATTTTCATATATTAATTTACTACTTTAATTTACTTTCCTGTTAGTAGTCGGCATGCACTAATCAGTTTAGTCTTGAGATGGGTTGTAGCGATCTGGTTGAAAGTAATCCTTTTTGGGGTCAAACTGCTGGCGCAGTGCGACCTAATTCACAGTCAATGGATCTCCCTCATGCAATTGAAATAGAACTTGGACTATGTTATGCGGTTAGTGGTGGAGTGAGGAAACCCTAGTTTTCTCTCCCTCTGAATCACAAACCAATTTACTTTGTTGTTTAGATTCATTTTAAGTAATATTAGATAATTCACAAACTCAACTCTTTTCAGAAAACTATAATTCAGTATTTTTAGATTATTAATGTGAACAATCTTCGTCTCTGTGTGATCAATATCCCTTACTCAAGCCGTTGCTATTCTACAATTGATTTGTGTGCTTGCAGAAGGGTAAAACCTAAAGTGTCATTTTTAACCACATATTTTGTACACACCTGAGTCTCATAACAAACTTACATGGAATTTTTAAGGATCATCCAATAGTATGGCCATATAAGGATGAAGATATGGTGAGGGAATTGTGTGCGGTTTCAGATCTGGGGGTAAAACGTGTGAAAATTGATGGTTGAAGTCGGATCTACTTTATTTAGATTGTGTTGTTGCGACTCAACTTTGGCCTAATAATCGAACAAGTGTAAGAGATCACACTGTGCTTCAAACTTTATATGCCCTAACTCATGGGTATGAAGTGTGTGTTCCAACTTTGATTATGGCTGAGATGTCGTATGCTCGAGCAATTGTGAGTCGAGAATGGGCGGGGGCTGATAAATGTGACTATTATCTTCCATACCCATTTTTACTATCAAATATCATTGCTGAGAAGTTGTGTGATAGAATGAAGGAATTGGATGAGATGCGGTGGACATTCATGAAAATATATCTGGAGGAAGATTTAGAGAAGTTGAAGGAGACTGTAGATTGTCGGATATGGTTGAAGAGTGCCATGTCGAGTGATGAAGAAGAAGAGGCGGACTAAGAATTAGGGTTAGGATTTTTAGGTTATTCTATTTGTAGAGACGGTAGACCCTTAAGGCCACGCCTTTGATTCTTTTATTGTTATTTTTATTGTTTTAGGATTGTAGGCCCTTAAGGCCAAATTAGTTTTTTTATTGTTATTATTTTTGTCATCAATAAAAAAAAAATTAATAATAATAAAAAAAAAAAAAAATCTTTGATTCCTTGACAACATGTGTCAATTTTTGGATGTTTATGATGGAAATTCTTTTCCATTGCTATGAATGGGTGTGTGTGTTTTGTTAATGATATCTCCAGGTGATCCAATTCAAGTTTGGGGGAGAAGATTTGTGTTTTGCTTTGGAATCCAGAATTGAGCTTAAAGGGTAACTGTATTTGTTCTCTTATTTTATTTTTCACCATGGGGACATGGTCTGATTTAAGTTTGGGGGTAGGGGTATAATATTGTAAGGAATAAAGATTTTTGAGAAAAAAAAATTTGAAATAATTCTTTGTTTTTATGCATAAATGTTTGACATTTATAGTTGATTAAGTTTGTGTATATGATGTGTGAGTAGTATGTGATGTGATGTTCCCGCTCATGAGAATAATGATTATATCAAGTTAATAAAGTAATGTGGTTTACAAGGGTGAGTGAATGAGAGAAATTGAAATTATGAAAGACGACTTTGACCTATAAACACAAGCACACATTCATTATGAGAAATATGTTGATTTTTGACTATGAAGTTGAAAATTAATTTTGCTACAATTATAGGGGAGAAGGGGAGTTGTTTTGGTTGAAATAGAGAAGATTGAATTTTTTTTTTTAGAAAATAAAATGCAAAAAGCAGTTATTTGATCTGAGTAACCGAGCTTTGGTATCACCAATATCACTGTTCGCGCAGAAGACTGATGAGCATAAATTCCATAGAAGAGGCTCAGGCCCAGTTGGTTGGGGCTAAAAATCCTCGCTGGAAAGTCCGGAGACTTAGAAAGACAAAAAGGGATAAAAAGTGAAAAGATGGAAAGAGTATGTTTTTACTAAAAATGGCAAAGTTTGATCAATAAAGTAGGAGAAAGGAAGCTGAAATATTGTAGTTGAAAGTTCACAAAATCACGGAAGGTTGTCTGGATTTTAAGTAGAAAGTAGCAAAATCATTCACTTAAGTGGGAACCATTCATAACACGAAGCTTGATATAATTGTTGTTTAGTAGTGAGTGGGAATATTTGCATTCATATTATCTTGTGTGTTGTATCATAGCTTATTTGACTTGTATGTGTGAACTCATGAATGCATAATTACAAAATAATTGAGATGTTTGTAGGTACCATCACTGGAAACCTTCACGAGACTTCACTCGTCCACTAGGGGTAACCTACGGGTTTAAAAGGCTTGTTACACATGCTAAGTGTAATCGTCGACCCTCACGAAAGCAAGGAATTAGGTTAAAGTAGATTAGATTAGATAGAATAAAAATCATCACAAATAATTTTCGATGAGTTTATTGGTAAGGGACTAGCAATATGTAAGTTTGGGGTGTGATAAGTGCTCAATATTGGTAATTTTTTGCCCCTATCATGCGTTTGTTATGTCTTTGCATTCCATTACTTGGTATTTTTATCTCGTTTGTGTGTGTAAGCATGTTTCTATCAAGAGGTGCGCCAGAGCAAAGAAGAGTTACCGAAGGGCAAAATGGTCATTTCACGACATCATTATCTCACAAGAAGGGCAAAAATGTCATTTTCAGACATTATTACTTCACCGGAAAGCATTGGGAGTCAAAGGCGACCAGTTTAGCTCAAATACAAAAAGACAGGTTTTTATATCAAAAGTGCATGATACCTACGTCACCAGAGAGAAAAATGGAGAAATTGGACTCAACCTACGCTCATAAGCTACGCTGTGGTTTTGGACCCTACGCTTTAAACCTACGCCCAAGCGTTGGTTAGGAGCATAGGTCCCACATGATGGTCACGTGATAACTCAATATGCTGAAGTTGTTTCAGAGATGTTTCAGAATTTTCCAGTTTTGTCCCTAATTCGATATTTCAAGTGATCGGTGATTCCAGACCTATACATACAAGCTTATACACATATTTACATATGATTTTATGAGATTATTGATGTATTATGAAATTACAGAAAATGGCAACCATTAGGGTTTCCCTCACTTGTCTATAAATATGAGAGGATTAGGGTTTAGAAAAGGATGCTTTGATGGTTATTTTTAGTTCTATTTTGGAAATACACATTCATTCATAGAGTTCTCTTCCATTGAAGAGAACCACCATTAAATACCTAGAGATCCAAAGAAGAAGGCCATGGAGAGCGTTTCTACACCAATAATGCAGACTCCCTCAGTCATGATCAACTAATTCGGTATCTAGGGATTTCTCGCAAAACCCTAGCCAAGTAACGTAATTCTGATTTTTTTTCCAATTGTAGAAAGGGGAAGCTGTGACTATACTGTGATGATTGTGTTAGATGAGAGACCATTTTTATTCGTGATACAAGTTTATATATTTGAATTGATTCTTGTCTTAGACTTTTCGAATATATTTATCTTACACAATCACAATTATTCACTATGAGCTAGAACTCGGATGCTTAATTTGTATTTTCTACACAATGGTGGTCATAAAACTCAAAACTCTAGGTTGACAAAGGCCATGCCCTGACAAACTGATATAGACATGCCTTATTTTATTTTCATGCTTTAATTTACTGCTTTAATTTACTTTTCTGTTAGTAGTTGGCATGCACTAATCAGTTTAGTCTTAAGATGGGTTGTCGCGATCCGGTTGAGAGTAATCCTTTTTGGGGTCAAACTGCTGGCGCGGTGTGACCTGATTCATAGTCAATGGATTGTCCTCATATAATTGAAATAGAATTTGGACTATGTTATACGGTTAGTGGTGGAGTGAGGAAACCCTAGTTTTCTCTCCCTCTGAATCACAAACCAATTTACTTTGTTGTTTAGATTAATTTAAGTGATATTAGATAATTTTCAAAAATCAAACTATTTTTGGAAAACTATAATTCAGTGTTTTTAGATTATTAAAGTTAACAATCCTCGTCTCTGTGGGATCGATATTCCCTTACTCAAGCAAAACTATACACAATTGATCTGTGCGCTTGCAGAAGGGTAAAACCTAAAGTGACGTTAAGGTGTTGTTTTTAACCACGTATTTTGCACATACCTAACGCCCATCAAAATTCAATCATTAAAACATCATATTCTCATATTTAACTCGACCATTATACACACGGTATAGAAGAAAATCAGCACACATACCTTGTAAACTGAAGAATGCACAAGTCAAGTTTTGCAAAAATATATATATATATAAAGATTCTCATGTGTAAGCACTAAAGCAAGATGAAAATAATACATACTAAAGCTGATAATCTCCCTACCAACCGTGATGATAATTCAATCCAAGATCCAAACTATAAGGCAAAAATAAAAGATACTCTCTCTTTGTCACATAACTTCCTCCTTTTCATCTTTTCAACTTTTTCACCATATCTTTTTTTGTCTTTCTAAGCTGTAGACTTTCCAGCGAGGATTTTTAACCCCGACCAACCGGCCCCTTCTTCTTCCATGGAATGTATGCTCATTAGTCTTCTCCCCTTTTTACGCGAACACTCAATGGTTACTGAGGCAAGAGGCCCGGTTACTCAGATTGAAGAACTACTTTTTGCATTTTTATATTTTAAACATCTCATTCTTTCCTTTTTTCAACATCACCATAACATTCATATACATGCAAAAAATATTTCATACATAGACCAATCTAGCATAGCTCATGAACCTTCATACCACTTCGGGTTAAATAAAAAAATTAACAAATTCAACAGACATTATAATAATCACCGAAGCAACTAGCACTTGAGATTAAAGTTTTGTAACATAAAATAATCATGCCAAGTGATCATCTAAAAATCTTAGGTCAAACTGATACCTCTACTTCACATATGCATAATGAGACAAGTAAATGTGAAATAGAGTAAAATATGACAACTTTTATACTCTAGCCAAGGTCAACAATCTCAAAACTTTTATTGTCATTTATTTTAAAATAAAATTCATGCATGAATAAAAATAATACAAATGCATGATTACCTATCAATTCTAGGAAAAAAAATGCAATGTGTTCATAGAATGATAGATAAGAATATATTTATTCTAAAGAAAGCATACCAATAGATTTCCTAAGACTAACATGTTTTTGAAAATCTAATGGTTTTGTAAAGATATTAGCCAACTGAGAATATGTGGATATGAACTTTAGAGATACTATACCATCTTCAACAAGATCACGAATGAAATGATGTCGAATATCTATAAGTTTTGTTCTAAAATGTTGAACAGGATTTTTAGAAATAGTTATCGCATTCGTGTTATCACAGAACACATTCAATGTACCTTTAGAAAAACTATAATCCTATAACATCTTACGCATCCACAAAACCTGAGTACAACAACTACCAACTACTACATACTTAGCCTCAGCAGTGGAAAAAGAAACACAATTTTACTTCTTGCTATGCTAAACAACTAAGCAATTTCCAATATAAAAACACCATCCACTGGTACTTTTTCTATCATCAACATTACTGGCCCAATCAGCATCACAAAAGGATGCAATATCAGTATTAGTACCTGATGGATACCACAGACCATAATTCACTGTCCCTTTAACATACTTGATAATCCTTTTCACAGCAGTAATATGAGACTCTTTAGGACTTGCCTGGTAACGTGCACACAAACCAACACTAAAAGCAATATCAGGTCTACTGGCAGTCAAGTACAACGAACTCCTAATCATACTCCTATAAAGTGTAAGGTCAACATCTTTGCCTTTAGTATCTATGCTAAGCTTGACACTGGTACTCATAGGAGAGCGAGCATCCTTAGCTTTTTCCAAACCAAACTTCTTTACTAATTCCAAGTCATAACGAGTTAAAGAAACAAAAATCCCATCATTTAATTGCCTAACTTGAAGCCCTAGAAAGAATTTCAATTCACCAATCATGCTCATCTCAAATTCATGTTTCATTTGATCTCCAAAATAATGAACAAGCTGATCAGAAGTGGAACCAAATACAATATCATCAACATAGATTTGAGCAACAACTGTATCACTCTCAATTTTCTGAATAAACAGTGTTTTGTCCACTCCTCCTCGAGCAAAACCTGTTCCCAACAGGTAATCAGTTAACCTTTCATGCCAAGCTCTAGGAGCTTGCTTTATCCCTACAAAGCCTTTTTCAGCCTGTAAACATGACCCGAACAATGAGGATCTTCAAATCATTTAGGTTGCTCCACATATACTTCCTCATGAAGTACACCATTCAAAAAAACACTCTTCACATCCATTTGATACAACTAAGATGACAAGCAATAGCAAACAAAATCCGAATAGATTCAAGCCTAGCAATCGGAGCAAAAGTCTTATCAAAATCAATACTCTCCATCTGAGTATATCCTTGAGCAACAAGCCTAGCCTTATTCCTAACTACTGTACCATTTTCATCCTTTTTATTCTTAAAAATCCACTTTGTACCAATCACGTTTATCTCTTTCGATCTAGGCACAAGATACCACACATCATTTTTAACAAACTGCTAAAGTTCTTCTTGCATAACATTTATCCACTCACTATTTTGAAAAACTTCTTTGACATTTTTAGGTTCCAAGGAAGATGTATAGCATGCATACGAAACCTCATTCCTAGCCTTTCTCCATGTCACCATCATCTGATCAACAGATCCTATAACATTATCTAAAGGATGATACAACTTTACCCTTATAGATGGTTCTTTAGAAGGAGTAGCCTGAGCATAATAAGTTTGATCATGCAATTCTATAGGACTAGAACTACCATTATGAACCACATTGTCCTCTTCACCAACATCAGAAGAATCATTTCCTAACTGAAAGAACAAATCATTATCTTCATCCTCAACTGATGTTGGATGTTCATCAACACATGAGTCATCAACCACTACATTAGCAGATTCCATCATCGTTTAAGTTCTAAGGTTAAAAACCCTATATGCCCGACTTGTCAATGAATACCCAAGAAATATTCCTTCATCACTCTTAGACTCAAATTTCCCAATAGATTCCCGATCTCTAAGAATATAGCATTTTGCTCAAAAAACCTTGAAATATTTCACATTGTGTTTCTTGCCGTTCCACAATTCATAGGGAGTTTTTAAAGTGTCAGGCCTAAGATAAACTCTATTTAAGGTGTATAACGCTGTGTTCACTGCCTTAGCCCTAAAAATACCTAGGAACATTCCTACCCTATAGCATAACATTGGTCATTTCTTGAAAAACCCTATTCTTCCTCTCAATAGCTTCATTTTGTTGTGGTGTTTTTGGTGTTGAAAATTCATGTTTTATTCCCCTCTCATCACAAAACACTTCAATTTCTGAATTTTCAAACTCCCTTCCATGATCACTCCTCACTCTAGAAATGGAACAATTCTTCTCAGTCTGAATTCTTTAACAAATCCTCTTAAAACTTTCAGGAGCTTAAGACTTTTCACTTAAAAATCTAACCCATGCAAACCTTGAGTAATCATCTACCATGAAAAAAATATACTTCTTTCCTCCTTTGTTCATTGTCCTAGTGAGACCCATTAAATCAATATGCAACAACTCTAAAGGTCTCGAAGTACCAATGACATTTGTCTTTTTGTGTTGACATCTAACTTGTTTACACTTCTGACATGATCCACACACAATCCCTTTTGCTTAACCAAGCTTAGGGACTCCCTTAACAATTTCACTCTTAGTAGTTTTTGTTAATTCTCGAAAATTAACATGTCTCATCCGCTGATGCCAAATTTCAACTTCATCAAGTTTAACTCTATTGCATGACAATTCAGAACTAGGAACAATGCAATAGTAGTTATCAGTTGAACGCATACCTTCCATCACGCAATTCCCAGAAGAGTCAATGATCGAACACTTATCAGGTGAAAAAGTGACCTTATGATTGTTATCACATATCTGACTTATGATCAACAAATTTATTTTAAGACCCTCTACATAAAGCACATCTTCTAGCTTTTGTAGACCAGGAATCACAACCGTACATTTTCCTTTAACATTTGACTTCTTTCCATCACCAAACGTTACTATCCCACCATGACACTCCTCGAGAAATCCAAAAAATGACTTATCTCCAGTCATATGCCTCGAACATCCACTATCCAAATACCAAGAAGTAGATTTGCATGCTCTAAGAGCAGTATGAACTACAAGACAGTGTAGCTCACCTTTGCGAATCCATGCATTTTTCATCTTCGGAGCTCCATTCACCAATCTTGACAAATTCTTCATTTCTTCATTTAGCATTCGAATTTGATCTTGAACATGATCTCCATATTGAACTCTTTGTTCCTTCACTGACTTCAACACCTTCCCTCGTAACTTAGAACACCTAGGTCGAATGTGACCTCTGACACCACAGTGGTGAGATATAGGAACAAACCTATGAACTCTATCAGTCAACCTCCTATGATATCCAACGGTAAGAAAAGGCTTGCTTTCAATATGTCTTTTGACAAAGGCTTAAACACCAGGATTCCAATTTGAATTTCCTTGTTAAGAACTAGACGCTACATGGGAGGCCTTTACAAAGGTGGTTTTGCAACAACATTCAAATTCGGCATAACTCCAACAAAACCCAAACCCTTTGTATTTCATACTGGTTTTCCCTTACTCAACATCTCATCAAGCTTAAAGGTTTCTTTAGGCCATTTACAAAGACTTAATTTAGCATCTTTCAGCTCTTTTTCCAAATTCTCAATCTTAGTAGATTTCTCAACCACTTCCTTATTGAGATCATCTACCAAATTCAATGCTTGAGTTCTTTCTAGTTCATATTTCTTCAAATCCTCAAACAACTTGGCCTTTTGAGTCTGTAGGAGATTTTGAGTTTTAGAACTATTGACTAATTCATCTTTTAAAGAATGTAATTCTTTGTCCATGTTAAGACTCTTAGTCAACAGTTTCATGTGATTTTTTTGAAGTTGTACGGTCTTATCAAGTAATTTGTCATAAGACTCTTGAAGCGTGTCATCACAACCTTCATCACTCTCAGAACCTTCTTCTTCAGACATCGCCCAACTTGTAGCAACTTCTTTGACCTCCTTACTTTGTGCAGCAAACACAGTGAAATTCTCAGAATCATCACCTACATCCGAGTATGTCGCATCACTAGCTGATCCATTGTCAGTGTCATCATCCCAACTAATAGATAATCCTTTGGATTTCTTCAAAGTATTTGCACACTCTGCAGCTATGTGACCATATCATTGACATTCAAAACATTGGGGTTTCTTCTTTTTACGATCAGACTTGTCCTTCCTAGTTTGAGTCTTATTTCTACTTCTAAACTCATTCAACTTATTCCCAAATTTTTGTCCTTGGCCATTCTATTTAGCCCTAACAAATTTGTTCAACCTCTTAGCAAATATGGCTATATCATTCAGACTCAAATCACTTTCTTCATCAAGTTCAACATGATCCTCCTTAGTGGTTTTGAAAGTTATGTTCTTCTCTTTTGTGTCATTAGCCTTCTTAGGGGGGGGGGGGGGGGGGGGGGGGGGGGTTTGAACATCTGCATCTCATAAGATTTTAAATTTCCTATCAATTCTTCAACCTTAATTTCTTCAAGACTCATGACCTCTGAAATGACAATGACCTTAGATCGAAAACGTTCAGGTAGAGACCTAAGGATTTTCTTTACTATGGTAATCTTATGAATAGGCTCACCTAGGTTATGAAAACCTGTTACAATATCAGTTAACCTTGCCTCAAAGTTGGCGTAGACTTCATCCTCCTCTATCTTCAGCTGCTCAAATCGAGAATTCAGAATTTGATGTTTCGATTGTTTAACCTTCGAAGTTCCTTCATGAGTAACTTGGAGAATGTCCCAAGATTCTTTGGCAATTACGCACGTATCAATCCTCTTGAACTCACTCAGAGTAACAACATTGTATAAACACATTCAATGCTTTTGAGTTCCAATTTGCACTATTCGTCTCAGCAGTAGTCCACTCGCTTGACAGTTTTGCTTTCACTTCATTAGTCGCATCGTCTTTCACAGTCGGAGGTGAGTATCCTACTTCTATAGCATTCCACGCTCTCTCATCTAAAGATTTTAGAAACACTCTCATTTTTGTTTTCCAATATGTGTAATTCGACCCATCAAACAAATGGGATCTAGGTATGGAACCTCCTTCACGAGACATCTCCATCGTCTAAGTTCACGATCTAACCCTTGGTAGTTAACCTAAATCGAGGCAACCACGCTCTGATACAAATTAAAATTACCTAGACGATAGTGAAAACAGCCTAGAGGGGGATGAATAGGCTTTTTGTCAATTTTATGATCAATTAAAATTATTTAACATAAATTCAATTTTAATTAGTCACAAATCCTAATTCTCAATTCAATTCTCAAAAACAGATCAATCAATCAAATATGAATATAAGTGCAGAAATTTAAATCATGAGAAAACACAGAAATTTTTACGTGGAAAACCTTGGAAAGACTCCAAGTAAAAATCACGGATACGCCAGGGTATCGAGTCACTATGAATCAGAGAATTCGTACAGACTCTATGAAAACAGAACTTAAAACAGTTGTAATTTGTTATTCTTCAATCGACGTCTGAAAGTCTAGATTCACTCGCGCTCCACAAAGCTCTCGCTCCGATCTCCATACTCTGACGACTCTACTTCTCAATAAATCAAAATCAGCATGAAGTCTCCTACTTCGATCTCTGCACACAGACGGCTCCATTCTTCAACGAATCAACGTAACCACGTTGCTATAAATGGTGTGTGAATTTTTTAGCAACTAAACCATTCAATCGTGTATAGAAATCGTCGATGTGGAAGCACGATTGAAGACGTCCAA
Source organism: Cornus suecica (assembly GCA_963922005.1). Classification (NCBI taxonomy): domain Eukaryota; kingdom Viridiplantae; phylum Streptophyta; class Magnoliopsida; order Cornales; family Cornaceae; genus Cornus; species Cornus suecica. The sequence goes on along the minus strand of OY998241.1, from coordinate 47,865,140 downwards.
TAACAAGAGAGAACTTGTGTATCTCTAATCACTCAATAATATTCTCTTACCATATGTATATCTCTGTAGAAGAAGAAGATGAAGGTGTAGAAAACTTGTAGAGAATTCTTAAAGACGTGCCTCCTCTTGTTGTAGACTTGGGTATTTATAGACAATGATGATCCAAACCCTAAGTTTGTCCTTTCTCGTAATTTCACATCCAAACCCTATATTTTGGTGAATATAATGTATATAGGATGCACTTTGATATATATAAGTCGTGGACAAATCATAAAACCAACCCATGGACAAATCAGACATCATAGCAAAATTTACCCAAAATTTTGCCGCAGCTATGCTTCAAGCGTAGGTCCAAGCATACCTCCAAACGTAGGTCCAAACATAAAATTGTATTTTCCAGCCACTTTTTGAAACTGAAAGCGTAGGCATAAGCTTAGACATTTTTGTTAAAACCACTTTTCTTCGCAATTACGCAAAAATGACTCTCTTGAACCCACGATACTTTTTGCTTGAAGTGAAGACTTCGGAAAATGTCGTTTTTGCCCTCCAGGAGATATTTTTCCTCAATATGCTCACTTTCGTGCTTCACTTGTATTCTTCATTACTTTAATGCTTGATTCTGCCTTTGACAAAGCTTATCGATGTCATTGAAACCAAACCAACCTATCTAACACTCAACATGATTATTGTCTAGAACATGCCATAAATAAACAATATACAAAAGTGTTCTTATAGTTGGTAACGAAATTATTTATTTTTGTTTTGATTATCCACAAAATCATCACAAAGGCAATGAATCGTGAAACAAAAGAAGTTGAAGTTTGGATCCTTCAAACAATATCTTCAAAAACTTCTTTGTGATCCATTGATACTCTCAAAGATTTGTTGGAGCTATATTGATCAGCTCATCTAGTTTTGATGCAACAAATAATGATTTGGAGATTAATAAAGGTTTTTGAGTAGACAATCAAAGCCAGCTGACAAATATCTATACATATATCTCTACAAAAATTATACAAAATGAATGAAAGCCTAGAGAGATATGGACGAATGGGAGAAGAAAAGGGAAAAGAATAAGGCTAAACAAGATATAAAATTATTTAGGGCAATTTTGGAATGTAAAGAATATAATTTTGAAGGTTAAATTTGACCGTCAGTTGACTAACTGAAAACATTAAAAATAGGATCAATGTCAAATATTTTTTAAAAAAGGAACTAATCTCAAAATGTATACAAAATTATAGGATTTAAGTCTAAAAAACCCTATTTAAGGATTTAAGCCTAAAAGGGACTATCCACAAACCGAAAGAAAAAAACAGGAAGGAAAATTCAAGTCTAAACAATGACATAATGCCCAAGGGGCCCAAATAAAATTTGGAGCCCAATTCAATTACTTGCGTGAGGCCACCTAGTTTCATTGCAACGTGCAAGCGAATACAGAAATACTTAATTTTTATATACAACAAATACATACAATATTCTCAAGACACTAACCCTACAAATGCCAGACGAAAATACAATGTTAGTCAGCATTACCAGTAGTTGTAATGGAAGACTAAGATATATATATATATATATATAATCCATGATGGCTAAAGTGTTTACCGAGCTTCAACCATAGTAACAGTAATATCATTTATGGAATAAGCTTCTACACTAGCTGATGATGAGTCTGCAGGACCGGTACTCGATTTGAAAATAAATGCAGGCTGCTTAGGAGGAGGAAGAGCTGTTCCATTACACAGCATGATAACAACTGCTGACATGGTTGGCCGATCATTGGCATTTTCTTGCACACACAAAAGCGCAATGTGTATGCATTTCTGAACTTGTTCCGCTTGATATGACTCGCCCAACGATGAATCAACCATGTTCACCGCTTCTCCTTTTTGCCAAAGGTCCCAAACCTGAAATATTTCAAAGCATATTATTCTACAAGAGGATATGTACTGTCACAAGTCAACTTTCAACACGAAATTTTCGCCCTAGTGCTCAGCACAAGTACTCCTTGTGTTTCACCAAACCCGAGAATAGGCTAACAATATGAAGAATATAAATTTATGCTAATTTTGCATTCATATCCAAGTAATCATCATATTAAGTGTAATTCTACTTACATGACCAATTAAATTCACAGAGTTCTCTTGATAATAACTGTTGTTTTTCCGGCCGGAAATGATCTCTAATAGTAATACCCCAAAACTGAAAACATCAGATTTTATTGAAAATAATCCCTCCATTGCATACTCGGGTGACATATAGCCACTGCAGACAAAATATAAGAGATTGGTTAGTGTTCTTATTGTGATATATATTCTCAAAATCCCTTTTGTATCTCATAATGTATATGCGTCTCATACTTACTATGTTCCAACCACTCTAATCGTATTTGCCTCAATCTGGTCCCCTCCAAATATTCTAGCCATTCCAAAATCTGATATTTTTGGGTTCATCCCAGCATCTAGTAAAATGTTACTGGCTTTTAAGTCCCTGTGGATGATCCGAAATCTCGAGTCTTGATGAAGATATAACATTCCTCGAGCGATTCCAAGAATGATATCGAGTCGTTTTTCCCAGTCCATAAGTGAGCCTTTGGCTTTATCTGATTCCAAGAAAGAATTGACATTTCATGCACTATATATAATTAAAAATCAACATATTGAAAACACTGAAAGTATAAAATACATGTACCAAATATAAAAGAGTCCAAGCCTTTGTTCGGCAAGTATTCGTAGATTAACATTTTCTCTTCCTGCTGAACGCAGCATCCTAAAAGTTTCACAAGATTGCGGTGCTGGAGTTTCGCAATCAGAGTAAGTTCGTTCTTAAATTCCGTTATCCCTTGTCCCGAATTTTTTGATAGTCTTTTCACAGCTATTTCTTGTCCATTATTTAGCCGACCCTGAAACACAGGGTTGATTAATATATTTTTCGCATAAAAGCAGTTTGTCAAATTTCACTTTAAGCCAATTCAAGCCCATCATACGTACCATAAGATTACTAGAAAATATTTATAAATCATGGCTCGACTCAAATTTGCATTAATTTTAATTCAAGTGGATTAAACAACACAATTTTCATACATGAGGGGGCTACCTTATAAACTGTGCCAAAACCACCTTCTCCAAGCTTCTTGTCCCAAGAAAAATTATCTGTGGCAGCAGCTAAGGTGCTTAGATCAAATAGTGGTAAATCCGTACTCGTTTCAGTTTCAGCGAGTTCATTTTCCCTTGAAGAGTCCGGGACTAGTATCCTCGGACTAAATAACAGGCTGCCCATTCCACTTTCCGATCTTTGTTTTCCTGTCAACAATTGCTGGAAATTGTGAGGCTTAATACATGTAAATAAGAAATAATATTGCACTAGTTCTACAATGTGTCGTGGAAGTATCAGAGCGATTGAAAGGAAAAGTGAAGTTGTTGAGTCAGTGTTCGATTTACATTATGAAATGGAAACCAGAAATTAACAACAAACTATGTAAGGCATTAGTTTAGATTGTCGAAACCAGAACACAAACGGAAAGTGACATATTATGTAATTGCTTTGCTAAAAGGAAAATATGAGAGGGAAAAACACAATTGGGAAATGAATTAGAAGGATAATTACCTTTTCTCTTCTTCATCACCAACCAATATGCTAAGATCACTAAAAATGATACCACAACAGCAGATACTACTAGTATTGCCACAATCACCTTCTTGCCATGTTTGCCATTTGACTTGGAATATTGAGCTGGAAAGAATTCATCCCCAATGATATCACATAGTTAGAAACAATTTCATATGTACATTTGTTTGGTAAGTGAAGCACAACAATCATTTTGTTCCACTTGGGACTGAGCTGAAATTGAAAATTTATTATAAGTAAATAAATGTAATAAACAGAATAAAAAATAAAAAAAATTAAAAGACAGAATCAAATGAAGGACTTAAGAAAGAAGAGAGTGGTTATATAAGAAAAAGGTGAAATTGGAGGGAGAATTCAAATTACTTGAACAAAATTGCATTCAACTATTTCAAAATAGTATCATAAATTTTCTTTTCCCCTAATTTTATCCAGAACCATATAACCAATGAAACCCTAGGTCTACTATTTACCCTAGGTCACCATTTGTTTATTTTTCGCATATTCTTGACAATAATCATGTTGAGTGAATTGTGAAGTCGGGTAGGTGTAGGAAAATTAAAGTGGTCGAGTAAAGGCATGGACAAGATTCGTCAAATTAAAATCAAGCTTAAAATAAGTGGAAAATATAAGAGAAATGAAGAAGAAACAAGTTTGAGCGAAAATATGCATTCCAGATGGCATAAACGACATTTTTTCGAGCCGAAACTTCGAGAATTATAACAAGGGAGTCGAGGGGGTTCAAATGGTACTAATCCCAAGAAACGTTGGTTCAAAGGGTTTTGCTACGCATGACCTACACATCCAGTAGCTAAAAGTGACTAGAAAGTGCTATTTTGACGCAATACCTACGCAAGGCAAATTTTTCCCTACACATGACCTACGCACCATGCATAGGGATCTGGCGTGGTTAAGTGCTGAAAATGACAAAATTGTCCCCGAGTTATTTTCCTTTGTGGCAGCTGCGACTTCTACACCTCAATACACGTGTATAAAGGATATATGCACCAATATTGGTCAGATTAACTCAAAATTACAAGAGGATTAAATAAGGGAGGAATTCTAGTTCAAACAGGATACAAGTTTACTCAATATAGAATTCCTCTTTCTATAAATAAGATAAGTCTCTACAGAATTTTGGGGTGGCTTTTGTGAGATCTCTGCAATTCTTCTACAGTTCATATTCTTCTACAGAGAGAGAAAAAAAAATCGCTTCATTATTCTATATCAAGAGTTTCTCTAGTTTTTCGTGATTATCCAATTATGCTTTTACATCAAAGATCCTTATGCACAATTGGATGATCCATTGCTGAAAAATCATCACACCACCTATTACAACGTGATTGCATCGATCCGGTAAGAACGGAGGCGTCTAAGTACGGAGATCAAAGTAGGAAGCTTCGTGCTTCATTGATCCGTTGTGAAGCGGAGCCATCAAAATACGAAGTGGAGCGAGAGCTTCGTGGAGTGCGAGTGATTCAAGTCTGTCAGACGTCGAGTAGAGAAAGACAGATCAGGAGTGATTTGTAAGTCTAAAACTTCACAGAGTTTGTGTACTTATTGATTCATAGTGCATTGATACCTGAGCGTATCCGTGATTTTTACTTGGAGCATTTTTCAAGGTGTTCCACGTAAAAATATCGTGTGTCTTTATTGCTTTATTTTCTGCACTTAGATTAATCTTTGCATGATTTATCTTGTTAGAGAATTAGATAAAAATTTAATTTTCCGCAATTAATTTTAATTTGTTAATAAATTCACAAAAAGCTTATTCACCCCCCCTTAGACTGTTTTCATTAGTCGCCTAGGTAATTTCAATTGGTATCAGAACGTGGTTACCCCATTTTAGGTTAACGACCTAGGATTTGATTTTGAACTTAGGCGATGGATTTACCTCGTGAAGGAGGGTCCGTATTTAGGTCCCATTTGTTTGATGGCTCGAACTACACCTATTGGAAAGCGAGGATGAGAGCGTTTTGAAATCTTTAGATGAGAGAGCTTGGCTTGCCATAGAGGTGGGATACTGACATACCACTGTGAAAGATGACACTATTAATGAATCTAAAGTAAAACCGTCAAGTAAGTGGACTCCTGCTAAAACAAGTAGTGCTAGTTTGAATTCCAAAGCTTTAAAAGCTTTACACAATGTTGTGACTGCAAGTGAGTTTAAGAGAATTGCCACATGTGAAATTACCAAAGAAGCTTGGGATATTCTCCAAGTAACTCATGAAGGGACTTCAAAAGTTAAACAATCGAAACTCCAAATTCTAAATTCATAATTTGAACAGCTTAGAATGGAAGAGGATGAAGTTTTTGGTGACTTTGAGGCTAGATTAACTGACATAGTAACTAATTGTCACAATCTAGGAGAGTCTATTCCCGAGACTACCATAGTGAAGAAAATTCTTATGTCTCTACCTAAACGTTTTCAGTCTAAGGTTACTGTCATATCTGAAATCATGAGTTTCAAAGAAATTAAACTTGAAGAATTGACAGGAAATCTAAAATCATATGAGATGGAGATGTGTTCTCAATCCTCTAAGAAGTCTAGTGGCACAAAAGAGAAAAACATAGCTTTTAAAACCACTAAAGAAGATCCTAGTGAGTCCGATAAGGAGGGTGAGAGTAGACCAAGACAGATTGACATGATCATAAAGTAGTTTCATAAGCTTTTAAAATCTTCTTATGGTCAAGAATTGATTAAATGACAAAAATTTGGAGAGAAATCATATGGTTTTTAAAAATTAAAGGTCCAATATTGGAATGACAAGGTTGACCCTAAAAATAAGAAACCTTAATGTTTTGAGTGTCAAAGGTTCAGTCACATAGCTGCGGAGTGCGCTAATAAAGTAAAAAGGACAAAAGGTCTAGCTGTCACTTGGGATGATGGTTTAGATTATGGAACAGCTAGTGACTGCTGAGTCTGATGGGGCTGATGGGTATAAGGATTTTACTGCATTGGCAGCACAAAGCAAGGAGGTTAATGAGGTTGTTACAAGTTGGGCAATGTCTGGGGATGAAGATTCTGAGGATAATGAAAATCATGGGGACTCGTATGAAAATGCATACAATAAACTTTATGAAAAGTCCACACATCTTAGCAAAGTCTTCTCAAAATATATAGTTCAATTTAAAAGTGTTGACAAAGAGAGACAATCCCTAAGAGATGAGTTAGCCAATAGTTCTCAGACCTTAAATCTGATGCAGACCCAAAAAGCTCAATTGTTTGAGAAATTGGTTGAGTCTGAACAAGAAAGGAATCAGGCTTTGAAGAGTGTAGATGATCTTAATAAGGAATTAAGCACTCTAAGATTGGAATTGAGTGAGAAATCTACAAGGATTGAGGGTTTGGAAAAGGAATTGAAGGATGCTAAATCAACTATCTATAAATGGTCTAGTGGAACTCTTAAGCTTGATCATATGTTGAGTATGGAAAAATCTGCAGGGAATACAAAGGGGTTGGGATTCAAAGGAACAATGAGTAAGTCTAACATAGTTTCCAAAACAACTTTTGTTAGGGCTGCCCAAGTAGCATCTAGTTCTTCTCAAGGTAAGTCTGATAGGAATCTTAATGCTCAATCTTATGTTGGAAAACTTGTTGAGAGTACTCCTGTTACCTCTAGATTCCATAAGGGTTCGAACAATGGTTTTCAAAGGTTTATCCCAGTTTGTCATCGATGTGGAGTGAAAGGTCACATTCGACCCATGTGTTCAAAGTTAAGAGGAGAAACTTTGAAATGAGAGTGGAAACATAGAATTCAAAAGGACCCAATGTTGAATAAAAAATTCGGGTGTTGAGTGAAGATGTGAAGAGTCTGTCTAGGCTAGCAAATAGAACTCCCAAAATTAGACAAGTGTGGGTTAGTAAATGTGAGCTACATTGTTTGGTTGCTCATACTTCATGTAGAGCGCGTGACTCTAATTCTGAGAAAGGTCTTAAGTATATATCCACATATTTTCAGTTGACAGACATCTCTACAAAAAACCTTTCAAAAAAAAAAAGACATCTCTACAAAACCATTAGATTTTCAAAAGCATACAAGTTTTATAAAATCTAGTGGCATGTTGTCATTATAATAGATGTCTTCATATGTATCATTCTAGGAATATCTTTGCATCATCTTTTATCCTAGAATTGATACATTCTCATGCATTATTATTATTTATTTTATTTTATTATTATTATGCATACATTATGTTTTGCTACTAGTAGGAGTATTCATGCATGCACTATTATGACAAAAATGATATAAATTATAATTTTAAAATTCTTAGCATAAGCTTGGCTAAGGGTACAAAGAGTTGTCATATTTTACACTATTCTCATATTTACTTATCTTATTATGCTTATAGGAATTGGAGTTGTTAGTCTGATCTGAGGATATGAGTTATTCACTTGACATGTTTAAGTATTATTTTTAGAATTAATTAAGTTTGGGTGTTTGTTTTACTTCGGAGATGAGTGTAATACTTGTTGAAACTTTTAGTTTTTCTCATATAATCCGAAGTGATATGTAGGTTCATGAGTTATGCTAGATTGATCAATGCTTTTGAATACCTTTTGCATGCTCATGAATATTGGGGTAATGTTGAAAGAAGAAAGAGAAGGAAATAACGAAGTATATAAATATCTCCTTAAAACGGCGGATGTGATTATCTCCTTAGATCAATGGTCTGTCTGTTGAGTAACCGGGTTTCAGTACCTTAGCAAGTATTGAGTATTCGTGTGAAAAGGTGGATGTGATTATCTCAAAATTTTCAATCTGAGTAACCGGGCCTCTTGCCTTAGTAATCATTGAGTGTTTCCGTAAAAAGGGGGGAAAATTAAAAATATATATATAAAGGGGTGCAAAAGAAAAAAAAAATTGAGTTAAAAAAAATTGTATTTCCTTTGAAAAAGCAATAAGGTCCGAGCTACATATTTAACTTCTAGCTTAGGGTTTGAACTGAAGTATCATCACGGTTAGTGAGGAGATTATTAGAATTAGTATGTATTGCTTTCATCTTAATATTTTTTATATATGCAAATGCTATATAAAGCTTGTTTTGTGACTTTTTATAACTACAAGGTAAGTGTAGTGATTTTCTTCACTATAGTGTGTATAATAACTAAGTCAAATATGCGAATATGATGTGTTAATGATTAGCTCATTATCTCTACTGCCCTGCTCACAGGTTTCTAAGAACAAAAATATTTTTGAGCATTTTTCATTCATGCATTTAGTATTAGGGTCATACATTTTAGAGATATTTGTTACTCGAGAATATGGATATAATCTCTTTATCTTAGTATTTAGTGCTTGACATAAATTATCTAGAGTTGTATTTGTTATCTTTTTCCTATGTTTACATGAGGCTTTCCCTTTATATTAATCATATTTTTTTATTGTTTTATCTTTCCTTGTCATTTCAGTGACAAAAAGGGGGAGAAGTATTAAGTAATGGAGGAGAGATTGTTTGGTTAAGGGGAAGAGAGTTTTTAATTGAGGGGAAGTATATTCTCAGGGGGAGAAGGAAAGAATGAGTATTTTTGTCTCTGATGATCATTATGCTTTCATTGTTGTTATGTTATTCTTATGATCATTATATTGGTTTATATCTATTTTTCACATTTGTTTTTTATGGTATATTGTTCATTATTGTGGTTACAGGATTAGAAGATCGTCACGAGAACAAACTGATATTCTATGTCTATGTTTATGGGTGTGTGTTCATAGGTATATATATTATGTTGTTGTTAGTGAGGGTATATTTGTAAAACATGGTTTTGTCTTAGAAATGCCAAGGGGGAGATTACAAGAACAATTGTGTGTATTGTTTATTTTTGATATATTTTTGACAATAAACATATTGAGTGAAATTATGAAGTTGGCTAGGTGTAGGAAAATTAAAGTGGTCAAGCAAAGGCATGGACAAGATTGGTCAAATTCAAATCAAGCTTAAAGTAAGTGGAAAATACAAGAGAAATGAAGAAGAAGGAAGTTTGAGCGAAAAAATGCATTCCGAAGTGCATAAAAGACATTTTTTCGATCCGAAACTTCGAGAATTATAACAAAGGAGTCGAGGGGGTTCAAATGGTACTAATCCCAATAAAAGTTGGTTCCATGGGTTGTGTTACGCATTCAGTAGCTAAAAGTGGCTAGAAAGTGCTATTTTGACGCAACACCTACGTAAGGCAAATTTTGCCCTATGCATGACCTACACACCATGTGTATGCCTAGCCTACACACCATGCGTAGGGGTCTGGCGTGGTTAAGTGCTGAAAATGATAAAATTGTCCCCGAGTTGTTTTCCTTTGTGGCGGTTGCGACTTCTACACCTCAATACACGTGTATAAAAGATATATACACCAATATTGGTCAGATTGACTCAAAATTACAAGAGAATTAAATAAGGGAGGAATTCTAGTCCAAATCGGATACAAGTTTAATTAATATAGAATTCATCTCTCTATAAATAAAAGAAGTCTCAACAGAATTTTGGGGTAGCTTTTATGAGATTTCTGCAATTCTTTTACAGTTCATATTCTTCCGCAGAGAGAGAAAAAAAGAGATCGCTTGATTATTCTATATCAAGAGTTTTTCTAGTTTTTTGTGATTATACAATTGTGTTTCTACATCGAAGATCCTTATTTACAATTGGATGACCCGTTGCTGAAAAATCATCACACCACCTATTGCAACGTGATTGCATCGATCCGTTGAGAACGGAGCCGTATGAGTGCGGAGATTGAAGCAGGAGGCTTCGTGGTTCATTGATTCGTTAAGAATCGAAGCCGTTAGAGTACGGAGCAGAGTGAGAGCTAGAGCTTCGTGAAGCATGATTGATTCAAGTCTGTCAGATATCGAGTGGAAAAAGGCATATCAGAAGTGATTTGTAAGTCTAAAACTTCCTAGAGTCTGTGTACTTCTTGATTCATAGTGTATCGATACCAGAGCATATCCGTGGTTTTTACTTATAGCATTTTCCAAGGTTTTCGACGTAAAAATATCGTGTGTCTCTATTGCTTCATTTTCTACAAATAGATTTATCTTTGCACGTTTTATCTTATTAGAGAATTGGATTAAAATTGACTTTTTCACAATTAATTTTAATTTGTCAATAAATCCACAGAAAACCTATTCACCCCCTCTAGGTTGTTTTCATTAGTCGGCTAGGTAATGTCATGATCTTCTCCGGTTGTACAATTTCTCATATTATCCTTGTTGCAGTTCATATAATTCTTATTAGGATAAAGTACAGTTTGGGTCCATCTAAATAGGCCCCGTATATTTATATTAGAATTAGGGTTTTTAATCGTCACACCCTAATTATCTATTTTGACTTGGTTAATTTGTCTCCAGTTTTTATTTTGTATGTTCTATTGCAAATATACATTGAATTCATTTAGTTCTTATATTGTCTCTTTCTTTATCTCTCTCATATTTTTATTCTATCATGGTATTACAGTCAGATTTTGTTTTAATATGGTATCAAAGCCAAAGATCATCACGTTGTCTTCTTCTTCCAATAGATCATTCATCTTTTGTTTAGTGTCAAAAATCCCTCTTCCAAAGTTGAGGTCCGGACGAATGGATCTCTAGTTTTTTGCTCGCCATCACCAGTTTTAGCTTGCCTCGTCTTGCGCACCATGTGCATACTTAGCCTCGTACGTGACCGCACTTATAGTTTCCTCTTTGACTCTGACTTGACATGCGTCGACCCGTCGTCGCCATCAATTGCTTAAAGCTCTAGCCAGAGCATCATCGTCGCCATCGCCATCGGAATTCTCTTTTTTTCTTTATCGAATTACTAGATTTTATATTCTAAATCAAGATGGGTTCATATCACGCATCTTAACTTTGAGGGGTCTTAGATTATATTAGAGCTTGAGTCCATCTAGATAGACCTACATATGTTTATATTAGAACTATGCATTTTACGCATTTTATCTTAGCCTTTTTTTCACTTATTCATATGGTATGTTCTATTACAAATATACACTGAATAAAAATGCAATTCTCGTATTCTTTCATTCTTTATCTATCTATCTTAATTTTTTATTCTAACAATTCTTATTTTTTTCAATTTGGGTCAAAATGTTTGTTACGGCATGAATGTCCATTATAATTGCAAATGAAAAGACTCAAGTATGTCTACTTGTTCAAGTTTCCATGTTTGAAAAAATATGTGACAAGTTCGGAATACAAAGTTTGTAGGAAAGCTAACTCGATTAAAAAATTCTAAGTTTCTAGGAATAGTTCATTTATTTATATTGATCTAAATATTTACTTTCAAAAGTATTGTAAATGCTCAAAAATGCATAACACAAGAATAGGGTTTCATTGATCAGTTTTCCTTGTATATATATATTCCCTTCTTGGGCTTTAAGCCCATTAGGGCAATATTTTCTTGCTTACATCATCATTTTGTCTATTGCTTACGTCACTAACTTGATCCTCAAGTTTACTCTAGATCATTTCAGGAAATGGGCTTTGAGATGGGCCATTTCTTTCGGGCCCGAGAGGTGATCGAGTCATCAGGCCCTAATTAACCTTGTTGGGCTAATAGGACAAATGGGCTTTGAGAATCCACACGTACACAGGCCCCTACTTAGTTATGGGCTTGTGTATGTTTTAGGGCCCATTACCAAGGACAAAATGTGGTGGAGAAGGTACACCCCCTTTGGTCGGATGTCGTGGGCACATCATTAAATAGGGCAGTTGTAGCCATCATTTCAAATTCAAACGTACGGCTCAAATGATCTTAAATTTCGTGTTGGTGGCTGAAGAGACGACTCGGTACCCCGTTACTTGTGTGAAGGACCTTTGGTATTTTCTCTTTAAATCCTATAAATACTTATATTTGCTCTTTCTAAAACACTTGTTTGTTTTGCCTTTTGTTTTCTTAGTGGATTTTTCTCTCCAACTTCTTCATCTTTGAGCCTCTTCGCCAGAAAGTGCAATTCTTCATTAGCAAATCCTTAGTCCCCTTTCAGAATACATCTTGGTGTAAGTTCTTACTTCTCACTCTTCTACCTTTCTACCAAAAATGTCTGATCGTGATGACACTCGATCAGGTAGTGATCGTATCCCTTCCTCAGTTGACCCTGATGCCTCTCTTAGTTCTCCATCTGTTGAGGTGATCAGGACTGTTAGATCTAGTCCCCCAGAGGTCACCTAGCGCGTCAGTACCGGTGGGGTCCCTATTATCCCTGTTCCATTTGGGGGTTAGGCTGTTAGGATATCCAGAACACAGATTACTATTGAGCCCTTGATATCTGAAAAAAGGGTAAATGTAGTTCTGAAAAAGCTTAAGGTTCCTAATGGGGTGGTTATCAGGCACTACCCCAAGGATAAGGATTTTAAGTTAGGTGAAGGGGGATGACGAGATCTTGTTTTCCTCTTATCATCTACAGATCCTCCAATTTCCAATTCATCATTTCTTTCTATTTTCCTTGTCTACCTTAGGTTTGACCCTACTTTAGGTTGGGCCAAACTTCTTTAGAATACTGGCCATGGTCTCGCTGCTCAATCGGGATCTGGGTTTGGACTTGGGCCTAGCTGAAGTCCTGTTCTCTTATAGGCTTCAGGATAAAAAAGATTGTAAGGGGTGTTTTAATATTTTCCCTATCAGGGAAGGAAGATGTGTGATGGAGTTGAAAAATCTAATAAGGGCTCGAAGGAGAGGATGATTTTGGTGAGCGGGAACTGGAGACATCCCGATGCAAACTTCCCGATCCCCAAAGCTTTTAGCCAGCACATGTTCCCCACTTTCAAACCCTACCATTCAGGGGCATGCCTCTATGGGTGTGTGATGACAAGTTGGGGATGCATGTTTTAGGTTTTTTGAAGGCGCCCGCTAACCACAAAAGCCCATTTTATATTAAATCTCGTTTTGACCTTCTAAAGTCCAAAGTTTGGGATAAACCTTTAAGGATGTGTCCTGATTTCCTTACTAATGATGCTTTGCAGGAATTATCATCTCAAGAAGCATACATCATGCTGACAATTCCTCAACCTAGCCTCAAAAGGAAACGAAAGAGGGCATCGAGTAACCCAACCACTCCTACTACCCCTTTGGGCATCGAATCCCCTTCTGTTAGTGAGGTTTCACCACCACCCCCTTCTTGTTATCCTCCACTTATTCCTCCTCCTCCTCCTTCTGGGGAGGAAGGCGTTACTACCCCCATTCCTCCTACTCTCCCTTCCTCAGGGGAGAATCCTGCTGACCCACCCGGTATGCTGATGATGGTGCTTCTGTATCAACTGGAGAGGGGGTTACATTTCCATCCTTGCCTCTACAGGGCATCACCCGCCCCTGATCGGAGGATAACCAGTCTGGCCGTTCATTTCGGCTCCAATTGACAACGGTAGCCTTTCCAAGTGTACAAACGGAATCTGAAGCTGCAGCTGAGAAGCCCATTCCTTGGAATCTGAGAATAAGACTCCCAGGTGGCAGGTTCTTGGTCTCAGGGAAAAATACCATTAATGATTACATTGCTCTTCAGGAGATGTGTCTTCAGATTTGGACCCCAGCTGATCGGAACAAGATCAAAAAGGTGGACAGGGGAGAGCTTGCCCTGACAGGCCCTGAAATTACAATGAAGGTGGTTTGTGTGCAACATGAATTTGTTTTCTCATATGGTTTTTTCTTGTTTCCTTTTGGTTTGTTTACTGATCGTGTGACATTTGTGATTTTTATGGCAGATGTTTTATCTGACCCAAGCTTATAACTCGAAGCTTGAGGAGGATAGCAGGGCCCTCAGGCAGTCGGCAGAGTATCTAAGGCTGAAGAAGGAGGCCAAGAAGAAAATAGCTGCCATGCTGGTGATTACCAATGAAAAATTGGAAGCTCAGACCATACAGGCCATAAAAGTAGAGCAACAGCTCTAGGAGGCTGAACAGAAAGTCAAAGAGGGGGAGGACACCTAACAAGCTCTGATAACCAAGTATAAGGAGCTGGTGTCCAAATTATAATCTTTTGAGGCTTCTCACCTCAAGACTATTTAGGAGAAAGTTGAAACTGAGAACCTTCTGGCGGTTGAGAGGTCTACGGTGGAGATGTGCCATTAGGGTGGCAACCAGATGTACAAGCGCTTCAAAGATACTTGCAATTACCGGGTCGGGTTCGGCTGAACATCTTGCTTCCAGGATTTCTAGAAACCCGCTGAGGAGAAGAATTTCATCTAAGTGGACGAATTGGATGAGTCTCTTGGAATTGCCCCTCCTTCTAAGGATTTGGAAGCAGGCCCCGATGACCTCCTCTTCTATGAGTTCTTAACTAAGCCTCTCCCCGAGTCTGCTCCCACTTTTGGCACCGTTTTGTCTAAACTGGATATGGTTCCTGATTCCACTGCTCAACCCGATTCCTCTCGAACAGATTCAAGTGCATAAGAGGGGACCGTTACCAGGGCTAGTGACAGGATTGAAGAGTTTGGTCCTAAGTTCAGATACCAGGGGCAGAGGACTTAGTTTTTCTTCTGTCTTTTGTTTATTTTTAGAACTTTTGCACTTGTAAGCCTTGGTTATTGGGGCCCATATCTAGTACAAATTTTAAGACATTTTTAAAATAGAACAAACTAATATTTTCTTTCGGGCTCTTTAGGCCATGCAAGAGATCCCACAACACTTAGTTAATTTTTGTAACTTTTTGATCACTTGTGGATTGATCGGTGTTGTGCCTTTCGGGATCTTGAGGTCATGCTAAAGATGTCACAATACTTAGATAATTCTTGTAAATGTTTTATCACTTGTGGATCGATCAGCGTTGTGCCTTTCAGGCTCTTAAGGCTATGCGAAAGATGTCACAATACTTAGATAATTCTTGTAAATTTTTGATCACTTGTGGATCGATCAGTGTTGTGCCTTTCGGGCTCTTGAGGCCATGCGAAAGATGTCACAACACTTAGATAATTCTTGCAAATTTGTTATCACTTGTAAGTCATCTTTAACCAAGAAAAGACAATTTTACTGATGCCAATTTAATTGATCTAGCACTCATGCCTTTTACAAAAATAAGGGGACAAGGTAAGATGGAATTAGATTGGCCTACTACGAGTAATACCTCTTCAGGCGAGAGGCGTTCTGGGAGTTTGGCTCCATTCTATCGTTCTCATTTTTTCGGATGGGATATGCCCCGCGCTCGATAACTTTAGTAATGGTGTATGAGCCTTCCCAAGGTTCCCTAAGCTTGCCCATAAGCCTGATCTTTTGTCTAAGGACCATGTCCCTGACCTGAAATTTTCTTCCTTTAACTTTTTTATTGAAATGATTTCGGACACGTTGTTGGTAGGCCGCCAACCTGATTCCTACTGCTTCTCTCCTTTCATTTACCAGATCAAGACCGTGAGCCAGATGCTGGTTATTCGGGCCATCCTCCCAGGATTAGCTCCTAAGGGGTTGGAACCCTGATTTTTGTGAGGATCACAGCCTCAGTGCCGTATGCCATGGCGCATGGCGTTTCTCTAGTGGGTTGCCTGGGTGTCATTTTATACAACCAGAGTACTTCGGATAGTTTTTCTAACCAGGCCTCTTTGGCTTTTTTGAGCTTTTTTGCGAGAGTGTAGAAGATGGTTCAGTTTGTTCTTTCAGCTTGTCTGTTCCCTTGCGGGTACCCAACCCAAGATGTGTTCTGGTTGATGTCATTTTCGGCAAAAAATGCTCTCACCTTTTTGTTATCCAAGTTTCTACCATTGTCCATCATAATCATTCTTGGTAGCCCGAATCTGCATATTATGTGGCTCCAAATGAACTTGATGATGTTGCTGCTTTTAATTGTTGGATAGGCTTCGGCCTCTATCCATTTCGTAAAATAGTCAGTGGCAGGTAGAACGGGGGTGGTTGATCGTATTGCCATCAGGAGAGGGCCCACGATATCCATTCCCCACCGGGCGAAGGGGTGTGGGACCATAGTCGAGTGTAGGAACTCTGGAGGTTGATGTATTGCATCTCCATACATTTGGCATGCTTTGCACCTTCTGAAATAATCCTCGGTGTCCTGCGACAGATATGGCCAAAAGTACCCTTGGGAAAATATTTTGTGGGCAAGAGATCTTCCTTTGGAATAAATCCCGCAGGATCCATTATGGATTTCCTCCATCACTGTTCTTGCTTCAGAGGGGGTTACACATTTTAAGTATGGACCTGAGAATGATTTCCGGTAGAGTTGCCCCCTTATGATTGAGTATCTAGATGAATTCATTCGGATCTTGCGGGCTTCAACTTTGTTCTCCGGGTGGGCCCTATATCTAAGGTAATTCACCAAGCGATCAACCCTGTTGGGCTCCCATGGGATAAGCATTACTTGATCGGATTCTTGAATGCTTGGTCTGGCAGGAAATCCATCAACACAGCCCAAGTCAGATCCTCACCAGCTAAGGATGCCTGACCGGCTAAGTTATCAGCTACAATGTTCTCACTCCTTGGAATTTGGGTGAAAGTTATTTTCTGAAAATGCTCTATTTCTTTTAACACGAGTGCCCGATAAGACTCCATTTTTATATCATTTGTTTCGTATTCTCCTTTAATCTGCCGAATGATCAATTGGGAGTCGTTGTGCACTGCAAGGATCCGGATCTGAAGGCTTTTAGATAACCGCAAATCGGATATGATCGCTTCATACTCGGTCTCGTTATTGGTAGTTGTGAACTGCAGTTGTACTGACATAAGGAGATGAGTACCAACGGGCATTTGGATCTCCAGGCCGACTCCTGACCCATTTGAACTGGCTGACCCGTCCACGAATAGTTTTCAGGTAGCCGACTCATCCTACTGATCGGTCTCCTCGGTTTCCTCCTCAAGTAAGAAGTCTGCCACTGCCTGACCCTTGATAGAGACCCGGGGTATGTAGGTTAAATCGTATATGCCCAATTCGATGGCCCATTTGGAGATTATGCCAGAAAAGTCAGGTTTTGACATAATGATCTGGATAGGAGTGAAGGTTCGGACAATGATTAGATGTGCTTCAAAGTAATGCCTGAGCTGTCTCTTTGCATTTACCAGTGATAGTCCAGCTTTTCCTATCTACTGTAGTCAGTTTCATCCTCTGCCAAGGATTTATTAGTATAGAAAACAAACATCTGCAAGCTCCCATCTTCTCTAATGAGGGTTGCACTGGTTGAGATAGCGAACGTTGCCAGGCAAAGATACAGGACTTCATCGGGTTCAGGTGTGTCTAGGATTGGGGGCTTGGTCATATATTCCTTCAATCTTGCAAGGATTTCGAATTGCTCAGGACCCCAGACTTCGCCCTTTCTTGCCTTTAATGCCTGAAAGAATGGCATGCATTGATCGGTAAGTTTTGATATAAATTTGCTAAGGGCAACCACTCGGCCCATCAGGACTTAAACGTCTTTATATGTCCAGGGTTCCTTTATTTCAATCAGGGCCTTGACTTGAGTCAGGCTAGCCTGAATTCCGAACCGATCCACAATGTGTCCCAGGAATTGTCCTGATGACACGCCGAAGGAACATTTCTCCGGGTTGAGTTTCATTCCATGTCTCCTAAGGGTATCAAAGACTCGTTGAAGATGTCCCATATGGTCTCCTTTCTCTCTTATTTTGACCACATTATCGTCGATGTAAGCTTCGATCACGGTACCTATCATCCCTTTAAAGATCCTGTTTACCAATCTCTGGAAAGTAGCACCTGCATTTTTCAGTTTGAATGTCTTTTCCTCATCGTTCGGGTTCATTCTTATCTGATTATACCCCGAGTATGCGTCAAGGAAAGTTAATCGCTCGTAGCCAGCGGTAGCATCCACCAACTGATCAATTTTTGGCAATGAAAAGTTATCCTTCAGGCATGCCCTATTTAGGTTAGTAAATTCAATACAAACTCTCCACTTACCATTCTTCTTCTAAACAACTACAACGTTGGCAAGCCAATCGGGACATTTCACTTCCCTGATAAACCCAGCCTGAATCAATTGGGATAGTTCTTTCGCTATGACCTGGTTCCGGAGGGTTCCCATGCACCTCTACTTCTTCCTGATTGGCCTCACATTTGGGTCAACATGTAGGGAGTGTTGGGCAACAGTGGGATCAATACCTGGCATATTTGTGTGTCCCCATGCGAAGACGTCGGAGTTGTTCTGCAAAAATTGGGTCAATTATTTTAATTCATAATCAGTAAGGTTTGTACCTGCATAGGTTACTCTTTTGGGTTCATTGGGTATGACGGATATTAGCTGTAAAGGCTTGACCACGATCGGGGTACCTGAATCCCCTTCCGAACCCTCGGTGCGGATTGCCTTCGGATTTCTCTCTTTCCTAATCCCCTTTAGGGTAACGGCATAAGACTCCTTCGCAGCCACCTGATGTCCTTTGATGTCAATGATGTCAAACTCGTTCGGACCTATGCATCTCATCATCTGATCTAAGGTTGATGGTACCCCCTGCATCCGATGGATCCATCCTCTTCCCATGAGCAGATTATATGATGGTTTCACATCCATTATGATAAAAGTTTCTAGGGTTATCTTCATTTACACCCCCTAAGGTTTGCTTTTACTTCAATTACACCCCCTCAGGTTTGCAAATCTTCAATCACACCCCCTCATGGTATGAAATGTCTAAAATACCCTTAAACCAAACACCTTTTAAATCAATTTAATCCCTAAACCAATTTAACCCCTAAACCAAACACCCCCCTTGAATCAATTTAACCCTTAAACCAAACACCCCAACCCTAACCACCACCACCACCACCACCATCCACCACCACCATCTGCCACCGCCACCGCCACCACCACAAGCAACAATTGCTAGTGAAACAATTTTTTTGAAAATTGTGTGTTGGGGGTTGGAAACATGAGGCACATGGGTCGAAAATAAAGGGGGGTGGTGGGAAGGGGGCGGCAGCGACGGGGCAGGTATGGGAGGGGGTGGCGGCGGCGATCGGATCTATATATATGTGTGTGTGTGTATATATATATATATGTGCGTGCATGTGTGTTCAGGTGTGTGTGTGTGTGTGAGAGAGAGAAAAATTAAATATTTATTTGTAAAAATTAGTTTTTTAAAAAATTAAATGTGTTTGTAAGAATTAAATATTTGGGGTTAGGTTGAGGGCTTTAGGATTTAATTTTTATTCACAAATTAAAAAAATTAGTTTCCAAAAATTAAATAATTGTTTGTGAATATTTGGGGTTGGTGTTGGTGGTTTTGAATTTTATAAATTTCTTTCGAATTTTATATGTTTTTTTAAAATTTTATATTTATTTTTGAATTTTATAATTTTTTTCAAAATTTAATATATAATTTTTTGAATTTTATATTTATTTTCAAATTTTATAATTTGTTTCGAAATTTAATATATATTGTTTCGAACTTTATATGTTTTTTTTAATTTTATATATTTGTTTTGAATTTTTTATGTTTTTTGCGAATTTTATATTTATTTTTGAATTTTAATATATATTATTTGAATATTATATGGTTTTTTTTTTAATTTTATATATTTGTCTTGAATTTTATAATGTTTTTCAAATTTTAATATATATTTTTTTGAATTTTATATATATATTTAAAATTTAATACAAATTAAATGATTAAATTATTGGAGGGTGTCAAATTGATAAAATTACATATCCTTATTTCCAAACAACTCTAGGTTATCCCATTAAGGGTAGTTTAGGTATTTTACAAAAAAAGGTTAGGATGATGTCATCGTTAAGGGGGTGTGAGTGATGAGAATCTCAAACCTGAGGGGGTGTAATTAAAGATATTCAAACCTAAGGCAGTGTGATTGAAGTTAAAGCAAACTTCAAGGGGTGTAAATGAAGTTAACCTAAGTTTCTAATAGGGTCCTTTGAGTAGCAGATACGAGTAGTTGGACTTTCCCGATTGGTTCGACGTGCTTCCCATCGAATCCTACAAATGGGGTTTCAAGAGGCTACAACTTTTCTTAGATCTATCTCAAATTTCTCGAAGGACCATTTGGTGATGATGTTGGCACTGCTCCCCGGATCAATCATGACTCGCTTCATGAGGCAGTTTGCCACCATCAGTGTAACAACCAGTGAGTCATCATGAGGGGTCTGGATGTTTTGAAGGTCTGCAGTGGAAAAGACAATCTGTACCTTGCCCATCTGATGGCAGACTTCATTTACTTCATTAATTTTCCTCATCTTTCAGGATCGACGCAATTGGGTCTTGTTGGTTCCTTCCGTCTCTTTAGAAGTGGGACCACTGAGAATCATGTTGATAACTCTGATTGGCTGTGGAGTTGCGGGATTCCAGGGGGCGTTGGGTGAATGTTGATCAGTCCTTGGTTTGTCCCACTAGATATGGTCCCGAAGTTCACCTCGCACTATCATTGCCTCCACCTGGCGTCTGAGATTTCGGCATTCGTTGGTAATGTGTCCGAAATCACTATGGAAGGCGCAATGTTTTGATTTATCTCTTTGATTCAAAGGTTGCCTGATAGGTGGTGGTGGTTTAAAAACTCATCTGGCCTTAGTCTCTTTGTAAAGTTTGCTAAGGCTGACCCTCAGGGGAGTCACTTTCTCTTCAAATTTGTGACGTTTTACTGGAATCGGGGCTGAAGGACCCGAAGGGCTGGGGCGTTTTCGATCTGTCACCTGTTCTTTTGATCGGGCTTCAACATTGACCAAGGTTGCCCTCTTCTGCAGGATGGCCTCTTCCTTCTCTATCCGTAAGTATCCTTAGGCTCTGGAATTTAACTCTCCGATGCCCGATGGTGTGTGCTTCACCAGAGACTGGTGAAACATAGTTCTGGGAATCAGGGCCATCTGGAAAGCCTCGACGGCAGAGTGCTAATCGCAATTGTCGATGGAGGAATACTCAACGTTTAATTGGGACATGAAGCTGTTCAGGGACTCTCATTTCTCCTGGATCATCGTAAAGAGGCAGGATGTGGTTTTCTTCTGCCTCTTGTTTCCGTAATACTGGGCAACAAAAAGCTTGATCAGCTGCTGCCAGCTGGCGATGGATCTGGGTGGTTGCTTCCTAAACCACAGTAAAGCTGCATTGGCAAGACTCGTGGAAAACACCTTACAAAGCAAGGCCTCGTTCTCAGCATACATGATCATTTTTTGGTGAATCTGATAAATGTGCTCCTCGAGATCCCTAGTGCCATCATAAGGGGT
Source organism: Cornus suecica (assembly GCA_963922005.1). Taxonomy (NCBI): domain Eukaryota; kingdom Viridiplantae; phylum Streptophyta; class Magnoliopsida; order Cornales; family Cornaceae; genus Cornus; species Cornus suecica. Next base: position 47,843,425 of record OY998241.1, on the reverse strand, counting down.
AAATCGAGGCATGACAAACTTTTTTGGGAAAGGCTCCCGAGTTATCCCAGGGGTGAACGGTGACTGGATCAACTCAGTGGAGGCCTGAACGGCCAGATTGTTAGTGGATTGGGTCCTTAGATCTCTCAAGACCCTTCTCTAGAACTCTGTCATCATCTCCTGGACCTTTTGGGGGGTCAAGGCCTCATCAGTGATGGGGGCCTTACCCAGGCGATGGGAGGATTCTGCATGCTCCTCTAACCCGACGCCACCTTCCTGGCTCTGCGAACAGACGGGGGCTGCTGGGGGAGTGGGTGGAAGAGCCATCCTTGTCATGAGTTCTGCGTTCTGCTTCTCAAGAGCTTCGATCCGTTCTTCAGCGATTACCAGGCGTTGCAAGATCTGTTTGATGGTTTGAGAACCACCAGCCTGGTTGTCTCCGGTAGTCGGAGCTTCTACTTGGGAACGGGTTATCGGCATGATCGTTTGGAAGGTGGAAGAATGATATAATTACGGATCTAGAAGGTGAAGGTGAATAGAAACAAGCTCGACTATAAGAATGAGAAGATGGCCACAGATCTTGAAGGTGGAGATAAAATCACAAATCTAGCATGAATAAAAACAACTTCAGCTATAGAGATGGGAAGACGATCACAAATCTTAAAGGTGATGACACCATCACAGATCCTAAAAAGTTTTCTCACATACAGCGCCAATGTGTAAATGTACAACACAAGAATAGGGTTTCATTGATCATTTTTCCTTGTATATATACATTCTCTTCTTGGGTTTTGAGCTCATTAGGGCAACATTCTCTTGCTTACATAATCATTTTGTCTATTGCTTACGTCACTAACTTGATCCTCAAGTTTACTCTAGATCATTTCAGGAAATGAGCTTTGGGATGGGCTTTTTTTCTGGGCCCGAGAGGTGATTGGATCTTCAGGCATTAATTAATCTTGTTGGGCCAATAGGACAAATGGGCTTCGAGAATCTACTTGTCCAAGTACTTTGCAACTTTTTTTTTTCAATAGAAAATTAGGGAACATGTCCCAACTATAATACGATAAAAATAGTAATAATACTAAAATAAGACCAGCATGGTTTTGAAAAAGCTGAGATCATCAATAATGGACTTGCAAGTGTTTTATGAGTGTGATTCGAGACTTGTCTATGAAATGAGCCAAGACGATTGTAATCCAACTTGGCCTATTTATTGAAGAAATGAACCCTTAGTTTGATTCATTTGCATATCTATCTACTTTATAACATTAAAAACTATAAATTGAAATTGATTGCTACGTACTTCAACCACATCAATTAAACATCACTAAAATATCATCTTTGAAAAATTTGCATGAAAACTAGCGCAATTGAAAATTTCTAGAATAGTTCTTTTATTTATAAATATAGATCTAAAAATTTACTTTCAAAGTACTTTCCAACTTTTTTTCTGATTAGAAAATTAGGGAACATGTTAAAACTATAGTACGATAAAAATAGTAAAAATAGTAAAATAAGACCGGTATGACTTTGAAAAAGTTGATATTCCTTCTGTCCTACAATACTTGTTCAATTTGAATTTTTTAATATTTTATGGATTTAGTTGACTAGTGTGTAATTTTCAATTTTGCCTTTAATGATATAGTATTATGATGAATTCAGTATTTGTTTAAAATTAGTGGAACAAAAGTAATTGGAAAAAGTGTAAGGTTAAATTACATTGAAATTCGTAACTGGATTAATTTAAGACAAGTAAAATTATAATAGTTGACAACTAATATGGAACATAATTAGTATATGGACTTGCCAAGTGTTTTACTAGTCTGATTTAAGACTTGTCTATGGAATTAGCGAAGAAGATAATCCACCATAGCCTAAGTATTTAAGAAATGAATCCTCAGTTTGATTCATTTTTCATGTCTATCTCTATCTACATCATTAAATATTAGAAATTGAAATTGATTGCTTCCTACTTCAACCACATCATTAAATATTAGAAATTGAAATTGATTGCTACCTACTTCAACCACATCAATTAAACATCACTAAAATATGGAAAATCAGTTGCGTACCTAATTCAACAGCATCAACACGAACGTATAAATCTTGGCCCCCACTTGAATACTCTCTTGTGTCCACCAATTCACCATGCCAAGTGACACACCCAGTCCCTCCTCTTATGTCTGCACTCGTGTAACCACTGCAAGAACAGTCCTTCAAGCACACCTCTTCACACGCTTTCAAGTTCAACAAACTCATATTCACACGTGCTACCGACGTGTCCGGGACCTTCGCATGTGGCAACGGCACAAACCCCTCTCCGTTTCCACACACTTGTCCACCCCGCTTCCTCACGCACCCACCCGTCCCGTCCCTCAAGTACCAGTCACGTGGCAACTTCGGCTCGAAACCTGGTAGGCACGTGCACTCGAACTCCCCGGCATCATGCGGGTAACAATTTCCAAATGCACCACAGACATTGTAGTCGTCGCACAGCTCTTTGGGGGCCGACCAAAACCCGACCCATTTACGATCCATCTCGTGCCATGTTAGCCGTTCCACAAACCCGGACTCATTCACAATCAATCTCGAAAAAACTGAAGCATTATACATACTGTACATCATGAAGACTTCATCCTGATTGTCAACGTAAGTAAGGTTGAAGATGAAATTACGTGACATCACCGGGACACCACTCCACCTAAGCCCATTCCACGGTCCAGTTCGCCATAACGGGACCGAACCCTGGTACAAGTAAAACTGTGGGGACCCACTAAGGTTCGTCTTGAACGAACACTCCCCGGTTCCCGGGTCAGTGTCCGACTTCCAAGCCGTTATGAACCGGTTCAGACCGGTTCTCCGGTTCACCCCCATTTTCATCAAAGGAAGGATAGTGTTCGTAGGGTAATCAAAGCTTTGCCATGCAACAACCCTTTTCCCATCACCCTGAAGCAAGATCAAATTTCCTGTATCCAAAAGCTGAGCTGAAGAAGTGTTGTTTCGAGCCGCCACCGCAACATTGGTCGACCAGACCGGAACACTACTGCGTCTAGCATGTATGACTAGGTTTCCGGTTTCATCAACTAACAAAACTCCGGAACTATCACTGATCGGATTGTCTCTATTCGCAACCCAAACTATAGTATGTTCTTCAACTTTGTTGTACCATATTCCGACGTATCGTTCACTAGAATTGCGGGGACTGAAGAATCCAAGCGCAAATATTTCTCCGGTAGAGAGTAATATGTCACCGTTGCGGTCACTGATAGACTGGTTCGGGGCTAAACTGTCGATCGAAATGCAGAATGAGGGGAGAAGAAAAGGAAGAGACAAAAGCAGAACATGATACATGTTCAATGATTTTCTCTCCTATGCTTTCGCTGGTGAAAGTTTTAATTAAAAACCATAGGACAATGTTTTGTGTGACATACAATAATACACTTTTTCCACTTGTCAATTTGTTGTGTCTCACCCGTTTAAATTTCTTTGTGTGATCTATGCTTCTGGTGGTGAAAGTTTTAATTAAAAACCATATGATAATGTTTTGTGTGACATACAATAATACACGTTTTCCAGTAGTCAATTTCCTGTATCTTACCTGTTTAAATGTCTTTCTGTGATGCTACTATCATTAAAGCGGTACACCCGTGTGTGACTAGACAGAAAATGTATGAAGAAATGGTCAAAATTTTTGGAAATGTTATAAATCTGTACATATGTATATCTATATATATATATATAATAGATATAACCCAAAGGCTTTTTTGCGAAAAACCCCCCTTGGTTTGTAAATATGAGCACTAAACCCCCAAAAGTTTAATTTTATGTGTATAAATCCACCTGTTTTAAAAAATATGCGTTTTGCCCCCTAACAATCACCGGACGTCCATTCTTGGCCGGAAAAAAATCATCTACTTTGCACATGACTTATATTAAACTTGAAAACTCGAAAATGCCATTTGTTATTGACAAAAGGGTCAGGTGCGAAAAATCCCATGTGGTATGCATATAGTGCGTATAATCCCTTGCGTTTTGCCCTTATTATAACATGAATTGTTTGAAATACCCTTAGAATAATTCGAGAAACATATATAAATTTCAAAAAATTATATAAAATTCGTAAATATATATATATAATTCAAGATATATATTAAATTCTGAAAAATTATATAAAATTTTGAAAAAAATATAAATTTCGAAAAAAAATATAAATTTCGAAAAATTATATAAAATTGGGAAAAACATATATAAATTCAAAAAATATATATATATATTTCGAAAACATATCTAAATTTCAGAAAAAAAATATATAAAATTCGAAAAAAATATAAAATATATATAAATTCGAAAGCAAAGTTGTATTTTGGCTCTTTGAAGTTTTAATTAATGTATACTCTTATAGTTGTCTAGTATCTATTCATGGTTTTCTACTTTCTTTGACTTTAAATGTTGTTTTGGTATATTGTACTTTGTGTTGGCCACATATTGACACCTAGAGGGGGGTGAATAGGGTCAATGACAAACTTTGAGACTTTTTCGGTTTGACTTTATTTAGAGAAAGATAAGCATCACAAGACTCTCGTCAAACACTTAGTGGTTTATATAATCTCTTAAGTGGCTTTCACATTTCATACTTATAATCATGCATTAGTAATTTATACAATTGAATACATGCATCATTGATTCAAGTAAAGGTGAATTGTTCTATTAACCAAGTAAACAATTTGACCAAACATGTTGAAACACTTATCTCATAATGATAATAGATGCATTATGGATTCAACTAGCATATCAAACTATTCAAGCACCAAGTGAATATGCTATTCAACTAAACATGTAAAATACTTTTATCATATATATTTGTAGAGTTTTTACAAAGTGATTAAATATTAAGAGGACACATAAACTGTTAAAAAGAAAGTTGTGTTGAATATGCATTTTGTCAAACACTTGGTATACATATGGAATTTCAATGCTATGGTTTGTGGAAGATGCATTTTATCAAACACTTGGTGAGCACTTAAATTATAGATAAATAAGAGAGTAGATAAGTTATAATCTACATCTTATCTAACCAAGTTCACAATTTAATTCACTTCAACTATGCATTTTCTAACCACTTCGTTAATACACAAACACAAGCAATTTCATAACATTTATATATATAAGACTCAAGATTATAAATGACAATTGATTTTATGTTATGGTGTGGTGAAGATACATTATATCAAATACTTGGTGTGCAACTAGATTATAGCAAACTAATGAGCAAGTAGAGAATTTATAATCTAAACTATAATCAAGTTCACATTGCAATTTACTATGACCAAGCATTTTCCCAATCCCCTCATGAATATTTAAGTACACACAATTTCCAAGCATTGATAAATAAAGCTTAAGATTGAAATGAAATTGCTTGTAAAGTAAGGAATTAAGGGATAGAGAAAATGCAAACCAAGACACCGAGTTTTTACATGGTTCAACTGAAGCTTTGGTCTACATCCATGCCTTGAGAAAACCTCTCAAGGATTCCACTATCGTGTTTTTCTTGCGGGTGAAAAAACAAACCCTTACATTCTCCTTCTTCCGGGTGAAGAGCCAACCTTGCTCACTCTTGCAGGTGGAGAGCCAACCTTCGAACACTCTTGCTTCCGGATGAAGAGCCGACCTTTCCTCACACTTGCGGGTGGAGAGACAACCTAATCCTCTCTTTTTAAGGTAGAGAAAAACATTTACAAAGCTTCAACAAGCCCATCCCATCCCAAGACAACTTATTGGTCTTTCACTCACAAAGAATAATAATGGAATTTGAGTGTACAACATTTTCTCTCATTAGATAGATATGGAAATTCAAAGCTCACTTCCTCACACACTTAGAGTCATAAATAAAATAATCAAATGAAAAGCTCAACTCAATATGTGGAAGAATAAATCACAAGAAGATGATATGAGTGATACACAATGGTGTGATTCCTATAAGAGAGTTTTCTACCTAAATATGAATTAAAAAATGAAGCACAAATAGTAGAATTCAATACAACTCCAATCCCTATCTTCTTCAACCCTCTTTTGGCTCATATATGGCATATATATAGAGTATGAAACAATTCTAGCCGTTTGGGGGTGTTTTGGGTTGGGTAGTTTAGGATACGTTTGAACCCAAAAATAGTCGTTGGAAGTCATTCCAAGGCAAATCGGTTCAAAAAATTGGCTCAAAAGCCTCTGGAGGCTTCGGTCGACAGACCATTTAGTGTCGGTCAACTGACATTTCATTTCGGATCTGCTCTATCCAGTTCGACTCTTTTAATCATAACTCGAGTTCCGTAAGTCGGATTGAGGCGTTTTTTAGCTTTTTGGAAAGAGGACTTCAAGATCTTGATTTTACAATTTTGAATCACTCCATTTAACCCATGTTTGAGTACGATATGGTCATTTGAATAAGATACTTCATTTCAATCTCTTAAACCACATAACAGTTTTTCGGGAAATCTTTTGGGATATTTCCGAAATGACTTAGAGAAATTTCTAGGATGTCTTATAGACTTATTAAGGTCCTTGACATTCCTAAAAATATTATTGAGATTATAAAATAATATTTTCATTTAAATAAATTCTCAATATTTGACAAAAGGTTTTCATGATTGAAACAATTTTATTCAAAGCTTTAATACATGTCTAGAATCCATTTCAAGTTATATGAAATTAGTTTGGCGACCTCTTTGTTGAGTTCTTTCATAGCTTATGAAAGCTTGAACTAACTCAACTCTAGAGAAGACTATATATATGAATGTATCATCAATGATGTTCATAGTCTAATACTAATGGTTCAAGGACTCATGAATGATGTAAATGATGTGCATGGTCCTATATGTTAATTTGTCAAGAGTTGAGTTTTCAAATAAGTTATTTCAAAAATAACTTTACATTTAATTTAGCACTTACCCAAGACTATTTTACCCAATTCTTTAATCTTAAATTTCTTTAAGCTTTGGATTGATGTATCCATCCTTGTCTCCAATGTATTTTGAACTCTAAGCACCTTTGTTTGATCTTCTTATGGATTCACTGGCTCTCTTGAGTTTATCTTGAATCAACAACCTATTAAGCATAACTTAAGTAGACATTAAATTCACCACATTCAATGGTTTGTTATCATCAAAATGTCATGTTAACCATGGTAAAAATCCTTGGGTCAACAATCTCCCCCTTTTTTATGATGACAAACATTGATGTGTGCTAATAAACAATTGAGGGCATTTTATAAATGCTCCCCCTATCAATATGCAATCAATGAATATTATAATAAGGCATGTGCATAAACTTTGGGATTTTCTGCCCTATTACCATGCTTTAAATGATGTTTACACTTAAACAAGTAGCATGCGATCATTTCAAGGAGCAAAGCTCCCCCTAAGAATGTGCATACAACATATACACATCGATTAATCTTTCTCCCCCTTTGACATCATCAAAAAGAATAGATACAATAAAGTACAAGGAGAGGATCAAGTTGCATATATGAATTGTGATCAAAGAATATATCATTTGAAGTAACACAATCTCATATTATCCATACATATCATGAATATGCTTAAGATAATACCAAATTACAAACATAGTGATGCAGGAGGACCAGCGCAAGGATGACAGGAAATCGTGATCTACTGTTTTTCTTTTTAAATCTCTATTTTTAGTTAATTTTTACTACTTATGGTAATTTTCTATATGTCAATTAGGAATTGATTCTGAACCCGATTTGGGCCAGATTTTTGGCAATCTTTTGATTTCTTTCCATATTTCGTTTTGGTAAGACTTTTAGGGTTTTGCTATTTTTGGTAAAATCCTTGATTTTCAGCTATTTAAACCCGGCTTGTGGGTTGTGTTTAAATTAATTCTTGATTATAAACAATTTTATTGAATTCCAGAGTGTTCTCAGAAATTTTGGGTTGAATTCTCCTGTTTATTTCCTTGCAAATTACCTATTGCAATAGCCTGCTGAATAATCTCTATTTTGTCCGGCGTCAATTGGTATCAGAGCTCAGCATCTTCCTGAGGCGGTATTTTCATCAGTTTTCTATGGCTGGTGGTCGTGGTCGTGGTGGTCGTCGTGGGCAGGTTCCGATTGAGGAAGTCCTGCACCATGATCGTAACGTTCAGGATGTTATGATTGAGGATTTGCAGAGGCAAGTGGCAGAGTTAACCCAGCGCCTGACGGTGCAGGAAATCAGTAATCATGATGTGGAAGATTCTGATACCGACAATTCCACCTTCGAAAATCCGTATCCACAGTTAGGGCCAATATTTTCAGAAGATTCTGATTCCGAAGATGATTGGTTGAAAACCAATATTTTCATTGGAGAGCCAGTGTATGACGAAGAAAGAGATGAGGATGTGTTCAATGCAAGCATGGCGACTGAAGTTCAGTGGACGCTTCCATACCAGTGGCCGGATTATGAAGTCAATAACCTCGTTGAAGTTGATCAGATGGAAAACATTTTCTTGAACTCCTTACTGGAGGACGATATAACTGGCATGGAAAATCTTGAGATCCCATTTAGCAATCCTCCTGAATCTCAGCAGAATGTGATCCTAGCAGCAGGTCTAAAGAAGGAAGCCGTTTTTATACCTTGTGGAAATAGTGCAACAGGTGAGGTTTCAGAATTACCCATGGAGGTCAAACAGCTATTTTCGGAATTCTCTATTTTGATGCCAGAAGACCTTCCTCCTGGACTGCCGCCAGAATTACCCACGGGCCGTTTACATCCTAGGGCAGGTGAGTTGGCCCAACATCTTTGAGGCATCCATGAGCAGGTGAAACTGGCCAGTCACGAGAGCAATGCCAAGTACAAAACTCGAGTGGACAGTCATCATCGTCAGGTACTTTTTGATGTTGGTGATTTTGTTTGGGTTGTATTAACTCGTGATCGTTTCCCTGTTGGCGAGTATAATAAGCTTAATGAGTGGAAGATTGGACCCTGTGAGATATTGCAGAAGATCAATGACAACGCATACAGGTTGTGTCTCCCTAGTCACTTGAAAACATCTGATGTCTTTAATGTGAAACACCCGAGTCCTTGTTTTGCGGATTCTGCTGATGTTGTTGTGAACTAGAGGACGAGTTCTTTCCAACCCGGGGTGACTGATGCAGGAGGATCAACGCGAGGATGGCAGGAAATCGTGATCTGTTGTTTTCCTTTTTAAATCTCTATTTTTAGTTAATTTTTTCTACTTATGGTAATTTTTTATTTGTCAATTAGGAATTGATTCTGAACCCGATTTGGGCCAGATGTTTGGCAATCTTTTGATTTCTTTCCATATTTCATTTTGTTAAACTTTTAGGGTTTTGCTTTTTTTGGTAAAATCCTTGATTTTCAGCTATTTAAACTCGGCTTGTGGGTTGTTTTAAATTAATTATTGATTATAAACAATTTTATTGAATTCCAGAGTGTTCTCTGAAATTTTGGGTCGAATTCTCCTGTTTATTTCCTTGCAAATTACCTATTGCAATAGCCTGCAGAATAATCTCTATTCTGTCTGGCATCACGTAGCTTTGCATTCATGATGACAACAAGGACATGGTAGCACATGTAATCAATGATGGCTAAATCATTTGCTTGATTTTCATAGACAAATAGGATACATGTATCAAAGTAGATTTTCACATATGAAGTACATGTATCAAGTGAATGATTCAACGGGAGAGTGACTTAATGTTTAAGTGTGTGTATTTGAATGAAAGCTCAAATCATAAGTATTCAACATGCTATATGCAAACAATGAACACTCAATCACTAGATCATTTAAAATCACATAGTCATGTATAAAGATTTACTTATCATCACATTTAAGAATGAGTCAACACCACCTCCATCTCAACCATTTGAAATTCAATAAACACATATGCAATATCTAATGAAAATCATAATGATGACTAAGAGATGAATATCAAAAGATAAGCAAGTGAAAAATACACAAGACATATGCTAACACATTGATATTCAAAGACATTTCCATTTCTCTATGAATTTTATAAAATAAGTTCTCTTGGAGAAATTTGGTGAGAATATTGACGAAGAAATTTATAATCATGAAAATGAGCTCAATATCTCTTTTAAATACATGTCTTTGTAATGTAATGTGATAGCATTTTATGCATCCTTCTCAAGTGCATAAAATATATCTCGATATTCTAGGGGGTTTTCGCACCCAACCCTAACCCAAATAAGAAATCATAGAGAGAAAAAGGTATCCAAAGGTCTATCTTTTCATTAAGTTGACATTCCTATTTATAGGGAAATTAGGGATACCATTACAAGTTACTATTACTGATATTATTACAATTATTGTGCAAATAGTAACCTTATATAATTGCAGTGGACCTCACACTATATAATATGTAGTGGGACCCACATCTAATAATTATATTTATAACACTCCTCCTTGGGGACCACTATACAAAGAAACATGCATTGGTAAAAACATTGCCAAGAAAACCCAAAGCGAAAATCCCATGACGAAGGAAAAAAAAAATACAGTCATCTATTGCAACTGGAAATGTTACATCATATCTACCTCGTTAAAACCTTACCAGAAAAATTCAATGAAAACAACTTGGTCAAAGGGAAAGGAATACAATTAGGGATGTACAAAAACCCCACCCCGTCAAGGAACTGCCCCAAATCGTCCCATCTTTTTATGATTTTTAACCGCACCATTTAAAAATGGTGGGGTTATGGGGGTTGGAAAGAAAAAAAAATCGACGGTTATGGGGCAGATGACAGTTTTAGGGGTTCCCCACCACCCCATCTCAAACCGCATAATAATTATATCTATATTTTTAATAATTTTTAGTATTAAAATTACATAAATTGTATATATATTTACAACGTTTTATATAAAATTACACTAATACCCTTAAATAAACTAATTATTTACTTACCTACCCTCTCCCTATATATACATATAAAACCCTAAATATAATTATTTAATGTGTTATTATTGACTAGTATTTTAGGTAGCTTCTTATGCGTTGTTAGATTCATAAATTCTTATCAAATTTTGTTGATCTAGATTTGAGTTATTTGTTGGTCTAATATTATTAAATTTATTTTTATTTTAAAAATTATTGCAATTAAATTAATCGGATAATTGTTTGTTTCGATTATAAGTCATATTGTTATGGTAAATTATTTATTATTTACTTTCTTTTAGGAAAACAATAAAAATACACGATTTAATGGGCGCGGTTTGTGGCGGTTATGGGGGTAAGGGTGAAATTTTTAAATAGTTATGGGTGATGAGAATTTTCACGGTTTTGGTTATGGGTTTTGAGAAAACTTTCCCAAACCGCCCCATGACCATCTCTAAGTATAGTATGCCAATGTGGATGAATATGGTATTGCATTATAGTTACCTCATTAAAACCTTGCTAGGAAAACCATTGGGAAAAAATCTGATAGAAAGAAAAATAGTACAACATGCAAATACCTTTTCAAAATATTTGCTCCCACTCATTAGTAGGAATCTGAGTAGTTGATATGACAACTTCTTAAGATGACGCATTTGAATACTGTGTATGTTGAAGTTTAAAACCCAGATCTTAAGAGAAGATTCGAATAGAGCTTTGATATATCTTATTATAAATGTTACATGATATATCTGAGTCAGAAACATTCTCAATTTGCTTCATAATGAATGAATTGAAGAAGTAGCAGTGATAGATCTCCAAGAGATAACGATGTTGCCATACACAGTCTGATCTTTTAGTGTGTCTGTGCATAGAGAAATAGAATTATCCTCATAATCCTCTTGTAATGAATAGTCGTTGAGGTGACTGTGTCACATCCATCCATATTGCATTTAACTCGTACAATGATGGTTGTAATACATGGCACGTGGTTTTGAATGAGTTGTTTCATGAAGCTTAATTCTCTTGGAATATAAATATCACTATCAAGTGATCCATTTAAATAGGTCATAACCACGTCCATTAAATGTATGTCCAAAATTACTACAACTACAAAACTTGTTAAGAAACAAATATGATTTCACATATTATATAAGAACAAAACTTCTTATATTCAATATCAGTTCTCTGTTAGAAACTGTGAGTTACCAGTCGGACTTTGTATCATAATATTAATTTTAACCAATCATTCACGTCGACATAATTCGATGCTGAGAGGCTGAAATCCTCATCATGAGTGTTTCCAGTTGTCTGCAACAACATTATGGTGATACATACTCTTTATTTATAGCTACGAATCTTCACCAATGGCATGTTCCTCCTTGATGGTATTATTCTCATTCGATACCTAATCCATATAAAGGGTCATTGCCACAAAGGATTTAGAATCATTGATTGACAGATCATTTTGAATAGATCAATTTTTGTACCGACTAGGTAACCACATTTCAGATGAGTCAGAGATTCTTTTGTTCATTGACCATTCAGAAATAACCTCAAACTTAGTAGCTGGTATATGTGATTTTTTTCACTTTCTTTCCGTCAGTAAAAACTTCAATTCATCGTACTTCCTGTATATATTAGTTAGTACGAGCATCAAAATAAAATAATTAATGTATAGAAAGTGATCTCACCGTATTGTTCGAATTTTATCATTTCTCCCCCTGATAATGAGAAAATTTGTTTTACAATATCCTGTAAATTTGGGCTTTGATTAAATCACCTCTCAGGAGTTAGTGATTTATAATAATGAATAACATATAGGTTTGAATTTTAAAAAATTCTCCCTTTTGAATTCTCCCCTTGGGAATGCCTTATATTCGATGTTGTAAACCTGCAAGATATATAACAGAAACAACACATATCTATACTATTATATATATATGTAGATGTCAAATATTGCACAACACAAGAATGAAATTCCTTTATTCAAGTTTTTCTTTTCCTTATATACCTTTCTTCCCCTAGGCTTTTTGGCCCATTAGGGTTACATTGCTTGCTTCGCACATAATTCCTCTTTTGCCCTTGTCCTTTGTTTGATCCTCAAGTTTGTTCTAGAACATTTTAGAACGTGGGCTTGAAATGGGCCCTTATTTTCGGGCTTGGAATGGGCACTTTGCTTTCGGGCCATTAATTATCCTTGTTGGGTTGTTAGTCTTGTAGGGAGGAGTGCTTGGTGGGCTTGAAGAATTCCATATGTACACAGGCCCCTTCTTGGTTATGGGCTTTCAAACGTTTAAGGCCCACAACCAAGAATAACGTATGGTAAGCGTAAACATCCCCCTTGTCGGGTGACGTGGCCAGGACATTTAATGAGGTAGCTGTAACTTATCATTTGAATTCTAAATACATAGCCCATATGTCCTTGATTTTCGCAATGGGGCTGAGGGGACGGCTTGATGCCCCATTCCATGTGAAATAGGACCTTTGGTGTCACACCCCGAATTTAAAGACTCCAAACCTAAGGTGTGAACTGTGGGGTTAAGGTTTTAAGAAAATAGTAAGTAGATTATTTTAAAATATTATCTCAAAAAATTATTCCTTTTAGTTTTCAAAAACTTGTTTATTTAAAAATGCAATCAGTAAAAATTTTAGCGGCATATCCTCTAAAATATTCAATCACAAAAGCAATAAAAATCTGCCCATATTTAAAAAATATGAAATAAAATTCATACTAAATCCATATTCCAAATCTCAAATCCAACAAGGTCAAACAACCCACCACGTACCATCCATATTTCATTTAAAACATATATCTCTCTAAAAATACAATATATTACATAAGGAGTTTACAAACATAGTATTTTACATCCCCAAATGGTTACATGTTGTCACGCCCCTATATTTCCGAAACTCCAAGCCGGAGAATCAGCGAATTTCCAAGAGGTGACGTAAGTAAAAAGACTACTAGAGTCAACAATAACAAGAAAATACATGAAATAATAAAGAAAATAATATATTCAATGCCTAATTGAATGATAGAAACTCAACAGAATGCTCTGATACAAAACTGTCACACCCCTAAAATCCTACGACTCCCGAACCGGGACATCCAAGGACTCCGGGATGTGATCTATAAAATGAGAAACCAAATAAGATATCATTAACCATGAAAACGTATGGAATAATGATAAAAGTGGTATATTCCATACACAAATGATTGATAGAAATACAACAGCGAAATCTAACAAAAATCCGGCAGAATTTCATTTGTAAGTGAAACATCTCGGAAACACAACACAACAAATATCATGCTAATAACAAGTGCAATAATACCAATGGCTCATAGAACCAACATTTATCAATCCTACTAGGGCCGAGGCAGTGGAAAGAAGCACCGCTACCCCTACACAACCCTCTATAATCAACAAAGCCACAAATGCTTGAATAAGAATACAGAAAAGCACATGGCAGTGCATAATAGATATAATGACATCCTAAAATAATAAATACAGAAAATAAAAGATACACCAATAGGGATATGCCGACAGACTGGCTCCCAAGAAAAATATATGATAATCCCATAAAATATGGGTAAAAAACCTGAAATAAGATAATTATCGTCCCCAAACCAGTAGCGCTACAACCATAACCGCATCACCCAACGCAACTCCAAAACCTGTAACAAAGAAAATAAAAGAAAGTTGTCGCAGCATTGCATGCTGCCCGTAGCCGTAACATTTCCTGCAACCTGACGTGGGAATACCAGGGGGCAATGAAATACCCCGGTAAGCAAATAAACTCAGTGGGAAAAATGATATCCTAACTACCATATCCTCTGGCTTTTTAGGTAATGCTAAACCATCTAGCAAAATACATAGCCCAATAAATCCCAGCCATAAAAACACAAGGCACGTACTTATATACTACCGTAAATAAGTATATATCGAAGATATATATATATATATACATATATATATATAAGTACACAACATGAGTCTATAAGGTACAACTAAGACTCGTATATCAAGTACCAACACCGATAGTTTACACTACACTCACAACGTATACTAGGTACACGACACTCAGGTCCAATCTAACAAACCATCAAGCGCTCACAACACTAACCAAAAAATTTAAACAGTGGGACTCACACTCACCTATAATATCCAAATGAATCAAAATCCACAACTACTACCAATGAAGGCTTAAAACCCACTCCCCGAAAACACAGTAGGAAAATCACTCACGTCTTTGCGTACTAACACAATCGTCATATATATATATATGTACAATATATATATAAGAAACCTCATCCCGTTTCTAGAGGAAATTTACCTCTAAAAGACTGGATCACCTCAATCATCACCATAAGAATCTCATAATACTATTTCCAATATGATAAGTAATTTACCAACACTCTCACTATGCATCAGGAAAGCTAACCAAATCAAAACACCGAGAATACATGGACACTACTCTCATAAACAACCACACAAGGGTCAAGAAATAAAGTACGGGAAAAGATGTCCAAATGTTAAACCATAGGATAACCGAGATAACAATATCAAGGTTAAAAACACCACAAGTGCTTAGGGAAAACACCCAGACAAAAGAAACCAATCCATTTGGCATCCATGCCCCTAACACGTTCAACAACTCAAATCACCTAGGTGGTGACATCAACAACAAAGAAGAAGTGAAAGACAACACTATATGTGTGTACTGAACAACACCAAACCTCATACCCGAGACTTAGAAATGATCTGAAGCAAAAGTGAAACAAGAAATCACCTTTCAAAACTCTACAGGTCGAGATCTTAAGAAAGAAGTCTCGGAATCTAAAAATCTCGAGAATTTATCTAAAATAGGTTTTCTTTAAAAATTCACACAGTCTTGCCCTCGGTCTCCGTTGTTCGCCTGTCCTGGCTACGGGGGTAAGCGAAAACGAGTGTTTTCTTTTTAAATACGAATGAGTTTGTTTTCAAAACTTGAAAAACTCTGTTTCCGACAGACAGCCAGATAAGAGTGACTACAACTCCAAAGATTCCTATAATGTCCAAGAGGACAAAGAAGGAAAAATACTACATTGAGTTCACGGAACACCACTATCCGTTTCCAGTCCCACGAAATCAAATGACAACACATGGAAGATGTTCGGCACCACGTCGTAACCGACGGCTCAAGGAGTGACAAATAAGTCAAAGACATGAATAGGAGAATAAACTAAACACCAGAAAGAAGACTGCCAAACTACAATACCTCGAGTACTTAATAAAATCACTTAGACCCCTTAATATTATAAAAAGAAAAAACTAGTGGCCGATACCACGGAACTAACTAGTTTCAATCAATACCTCTTCAAATTCATTCTAACCTCAATTTCACATTTGATACTAACTCTCTAGATTACTAACAGAATCAAGAGACCATTATCAGTCAACCAGATAGGTTCAATCACAACCTCGTCTAACCAAACTCAAAACCTCAAAAGTACGATAATGATACATTTCTCTAAGTATGAAAGAAACCTCTATTTAGTCAGTACTACGCAACCAACCAAGGCCACAAGACTATCACCCGTCTTATCAAGGCCTCAACTCACTGTTGATACTACACAATCAACTAGGTTTAAAATTTTACCACCCGCCTTCTCTAAGACATCAAATCGAAATCGATTTGACAGTCCATCACTAACCTCAACTATCCACAGAGGTCACTACACCAATATACTTAACCCCCCCAATAAGAATATACATTTCATTATACTTTAATAATTATTGCATGTAATCAAATTTTAACATTTTTCACTTTCAGTTGCGCATTTTATAAAAATATGAATTTATTTCTCAATATTCATAATCAATATGCTCTAATATCCACATGTAATAATAACACATAATAAACCTGCTAAAAAATCCACATGCAATAATATCATGATCAACGTGAAAATTAGAATCACATAAATGCTACACAAATGCAATGTGACTCACACACGTCATAGTACACTCTTTGCCCATCACCGGTTAACGGATAGATACTCTGTCCACTTACTTTCGAGAATACAAGCTCATCAAGTAATGTACAGTACCACACCGACTCTTCCCATGTGATTTTTCTCTCTATTACCTCAACAAAGAATACGGTTGCACGAGAGCCCAACTTGTAATTCTGTGCGCCATGACCACCAAAGTAAAGAATACGAGCCTCTTGCTACTCTTAACCCACATTTTTGGCTTATTAGTTCCGTAGGCGTGAACACCTCCTGGCCAGTTGTTGCGACGATCCAACACAAAGACACCCACACATGATTATACAACATGCATATACCAACACCATGATTTGACACTACACGATGTTCTCAATATGCATCCAGGTTTCAATAACAATCATGTTCAATCATAATATATGTTTTTCTCTTTCTAATATATTATACAGCATACAACCATGGTCCATCATAATACATGTTTTTCTAATATGCAATATATTATGCCAAATTTATCCACATGCTCATAATATGACATTTATAAGCAATAAACCACAACAAGCAATTATATCACATAATCATGTTTGCAATTCATCAAATTATCCTTTAATTCACAAGTATAACATTTTTATTTCTTTTTAACATACTTTTATTTTCATTAAAGCAACAATCTATAAATCATAAGGGGAACTAGAATAACGTCTAAGTTCACGTCCTTCACTGACACATATCCCTAACATGTTTTAATTTCGCAAACATAATCAAAAGAGGAACTAACTTCGCGTTCTAAGGTCATGTCCAACTTTTACAAATTTTTCTAACCCATTTTAATTCTCAAGGGTTTACTAGACCACCTATTCTCTTTCAATTTAAATAAAAATTAATTTAATTTCGTAAGAAAATAATTTAATTAATTTCTCAAATAAATTTCTAAGTCCTGCTTCGATTCTAACCAAATTATAGATATTTTAAATTCAAAATTTAATATATCTAAATTAATAATAAATACGGATTTGCCCACCCAAACCACGCAAATGATACGGAAGTGAAAATTAAAAATTCCCACCTTAATTAACGCGTAAAATAGTCCTGAAACAGCCCACCGTAAATAGTGTCCGCGCCCAAATATGGGCCCCGCCGACCAAAATCGCCCGAATATTATTTCGAACATACCGAAACGTTCGCATCGACGACCTATACGGTATATATGAAGCATATTAAAAATAGGTTATTAAATTTGAATAAATCTAATATAACCCAAACAAAAATTCGAACTCATAAATCGAATTTCTGAAGAAACCGCTCAACAGTTTTGTACCAAATCTGATTATGATATACACGAAACCAAGACAAAACTTTCCTCAAAATTTCAGACCCGACATAATTCAGGAAGCCAACTAATCAGCGATGGAAAAACTAGCCGAGGTTGGCCCTATCCGCGCATCGCTACTACACAACTCCGGCTGCCTCCTCCCCTCCGGCGACTAGCATCGCGTCGTCGCCACCGCCTAGTTTGCCCATCGTCGGCGCCTCCAGCCAGCACCGCCCCTCATTTACCCTCCTGCTGAACAGGCCCTAAGAGGCAGTTTGGCTAAGCTGCGAACTGCAGCTCACTCCCTCTCTTCTTGCCTTTTATGATCTGATGATGGTGAGGAAAAAGGAGAGAAAGCTAACCAGTTTAAGCACTCAATCTCTCTCCCCTCCATCTTCTTTTTCTTGCGCACATATCCCTATATGTGTATAGATCGTGTAATGTGTGTGTATAATCAGATATTTGGGGAAGAATGAGAGTTGTGGGTCATATATATTATATGTATCTTTTATTTATTTAATGGTTATATACATATACATGTGCATATAATGTGTGGTGGTCAATTAGGAGGACACATGATAATCGGCCCAATTTAATAAGTGGTCACCTTTACATTTCTTTATCCATTTGATTTATTTATTTCATTTCCTTTATATATATATATATATTGTAAAGTTGTCCCCACCACGTCACTCATGTAGATCCAAAAGGATTGGTCTTTTAACCACCTAACATACACATGTATCATATTACAATAGTGACTCCAATTTTCCAAATTTATAAATTAACCCCAAAACAATATATATATTTAATTATAATTAAATATATATATACACAATAAATCTTGAAAAATACCGGGAGCCTCAAAATAATATCACGTGAACCCGTAAGTCAATGGGACGCCAAATAACTAAAATAGTCCGAAATAAATACACCAGGGTAGGAACCCAAATGTCGGAACACCTAACAAGCCCGCTCAAATAAAACGTGTTGTCGCTCCGTCGAAATGCCAAACATTAAACGTCGAAACGAAACCCGCGTAGTTGGTAACAAGAACTCGCGTAACGTAGTCCCGCCAAGTCTGAAACGTAAACACAAAAAATTTACACGTACGATATACCAAGAATAAACAATGCCTCAAAAACAAGTGATATCATAACCGAAATTAAATTGGAAAATAATTTCAGGAAAAAGGAAAATAACACGGGGAGTTACAACCTTAGGAGATTTCGTCCTCGAAATCAATGAGTACTGGTTAGCTAGATCGAATGATCTACTCACATTCCTCGGTAACTAACACTATGATACAGGCATGAAAAGAAAGAAGTGACTGAGGAATTGTCTCACTCCGTTGGAATTAAATCAAAACGGGATGCATCTAGCAAGACACGTCCTCAACACCACACAAAGGAAAAAACGCAAGAACACTGAAGCACATAGAGAACACAGATTGAAATCGTAGATAAACCCTAAACGTTGAACGTCCCATCAACCATCACCCGTTGTCCATACTAAGGCCGATGCAGTAGAAAGAAGCACCGCAACCCCTACACAACCCTTTATAATCAACAGAGCCACAAATGCTCGAATAAGAATACAGAAAAACACATGGTAGTGTAGAATAGATATAATGACATCCTGAAATAATAAATACAAGAAATAAAAGATACACCAATAGGGATATGCCAACAGACTGGCTCCCAAGAGAAATATATGACAATCCCACAAAACATGGGTAAAGAAACTGATAGAAATAACTATCGTCCCCAAACTAGTTGTGTTGCAACCGTAACCGTATCATCCAACGCAACTCCAAAACCTGTAACAAGGAAAACAAAAGAAAGCTGTCGTTGCACTGCATGTTGTCCGTAGGCCTAACATTTCCTATAACCTGGTATGGGAATACCAAGGGGCAATGAAATACCCCAGTGGGCCAATAAGCTTAGTGGAAAAATGATACCCTTACTGCCATATCCTCTGACTGTTTAGGTAATATTAAATCATCTAGTAAGATACATAGCCCAACAAATCCCAGCCACGAAAACACAAGGCACGTACTCATATACTACCGTAAATAAGTATATATCGGAAATATATATATACATATATATAAGTACATAACATGAGTCTATAAGGTACGACTAAGACTCGTACTCCAAGTACCAACACTGGTAGTTTACACTACTCTCACAACATACACTAGCTACACAACACTCGGGTCCAATCTAACAAACCATCAAGCTCTCACAACGCTAACCAGAAAATTCAAACAGATGGAATCACACACACCTCTAATATCCACATGAATCAAGATCCACAACTTGTACTAAAGAAGGCTCATAACCCATTCCTCGAAAACACAGGAGGAAAAACACTCACGTCCTTACTTACTAACACAATCGTTATCTATACAATATATATATAAGAAACCTCATCCCATTCCTAGAAGAAATCTACCTCTCAACGACTGGATCACCTCAATCATATCACCATATGAATCTCATAATACTATCTCCAATATGATCAGTAATTTACCAACACTCTCACTATGCATCAGGAAAGCTAACCAAATCAAAACACTGAGAATACATGGACACTACCATCATAAACAACCATACAATGGTCAAGAAACAAAGCAAGGGAAAAGATGTCCAAATGTTAAACCATAGGATAACCGAGATAACAATATCAAGGTTAAAAACACCACAAGTGCTTAGGGAAAACACCCAGATAAAATAAACCAATCCATTTAACAACTCAAATCACCTAGGTGGTGACATCAACAACAAAGAAGAAGTGAAAGACAACACTATATGTGTGTACTGAACAACACCAAACCTCATACCCGAGACTTATAAATGATCTGAAGCAAAGGTGAAACAAGAAATCACCTTTCAAAACTCTAGAGGTCGAAATCTTAAGAAAGAAGTCTCGGAATCTAAGAATCTCGAGAATTTATCTAAAATAGGTTTTCTTTAAAAATTCACATAGTCTTGCCCTTGGTCTCCGTTGTTTGCCTGTCCTGGCTACGGGGATAAGCGAAAACGAGTGTTTTCTTTTTAAATACGAATGAGTTTGTTTTCAAAACTTGAAAAACTCCGTTTCCGACAGACAACCAAATAAGAGTGACTACAACTCCAAGGATTCATATAATGTCTAAAAGGACAAAGAAGGAAGAGTACTACATTGAGTTCACAGAACACCACTATCCGTTTCTAACCCCACGAAATCAAATGACAACACGTGGAAGAGGTTCGGCATCATGCCGTAACCGACGGCTCAAGGAGTAACAAATAAGTCAAAGACATGTACTTGTATACAAAGTACAATAAAAGAAATGCTTAAGAGAATGAACTAAATACTAGAAAGAAGACTATCAAGCTACAGTACCTCGAGTACTTAATAACATCACTTAGACCCCTTAATATCATAAAAAGGAAAAACTAGTGGCTGATACCATGGAACTAACTAGTTTCAATCAATACCTCTTCCAATTCATTCTAACCTCAATTTCACCTTTGATACTAACTCTCTAGATTACGAACAGAATCAAGAGACCATTGTCACTCAACCAAATAGGTTCAATCACAACCTCATCTAACCACACTCAAAACCTTAAAAGTACAATAATGATACATTTCTCTAAGTACGAAAGAAACCTCTATTTAGTCAGTACTACGCAATCAACCAAGGCCACAAGACTATCACCCGCCTTATCAAGGCCTCAACTCACTGTTGATACTACACAATCAACTAGGTTTAAAATCTTACCACCCGCCTTATCTAAGACATCAAATCAAAATCAATTTTACAGTCCATCACTAACCTTAACTATCCACAGAGGTCACTACACCAATATACTTAACCCCCCCCCCCCCCCCCCCCCCCCCCCAAGGGCATAAAAGTATCTGACCACAAGTATAAGAATATACATTTCATTATACTTTAATAATTATTGCATGTAATCAAATTTTAACATTTTTCACTTTCAGTTGAGCATTTTATAAAAATATAAATTTATTTCCCAATATTCATAATCAATATGCTCTAACATCCAAAGGTAATAATAACACATAATAAACCTGCTCAAAAATTCACATGCAATAATATCATGATCAACGTGTAAAATAAAATCACATAAATGCTACACAAATGCAATGTGACTCACACACCTCATAGTACACTCTTTGCCCATCACCGATTAACGGATACATACTATGTCCACTTACTTTTGAGGATACAAACTCATCAAGTAATGTATTGTACCGCACCGACTCTTCCCAAGTGATTTTTCTCTCTATTTCTTCAATAAGGAATACAGTTGCACAAGAGCCCAAGTTGTAACTCTGTGCGCCATGACCACCAAAGTCAAGAATACGAGCCTCTTACGACTCTTAACCCACATTTTCGGCTTATTAGTTCCGTAGGCGTGAAAACCTCCTGGCCAGTTGTTGCAACGATCCAACACAAAGACACCCACACATGATTATACAACCTGCATATACCAACACCATGATTTGACACTACACGATGTTCTCAATATGCATCCAGGTTTCAATAACAATCATGTTCAATCATAATATATGATTTTCTCTTTCCAATATATTGTACAACATACAACCATGGTCCATCATAATACATGTTTTTCTCACATGCAATATATTATGCCAAATTTATCCACATGCTCATAATATGACATTTATAAGCAATAAACCACAACAAACAATTATATCACATAATCATGTTTGCAATTCATCAAATTATCCTTTAATTCACAAGTATAACATTTTCATTTATTTTTAACATGCTTTTATTTTCATGAAAGCAACAATCTACAAATCATAAGGGGAACTAGAATGTCACGCCCCTAATTTCCTAGGACTCCAAAACCCAAGCCTAAGAGCTAAGGGAGTGAATGCGGAAGAAATAAAAATGAAATAAAATCCATTTGAGTCATAAAATACACGTACAAGGATAAAATTGACTTAAAACATCTCAAAGACGTCCAAAAAGATCACACGGGATCGAAAAGGAGGTAAACCAAAACACTCGGTACCTTGAACGAATCCTTCCAACCCACCATGTTCACCTAAGGGTAAAATAGTCAAATCAGGGGTAAAATAATAATTTCCAACTACAACTACAAAATTTGGACCTAACACTAGCAATATGAACAAACGAGACCTAATTTGAAGCCACGAGGAAGGAGATATGAATTTTCAAAAGTGGCGTCAGACAACACCGATCTAAAACTAAAGTTGAGGTACCCCTCTTTCACCAAGGGTAAAATAGTCATTTCAGGGTCAAACTTATCATTTCAAATTTTATCTCGATATTTTGGACGTAGGACAACCCATAGAAACAAACGGAGGTCCATTCCGACGTTCGAGGAGGAAAATACGAATTTTCAAACATCGGACGTCGTAAGCCGCTGCAGCAGGCCTGCACTTCAAATTTCGAAAATGCTGAATTTTTTCTAAGGATGGGAGAGTTAAGCCACTACCCAAATCTACACTTTCATTAAAGTTTGAATATGCAAAAATGCGAGATTTTGCGACATGGCTTTGTTTTTCGCGCCGTCGGTCCCGAAAAATCAAAAATATTGGAAAAGTGAGTTTTTCCTTGGAGGAACCCAAAAATAGATTGTCTATCTATATACTACTAATAAAAACACAATGATTGTCTAATATTTCAATTTATTATCACCTTTTACAATATAAAAAATTATAATAAGTAAAGTTTGACATTATTTAAATTGTAATGGCTTAAATTAAATTTACAAAACAATTAATAAATAATAAACCATTTGTCATATTTTTATAAAAATATAAAAAATTACAATAAGTAAAGTTTTTTATTATTTTACAGTGTAAGGGCTTAAATTAATTTTACACAAATAATAATAAATTATAAGTCATTTGTCACATTTTTATACATTTATCACCTCTTACAATACAATAAAAACTATAATTAAAATGTATTACTACTTATTTAAATTGTAGGAGTTTTATATTATTTATTTACAAAATAAATGAAATTATATGAGCTCGCAAATATTTTATACATGTATCACCTTCTAAAATATATATATAAAAAAACAAATCATAAATAAAGTGTATTATTATTATTTAATGTAAAAGGCCACAGTATTAGTTTTAGGCAAAAATAAAAAAATGATAACTTTTGGGGCCTATATTATAAAAATGACAATTTTAAAAAAATAATTTAAAGAAATATGATAATATTTCAAAAATCATTGTATCCAAAATACTTGAAAAGATTTTCAAATTGAGATTAAGACACAAGGGTTGTTTGGTCCATTAATTTAGCCAACATGTCTTTTACACTAAAGCAAGGGCACAAGAGTTATTTCATGGGGTCTTCACCCCTTCAAGGAGTGTCATTGTAAGGAAAATGAAATCTTAGGCGGCGAGTGCAATTGACCGAAACCTTAAGGAATTTGAATGCAAATTATCCTAATTTAATTAACAGTATTATAACGGAACGAGGTTAAATGCAACACTTAAATAATTTAGGGGGATAATGCTTAGTTCATGATTAGTTGAGAGAGAAGAAAGAAGAGGCGGATTTAATGCACTTATCCCTATTACTATAGAAATAAAATAAAATAAATCCCTACCTCTACTGCAATAGAATAGCGAAATTTGATTTCCTTCTCTATCCTTACTTTCCTTGACTTCCAGTAGTGGTAGCTCTTTCACTTCGTTCGCTTTCCTTAATTCAAATAGTAGCCTCCAGTATTGGTCTCCTATCTATATTTCCTATTTGAATTGATCACCCAGCTTCGAGAGGCAAGCTTTGGAATTTGTGAGGTGAAACCACAAAGTAGTCTCTAACCACTGATTCTCTGTAGGGAAATAACGAAACCCCTGCTAGGTACGTGTCATAAGGAGGAATATTCACATGCTGAATCATCCTAGATATGTATATCTATGCGTGTATCTATGGTAGAGGTAATTATTGAAATTAACTAGAATAAATTTGACTTTTCACAAGATGTTGTTGCAAGATTTTTTAAAATTTAGGAGATGCTATTGTAAATTTGTGAATTTATCCAAGATTAGGTAGAATTAACCTAAATTTCATGCTGTTACTGCAAATTACTCTTAAAAAAAAAACTATACTCTTATATATATATATATATATATAAAAGCCTATCATGCCAACTTGTGTACCATGTTAACATGTATAAAAGTTGTTATAATGAAGAGACGTGTGCTGGAAATTAAATTGTGACACCCATGTCACTGAAATGATCTGATATAATACTTATACACCATGTGTTAATATCTAATCCAAGACCCAAAGCAAATATGGATACTGAAAATAAAAAATCCCATGCACCTCATGATCTTACCAAACACGGCCTACACCTGTAGCTCAATATTTGTGTCATGCTCACCAATTTAATTTAATGCATAGGAATGTTTAGAAGGTCACAAATCAACTTTCATTAAGTTATACAATATAATTTTTATACTACTGAAGATAATAATAAATATTTAAATTAATTAGATATTACTAAGTTCTTAAAAAAAATATTGAACACAATAAAAATCTAGGATCTTACATTTGGTCTTCGTCAGTATCTCTATAAATATCCCCCCTCCTTCATACATAAAATACTTCATAAATTTTTGTCTTTATTGTTTCTCTGCAAAAGTTCTCTTTGCCAAAGCCTCTCTGTAAAAGCTCCATTATTTCTTTGCTCATTTCTTGCCGAATTCCATCTTTGTTCCTCGGAGATCCCAAAAACCTCTCACCATAGTCAGTCCTAGTGTAAGTTCCTTCTTCTTATTCCTCTACCTTTCTGACACCATGTCTGATAGCGATGATACCCGGTCAGTTAGTGACCATGTTCCATCTTCTGTTAACCCTGACGCCTCGCTTAGTCTTCCATCCGTTGAGGTGGTCAGGGTGGCAAGGTCTAGCCATCCCAAAAAATTACACAAACTATTAACTCCTGTGTGACCCCCGCTGATCCTATTTAAGTCGGGGATCAAGCTGGTGAAAGTTCCACCGTATAATTTTATGCAGACCCCCTTCTAGCCAGGTTCAGGGTGAATGCTAAGTTAGACAAATATGACATACCCGATGATGTGATAGTCAGTCAGTATCCTAGAAATTAGATTTTAGGAGGGGTGAGGGAGTAGGGGATAACTAAATCATACTCTCTGCTTATCATTTGAGGATTATTCGCTTTCCTATCCACCCATTTTTTCACCTAGCTCTGTCTATCCTTGGTCTGGCCCCACTTCAAGTCGGGCCAAACTTCTTGAGGATTTTAGCCATGACCTTGCTACTCAATAAGGATCTTGGTCTGGATCTGGGCTTGGCTGAAGTCCTTTTTTTCTTACAAGTTGCAAGACCTTAAGGATTGTAAGGGTCATTATAATCTTTTTCCCTTTCAGGGGAGAAAGACGTGTGATAGTTTGGAGAAATCCAATAAGGGTTGGAAAGAAAGGATGACCATGGGGAGTGGAAACTGGAGGCATCCTCAATCATCTTGTCTCCCGATCCCTAAAGTATTTAATAAACACTTGTTTCCTTCCTTCAAGCCCTTTCATAAAATGGTCTGCTTTGTGAGCTGTGTGATGACAAGATAGAGAAGTATGTCCATGAGTTTTTGAAAGCACTCGATAGTGCTAGATCCATTTCTTACATTCTATCCCGCTTTGATCTTCTCCGATCTAAAGTTTGGGGTAAGCCTTTGAAGATGTACCCTGAGTTCCTAACTGGTAATGCTTTACAAGAAATATCATTATTTGGAGCAACAATCATGTTGAGGATTCCCCAGATCAATCTGAGAAGGAACCGGGCACCCAGATTGGTCTCTTTTACTAGCTTAGCCTCCACTGTTAGCACAATCCCTTCTACTATCGGGGATGTTCCCCCACCACCCCCTTTCGGGGAGCCTCTAGTCATTCATCCACCTCCCCCTTACGGGGATGCTCCAGTCATTCCTCAACCTCCCCATTCTGGTGATGCTCCCGTTATCCCTCCTCAACCAGCTGAAGTTCATCCTGTTGCCTTTTCGGGTACTGAGGGTACCCGGAGGTCTTTGGTTTCACAACCAAGACCTTCGAGTGAAAGGCAATCTGAACGTCGAGTTTGAATGAAAATAGTTGTATCTCTTAGTGTCTTCGGAGAGGTAAATGCTGTTGTTGAGTCCCTTACTTAGCACCCGACCCTGGTCCTGCCCGGGAATAAGACACTGGTTACCAGGCAGCAGACCATCGAGAACGGTGATGCCCTTCGGACAATGGGGTTGAAGATCTGGACTCCCGGCAACGGCAATACTATCTTTAAGATGGATCGGGACCACCTGGCTTTGACTGGTCCGAAGATAGCCATGAAGGTTAATAAGTTTGTTAATTATTCTTACAACTTCCTTGCCCCTTTCTTGTATAAACCTGCTCACTAATCAACTGATAGTTGTAAATTTTTGCAGATATTGTATTATGCTCAAGCTTACAATACTAAGATCAAGAGTGACAACAAAAAACTTCGGCATTAGGCTGATCTGCTCTAGAAGAAAGAGGACATAAAGTAGAAGCTGTATAAGCAAGTGGAGCTTCTGAAGAAGGAGCTGGCTGATCAGACTCTCTGGGCTGAGAGTGCGGAGAAGTCTCTTCAGGAGACCTTGACTGGCCATCAGGCTTTGGAAGCCCGGGTCACTGATTTGGTGGCCCAGAATGAGGGGTTGAAGGCATCCCAGCTCAGGCTTCAAGAAGAGAAGGTTGAGCTAGAGAACCTTCTAGCAGTGGAGAGATCCACTGTTGAGATGTGCCACCGAAGAGGGGGGGGGGGGGGGGGAACGAGATGTACCAACGGTTCAGCAGCACCTCCAACTTCCGGATTGGATATGGGTGGAGGAATGTGTGAAGGAGTTTCAGCTTCCCCTTGAAGAGTAACGGTTCAAGTCCATCGGGGAACTGGATGTTTTCCTTTGTATAACTCCTCCTTACCATGATCCACCTGCAGGCCCGATTGACATTCTCTTATGGGAATTTTTGTTAAAGCCTTTACCTGGCTTTGCTCCTCCCCCTGATCTCGATCAAGCTGCAGCTGCAGTTGCTGGAGCTGGCTCTGATGGGGCTAACCTTGATGGGACTGTTGATAGGATCGTAGATAGGTTTGAATATGTGTTTGATAAACAAGTTAATAGGACTTAGTTTATGTTTTTCTTTTCTTCTTTTGTAAGCCTTGGCCACTGGGACCCTTCATCTAATGAAAGCTTGATCTTCTTGAATTAATCTTGGCATGTTGACTAAATATGTGAATGTTTAGTTTGCTTTGTGAAAGAAGTTACAAAACTTAGTTTATTTTTGAGAAACTTTGATATATTGATCGTACGAGGATCGATGTTGTGTCTTTCGGGCCCCTGTAGCCTTGAGAAAAAAGTCACAACACTTGGTTCATTTTAGAGAAACTTTAATATATTGATCATATATGGATCGATGTTGTGTCTTCCAGGCACTTGTGGCCTCGAGAAAGAGGTCACAACACTTGGTTTATTTTTTTGAGAAACTTTGATATATTGGTCATATAAGGATCAATGTTGTGTCTTTCGGGCACTTGTGACCTCGACAAAGAAGTCACAACACTCGGTTTGTTTTTTAGAAACTTTAATATATTGATCATACGAGGATCGGTGTTGTGTCTTTCGGGCACTTGTGGCCTGGAGAAAGAAGTCACAATACTTAGTTTATTTTTGAAATCACGATCATCCACGAGATTTCTTTGCAAAGAAAATATATTTTTACTGATGAATAACTTTGGGCAATGGTGTCATTTTTCACAATAACCTATATTACTCGGCTATGGGTAGTACCTTTTAGGCGAGAAGCGTTCTGGGAGTTGGGTTCTAACCGACCGTCCTCGTTCTTTCGGATGTTGTATGCCCCGCGCCTGATAACTTCGGTGATGGTGTAAGGACCCTCCCAAGCTTCCCTAAGTTTGCCAATGAGGCCAATCTTTCATCTGAGGACCTTGTCCCCGACCTAGAATTCCCTTCTTTTAACTTTTTGATTGAAGTGATTCCGAACACATTGTTGGTGAGCCGCCAACATAATCCCTATTATTTCCCTCATTTCATCTTGTAGGTCTAGTTCATGGGTGGGGTGCTGGTTGTTAGGGCCTTCATCCCATACCTGACTTCTTAAGGTTGGAACCTTGAGCTCAGTGGGGATCACGGCTTCAGCGCCGTAGGCCATGGAAAAAGGGGTCTCCCTGGTGTGTTGCCTTGGTGTTGTTTTTTATAACCATAGCACTTCGGGCAAATTTTCTAGCCAGCCCCTTTAGCTTCCTCGAGTTTCTTTCCAAGAGTGTCGAAGATGGTACGGTTGGTCCTTTCGGCCTGTCTATTTCCTTGTGGGTACCCGACTGAGGAAGTGTTTTAATTGATACCGTGTTCGGTAACGAATGTCGTCACCTTTTTGTTGTCCATGTTTTTCCCATTATCCATCATAATTATCCTGGGCCGCCCGAACCTGCATATTATGTGGCTCAAGATAAATTTGATGACATGGCTGCTCTTGGTCGTTGGATATGCTTCGACCTCTACCCATTTAGTGAAGTAGTCAGTAGCCAATAACACATAGGTGGTTGATTGTATTGCCATCGGGAGAGAACCAACGATGTTTATTCCCCACCGGGCGAAGGGATGAGGGACAATGGTCGGGTGCAGTAGCTCCGGTGGTTAGTGGATAACGTCTCCATGTATCTGGCATTTTTTGCATCTTCGAGCGTAAGCTCCAGCGTCTCGTGATAAGTATGGCCAGAAGTACCCTTGGGAGAGTATCTTGTGAGCAATATATCTACCTCCGGAGTGATTTCCACATGATCCACTATGGATCTCTTCCATCACTGCTCGTGCTTTAGAGGGGGTTACACATTTTAGGTATTGACCAAAAAATGATCTTCGGTAGAGTTTCCCCCTAATAATGTAGTAACTGGTTGACTTCATGCAAATCTTACGAGCCTCGAGTTTAGACTTCGAGAGGGTTCCGTTTCTTAGGTAATCAACCAGTGGGTCCATCCAGCTAGGCTCCCATGGGATGAGCATTACTTGTTCAGGTTCCTGAACGCTAGGCCTTGTGAGGAAGTCTACCAGTACTACCCGGGTCATGTCATCGCCTACTGAGGATGCCTGATTGGCCAAGAAGCCAGCTGTCATGTTTTTACTTTTGAGGATCTGATTGAAAGTTAGCTTCTGGAAGTGCTCAGCTTTCTTCAGCACGAGCACCCGATAGGACTCCATTTTGGGATCCTTGGCCTAAGATTCTCCGCATATTTGTCGTATGACCAGCTGAGAGTCACAATATACCTCAAGGTTTTGGATATGGAGGCTTTTATCCAACTGTAGTCCGGATATGATCACCTCGTACTCAGCTTTGTTATTGGTTGCTAGTTGATGTACCGCCGGGGTGGCTAAAAAAATGTGTTAAGAACACACCCTTAAGACAACCTAGGTTTTACTTATCGTAAACACACGAGTCAATTGTAGTATAGAAATGGCTTGTGAAAGGTTATCGATCCCACAGAGACTAAGTCGTATTTTGAATTCTTGTAAAATAATACTCTTAAATTGATAGAAAAATATGATTTGTAGGTTGTTATTGATTAACTAATTAACTAAGAAAACAAGTAAAGATAGATTAAGACAAGGACAATAGAGAGAAAATCTAGGGTTTCCATATTCCACCATTAACCACATAATATAATTCTTTACTTGCTCAATTGCAAGAGGGTGATCCATAACTATGAATTAGGCCGTACCGCAAATAGTCGAATACGTCCCCAAAAGGGATACTATCTACCCAATTCACTACAACCCATATCCAGACAGAGTATGACTAGTGTATGCAAATTACTTTACTCTAATCTACTCCTACGACATGAAATTAAACTAAAGCATATCTATATCATCTCGCCGAGGCATGGCCTGTGTAAACCTAGGGTTTCAAGTGTTAAGCACCATTGATGTAGAAAATCACACTATGTTTTTGATAACATGATTGTGTAAGAAGATATATTCTTTCAATCTAAGACAAAAATTAATAACAAATATATAATATTGTGAAAAGAATAAAAATGATTACACATCTACAATCAATCATCACAGTATGGTCACAGCTTCCCCTCGTTATAATTGAAAACAAATAAAAGAACTACATTACTTGGCTAGGGTTTTTCTAGAAAATCTTATGTACCGAATTAGTTGCTCATGGTAGACGAATATTGCATTGTTGATGTAGAATCTCCCTCCCTAGTGGTCTTCTCTGGATCTCTAGGTCTTGAATGACTTCTCCATTTTGATTATATGAATATGAAAATAAAGATTTGAAAATGGGGTAGAAAGAATTTCCTTAGATCTGTAGCAGACTTTGGTATTTATAGACAACGGTGAGGGAAACCCTAACTTGTGTTAGACCCCTATTGAGAATAGGATTCCCATTTGGTATGATTTCCTTCCAAACTGAGCTAAACCCTTTAATATAATGTATAATATGTCTAAACAATGTACATATAGGTGTTTGGGTTGAACTCAAAGTCATCCGGGTCAAAATAGAATTTTGGCTCGAATATGAAATTTTAGGTTTTTCTGCAGGACACCTCTCACTCTTTTAATCATATCTTCAGCTACACACATTTGAGGGAGGCATGTAATAGTTTTTCAGAAATCGGACTTCAAGCTTTTGATGTTAAGATCAAGAATCACCCTATTTGGACCTATTTTGACCGAGATATGGGCGTCCGACGTTGGTTGAAATTTTGTGTTGAAAAACTGTAGCTACGTTGCTCAAGCGTAGAAATGGTACTTTCTAGCCACTTTTAGCTACTGGATGCGTAGGACATGTGTAGAAAAACCCTTGGAAATCACGTTTCTTGATAATTACTCCATTTGAACCCCCTCGACTCCCTTGGTATGATTCTTGAAGTTGCGGTTCCGAATAATGACGTTTTCACCCTCCGGGAGACATTTTTCTCTTGAAAATACCTCTTTTGTTCTCTTCTGGAATAGAAATGAACATGTCTTTGGTTAATTTACCAAAGTTAGCTCTTTTTCTTCATTAAGCTCCTGAAACACGCTTAAACACACAAACGGCATAAAAATACCAAATAACGGAATGTAAGGACATAACAAATGTAAGATAGGGGTCTAAAATGTACAATATTTAGCACATATCACACCCCCAAACTTGCATGTTGCTAGTCCCTTAGTAATGAACTCAGAAAAACCTTCCTTGTGATGATTTTTATTCTAACTAACCTATACTAAGCTATACTGATCCTTAGCTTTCGTAAGGGTTAACGATTACACTTAACATGTGTAACAAGCCTTTTAAACACCTTGGCAACACCGAGTGGACGAGTGAAGTCTTGTGAGGGTTGGATATACTACCCACAACTTCTCCATTCTTTGTAATCACGCAATCATGAGTTCACACACGCATTAACCAAGTCATAATACAATGCATAAGATAATATTGATGCAAATACTCCTACTCACTACTGAACAATAACTATCTCAAGCTTCCTGTTATGAATGGTCCACTAAAGTAAAAAGATTTCGTTACTTTCTACTCCCAATCCAGACAACCCTCCATGTTTTGTGAACATTCTACTATAGTATTTCAATCTTTCTTTTTCTACTTCATTGATCAAAATTTGCCATTTTCTTTTAAAAATTTATTCCTTCCATTATTCCACTTTTCATCCCTTTTTATCTTTATAAGCTCCGGATTTTCTAATGAGGATTTTAGTCCCAACCAACTGGGGCCGAGCTTCTATCATGGGATTTATGCTCATTAGTTTTCTCTCTTTTTTACGCGAACAATGATATTGATGATACCAAGGCCCCGTTACTCAAATCAAAGAACTACTTTTTGCATTTTATTTTCATAATAATTTTTCAATTTTTTTTCCATTCCATCTATTTCAACTCCCCATCTCCCCTTTTATTGTGGCAAAATTAATTTTTAAACTACATAGTCAAAGATCAACTATTTTTCCCACAGTGAATGTGTACTTGTGCTTATAGGTCAAAGTTGTCTTTTTCGATTTAAATTTCACTAATTTATTCACCCATGTAAAACCACATCACTTCACTAACTCAATCTAATAATTACTCTTATGAGCAAGAATATAACATCACATACTATTCATGCATCATAAACACAATCTCAATCAACTAGTACTATAAAACAATCATGCATGAAAACAAAGAATTTCTTCCAATTTTTTTTTAATTTTTTTCAATCATTCCTTATACCAACTATTCCTTCCCCCCAAACATAAATTAAACCATGTTCTCATGGTTCGCCATCATACTCATGAGAAAGAATATAGTTACCCTTGAAGTGCAGTTTCGGAATTTCCTCTTATCATGCCAGTTCTCTCTCCCCCCCCCCCCCCCCAAACTTGAATTGAGCTACCTGTATAAATATTCAACAAAGCACAAATACCCAATATCATAGCAAGGGAAGAAGAAATTCATCATCGCTTTCCGAAATCATTACTCAATATAGCACAAGGAATGATTTTTTATATATATATTTAAATAAATAAACATGATTTGGCCGTAAGGGCCTACAATCCTACAAACTTAAAATAAAATCAACAAAGATTTGGCTTTAAGGACCTACAATCTCTAAAAATTGAAATTTACAAAAATTAAATGACCTATTATTCTACAAACCAAGGCTAGAAACTAACTTTCACAACTTATGACCAATGTTTAATGTCTTTGGCATGACGGCTCCGCAAAGGGCTATCCAACACCCTTTCTCTCTTTCACACTTCTACCACATGGTGGAGCAAGTGTGGGAAGTATATCAGTCCATGGTGTCCATTGTGAACACTCAGTAACGAGCAAGACATCAAACACATAATAATCGTCATAAACTTTCTCTTCTTTGTCATGCTCAACATTCATCCCAATTTTAGTACTTATGTCCAACGATTGTTCTGGCACCGAATAAGGTAATGGGTCTTTCATCACCTTATCAATCCCATCAATTACATAGTACTTATCCCATCCTTGTTTATTATCAAAACATAGCTCATCGAGACATTAGGTAAATATTGTTATAGATTCATATGGTGTCTCTTTTGGCTCTTGTGGTAAAGGAATGGTTTGCGCACTCTCGTCAATGTCACTCTTAATTTCAAAACTTTTCTCTTTTTCACTGTACCCATCTTCCTCATCTTCGAACTCTTCCTCCATTCTCATTACAACATCAACTAATTGCTCTCTTTGAATTCCTAACCTAATCAAAGCTTGACCATTAGAGTTTAATTGATTTTCAATCTCTCTCAAGGTGCTCATCAGTTTATCTCCATCACAAGTTGATCTAGGCATCAAATTTTTATTTTTGAACTGGAGTGGATTTTGGTTGGAGGATTCGAATGATTGGGTATTATTGGACTGAAAATCTTGAGTACTGAGTGATTAAGGATCTTCAGTGTTCAGAGAGTATGAATTGTCTCTATTGTATGTGATCTCCTCACAATTTTGAGGGGTCTCGATTTTGCTCAAAGATGCTAGGAATTTTTCTCTAGAAGATAATGACTCCAAAAAGGTTATTCCTCTTGCTCCCATTTAACTCAAATTTGTTAAGCATTTATCAAACAAAAATGGCTCCGGACACAAATATGCATTTGACACAAATTGGAATTGATTCGATGGTTGAGGATAATAAGCTTGACTATACGGTTGATACCTTAATCCATGATCAAAATATCATGGATCCTCATTGAAGCTTTGGTATGAATTTTCTATACCCAATTTTTGGTATTGGAAATTGGGATGATCTCTCCAATCCGGGTTGTAATAATTATAATATGGAACATTCGTCGAATTAGTATAACCATTATATAAATTTTTTTTTTTACAATCAGAAAATCATGCTTCTGAGGTCCTAAACAACAGATTTCGGCCTAATATCAATTGGGCTCACTCTCATCTCTGAGGTTGTGAGCCTATTCATGAGACTACCATAGTAAAAAAAATCTTTAGGTCTCTTCCTGAACATTTTTTTATCTAAGGTCACTGTCATCTCTGAGGTCATGAGTCTTAAAGAAATTAAGGTTGAAGAATTGGCTGGAAACTTCAAATCTTATGATATGGAGATATTCAAAAATCCTCCTAAAAAGGCAAGTGGCACAAAACAGAAGAGCATACCTTTCAAAACCACTAGGGAGGATCAGGTTGAACTTGATGAAGAAAGTGAGTTGAGTCTTATTAAAATTGCCATGTTTGCTAAGAGGTTGAACAAATTTGTTAGGAGTAAACAGAATGGCCAGTGACAAAAATTTGGGGATAAGTTGGGTGAGTCTAGAAGTAGAAATAAGACTCAAACGAGGAAGGACAAGTCTGATTCTAAAAAGAAGAAACCCCAATGTTTTGAATGTCAAGGATATGGTCACATAGTTGTAGAGTGTGCAAATATTTTGAAGAAATCCAAAGGATTAGTTGTCAGTTGGGATGATGACTCTGACAATGGATCAACTAGTGATGCAACAGACTCGGATGTAGGTGATGATTATGAGAATTTCATTGTGTTTGCACACAAACCAAGGAGGTCAAAGAAGTTGCTACAATTTGGGTGATGTCTGAAGAAGAAGGTTCTGAGAGTGATGAAGGTTATGATGATACGCTTCAAGAGTCTTATGACAAATTATTTGATAAGACCGCACAACTTTATAAAAATCACATGAAACTGTTGACTAAAAGTCTTAACATGGATAAATAATTACATTCTTTAAAAGATGAATTAATCAATAGTTCTAAAACCCAAAATCTCTTACAGACTCAAAATGTCAAGTTTGTTGAGGATTTGAAGAAATATGAACTAGAAAGAACTCAGGCATTGAATTTGGTAGATGATCTCAATAAGGAAGTGGTTGACAAATCTACTAAGATTGAGAATTTGGAAAAAAAGCTGAAAGATGCTAAATTAACTTTTTGTAAATGGTCTGAAGGAACCCTTAAGCTTGATGAGATGTTGAGTAAGGGAAAATCAGTAGGAAATACAAAGGGTTTGGGTTTTGTTGGAGTTATGCCGAATTCGAAGTTGCTTCAAGTTTGGCGATGTTTGAAGAGGAAGGTTCTAAGAGTGATGAAGATTGTGATGAAATGCTTCAAGAGTCTTATAATAAATTACTTGATAAGACCACATAACTTCATAAGAATCACATGAAACTGTGGACTAAAAGTCTTAACATGGACAAATAACTGCATTATTTAAAAGACGAATTAGCCAATAGTTCTCAAACTCTGAATCTTCTACAGGCCCAAAAGGCCAAGTTGATTGGAGATTTGAATAAGTCTGAACTTGAAAAAATTGAGGCCTTGAAGTTAATAGATGGTCTCAATAAGGAATTGGTTGAGAAATCTACTAAGATTGAAAATTTGGAAAAAGAGCTGAAAGAAGCTAACTCAACTGTTCAGAAGTGGTCTAGTGGATCTCTTAAGCTTAATCATATCTCGAGTGTAGGAAATTCCACAGGAAATACAAAGGGACTAGGTTTTGTTGAAGTATTGCAAAATTTGAATGTTGCTGTAAAAATCACCTTTGTAAAAGCCTCCCAAGTAGCATCAAGTTCCTCAAAATGAAATTCAAATTGGAATCCTAGGGTTCAATCCTATGTCAAAAGACCTGTTGAAAACAAGCCTTTCCTTACCCCTAGATATCCTAGGAAGCCAATTGATGGAGTCTGGAGGTTTGTTCCTATTTGTCATCACTGTGGTGTTAGTGGTCATATTCGACCAAGGTGTTTGAAGTTGAGAGGGAAGACTCTGCAATTGGTGAAGGAATAAAGAGTTCAACATGGAGATCGTGTTTAAGATTAAATTCGAATGTTGAATGAAGAAATGAAGAATTTGTCAAGATTGACAAAAGAAGCTTTGAAGATGAAGAAGGCTTGGGTGAGAAAAAGTGAGCTACACTGTCTTGTAGTTCATACTGCACTTAGAGCACACAAGTCTATATCTTGGTATTTGGATAGTGGATGTTCAAGGCATATGACTGAAGATAACTCTTGTTTGGATTTCTCGAGGAATGTCATGGTGGGATAGTCACTTTTGGTGATGGAGAGAATTTGAAGGTTCTAGGCAAAGTACCATTGTGGTTTCTAGTATACCTAAACTAGAAGATGTGCTTTATGTAGAGGGTCTTAAAGCAAATTTGTTGAACATAAGTTAGATATGTGATAACAATCATAATGTCACTTTTTCTCCTCATAAATGTTCAATCATTGACTCTTCTGGGAATTGCGTAATGAAAAGTATGCGTTCAACTGATAATTGCTATTACATTGTTCCTAATTATTAATTGTTATGCAATAGAGTTAAACTTGATGAAATTGAAATCTGGCATCAGCGTATGAGACATGTTAATTTTCGTAAATTAACAAAAATTACTAAGAGTGAAATTGTTAAGGGAGTCCCTAAGCTTGGATATGCAAAAAGAGTTGTGTGTGGATCATGTCAGAAGGGTAAACAAATCAGATGTCAGCACAAAAAGATAAATGTCATTGGTACTTCTAGACCTTTAGAGTTGTTGCATATTGATTTAATGAGTCCCACTAGGACCATGAGTAAAGGAGGAAAAAAGTATATTTTGTCATGGTGGATGATTGTCACGCCCCTAAAATTCCCAAAACTCCAACTCGGAGAATCAGCGAATTTCCAAAGGGTGACGTAAGTCAAACAACCACAAGAGTCAACAATAACCAAGAAATACATGGAATAACAATGAAAAATATACTCCATGTTTAATTGAATAATAGAAACTCAATAGTATCATGTGATACCAAATTGACACGCCGTTAAATTCCTAAGACTCCCAAACTGGGACATCCGAGGAATCCGGGGTGTGAACCTTAATATAAACGACCAACTAAGATATCATTAATCATGAAAATGTATGGAATAATGAAGGAAAATTGTATATTTCATACCCAAATGAATGATAGAACAAAACAACGGAATCTAACAAAAATCTGGCAGAGTTCTGTTTATAAATGGAACAACCGGACACACAACATCAACATAATAACCTGCCAATAACAATTCGATAATATCAATGGCTCGCAGGCCCAACATTCATCAATTCTACTAGGGCCGAGTTAGTGGAAAGAAACCACCAACCCCTACACAACCCTCTATAATCAACAAAGCCAAAAAATCCTCGAATAAGAATACAGAAATGCACATGATCATGCTGAATAGATATAATGACATCCTGAAATAACAAATACAGGAAATAAAAGATACACCAATAGGGATATGCCAACAGACTAGCTCCTAAGAGAAATATATGACAATCCCACAAAACATGGGTAAAGAAGTTGACAGAAGATAATTATCATCCCCAAACCAGCCGCGCTGCAACCATAACCGCATCACCCTGCGCAACTCCAAAACCTGTAACAAGGAAAACAAAAGCAAACTGTAGTGGCATCGCATACTACCCGTAGCCGCAACATTTCCTGCAACCTGGTGTGGGAATACCAGGGGGCGATGAAATACCCCTGTGAGCAAATAAGCTCAGTGGAAAAACGATATCCTAACTACCACATCCTCTGACTATTTAGGTAATGCTAAACTATCTAGCAAGATACATAGCCCACAACATAACCCAGCTACGGAACCATAAGGCACGTACCCATATACTACTGTAAATAAGTATATATATCGGAAATATATATATATACATATATATCAGTACACAACATGAGTCTATAAGATACGACTAAGACTCGTACTCTAAGTACCAACACCGATAGTCTACACTACTCTCACAACGTACACTAGGTACACAACACCCAAGTCCATTCTAACAAATCATCAAGCGCTCACAACGCTAACTAAAAAATCCAAATAGAGGGAATCACACTCACCTCTAATATCCATAGGAATCAAAATCCATAACTAGTACCAAGGAATACTTACAACTCACTCCCTGAGAACATAGGAGAAAAAACACTCACTTCCTTGCGTACTAACACAATCATCATCTATATATATATATACAATATATATATAGAAGAAACATCATTCGATTCCTAGAGAAAATCTATACCTCAAGGATGGAATCACCTCATCATATCACCATATGAAAATCTCAAAATACCATCTCCAATAAGGTCAATAAATTACCAACACTCTCACTATGGATAAGGAACTCTAAACGGTCAAATCTCAGAGAGTACCTGAACACTACTTTCATGATAACCACATAAGAGTCAAGGAACCCAAGCAAGGGAAAAGAAG
The DNA here is from genome assembly GCA_963922005.1 of Cornus suecica. Lineage (NCBI taxonomy): Eukaryota > Viridiplantae > Streptophyta > Magnoliopsida > Cornales > Cornaceae > Cornus > Cornus suecica. Next base: position 47,803,935 of record OY998241.1, on the reverse strand, counting down.
TCCCAATACTAAACCAACAGATAACCGAGACAACAATGTCAAGGTTAAGAACACCACAAGTGTTTAGGGAAAACACTCGAACAAGGAAACCAAAAGCGAATGGCCAAGAGTGAAAGTTATAAAAAGTTGAATCCTAGGGATTTAATAGTTTTTTAAGAAAAATGTTTTAAAACTCGAACTAATCCATTCGGCATCCATGCCCCTAACGTACGAAAAACTCAAATCACCTAGGTGGTGACATCAAATAACCAAGAAGAAGGGAAAGATAACACTATATATGTATACTGAACAACAACAAGCCTCAAACCCGAGACTTAAAAATGATCGAAGCAAAGGTGAACAAGAAAACACCTTTCAAAACTCTACTGGGCGAGATCTTGAGAAAGAAGTCTCAAAATCTCAGAATCTCGAGAAAAGTAATAAAATAATTTTCCTTTAAGAAATCACATTGTAAAAATTACCGTCTTACCCTTGATCTCCGTCAGTCGCCATCACCAACTTTTAGAAGTTAAAAATCTTTTTAAAGAAGATCCTAAGATCATTTCATAAAATGCTAAAACGTTTCATGGCTACGGGGGTAGGTGAAAATGGTTTTTTCCTTTTAAATACAAAGAATTTATTTCAAGACTTAGAGAACACCATTTCCGAAAGACAACCAAATAAGAGTGAACACAACTCCACGGATTCCTATAATGTCCAAGAGGACAAGGAAGGAAGAGTACTACATTGGGTTCACGGAGCACAACTATCCATTTCCAACCCCGCGAAATCAAATGACAACACAAGGAAGAGGTTCGGCACCACGTTGTAATCGATGACTCAAGGAATGACATATAAGTCAACAATCATATACTAGTGTACAGAACACAGTACAAGGAATGCTTAGGAGAATAAACTAAGCATAAGAAACAACACTACAATACCCCAAGTACTTAATAAAATCACCTCAACCATAACCTCTTCTAACCCAATCAAAATCTCAAAATACGGTTGATAACTCATTCCTCAAAATGTGAAAGGCATCTAAAGGCCTATACAACAACATCCACTAAGTTCACAATCTCATCACCCGCCTTCTCTAAGGCCTTAAATCTCAATTGATACTAGAATCAATCCCTGACCTCAAATCTCTTAAAAGGTCACACAACTAACCACGATCACAAAACTATTACCCGCCTTCTCTAAGGCCTCAACATAAAATCGACTCTATAGGCCATCACTAACCTTAACTATTCACAGAGTCCACTATGCCAATATACTTAACCTCCCCCAAGGGCACAAAAATATATAATCACAAGTATAAAAAGATACATTTCATTATACTTAATAAATACTACATATAATCATTTTCTTTCACATTATTCACTTTCAGTTAAGCATTTAATAAAATATAAATTTATTTCACAATATTCATAACTAACATGCTCCAAAATCCACAGGTAATAATAACACATAATAAACATGCTCCAATATCACATGTAATAATATCACATATACATGTCAAATGAAATCACATAAATGTTATGCAATGCAATGTGACTCAACATGTAATACCCCGTATTATTTTCCTTTTTCCTGAAATTATTTTTGATTTATTTTTGGTTGTGACGTCACTTGTTCTTGACGTCCTGGTTATCCTTGATATTTCGCGTGTAAATTTTTCGCGTTTACATTTAAAGTCGACGGGTGACTTTACGATTTCTCTTTGACGACTTCGAGAATAATTGTTACCAACTACGTGGTTTCATTTCGACATTTAACGTTTGGTACTTCGACTGGGCGGCGACACGATTTGGTTTGGTCGAAGTTTAAGGTTTTGATTCGAGTTTTAGTAGGATCGGACTTGTTCGGGTTCCGATGACTGGGTTTCAGGGCCCGGGTTATTTTTATCGGATTATTTCATTTATTTGGCGTTCAATTGGCTTAAGGGTTCACGCGGTATTATTTGGAGGCTCCCAGTATTTTTCAGAATTTAGAGTGTATATATATATTTAATTGTAATTATATATATATTATTTTGGGGGTTATTTTGTACTTTTGGATGATAAGAGAGTCAATTTCGCAATATAGAGATATTTGTATATAAGGTGTCACACATATATTTCTTTTGGCCACATGACATGTCATGTGGGCTTGTTAGAAATAGGTTGCACAAAATTCAATTGAAAATTGAATTAATATATATATATGTGTATAGCTAAAAGAGACGACCACTATTGGTTTCCTGTCATTCTCTCCACACGACATTTGTTTCACCTTCTTCTTCCTTCTCCTTAAAGCACTGGCGACCTAGCAGGGAGTGGTGGTCACCGAACATGGCGACAGTGGTGGTGTGGCTAGTGGTCGCGTGGCAGTTGGAGGTTGTGCGAGAGAGAGAGGGCCGAGGGTCGCTCTCAGAGGCACGACTTAGTGGGTCGGATGTTCGTCGGCTGAGCAGCGGCGACGGTGACCTAATGAGCTGGTGATGGCGGCTAAGGTCGCTGGTGGTGAGCGATGGCGTAGGTGGTGGTGCGTTGTAGCAGTTCGCGCGACAGGCGCAGAGCCGACTTCGGCCGTAACTTCAGCCATTTTTTTGGTTGAGTTCCCAATGTCGGTTTGGGATGAAATTTTTAGTAAAGCTTTGTATTGATTTCAAGTACGACGTGTAAAATGTTTGTATTTTTCCGTTGAGCATTTTGTCGGAAAATCACGTTTATAGGTTCGAATTTTCATTTGCGTTATTTTAGATTTGCCTAAATTGATTAACCTATTGCTAATGGGCTTCGTAAATATCATATAGGTCGTTGAGGCGAATGTTTTGGTATATTCGAAATAGTTTTCGGGCGACTTTGGTCGGCGGGTCCCATATTCGGGCGCCGACACTGTTCACAGTGGGACATTTCGGGCTGTTCTGTAAGCATAATTTTAGGTGGAAAATTTTATTCTCACTTCCGTATCATTGACGTGGTTTGGGTGTGCAAACCCGTATTTATTTTAATTTAGATATATTAAATTATGAATTTAAAATATCTATAATTGGGTTAGAATCGAATCAGGACTTAGAAATTAATTTGAGAAATTAATTAAATTATTTTCCTGCTAAATTAAATTAATTCTTATTTGAATTGAATGAGAATAGGTGACCTAGTAAACCCTTGAGAATTAAAATGCGTTAGTAAAATTTTTAAAAGTTAGACGTGAACTTAAAACGCGATATTAGTTACCTTTTGACTGTGTTATGGGATATGTGAACGTGAGAGACGTGAAAATTTAGACGTTATACTAGGATCCCCTTATTTGCTTTAATTGCATTAAAAGCATGTTAAGAAAAATTGGAATATTTTTCGTAGAGAATTAAAGGAAATATATTGTTTAAAACATGAATTGTACATGAACTTGTTTTCATGTGATTTAAATGCCTTTATTGTATCTTAAAACCATGTTAAAGAGATTATGAGATTCATGTTGGTATCATGTGGATATTTTCACAAATATGATGCATTACATATTTATGTTGAGGCATGATTTTTATTGAGTACACCGTGTCATGTGAGTACATGGGTGTTGGTGCATGTAGTGCATGGGTTCACCTTTTGTAGAGAGAATTCAATTGGTGTGGTCTACATCCGTTTGTGTATGGTGCATGAGTAGACTTGTGTTTGGATCGTCGTAGCAACTGGCCAGGGGGTGCTTCTTGTTCCCATGGAACTAATCTTCCGAGAAACGCAGACGCTAGGGGAGGACTTGTTCCAATTCTAGGTGCACGACCGGGTCGTGGTGGACGTCTTCCTTGGTTAAAAGTGTGAAGTGTCAAAAGCACTTGGGAAGAACGGTACGATAAGTCTACCTTCCTTAGTGAGTCTGTATCCTCAGGGGAATGGTAAAGAATGATCCGGTTAACTTTTTGTGTGTGTAGCACGGGTGATGTTGAGTCACATTGCATTACATAACATTTATGTGATTTCATTTGACATGTATATGTGATATTATTACATGTGATGTTGGAGCAGGTTTATTATGTGATATTATTACCTGTGGATTATGAATATTGCGAAATAAATTCATATTTTATTAAAATGTTCAACTGAAAGTGAATAATGTGAAAATATGATTACACACGGTATTTGTTAAAGTATAATGAAATATATATTCTTATACTTGTGATTATATACTTTTGTGCCCTTAGGGGGGGTTAAGTATATTAGCGTAGTGACCTTTGTGGATAGTTGAGGTTAGTGATGGACTGTAGAGTTGATTTTGAGTTGATGCCTTAGAGAAGGCGGGTAATAGTTTTGTGATAGTGGTTAGTTGTGTGATCTCTTTAGAGATTTGACTTAAGAGATTGATTTTAGTATCAATTATGATTTGAGGCCTTAGAGAAGGCCTGTGATGAGATTGTGAACTAAGTTGTTATTGTTGTATTGGCGTTTAGATGGCTTTCACCTTTTGAGGAATGGGTTATCAACCGTATTTTGAGATTTTGATTGGGTTAGAAGAGGTTATGGTTGAGGTAAATTTATTAAGTACTTGGGATACTGTAGTGTTGCAGTGTTATTCCTCATTCTTAGTTCATTCTCCTAAGCATTCCTTGTACTATGTTTTGTACACTAGTATGTGATTGTTGACTTATATGTCACTCCTTGAGTCATCGGTTATGGCGTGATTCCGAACCTCTTTCATGTGTTGTCATTTGATTTCGTAGGGTTAGAAACAGGTAGTTGTGTTCCGTGAACCCAATGCAGTACTCTTCCTTCCTTGTCATCTTAGACATCCATGGAGTTATGTTCACTCTTATTTGGATGTCTTTCGGAAACTGTGTTTTCTAAGTCTTAAAATAAACTCTTTTTAATTAAAAGGAAAAACCCATTTTCGCTTACCCCCGTAGCAACAATGAAAATTTTTAGCACTTTATAAAATGATCTTAGGATCTTTAAAAAGATTTATAACTTCTAAAAGTCGGTGATGGCTACTGACAGAGACCGGGGGCAAGATGGTCATTTTTACTGTGTGGTTTCTTAAAGGAAAACTATTTTATTACTTTTCTCGAGATTTTGAGACTTCGAGACTTCTTTCTCAAGATCTTTCCCTGTTGAGTTTTGAAAGGTGTTTTCTTGTTCACCTTTGCTTCGATCATTTTTAAGTCTCGAGTTTGAGGCTTGTTATTGTTCAGTGCACATATATAGTGTTGTCTTTCCCTTCTTCTTGGTTATTTGATGTCACCACCTAGGTGATTTGAGTTTTCATACGTTAGGGGCATGGATGCTGAATGGATTGGTTCAAGTTTTAAAACATTTTTCTTAAACACTATTGAATCCCTGAGATTCATCTTTTAATAACTTTCACTCTTGGCCATTCGCTTTTGATTTCCTTGTTCGGGTGTTTTCCCTAAACACTTGTGGTGTTCTTAACCTTGACATTGTTGTCTCGGTTATATGTTGGTTTAGCATTTGGACTTCTTTTCCCTTGCTTGGGTTTCTTGACTCTTATGTGGTTGTCATGAGAGTAGTGTTCAGGTACTCTCCGAGATTGGACCGTTTAGTGTTCCTTATCCATAGTGAGAGAGTTAGTGATTTGATTGACCCTATTGATGATAGTATTATGAGGTCGATGTGATGATGTGATTTATGGTATTGATGAAGAAATATGATTGAAGTGATCCAGTCCTTGAGAGGTAAATTTTCTCTAGGAATAAGATGAGGTTTGTTATATATATGTATTGTATATATATATATATATATATATATATATAGATGACGATTGTGTTAGTACACAAGGACGTGGGTGTTTTTCCTCATGTGTTCTCAGGGAGTGAGTTGTAAATATTCCTTGGTACTAGTTGTGGATTTTGATTCCTGTGGATATTAGAGGTGAGTGTGATCTACTCTGTTTGGATTTTTTGGTTAGTGTTGTGAGCGCTTGATGATTTGTTAGGTTGGAGATGAGTGTCGTGTATCTAGTGTACGTTGTGAGAGTAGTGTAGACTACCGGTGTTGGTACTTGGAGTACGAGTGTTAGTTGTACCTTGTAGACTCATGTTGTGTACTTATATATATGTATATATATATTCCTGATATGTATACTTATTTATGGTAGTATATGGGTATGTGTTTTGTGGTTGCATAGATGGGATTTATTGGGCTATATATCTTGCTAGATAGTTTAGCATTACCTAAATAGTCAGAGGATGTGGTAGTTAGGATATCGTTTTTCCACTGAGCTTATTTGCTTACAGGGGTATTTCATCGCCCTCTGGTATTCCCACATCAGGTCGCAGGAAACTGTTGCGACTACGGGCAGCATGCGGTGCCACTGCAGTTTTTTTTTGTTTTCCTTATTACAGGTTTTGGAGTTGCGCAGGGTGATGCAGTTACGGTTGCAGCGCGATTGGTTTGGGGACGATAGTTATCTTCTGTCAGTTTCTTAACCCATGTTTTGTGGGATTGTCATATATTTCTCTTGGGAGCTAGTCTGTTGGCAAATCCCTATTGGTGTATCTTTTATTTCAGGATGTCATTGTATCTATTCGGCACTGCCATGTGCATTTCTGTATTCTTATTCGAGCATTTGTGGCTCTATTGATTATAGAGGGTTGTGTAGGGGTAGCGGTGCTTCTTTCCACTACCTCGGCCTTAATAGGATTGATGAATGTTGGGTCTATGAGCCATTGATATTATCGAACTGTTATTGCAGGTTAATCTGTTGTGGTGGTATGTCCGGTTGTTCCATTTACAAATGGAATTTTGTCGGATTTTTGTTAGATTCCGCTGTTTTGTTCTATCATTCATTTAGGTATGGAATATACCATTTTTATCATTATTCCATATGTTTTCATGGTTAATGATATCTTAGTTGGTCGTTTGTATTAAGGATCACATCCTGGATTCCTTGGATGTCCCGGTTCAGGAGTCTTAGGAATTTAGAGGCATGTCAGTTTGGTATTAGAGGATACTATTGAGTTTCTATCATTCGATTAGGCATGTAGTATATTTTTCCATCATTATTCCATGTATTTCCTTGTTATTGTTGATTCTAGTGGTCGCTTGACTTACGTCACCCCTTGGAAATTCACTGATTCTCTGGGTTAGAGTTTCGGGAATTTTAGAGGCGTGACACAACACTACCCGTGGTACACACATAAAAAATTCAACGGGATCCATCTCTACCATTCCTCTGAGGATACAGGCTCACTAAGGAAGGTACACTCATCGTACCGTTCTTCCCAAGTGTTTTTGACACTTCACACTTTTAACCAGGAAGATGTCTTCCACGATGCAGTCGTGCGCATAGGATTTGGACAAGTCCACCCCTTATCATTTGTATTTCTCGGAAGATTAGTTCCGTGGGAGCAAGGAGCACCCCCTGGCCAGTTATTACGACGATCCAAACACAAGTCTACTCATGCACCATACACAAACGGATCTAGACCACACCAATTGAATTCTCTCCACAAAAGATGAACCCATGCACTATATGCATCAACACTCATGTACTCACATGACACGGTGTACTCAATATGCATATAGGCCTCAATAAAAATCATGCCTCAACAAAAATATGTAATGCATCATATTTATGAAAATATCCACATGATACCAACATGAATCTCATAATCTCTTTAACATGTTTTTAAAACAGAATACAGGAATTTAAATCATAAGGAAACAAGTTCATGTACAATTCATGTTTTAAACAATATATTTCCTTTAATTCTCTAGGAAAAATATTTTCATTTCTCTTAATATACTTTTAATGCAATTAAATAAAATAATCCAGAAAGGATAAGGAAACTAAAATAACGTCTAAATTCACGTCCCTCACTGCCATATACCCCCTAACACAGTCAAAAGGGGAACTCGTATCACGTTCTAAGTTCACGTCCAACTTTTTCAAATCTTTCTAAACCATTTTAATTCTCAAGGGGTTACTAGGCCACCTATAATCTTTTAATTCAAATAGGAATTTATTTTGCAGGAAAATAAAAAAATTTATTTAATTTCTCAAATTAATTTCTAAGTCATACTTCGATTCTAACTCAGTTATAGATATTTCTAAATTTATAATTTAATACATCTAAATTAAGATAAATACGGGTTTGCACACCCAAACCACGTCAACGATACGGAAGTGAGAATTAAATTTTCCACCTTAATTTACGCTTACAGAACAACCTAAAACGGTCCACCGTTAACAGTACCGGCACCCGAATATGGAGCCCGCCGACTAAAGTCACCCGAATAATATTTTGAATGTACCAAAATGTCCACTTCGACGACCTAATCAATATATACGAAGCCTTTAGAAATAGGTTAATCAATTTGGGTAAATCTAAAATAACCCAAACGAAAATTCTAACCTATAAATGAAATATTTGGACAAACCTCTCAATGGAAAAATATGAAATTTTAGTATGATATACCTAGCACTGAGTCAAATCTACTCTCTAAAAATCGCGGTCATCCGACATTTGTAGCCGCCAAATTTCGGCCAACCTCGTCCCTATCGCTCGCATCACACGACTATTGTAGCCGCCGACCCCTTTCACGACCACCAGCACCACCACCTCTCTGCCCCTGTAGTTCCTCCTCTAGTTCACGACGCCGCTACTACTCCAACCGACGACTCCTCCAGATCGTGTTTCCAGCCACGACCCTTGCACTTACTCTGCTTGACTCTCTCTCTTTCTGGCCAGCGATTGTGAGACGATGATGATGATGAAGGTGGATAGGAGAGTCATGGTTGCTGCAGAGAAGGAAAAGGAGAAAGGGGATGTGCGGGAGTTGGTCTGTGGATGTGTATACACATATACATATATATGCTAAATTGCACAAGTAACCCTCCTATTATCCGAAATTACAAACTATCCCCATAATAATATATATATAATTACAATTATATATATATATATATACAATAAATCCCAATAAATACCGGGAGCCTCCAAATAATATCGCGCGAACCCGTAATTCCACAGGATGCCAAATAACTAAAAGAGTTCGAAATAAATACATCAGGGTAGGAACCCAAACGTCAGAACACCTAACAAGCCCGATCAAATAAAACGTGTCGCCATCCAGTAGAAACACTAATGCTAAACGTCGAAACAAAACCGCGTAGTCGGTAACAATAAGAAACCGCATAAACGTCGTCCCTCCAAGTCCGAAACGTAAACGCAAAAAATTTACACGCGAAATACCAAGGATAACTAGGACGTCATGAACAACTGACGTCATAACTGAAATTAAATTGAAAATTAATTTTGGGAAAAAGGAAAATAACACGGAGTGTAACAATGATTATTCGAGATTTGCATGGGTTGGATTTCTAAGTGAAAAGTTTAAAGCTCCTGAACGTTTTAAGAGAATTTAGTTAAAATTTCAGATTGAGAAGAATTATTCTATTTCTAGAGTAAGGAGTGATCATGGAAGACAATTTGAAAATTCAGAAATTGAAGTGTTTTGTGAAGAGAGAGGAATAAAACATGAATTTTTAGTACCTAAAACTCCTCAACAAAATGGAGTAGTTGAGATGAAAAATAGAGTTATTCAGGAAATGGTCAATGTTATATTATAAGATAGGAATGTTCCTAGGTATTTTTGGGCCGAGGCAGTGAACACAACATGTTACACCTCGAACAGAGTTTTATCTTAGGCCTGGCACCCTAAAAATTCCTTAGAAGTGTGGAATGGCAAGAAACCCAATGTAAAGGATTTCAAAGTTTTTGGAGCCAAATGTTATAGTCTTAGAGATTGTGAATCTATTGGGAAGTTCGAGTCTAAGAGTATTGAATGAATATTTTTGGGTTATTCATTGACTGGTCGAGCATATAGGGTTTTTAACCTTAGAACTCAAACGATGAAGGAATCTACCAATGTAGTGGTTGATGACTCATGTATTGATGAGTCCCCAATGTCTGTTGAGGAGGAAGATGGTGAGTTATTCTTTATATTGGATAATGATTCTTCTGAGATTGAAAAAAAGGACAATGTGGTTAGTGATGATACTTCAAGTCCTGTAGAATCACATGATTCAATTGGTGATGTTCAACTTACACCGTTTAGAGAACCATCTGCAAGGGTAAAGTTGTACCATCCTTTGGATAATGTTATAGGTTTTGATGATCAAATGATGGTGACATGGAAAAAGGCTAGGAATGAGGTTTCGTATGCATGTTATACATATTTTTTGGAACCTAAAAATGTCAAAGAAGCTCTTCAAGATAGTTAGTGGATAAATGTTATGCAAGAAGAACTTCAGCAGTTTGTTAAGAATGATGTATGATATCTTGTACCTAGACCAAAGGAGATAAATGTAATTGGTACCAAGTGGATATTCAAGAATAAAAAGGATGAACATGGTACAGTAGTTAGGAATAAGGCTAGGCTTGTTTCTTAAGGTTATACTCAGTTGGAGGGTATAAAATTTGATGAGACGTTTGCTCCAATGGCAAGACTTGAATCTATTCGGATTTTATTTGCTGTTGCTTATCATCTTGGATTCAATTTGTATAAGATGGGTGTGAAAAGTGCATTTTATAATGGTGTTCTTCATGAGGAAGTATATGTGGACCAGCCCAAAGGATTTGAAGATCCTTATTGTCTAGATCATGTTTATAGGCTGAAAAAGGCTTTGTACGGGCTAAAGTAAGCTCCTAGACCTTGGCATGAAAGGTTGATTGATTACCTATTGGGGATAGATTTTACTCGAGGGGGAGTGGAAAAAATACTATTTATTCAGAAAATTGAGAGTGATACAGTTGTTGCTCAAATCTATATTGATGACACTGTGTTTGGATCCACTTATGATAAGTTTGCTCATTATTTTGGAGATCAAATGAAACATGAATTTGAGATGAGCATGATTGGTGAATTGAAATTCTTTCTAGGGTTTCAAATTAGGCAATTAAATGATGGAATTTTTGTTTCTCAAACTCGTTATGCCTTGGAATTGGTGCAGAAGTTTGGTTTGGAAAATGCTAAGGATGCTCGCACTTCTATGAGTACAAGTGTTAAGCTTAGCTTGGATACTAAAGGTAAAGATGTCGATCCTACACTTTATAGGAGTATGATTGGGAATTTGTTATATTTAACTGCCAGAGTTTGTTGTATTTGACTGCCAATCGACCTGCCATAGCGTTTAGTGTTGGTTTGTGTGCATATTACCAAACAAGTCCTAAGTAGTCTCATATTACTACTGTGAAAAGATTATCAAGTATGTTAAAGGGACAGTGAATTACGAAATGTGGTATTCAATGGGTACTAATACTGATATCGCATCTTTTTCTGATGTTCATTGGGCCGGTAATGTTGACGATAGAAAAAATACCAGTGGAGGGTGTTTTTATGTTGGAAATTGCTTAGTTGCTTGGCATAGCAAGAAGCAAAATTGTGTTTCCCTTTCCACTGCTTAGGCTGAGTATATAGTAGTTGGTAGTTGTTGTACTCATGTTTTGTGGATGCGTCAAATGTTGCAGGATTATGGTTTTTCTCAAGGCACGATGACTGTGTTTTGTGATAACACGAGTGCGATAAATATTGCTAAAAATCATGTTCAATATTCTAAGACAAAGCATATATATATTCGACATCATTTCATTCGTGATCTTGTTGAAGATGGGATAGTGTCTCTAGAGTTCATATCCACAGATTCTCAGTTGGCAGATATCTTTACAAAATCATTAGATTTTCAAAAGCATGTTGGTCTTAGAAAATCTATTAGTATGCTTTCTTTAGAATATATATCTTCTTATCTATCATTATAGGAACGCATTGCTTTATTTTCCAAGAATTGATAGGTAATCATGCATTTGTATTATATTTGTTCATGCATGCATTTTATTTTAGAAAATCAGAAAATAAAATTTTTGAGACTATTGAGCTTGACCAGAGAACAAAAGTTGTTAAATTTTACTCTATTTTCACATTAACTTGTTTCATTATGCATATGTGAAGTAAATGTATCAGATTGACCTAAGATTTTTGGATGATCACTTGACATGATTATTTTATGTTACAAAACTTTAATCTTAGGTGCTAGTTGGTTCAATGATGATTATAATGCCTACTGAATCTATTATTTTTTTTTATTTAACCCAAAGTGGTATGAAGGTTCATGAGCTATGCTAGATTGGTGTATGCATGAAATATTTTTTGCATATGTATGAATGTTGTGGTGATGTTAAAAAAAAGAAGATATGCTTAAATTATTAAAAATGCAAAAAGTAGTTCTTCAATTTGAGAAATCGGGCATCTTGCCTCAGTAAGCATTAAGTGTTCGCGTAAAAAAGGGAGAAGACTAATGAGCATAAATCCAATGGAAGAAGCTTGGGCCCTGTTGGTCGGGACTAAAAATCCTCTCTAGAAAGTCCGGAGCTTAGAAAAACAAAAAGGGATATGGTGAAAAAGTTAAAAAGATGAGAATGAGGAAATTGTGTGACAAAGAGAAAGTATCTTTTTTTTTCCTTCTAGTTTGGATCTTTGATTGAATTATCATCACGGTTGGTGGGGAGATTATCAGCTTTAGTATGTATTGTTTTCATGTTACCTTAGTACTTGCACATGAGAATTTTCATATATATATATTTGTAAAACTTGACTTGTGCATTCTTGAGTTTACAAGGTATGTGTGTTGATTTTCTTCTATACCATGTTTATAATGGCCAAGTTAAATATGAGAATATGATGTGTTAATGATTGACTTTATGTCTCTATTGCCTTGCTCACAGATTTCTAAAAACAAAAATATTTTATTTTATTTTTATTCATGACATTTTGCATTCATGCATTAGTAGTACAGTCATGCATAGTAGAGATTTTTGTTACCCTGAGAATTTGAATATGATCTAATAAGAGTTTTATATCTTTGTGTTTTTCATTGAGTACTTCCTTGCATCTCTCTACATTGTTGCTATAACATATACTCTCTTTCCTTGACATTTCAGTGACAAAAAGGGGGAGAAGTATTAAGTGAGGGGGATAAAAGATTGTTTAGTTAAAATTGTTTAATTGTTTCAAAGGGAGAAGTATTTAGCAAGGGGAAGTTTATTCTCAGGGGGAGAATAATGACCAATATGTGTGTAATGATGATCATTATGTGTGCATTGTTGTTATGATTTTCTTATGAATCTTTTATGACTATTTTTCACACTTACGTTTAATGGTTTGTTTAGTGTTGTGGTTACAGGATTGGTAGACCATCATGAAAGTAAGGTGACAATTTATATCTATGTTTGTCGGTGTGTATTCATAGGTATAGATGTTATGATGTTATTTGTGAGGCTATATTGTAAAACATGATTTTGTCTCAGAAATGCCAAGGGGGAGATTGTAAGAACATTTATAGTATTATTTATGTTTGGCATGTTCTATACAATAACCATGTTGAGAATTTTGTGTATTTGCAATCGAGTTGTTACTATGTTCGTTTTTATATCGAAAAAGAAGTCAAGGAGTGTGTCAAAGTGAAGAAAGCTACTAGAGGACAAAATCATCATTTCCAAACATCGCCATTTCACTAGAGGGAAAAAATGTCATTTCCAGACATTATGACTTCAACCAAAAGCATCGGGAGTTCAAAATGACCAGTCTAGCTCAAATATGAAAAAACTACAAAAGATGAAACATACCTACGTTGTCAGAGGCTGAAATATGAAAAATTGGCTCTAACCTACGCTATGGTTTTGAAGCTGGGAGGGGACCCTACGCCCTAGACCTACCCCCAAGCTTAGGTCCCAATGCTTTGACACGTGATCACTTGTTATGCATGATTTGTTTCAGGGTGCTTTCGGATTTTTCTAGTTTGGTCTATACTTCGAGTTTTTAAGTGATCGACGACTTCAAACCTCTATTTATTGGCATATACACATATTTAAATTAGATTTTAGAGGATTTGTCAAGGTATTGTGAAATTACGTAAGGGGGCAAGGTTAGGATTTTCTATGACTTGGTCTATAAATACCAAGGTTCTATAATAGAAGAGGCTACAGTTTTTTACGATGATTTTTGAAGAGGGTTTTTGGTGAGAGCTCTGCAATATTCTATCGTCCTTATTCTTCAACAGAGTGATACACATAGAGAGGTGATTATTGAGTGATCATACATATTGGTGTTCTCTCTTGTGTTGGATTTCTCCACTCGTGCTTTTACACCGAAGTTCTCTACACACGATTGGATGAGTGATTGCTGAAAAATTATCACACCGTTAATTGCAACAAGTTTGCTTTGATCCGTCTAAGTGAAGAGGCAGAGCCGTCCGAGTAAGAAGCGATTCAAGGATTTTAGACCGCGAGTAGAGAAAGGCAAATCAGGCGTGATTTGTGAGTCTCTCATAGTGTCTGATGGAGCAAACGTGCTTCGTGAAGTACGAGTGTTTCAAGGGTTTCAAACCGCGAGTAGAGGAAGGCATATCATGAGTGATTGTAAGTCTAAAACTCTCATAGAGTCAGTACTTGTTGATTCATAGTGCATCGGTACCTGAGTGTACCCGTGGTTTTTTTTTCCTTGGAACATTTCATTGGTTTTTTCCACGTATAAGTCTCTGTGTCATCTCTTGCTTTATTTTCTGCACTACATTGATGTTTGCTTGATATTGTTTGAATGATGTGGTTTGAGAATTATCGTTTTGTGATTGAATTAAAATTAACTTTTCCGTAATTAAATATTAATTTTTTAATAAATTTACAAAAAGCCTATTTACCCCCCCTCTGGGCTATTTTCACCATCGTCTAGGTAATTTCAACTTTCGATTTCATAATTCAAAGAGAGTGTTTCTTTCGACAGTTCATCACGAACAACGATACAACCAATAAAATATTCAACAATGTATACGAAAACTTGGGCTTATATGAAAATTTTCATAATTCATCGTGGTTTTAAGGCCTTAAACGACGTGTTTTGGCCTAAAATCACCTGGGCTCACAGCAACGCAGTGAGTTCTGTTCAGTGGCCCTTTTCCACTCAAAACCCTCTCATGCTTTGCTAAAATCCCACTTTCTGACAGTCTATACGAAAACTGCAGATTTGTTTTTCAATACTAATAAATATAAATATAAATAAAATGAAATTAACAAGAAAAGTAAATTAGAATTGTGAAATAATGCTAAATACACTTAAAACTCACAAACGGTCTAGCAAAACAGTGGCCACCTACTTCTCCGGTTCCACTTTCATTTTTTTTTCGGTGTACCTTGTCAAAACACACAATTCAACTTTAAAAAGAAGAAAATAAAAATAAAGCAAATAAAAACAATTCAAAAATACTAAATTACTAAAATTCAGAATATCCATTAGTCCCCGGCAACGACGCCAAAAACTTGATCGGTGGCTAGACCTTAATTAGTTTAGCCAACTAGGAAGTGATGATAAATAATGATAATAATAATGATGTATGCAAATAAAACCTAATAGACCACCTAGTTTTTCCTATCGCAAGTGCACGAATCAATCATATTATAGTATCTTATGATAGGGTATATCGAATCCACAGGGACTAAGTTGTACTCTAAATTCTAATAAAGTAATACTCTTGAATTGCTAAGATAATTTGATTTGGATTTTGATTATAAACTAATAAACAACTAAATTAAATAAAGCAAATAAAGATAGTTTTGAGATAAAGACAATAGAGATAGATTCTAGGGTATTTCTAACTCCACCACTAACCGCATAATATAGACGTATATTCATTCAATTATAAAGGGTGATCCATCATATGTGAATCAGATATAGGGTTGCAACATTGACAAACCCTAATCCCAAAACAAGAACAATTCATTCGACTTGGCTACAACCCATCTTCGAGTAAGTATAACTAGTGCATGCATCTATGCTACAATTACTCCTAAAACATTAAATAAAAAGCATGTTTATATCATCTTCTCTTAGCATGACCTGTCTAAATCTAGATTGCATGTTAATGACCACCATTGTGTAGAAAATCATGAATTAAGCATCCGAGTTCTAGCCCATATTGAATAATTATGATTGAGTAAGATAAAACATTCATTCAACCTAAGACAAGACATAGAATAAATGAATAATCTTATATAAAATTACGCATTCACTCATCTACACAATCATCACATATGTGTCATTCAGTTTCCCCTAATATAATTGAAATAAATAAAAGTTACATTACTTGGCTAGGTTTTTGTTAAAAATCCTAGATACCCATTTAGACGCTCATGGTTGTGGTGATCTCCATTGTTGATGTAGACATCGCTTCCATGATCATTGCTTCTCATTTGTCAAGACACGTAATTCCGTGTCTTTATTCTCTGATCTCTGGTTTAGAATCTCCCATTGAAAAGACGTAAGATGAAGTATATGGAGGGTAGATAGATAGAATCATAGATACAGAACTATGAACCCAGCCCTTTAATTTATAGAGGTTGATCAAGTCCTGTTTGGATATGAATTGCTTCACCATTGAGTAAATCCTTTCCTTTTGTGAATTGATGAGAAAGGAAATGAAATCTGATCGTAATATGTCTAAAATCTGTCCCAAGGTGTATTGAAGTTCAAACCATGTCAAATGGGGTTGAAATGGGGTCCACTCATGATGTTTAATTCGCCCAACCCGAAGTTGACCCGCAGTTGATTTTCAGATTTGTCGCGCTGCACTGTTTTGATCATATCTGGAGCTACGGGAGGAATTTTTGCATGATTCAAAGTGCGTTGGAAAGCGGACTTAAAACTCTTGACGTTAGGCTCAAGAATCACTCTATTTGATGACCTTTGTTATCAGGTTATGGTGGTTTGAATGAGGCTGAAGTTGTAACTTTAAATTTTGGAATTTGGCTCACCGAGTACTCGGTAGCTTCAGGATTGCGCGCAAATGGGCGCAAGTGAACAAAAGCTCTCTGGTGGATTTTACCTTCTCTGTTCAAGTTCCCTGGCTTTCACACTTACTGAGTACTCGATAAAGGCACTATCGAGTACTCGGTAGTTCTTCACCCAGCTTTTCATGTTCCATCTTCTTTGCTCCGTTTCTCTTCCTGGCTTCTTTCCACTTCACTTCTTTTGCATCATTTACTTGTATTTGGTGTTTTTTAGGTATTTTATCCATGATTTCGGCTCTCGAATAATCTTGAGTCACAAATTCAGTTAATTCACCGAATTAAACTCATTTTACATAACATCGTCTGAAATATCTTAAAACATGAAAATCGTATAAAAACACCAATATAATGATATTCATAGACATAACATTGTATAATTAGGAGCCTTAAATGTATGATATTTAGCTCCTATCAATTCTAATTCCCAATCTATCTCTAAATTTGAGACCCAAATTGGACAGATAGCTAATTTTATGAATTGAAGAGAAAAGGGGAAACTACCAAGTCAAACGCTCATAAACCTAAAAGGGAAACATATGATTGAACATATAACCCCAGTAGGAAAATCGGTAATATAAACTATTCAAGCCATAACTATAGTCCGAAGTGGTAGAGTCATAGACAACAAGGCTGAGGAACAATTCGAGGAAAGGAGGAATAAGCAAAATAATAAGGAATTTAATCCTGAAAAGGAAAAAGAGTTAGCTTATAACAAGAAAGAAAGAAATCTCGAAATAGAGGAAGAATTAGTTTATAAAAAAAACAAGAACCAATCATGAAAAACTCTACACCAACAAAAGAAATAGGAGAAACGAATTACGAACCTAAAGCTCCATTTCCACAGCGTTTACAAGAGCATGTTCCTTTCGGAAAACAATGAGAAAAGATCCAAGAAATGTTTGAGGCATTCCAACAAGTAAAGATTAATCTTCCTCTCTTAACAACGATCAAACATTTTCCTCATTATGCTAAATTCTTAAAAGATTTGTGTACACATAAAAGAAGAAACATAACTCATAACACTAAGAAGATAGTGTTGACCAATCACATGAGTTCTATAATATCCAACAACACGCCTATAAAATATAAATATCCAGGAGCACCAATTATTTCTTGTACAATAGGAGATCAAGAAATTGGAAAAACCCTGCTCGATTTAAGAGCTAGTGTAAAATTTTTACCGTATTCCGTATATCAGCAGTTAGGATTAGGAGAACTAACTCAAACATCCGTTATTTTACAACTTGCTGATAGATCCATTAAACAACCATTAGGAGTAATAGAAGATGTGATTGTTCAAATTGATAAGTTCTATTTACTAGTTGACTTCATTATTCTAGATACGGATCCTGTTTACGACCATAAAAGGCAAATACTTGTAATACTAGGTCGACCATTCTTAGCAATTACAAATGCATATATAAGCTGCAGAATGAGAGTTATGGATTTATCATTTGGGAATATGAAAATCAGAAAGAATATTTTTTCAAATCCATCTCAACTACCTGAAGGAGAAGAGTGCTTTCTTACCGACATAATTGATGAAGTAATGGAGGAAATGTCACCTCAAATATTGACTAAAGACCCATTAGTAAGGGCAGTGAATAACGAAGTTCTCGATGACTATGTTGAGTCTCTAAATAATCAGTAGTTACCAAAACTAGAAACAATAGCCATAATCGAGCAAGCATTCGAGGTACCACCCTGGAGAACACCAAAAGAACCTTTGCCTACAATATCGGGTACTCCTCCAGTACCATCATTAGTATTTAAAATATGTATTTCTAGGGCCAGATAAAACGTTACCCATAATTATTTCAGCATAACTAAATCCAGAATAGGAGATACAATTAGTAAGAATATTAGGCGAGAACAAAGAAGCAATAGGGTGGAGTGTGGCTGATTTAAAAGGAATTGATCTTTAAATATATATGCATCGGATCTACCTGGAAGAAAATGCAAAACCATTAAGGGAAATGCAGAGAAAATTAAACCCTAATATGAAAGAGGTAGTAAAATTACTAGATGCATGAATAATATATCCAATCTCAGGTAGCATATGGGTTAGCACAACACAAGTAGTACTTAAGAAATATGGTATTACGGTAGTACCAAATGCAATAGGAGAATTAATTCCTCAATGTACAGCTATTGGATGGCGGGTATACATTGACTATAGGAAGTTAAATTCCCATACTAGAAAAGACCATTTCCCATTACCTTTTATAGACCAAATCTTAGAAAGATTAGTAGGACAGAGTTATTATTGTTTCTTAGACGGGTATTCTGGGTATAACCAAGTTGCAATAGACCTGGCGGATCAAGAAAAAATGATACTTGTCCTTATGGAACCTTTGCATATAGACGAATGTTATTTGGATTATGTAATGTACCAGCTACATTTCAACAATGCATAATGTCTATCTTTTCGGACATGGTATAAATTTTTTTGGAAGTGTTTATGAATGATTTTTTGGTGTTCGGAACAACATTCGATGAGTGCTTAGAACATCTAACATTGGTATTAAAAAGATGTAAAGAAACTAACCTCATTCTAAATTGGAAGAAGAGTCATTTTATGGTTAAAAAATGGATAGTTTTGGGTCATATTATTTCAAAACGAGGAATTGAAGTAGATAAAGATAAAATATAATTAATCTCTAATTTACCTCCGCCGACTACCGTTCCGCAAATAGAATCATTCTTGGGTCATGCAAGTTTTTACCGACGCTTTATTAAAGACTTTAGTAAAATAACACGACCATTATGCAGTTTATTAGCGAAAGATGCGTCGTTCGAATTCAATGAGGAGTGTCATAAGGCTTTTGAGATACTTAAAAACTTATTATCCACTGCACAAATTATGCAACCTCTAGACTGGTCACGACCCTTTGAGTTAATGTGTGATGCTTCGAATTATGCTATTGGAGCAGTTCTTGGACAAAGGAAAGAGAAAATACCACATGCGGTATACTATTATAGTAAAACCCTTACTAAAACACAAATGAATTACACTACTACGGAAAAAGAATTATTGGTTGTAGTTTACGCCTTGGATAAGTTTCGATCATATTTACTTGGGACTAAGGTAGTGGTATACTCTGACCATTCGGCACTAAAATACCTTTTATCAAAGAAAGACTTCAAACCTAGATTAATTAGATGGATTCTCCTATTACAGGAATTTGATTTGGAAATAAGGGACAAGAAAGGTACGGAGAATGTCGTGGCATATCACTTATCCAGATTACTAGTATATTGAAACAAAGATGATACTCCAGTAAAGGACTCGTTCCGTGATGAGCAATTATTTCATGTCAGTGTAGAACTACCCTGGTATGCTGACATAGTTAATTACTTGGCTATGGGTAGGATTCCTAGGGGATGGACGAAACAGGAACGTGATAGATTATTTTCGCAAGTTAAGCATTATATCTGGGAAGATCCAATGTTGTTTAAATATTGTCCTGACCAGATTATCCATAAATGCATTCCTTAATATGAAGTAGCAAGTATTCTAAAATTTTGTCATACTCTTGAATGTGGAGGGCATTTCAGAGCTAAGAAGACAACAATGAAAGTATTACAAAGTGGATTTTATTGGCCCTCATTATTTAAAGACGCTTACAAATATTGTAAGAGATGCGATAGGTGTTAGAAATAGGGATTTATATCTCAGTAAAACTAAATACCCCAGACTCCAATTTAATCATTGAATTATTCGATGTATGGGCAATCGACTTTATGAGGCTATTCGTAAAATCAAAAGATTACGAATATATATTGGTGGTAGTGGATTATGTGTCAAAATGGGTTGAAGCCGTACCCACTAAAAAAGCCGACCATCAAGCAGTTATTAAGTTCTTACAAACAAACATCTTGTCTAGATTTGGCATGCCAAAGGCTATAATTAGTGATGGAGGTAAGCATTTTTGTAATAAGTATCTTGGGAATGTGCTTAAAAAATATTTGATAACGCATAAGGTAGGAGCCGCGTATCATCCTCAAACTAGTGGACAAACAGAGATTTCAAATAGGGAAATTAAACAAATACTTGAAAAAATAGTCAATCTTGATAAGAAGGATTGGGTGAATAGAAACGATGCATTATGGGCATACATGATCACCTACAAAACACAAATTGGGACGACTCCTTATCGGTTAGTGTATGGAAAAGCCTGTTATCTCCCTGTAGAATTAGAACATAAAGCTTATTGGGCTATTAAATGATTAAAATTTAATATAGAAAAACCTGGCACACATAGGAGAGTTCAATTAAATGAATTGGATGAAATACGCAATGAGGCATATGAAAATGCTATAATTTATAAGGATAGGACAAAGGCATTCCATGATAAACATATTCGGTGAAAAACATTCGAAATAGGCTAGAAGGTATGATTCTTCAACTCTAAGTTAAAATTCTTCCTTGGAAAGCTTCGGTCTCGATGGGATGGACCATGTATAGTAATAATGGCATATCCCTATGGAGCGGTAGAATTAAGAGATCCTAGAAATGGGAACCAGTTTAAAGTTAACGACCAACGACTTAAGCATTGCCATGAGCATGATACAAATGTAGGTATGGTGGAATCTATTGATTTAATATATCCCATATATGACTCTGACTGAAATATAAAAGGAAGTCGTCGAGCCAATGACATTAAAGATTGGTTGTTTGTAAGTAGTATATATTGTTTTATTTTATAAAGTAAGTTATTTTCGTATTTTCTGACTAACTTTAGGAATAATAATATGAGTTTCATTTTAATTTTAATTTATTGTTTTTCTATTTTATGAGTGCTTTATTATTTTATTTTTTCCAAAACATTTATGATCGATTAGAACTTAGTTCGATCGATCGACAAATTCAGTTTTCTTAAAAAAATCGGCTAGAAGTTAGTTTTAAAAAATTAGGTCAAAAAGTAACTATCTATAGGAAACAGTAAAAATATACTAATATAATCAAATATATATGTATATAAGTTATATGATGTTTTATAAATTAATTATTTAACACTTCTGTTAGTCACTAATTAACCCTAGAGGGGGGGTGAATAGGGTGTTCAAAAATAATTCTAATTCTTTTCAAAATTGGAACACGCTATAACAAAAAAAAAAAAAATTTCTCAATAAACAAGTGAATGATTCAATTTCAATTCTCTAACAATTAATCTCAAGACAAATTGTAGCATACAAGATATTCAAGTGAATATAGCATGAAAGTTAATCAAGTAAAGAGAAAGAGATAAAGAGATTGACACCGTGATTTCTTCGAGGTTCGGTAACTCCTACTCCTCGGCTCAAGAACCCCTTCTTGAGACTTTTCCCTATCCTTTCACTATGGCCCTTCCTTCACATGTGGAATGACAAACCTTTACAACACAAGCCTCTCGAGCTTGTCTCTCAATCAAGAGAACAACCCTCTCTTGAACAATCGGTGGACTTCACTTGTCCGAGATTACAAATTCATATGTAATCAATAAAATCACTCAAGAGCAAAAATACTCAAAACCCAAAGGTTTTTATGGAAGATAAATCAATATAAGCTCAAGTGTTTTTGGTGATTTTACAATAGCTCTAGAAATGTATTCTCAAAGGATATGATCAATGAATGATATTTGGAGAATAAGAAGAGATACTAGAGGTTTTGATTTTCAAAGAAACTTGGAGAAAATCAGATTTTCAAAGCTTGGTTTCAATGGTTTTTCTAGAGGAAATTTCTGCAGAATTTTTGATAGCTTTCTTTCTCTTTGTGTTTCAATCTCTACTTCTTCAATATACACATCTCATTCTATATATAGCATTGCATTAGGGTTTTGAAGAATGATTATTGTATTTGAGAAAACACAGCCGTTTGAAGTCCATAAACATCTGCTTAAAACATGGAAAATGTTTGTTCCGAATCTGCAGATTTATGAAACAAACTAGTCAACTACATTGAAGTTGTAGTCGACTACATTGGACCATCTAGTCGACTAGATTGAGTTCTAGTCGATTACATTGGACCATCTAGTCGACTAGATTAAGTTCTAGTCGACTACAAAATGTAGTCTAGTCGACTTAAGCCTATTTTCAGTCGACTAATTTGATGTGGATGAAAAGCCTGAAGCTTGTTTTAGTCGACTATATTGAAATACACATGGTGATTCTAGTCGACTACAACTTAAAAAAATATTTAATAAAAATATTTTTCTTTCCGTTTAAGTTCGGTAAAGCATTTTTCATTCCATTTAAGTTCGGTTCATTTTATACTTGAGCTTATACGATAATATCGACGCATAAAATTACCTTGTTACAATGATCGCTCCCCGACCTATCTACCCCAAGTCTTGAGTCTTCGACTTTCGCCTTTGCAGTTGATTTAAATGATTTTCCATTTTGTGCTTCAATTTCTTTCACAGCTTTTCTCTTTAAATCAAGCTTTCTTTCCGAGCTTGCTTTTCGAGTCATTTCCTTTCCAAGTTTAATTTCTGAGTTGTTCACCTGTCTTTTGCTGAAAATATAAACTCGATAATTCATTAGTATCAAACACTCTTCAATGGTTTGTTATCATCAATTTTGGAATTGTTTGCCGAGAGTAAATTTCAAAGCCAACAACTTCATCTCATTTTCATTCTTATTCCAAGAAAACTTTGTTAGCATAATGGTTGATATCATTGTAATTTCTTCTTCTTCATCTTCGTCTGGTTCTGCTGTCGCTTCCAATAATTCCATTAACAATGACGGGATTGAACATGTATTGGCTGTGAATGAGGCTGATCAAGAAAGTGAAGAGCCATTGTATGTTCCTTTAGGTAATCCTTGTCTTGATGCTCTTGACTTCCATAAGTTATGATACGAGGTTACATTCCTAGCAAATAGGCTTAATCACCCAGCTTTTCATCTAGTATTCATGTTACTTCAGAATCGTGGTTTGGTCCATCTTCTCATTTCTAATTCTAATATAGCTTTTCCGGAGGTAATCCGTCAATTTTATCGTAACATCACCATTGTAAAGACTAACCAAGGGATTGCTCTTTCTATCTGGATTGAGTATAACTTTTGCTCAATCCTAAATAATGCTAATATGATCGCTAGAGAGTGGGAGATTCTGTGAGAAGTTTCTGATAATTTACAAGAAAGTTTTCCTCCTCCACCAAACCCTTTACCTTCATTTGCAGAAATGGTAAATGAAATTTGTAATGGGTATGAAGTTCCTATGGGGTTAGAATTGATGGATAAGCATCATCTAGATATAAATTATTGGTTCTTAGATTCCATCCTTATCAGCAAATCTACCCTAACTAAGAAGGATTGTTTCGTCACCGTAACATCGTTGAATTAATTTATAAATTTCATATGGGGTATTGGGTATTTATTCCCGACTCAATCCTCTAAAATATACGTCTGCATATGGAACTTATCGTGGAAAATGAGGATCCATTTGCTAATGATTGGAAATTGCCTTATCCCTTTCTCATTTGCAAAATAATTGAAAGTGCGTTAGAAGTAGATATGTATATGAAGGAAGAGGAGTGTGAGATGTTCACTAAGTATTATGGGATAAGGTTGTTTAAGGCTGAATTAGATGAAAATATGCACCATCAGTGGGATTAGGACTAACTAGATAAGCATCAAATTTACAAAGGGGTGGAATAAGTTTGCTTTGATTTTTAGTTTTGCAATTTTTCAAGTTCCAAGATCAAGTTGTTTTTCTTTTCTGCAATTTTGATTCCTTGTAGGCCTATGGCCGATCTATCTTTACAATCCATCAATTAATAAAATTCCATTATCTCTTATTTATTATCACTGTTGATCATTCTACTATAATCTTGGTTTTAGTCCTGAACTAGAATGCAGATTATGACACACACCAAGTTTGGGGGAGGTTTCTGCTACATCCTGAAATCTTGCTTCATAAAGTTGTAACATTGTTCTATTCCCGTGTTTTAATATTCTTAAGAGCCATGTGGACATGGTTTGAATTAAATTTGGGGGATGGAGTAATAGTAGATATAAAATATGAGCGAAATTAAAACTTTTTGATGGAATAGAAAAATAAAAACTACAGTTTTAGCTACTGTTGGTTACTAGAATTCGTGCAAAGTATCCAGCGATCGATCGGCCACATACTAACTTCTAATATATATATATATATATATAAGTACATGTATAATAAAAATATATTATTATAATTAAAATATTATTAATATTTTTTCTTTACTTAAATATATTCGTGATTAAACTTGTGAAGTAATTAGGAATATGAGACTAGTCTAGAGAATAGATGTACGTGATATTTTTTGCTTATCTGAACAATGATTAAATTAGAAAGGTGAAAAGATGCAGTTCTCCATAGGTGAGTAAGCTGATGAAATTGAAAATAGAAAAGACAATCTTGACATATAAGCATATGCATATGATCTCTATAGTTTCATTCATGATCATATAAGGTATTATCTCTAAACAAAAAGAATATAGATATTGAAAACTACAAATAAAATATGTATGTAAACATTCTCCCTCTAAATAATAATAAAAGAGTGGAGGACGGCGTATCGAAAAAATGAGTGGAAAAGGAAAAATAGGAAGAAGACTTCTCCATGAAAAAGAGAGGTATATGAAAAAAAAACAAATTTGAGTGGAAAAAGCAAAAAGAGAGAGGAAAACCCTCTCCAACAAAAAGAAAAAAAAAAGATATACTATAAATGTGAAAAAATGTGTTATAGAGAAAGTTCATGAAACACGGAAGATTATTGGCTCTAGAAGTATAGATTAGACAAGTTTAACCACTATTGGAGACCATTCTTAACACTAATGTGAGATAATTATTATTTTTACGAGTAGAATTTATTTGCTTACATTTATTTTATGGATTATATCATCTCCTAGTTAATTAACAAGAATTTTCATGAATATGCGCAAGAAAAGATTTTAAAGAAGTTGTAGGTAGTCTAACCCTCGCGAGACTTCACTTGTTCACTAGAATTTTTCCTAGGGGTTTAAAAGGCTTGCTACATATGTTAAGTGTAATTATTCTTCCTTCACGAAAGAAAGGGGTTTAGTTTAAATAGTTTAGATAAATTAGATTAACTATTCTTCATGATATTTTCTTTTATTTTATTGCCAAGGGACTAGCAATATTCAAGTTTAGGGGTGTCATCAGTCCAGAATATTTGGTATTCTGGGCATTAAGAAACTCTTAGTTAATCTCTTTATTTTATTAATAATATATTCTTATTTGAGTTGCGTGTTTAAGCATATTTGGGAAATGTGCGCGAAGATACTGCAGAATTCTGACTTTATATCCAAGCATATAAGAGGGAAGATTGGTCCATTCACTACTGTTACTTGTTCCTCACACCAAATCTTTTTGGAGTGCAAGAAAATACATGTCATATCTACACCAACTTTTGTCTATAAATATATGATGAATTCATGAAGAGAAGATATCCTGGATCCTTGGATAGTTTATCATCATTCATACAAAAAGTCTCTCTCAAGAGAGAGGCTCTCCTCAAGAACTCAAGAACCGCTACCCAACCATGAAGATGGTGGCTACATCAATGATGCAGTCTTCTCCCTCCATGAACGGCTAGTCGGTATCTAAGGTTTCCAACGAAACCCTATTCAAGTAATGTAGAGTTTTAATTGATTTTATTGCAAGTAGGGGAAGCTAAAGGTCACTTATATGATGATTATGTAGTGAGAGACCGAACAAATTACCTAAATAAGATTTATTTATTAATTATCTTCTTAAGCTAAGATTGAATTAATGATTTATCTTGAACAACCATGTTTTTACTAAGGGCAAGAAATCAAAGGTTTAAATAATGGTTTCTACATAATGGTACTTAACGATATGATAAGATTTTAGGTGCATACGGTTCATACTAAGAGGGGATGTGTAGTATCCGGTATTTTTACGTGTTAATTTAATTTTTTTTATTAATGATTAAATGCATATATGATTATGTGTTTACTGTGATTTTGTGCTTAATATGTTTATGTGCTTATGATGAATTACATGTTTTATGTGATATTAAAATTGTAAGTTGCATGTTCTATTTTTATTTTGAGAATAATAAAAATTATTGGAATTGATTTCGGGAAAGAAATGACTGAAGGGTAAATTGGTATTTTCATATTTAGAGCACTTAGTGGAAAGTGTAGAGATTTGGCTAAGTGTTGGGGTATGAGTGGCATGTTGGTAATTTGAGAGGATGACAAGGGGTGAAAGGGTAATTAAGAGGCATGATGGCACTCTTATAATTAACCCTAAGTTGAGAAGAAAGATGTCATTTTACACTTTTAGGTGTTGTCTAAATTCTAGCCATTGATCTTCTTCTCCCATCTTTGCTCACAACCCTTGGATTATAGGGCCTTGTTTAGTTGGCACTTAAATGCAAGATTCCATTATTCTTAGTCTTTCACTTGGTCAGACTTCATATTAACCCTTGGATCATCTAGTCATTTTTCTTGCTTTATTCTTAACTATTGGATGGTGAGAGTTGTCAGTGGAGAATCTCTACATCTCTTAGGGTTAGATCACTTTTGCAAGACTTCCATTCTCTCATAAACTCTTGTTCTCTTTCCCTCTTTCTTTTCATCACTTCCTCATTTGATATCATCTCATTTCACTTGGAGTTTGAAAAATGTTCAAATTGCCAGGGTTGCTCTCCTTTTCCATTTGCTCTAAGTATTGGGGTAAGTTTCTAGCTCTCTTAAGGTTTTGAACTTCAAACCCTAGATTATCCATTCTTGAAGTATTATGTTCAGCTATTGATTTTTGGTTTCCTTTTCTCTTGAATCTTGTTAAGGATCATAAGTTGAACCTTGTCACCGATTTTTAGTTATTGGAAGCGTGGAGTTCATCTTATGTTTTAAGCTCACTTTGGATTGGAGATTTTGGATAGTGTCATAACTAGCTATTTCATTTTGAGTATTCTATTCATGGAACCCTAGTTTAGAAATCATTAGGGTTTAAGTTGATTTTTGTAGTTGGAGCCACTTGTGTGTAAATTGTTGGTTTATTGTTGACACCATAGTAATCTTGTGGTTTATGAACGGTGTATTTCTAGTTGGAAGCTATCCTATTGAACACTTGGTGTGGTAGCTTGGGTTGGACTTATTTTGGGCATTCTTGAGTAATTTGCATGGAATTGAGGTAGGGGAAAAATGAATTATTTTCATCTTTGTACGAGGGTGTGTAAGTCTATGTGTATATATGCCGTATATATATATATATATATATATATATATGAGAGTTGAGTCTTGACAACTTAGACAATGAACTAGGCCCTTGAAAGTATGATTGTGTGATATAAATGTTTGTTGTGATTTATTGCTTATAAATGTGAAATTGTACGCATTGTGATAAATGGAGTACAATATATTGCCTAATGAGAAAAATATGTATTGTGATTGAGCATGTTGTAAACCATTGCTTGTAAGTGTGAAATTGTAAGCATGATGGTTATATTGAGTACAATATATTCCAAATGATAAAAACATATATTGTGAAAGAACATGATTGTTATTGAAAACCTTGATGCAGATTGAGTACATCGTGCAGTGTCAAAATCATGGTGTTGATATATGCGGGTCATGTAATCATGTGTGGGTAGTGTTGTGTCGGATCGTCGCAACAACTAGCTAGTGGGTGTTTCACATCTACGGAATTAGTAAGTCCGAAAACATGATACCGGGTTAAGAATCGTAAGTGGGCTCTTCTCGTATTCTTGACCTTCGGAGTCTTGGCACACGGAGTTGCAAACGGGGCTCTCGTGCAATCGCCTTCCTTGTTGAAAGTGAAAGAGAGAGAATTCGCTTGGGAAGAATCGGTGCGGTACTCTATAATTACTTGATGAACTCGTATCCTTAAAAGTAAAATGGCCAGAGTATGTATTCGTTAAACTGTATTGGGCAAAGTGTATATCATAGGGTGTGTTGAGTTGCATTGCATCTAAACTGCTATATATATATGACTGTGGTTTTGATATTGAAGCATGCTATATTTGTGAATAATTATGATGAGAGCATGATGGGGGAATTATTTGTTGGGTTCGATGGCGTGAGAGCCATGTGGAACAAGAGACCGACCTAGAATTAGTAGCATGAACCTTGGGTGGGTTGTAGCACTCGGACTACCGAGATTGAGGCGATGACGCTTCTTATATTGGACTAGTGAGCTCACCCCACGACTTATATATTTTTCAGGTGATGATTACATTGGGAGAGTTCTATAGTCTCTCCGTGTACGTGTGGAATTTTGTCTGCCCTTTTGTGCAGGGGTGGCGGACCATACTTACTTTTGTTGGGCGTTAACTTGATAAACATGTATCTATATGTTTCTTTTGTTCATGTAATTCAAATGTGTTAAAATAATTATTTTGACCCGGCTAGCATGATAGCCAAAGAGTTATTATCGATGTACATCCCTTGGAGCGCTAGGCGCGGGGATTAGGTTCTTTTAGTGCACTTCGGTGCCGGAAATGTAAAGACTATTTCATGTTATAAAAACTATGTTCTATTCTTCCTTAGTGCATTTTAACTATTAGGTTTATGAATACTTTCATTTTGGGTTGCGACATGAATGATATTATTGGATGTGGTTATTAGGTGTATGACCGAAAATGGCATTTTTCTAGGTTTTCAAACAAACCTTTCATTTTGGAATGGAAAAACCCATTTTCGCCTACCCCCATAACCCCGTCAAACTTTCTTGTTTTAGAAATGGATATACATAAAATCATTTTCTTAAATATTTCGACTTTTCGAAACCGGCGGTAGTTAAAACAGAGATTGGGGGCAAGACGGAAGATTTTACGAAACTTACGAAAATCACTTTTATACTAAGTTTAAGTTTTATGCGTTTCTCGAGGCCTGGGTGACTATTTTTGGGTTCCACCAACGAAAACCTCACTTTATCAATATCTATGATTTTTCGGAACCGACGGTGCTAAAAACGGAGCCATATCGTAAAATCATGCATTTTTGCATTTTGAAACTTCCATTTTTCTGAAAATTCCAGAATGTTTGGTCATTCATAACTCGGTGGGGGTTCACCGAGTACTCGATGTATAACTTCCTGGATCCTTATTTGTGCATACCTTTTTATTTTGTTTCCGTTCTCTCCCCTATGTTTCATCAGTTCTCCTACAATGCTTGTGGCATTGATTAGGGGTCTAGGGGAATGATATTGGTTAGGTTAAGGGATTGGTTTAGATCCATATTTCGTCTTCCGCATTTATCTTTCATGTTTAGTGTAAGGTTTAAGTCACCCTTGAGTTTCTTAGGCTCCGTTTAGGAGTAAGGAAATTCGGGGCGTGACAGGATGATCATTAGTATGTTTTAAATTTCATGTTTTAGGAGTAGTTGTAGTATAGATGCATACAATGGTCACACCGTTCAAAGATAAAACTGTAGTAAACTAACCTTTGATTACATCTCTTTTGGGATTAGGCAACTACTTGTAGCATTACTAATCTGATTCGTATAAGCTGTCTCGCCCTATTGCAATAATAAAATTAAATGACTATATTATGAGACTAGTGGTGTAGTTGGAGAAAAACCCTAGACTTGTTTATCTTGATCCACAAACACAAAAACTATCTTTTTATTTTATGTTTATTAGTTACAAAACAAACCAATCAAAACAACGTTTATAATATAATTTAATTTTCTACTTTACAACTATTTGAAATACGAATCTGATCTCTGTGGTTCGATACCCTCTCTACCTAACTATACTATATACTACTAGATCGTGTTAATTCTTTATTTTAAACACTTTTATTTACATACGACTAGAACCGATCAACAACCTCCATGTCTAATTCCGCCCTTAGTAATCCTTTATAAATATCTCACTCATTTATTTCATTTTATCTACCATCCTCTTCTTAATAACCTATAATTTTGTTCCTTATTGTAGATTCAACTCATCTTGTTGTAGATCCGAAATCTACCTCCCCTTCACCACGAACGGATCAACATCAGCCTGCTTATGAGTCCTCTTTTGAGGACAATATGCCATCAGCCTTCGCAAGATTGGGGGGGGGGGGGGGGTATCACATGCATAAGGGCATTTCGATCCCCTATAGATCAAATAGATAATCCTCCTCTAAAAGGTATTATCAATCGCAGAAGGGCAATTCAATCCTTACAGATCGAACAAATAATCTTCCTCCAAAGAAGATGAAGGCTACGATTTCTTTCGGCACCTTAGCCCCCTTGTCACTCTCTACGCAACGAGCTAGAACTATAGGTTCCCAATCCATCATGGATCCTATAGACTTGGATACTGAGGGGTACACTCCCATAAGTTCTCTGATGGTTCCTAGTGCCACTCCTGTTGCAAATGTGCCTAGCTCTTCCTTGGGTCCTTTGATCAAAGCCGGGACATTTCCAATACATGCTAGGCGTCCTGAACGGAGGAATCCTCTTACGGACTTGATGAAGTAGGGTCACCTTCAAAGATGGGGTGCCTCCTTTTCTTCAGGCCTTTGCCCTTGATAATCTGGCTAGTTATGTTGAAAGAATAAGCTCATTGTGCTTAGCTGATACTACGCTCAATGAACTCGAGCTTGCACGTGCAATTCTTACTAAGGCATAATTCCTCATAATCAACCTTTATTGGCTTGCGCAGCGTGTCCAGTACATTGAGGAAGCAACGCGGGATGACGCTACCCTAGAAACTTGTGAGACTCGTGCCTAAGAGCTTCGTGTAAGATCAACTTGTGAGAGTTACAAGGCTGATCATCTTAATGAGGAGGTGAGTGCTTTGAGGTCCGCCCGATGTCTATATTCTTATGATCCCTTCATAGGTTACCTTGTAGGATAATGGTAATGTAATTTTCTCTTCGTTTTTTCTTTTGTTTCATTAGAAAGATACTTGTAAAAAGAGCTAATTGTTGTAATCCAGCAATTTCATCATAATGAAAGTATCTCTTATTCATGCATAAATATATGTTTATCATAAGTATATAAATTTTCAAAATAGGAAACCCATTCCTTTTAGGAGTTGATAAGACAAAATTAGGAAAAATGACCTTTTCCTTTAATTCACTCCTGCATCATCAAGTATGTATATGATTTTTGAAAAACGAATATACAATTTTTCTCCCTTTTGATGATGACAAAACTTTTATATGTGTAAAGATATAATGAATATAAATAGAATATATGTTAGAATTTGAAGAAAATCTCCACCTATTTACATGACTCTAAAATAGCTTTCTACTTTCTTATCAATATTCATTCATAACACATACTAGTTCTCCCTCTTTGACATCTTAAAAGGGTTGATTATAAGAGTAATCAGGTGAATAGAAATTGCAATCTCATGTACCAAAATATTAGTGTTATCCACTAATATAACACAAAATAAATTGGTAGTTTTAACCACCAAGTGACATTAATAAATTTTAGGGATCAATATATAATTACAATAAAGTTATAAGGTTCAATGTCTAATTACCACATATATATAGGGATGTGAAGGTAACAAACATGCATTGGTTTACGTGCAACTCATTATATATATAGGGTTAAGTGCATTAAACATCGATCTTTTTTCTTCTCTCTCTCAACTAACCCCCCTAAACTATTTAAGTATTGCATTTAACCCCATTTTATCATAACACCATTAGTTAAAATTAAGGTAATTTGCACTCATAACCCCTGAGGTTTTGGTCAATTGCACTCGCCCCCTGAGATTTGATTTTCCTTGTAATGACACCCCCTGAAGGAATGAAGACCCCATGAAATGACTCTTGTGCCCTTGTTTTAGTGTAAAAGATATGTTGGCTAAATTAATGGATCAAACAACCCTTGTGTCTTAAGTTCAATTTGAAAAACTTTTTAAGTACTTTAGATACAATGATTTTTGAAATATTATCACATTTCTTTAAAAAAACAAAATTTAAATTGTCAGTTTTGTAATATAGGCCTCAAAATTTATTGTTTTCTTATTTTCCCCTAAAACTAATACTGTGACCTTTTACATTAAATAATAATAATATACTTTATTTATTATTATATATATATTTGTATTTTAGAAGTTGATACATGTATAAAATTAATTTAATATTTATTATTATTCCTTATTTATAATTTATTGTTCTTTGTGTAAAATTAATTTAAGCTCCTACACTATAAAATAATAACAAACTTTACTTATTGTAATGTTTTTATATTTTTATAAAAATATGACAAATGGTTTATTATTTATTAATTTTTTTGTAAAGTTAATTTAAGCCCTTACACTTTAAATAATGAAAATTTTTACTTATTATAATTTTTGATATTATAAAAGGTGATAATGAATCGTAATATTAGACAGTCTTTGTGTTTTTATTAGTAGTATGTAGATAGATAGATAAATATATACAGATTTTTGTATTTTAAGTTATATTATTTTTCCTTACCGAAATATATTTGTTTTATATATTTACTCTATATCTTATGAAATATCCATTAGAGTTATATTTCAATTAATATATATTAATTAAATAATATTTTTTTTAAAAATATGAAAATATTTATAACCCCTTGTCTTATATCTTTACTTTATATCTTTTGAAATATTCATTAGAGTTACACTTCAAGTAATGTATATTAATTAATTATTATTATTTTTTAAAAGTATTGAAATATTTTCAACCCCTTTTCTTTTATTCTATATCATTTTGACATACTCCATAGAGTTACACTTCAAGTAATACATATTAATTCATCTATTTTATTTTGAAAAAAATGTTTAGAAATATTCTCAACCCCTCACAATTTAGAATAGTTGTTATAGATATATACACATTATAGGGTTTTCATCTTGGGGCATGGAGGTATTTTCACCACCTAGATATTTGTCTCATGAAATAAGGGAGACAACACAAGGGCATTCCGGTCATTTCTCTCTTTCAGGGGATGTCATTGCAAGGAAAATAAAATATCAGGGGGCGAGTGCAATTGATCAAATCCTCAAGGGATCTAAGTGCAAATTACCCTAATTGTTAACGGTGATATGATATGAGGGACTGAATTGTAAAAATCGTGATAGTTTGAAAGATTTACAATAAAAAATATAGTTCATGGGGTTAGTTGAGAGAGAGAAGAAAAAAGAGGGTATTTAATGCACTTAACCCATATATCTATAATATTTAGTATCCCTGTATAGATTGGGAAGAAACCCATTTGAATCTCCATCCATGCAATCCCTGATCCAATGATCCAGCTTCTCAGATTTTCAAATTCAACTAATCATTGATTAAATTTTTTTTGGATAATTGAGCTCATATTCCTTAAAAAAAATGGAGACGTAAGTGTACTCAGAAAGCAATAAAAAACAGTAACACTTTTGAAGATAGTAGATAGGTCCGCTGGGATCAATTGGTTTACAAACCACGAAAGTTTGCAGAATTTCTAGATACACCTATATGCATGTATGCGATGATATATATATATATATATAAATATGTGTATATCATTGGATCTCAAATCGAAAGATGAGATTGAAGGTCGGAAAGGATCTCTTTCCTTTCTCTACTATTACTATGCCTTCAGTAGAATAAAAATGGAAATCATAATTTTCTTCTCTTATTTTAAAATATTATGAATTCAAATAGATAGAGACTCGTGCTGATGATAACGTATAATAAAACTATATATATGTATATCAATATATATCTAAAAGATAATAAGCCAAATAAAAAATCATAGAGAGAGAGAGGGAATTCAGAATACAAAAAAAATATTCAAAGGTATTAATTGAGAAACTAGGAATTACATGTTACTATTATTGATATTATTATAATTACTCTGTAAACAGTAACTTTGTATAATTGATGTGGATCCCACCTTATAAAATTTGTAACAGACCCTACATCTAATAATTATATTTATAACAGAAAATATAATTTTTGTGGTAGGTACATAGTTTACAAGATTCATTTTTAAACTATTTTTATATGCACTGATCTTCTCGACATTCTTCTTTTCTTTCCCTTGCAAGGTTTTACAATCACACAACTAAAATCACAAGTAACGATAGGAACCAAAATATTAGATAACAAGCCTATTGAATTACTTACCAAGGAAAAAACAAGACTACTGAATGGAACCAAAATATAGGTTTTTTTTTTGAAAATTGAACCAAAATACAATTATTTGCTTAAGGCCACATTTGCTTAAGACTACTGAAATTTATATGGAAACTACTCTCATCTCTCAATGACATGACATTATATACATTTTCGGACAACGTTATATTTCGAGTATGCAGAATTTATACTATTTATAGATAAATCAGGTAGGAAAAAAAATTTAGTTACAAGTTTAAGCAGAAGAAAATTCGTAAGAGAAAATATTATGAAGAAGGTGTTCAACTTCAATTCAAGTTCAATATATACATACACGTACATATAATTTTCCATCATTCGTTTGCGAAGGTTGTGGCCTCATGATCAGCTTAGATTCCAGCTTAGGCCTATTGATCACTCTTTGAAATAAATTTGCTTCCGCCTAAAGTGTAATAAATAACAAACACAACCGCCATGTGTAAATAATTCAAACCCCCTATTGAGTTCTATGGATAATGAATTCAATGGAGTCAGTTATAGTGATCCTGCTATTGTGAAAAAAATATGCTAGACGTGCTCAATTTGGTGAAAATTTTGAATTAGA
Organism: Cornus suecica; assembly: GCA_963922005.1. Taxonomy (NCBI): domain Eukaryota; kingdom Viridiplantae; phylum Streptophyta; class Magnoliopsida; order Cornales; family Cornaceae; genus Cornus; species Cornus suecica. The sequence goes on along the minus strand of OY998241.1, from coordinate 47,768,456 downwards.
TTGTGCTGCTTTGAAATCCGATAGTGTTTTTCGTAGCAGTCCAAGGTACATGTTTCATTTGCTCTGCTTTTCTTATTCGGACATATTTGGCATGGGGCACGAACCTTGTTCAATTTTTTTTGCTTCTATTGACTCAGATTTGGATGCTCAAGTGGAATTTGAAGAATTCCAAAAACTTGGAGATCCAACCACACAAAGACAAGTAGTCTGATCCAACATTTCTCTGGTACCTTTCGCCTCTAGTTTCTTTTTGCGATTTGACATAGTGTACCAGAGAAAGCTTGATTTGAATCATCGCTTTTCTTTGACTCTTGCTCTTTCTTTATCATGTAGATCGCCCAATATAAAATATAAAGAACAAAGTACGGAAGCTATAATTGTAAACCACGATCCTATGTATGGAAGCATTGGTTTATACATTCTTCTTAGTCTCCACTCTAGGGATAATGTTTTTGAGAAGCACCTAAAATTCCACTACAAGAAAAGTGGGCTTTAACGATCATTATTAACAACATGCATAAAATACATGTCGTCTTAAGTAAGTTTTTACGACTTATTTAAATTGCATGTCGTTAAATGATTATATTCACTACTTGCAATTAATTATATATTTTAGTTTATTTCCCGACTTGCATATGTAAATATAACGACATATTTTTCACCTCCTTTAAAAGTCTAAATTTATTTCATCTTTTTACCCATATAGTACCTCCAAATATATGGAGTCCAAAAAATAAAATTCACACCTCAACATTTGATTTCTTTCAGGTCCGTTTGGATACTAGGTTTTTACTCTTGTTTTTGTTTTTTGTTCCCAAACTGAGTTACAAAACCTGTTTGGCATGGTTAAAGCCTAATTCCCTTCTCATGCACAGTAAAAAAACATCACCCTGATTTGAGTGCAAAATGAGAACACCAAAATGATGTTCTTTGTGTTTTTGGCACTGTAGATCATCCAAAGAAAAAACGTGTACTCAAAATCATCTCTCAAAAATATCTCCTCTCCAAGAACACTTTCGCTACTCTCTCCATAACCACTTCTCTCTCTCTTCGCCGACAACCTCTATTCTAGGGTTTGCAGGCGATTCTTCACACCACTCTTGGATTCAGCTATGAAATTGTGATCTAGGGTACCCTCATCATCACTGTCGCCCGATTTAGGGTTTCGAAAGAGAGGCGACGACTAGGGTTTCCAATTGAACAACGTGGGTTTCAGCTGAGAGGCAATCCTTGTCGATTTGGGCAGGTTTGCTTCTCTTCCACTCTCTCTCTCCTCTGTGACTACCGCAAATGGAGAGCTAATGGGTTCAGAGGTGCTCTCTCTATACATATGTATATACATTCATATGTATTCTTATACGGAACACATCGATTAGCTTTATACATATGTATATTCAAAAATTTTGTTTTTCAGTTCGGAAACGACCATGCATCGACAACGACTCGTCGGAATACAGTCAAATCGGAGGTGTGGCTATTGCGCACAGAGGCGACCAAACTCCTCCAATGGCCCTCTCTTTCTGCAATGTGAGTTTAAGTGTAAATTAGGTATAAACGACGATTACATACAACCATTATCAATGTATTGATTCCTCAAATGCAATTTTGCAGACAAGTAAAATTCTTAATTTTGATCTCATCATTTTCAGGAATTTTAAATTGCTCACTTCCCCCAATCGGGCTGAGGTATTTCATGAAATTCTTCTCTCTCTTTCCTTAGAATTCTTAATTTTGATCTCATCAGTTTCAGGAATTTTAAATTGCTCTCTTCCCCAATCGACTGAGGTATTTCTTGAAATCCTTCTATCTCTTTCCTTACAATTCTTAGGGTGCGTTTGGATAGGGGTGTTTCCGTTTTTGTTCTTGTTTTTTTTACTGTTCACGGGAACAAAAACGCGTTTGGGAGCCTTTGATGGTTTTTGTTTTCGTGAACAGTAAAAAAAACGTTTTCTCACCCTTAATTCAAAATTTGAGAACACCAAAATGGTGTTTTTTTGTTTTCGGCACTGTATGTTCTTAGCAAAAAAAAAAATTAATTGTTGCAGATTCCTTAACCTTCATCTTCAACTTTCAAACCCTAACTTCCATCTTCAACCTCCAAACCCTAACCTCCAAAAATTTTTTTTTTTTTTTTCCCTAAAATTTTTTAGACAAAATTTCCAACCAAAAGTGTTTTTGTTTTCAGATTACCCTTAGGACAAGAACAAGAAATGTTTTTGTTCTCAAGAGATAAAAAACGAAAACGAAAACACTAGTTTCCAAACGCACCCTTAATTTTGTTCTCATCAGTTTCAGGAATTTTAATTTGCTCACATTGAATTTCTGATTTCTTATATGTTTGAGATCATAAGCTTCACTTATATATATATTTTTTAAAAAAAATTATTTCTAAAATTCTCATAATATTATGGAATCACTATCTCAATGAAAGGGGCCGTGTTATTATATACTAAGAGAGGGTTTTAGTTTTGGCATGAAGAACACTCCAATGAGAACTTGTGCTACCTAAATCTGGAAAATGTGAGCTCTCTTGCTGTCACTTCTTTTTTGTGCTTTAGTTCTTAAGAACCACATCCTTCATATTTCATGGTAATTTTATTTTGTTTTCTAAAAGTTGGTTTTCGTTTTAAAATGGAACTGTAGGCATAAAATTATGTCGATGCACAAGTCATATACAATTAGTTGCCAATAATACATTTATACTTGTATCATATCTGATTTTCACAATGGCTGTGTTGTTTGGTGTCTTTCAATTTGCCTCTGAAGTAGTTGTGATTCTTGTGGGTATACAAGTGTTACTGAAATTATGTATCTGTTCAAGTGGTTTAGTTGTGATTCTTTGTTATTTTAATGCTATAAAGAATTGCTCTCTTTCTCGAGTGTACATTGCTGAGAGAAATGGTCATGGAGTTCTACAATTGGGTCGAGACCTAATTTGGGTTTGCCCATACTGAGACCACTTGTAGAGAGATGGCTTGTGTGTTGGCCAGAGCGAACAAATTGAAACCCCTTTGGGAATTTCTGAGAGAAATGGCCGCAAAGAGAGGAATTGGCACCACTGGGCTTGTCACTATCTCGACCGTTACCCGTTTGATAAAAGTCCTAGGAGAAGAGGGCCTGGTAAATGAAGCATTGGCTGCATTTTACAGGATGAAGCAATTTCATTGCAAACCAGAATCTTATGCTTATAATACAGTTATTTATGCTCTTTGTAGAGTTGGGTACTTTAAAAAAGCAAAGTTTTTGCTGGAGCAAATGGAATTGTCGGGCTTTCGCTGCCCGCCTGACACATTCACTTATACTATATTAATTGGTTCTTACTGTAAGTATAGCCTGCAAACTGGGTGCAGGAAGGCCATTAGGAGGAGGATGTGGGAAGCCAATCACTTGTTTCGGATTATGTTTTTCAAGGGTTTTGTCCCCGATGTTGTAACGTATAACTGTTTGATAGATGGTTGTTGCAAAACTAACAGAATCGAAAGGGCTTTGGAGCTTTTTGATGACATGACCAAAAAGGGTTGTGTCCCCAATCAAGTTACTTATAATTCCTTCATTAGATATTATAGTGTAGTTAATGAGATTGATAAAGCTGTTGAAATGTTGCGGAGGATGCAGAAGATGAATCATGGGTCACCTAGTCCAAGTTCTTATACCCCAATCATCCATGCCCTGTGTGAAGGTGGAAGGGTTATAGAGGCAAGGGATTTTCTTGTTGAGTTGGTCGATGGTGGATCGATTCCCAGAGAATATACATACAGGTTCTTATGTGATGTGCTCAACTCGGCAGCAGGGGCTGATTTGCTGGATGATAAATTGCGCAGGAAAATCGAAGATGGTATAAGGAATAGATGTAGGCAAGTGATGAAGGTGAAACCTGTTATGAGCAGCAAGAATTCATTGTAACATGTGGAGTTAGGTAGTTTGGAGATGACATATTCTATCTATCAGCATTATAAGATGGTTATATTTTTAAAAGCCTTGAAGTTGATAGCTCTTGGTGTACAGTTAAGTATAAATGTATTATTGGCAACTAATTGTATATGACTTGTATCATATCTGATTTTTACATTGGTTGTGTTGTTTGGTGTCTTTCAATTTGCCTCTGAAGTAGTTGTGATTCTTGTGGGTATAAAAGTGTTACTGAAATTATGTATCTGTTCAAGTGGTTTAGTTGTGATTCTTTGTTATTTTAATGCTATACAGAATTTCTCTCTTTCTCGAGTGTACTTTGCTAGAAAAACGTTTCATAATTTCCCTGGGTAAAAGAAAGGAAATATATCATTGCTACTCGCTTTTTACCTTCCTTGATAATATGACCCATGGTTGTTTTAGTTATTTTTCCATGATAATTGGTCTAATATTACGCCTGTACTTTACTTGTTTTAGTCAATGGAGAAGCTTTTCATTTTATTTATGTATTTTGCTATTCTGTTTCCGGGAAGGTGGGCTTTGCATTTCTACATCTCTGTGAAATCTGAATTTAAGACATACAATTCACCGCAGAAGCTTTGGTGAAATCTTATATACATATTTAGCCAGTGTATGTAAACGCACTTGAATACTGCTTTCTTTAGTTTATGGAGCCTAAAGTTGGTTATATGCATTTCTAATGAACTTAAATTTGAATATTGTCTTTATGCGTTTTCTAAATTCAAGCTATTTTATCATGTGAAATATACTCTTTTAGAAGATTTTTCTTTTCTTTTCCTTTTATTGCTTATCAAGTTTAATTGACAAATGATAATAATTGCTATTAAATAATGAGTCTTTGTTGCTTATTAACTTGTTTGTAAATAAGAATGCTGAACCCATTGAAAAACTGAAAGAAATTCATTGCATGGACGATAACAAAAGTGAAAGTTGCTAATGGGTGTTATCTGCTGAGATGGATTTCCTTTTATCTATTTTGCTTTCTTTCTCGTGCTAAGTTGTCATTCACTATATCTCCTTCTCCAGGTCTCCAAAGACTTCACAGAGAATAGCTTAACAATGTGAATATTATAAACCATCTTGGCTAGAGGAGAATTTCGAAAGCTCTATATTTGTCTTTTTGACATTTTGAAATGCTTGGATTGCTAATTTTGTTGTCTATAATGCTACAGTTATTAATGATCTTGCTAGGGAAAAAATTGAAACTAGATAGCTGAGCATATGCTTCTTTTTTATTTTTTTCTTATACATTCTATATTGAGCTGCCTGTTTATTTACATTGATATGCACTTCAACATCATGTTTTGGGAAGGGGAAAAAGTGTGAATAGCATATTAGAACTAAATCTATTTACTGGTGGAAATAAGTTTGTGCAAATTATGTGTTTGATTAATGTTAAAAATAGGATTCATGAGTTCTAAATTCAAATCAAACCTGGATATTTAAACTAGGTTTCATTTAGAATATTATAGGTTCCTTTGTTACCAGTATGTTTGTTAAACTTTGAATTGTACTTGTTCAATTTTTGGTTTATATTTGCTACTTAGACTACTAAGGAGCTGAATTTGTCTTATCTATTCGAATCCCTTCTGTTTGTGTTATTTATAATATAAATATATATATATATATATAGGGCAAACAATTCTGCTTTGCTCTTGGAAATGGTTTTTAATTATTTCAAAAAAAAATTCATTTCAACTATATGGAAAAAAACCCTATCTTATTTATTGAATTGCTTGTTTCAGGATTTCAATAACTTTCAGCAAAATGGAAGAGAGCAAGTTACCGTATAATTATTTGCACGATCCGGAGCTCATGAATATAAAGCCTTTATTGTGTATTCCCATGATGAAGTTACAAGTACAACAAAACCAAAATGAAGATGAAGAGATCATCCATGGTGGACCTAGACTGCTGTAAAGACCATCAGTAGCTCATTTCTTATGGTGGAATCGCTTTCCTCTTCCGCTTCTTTCAACAGCTTGATTTGTATTCCTCCAAACAATCAAAGGGAAATAAAAACTATTGGAAGTAATAAATTGTACAGTGTTATATTTATCAACGTTATAAATTGCTAGTTACTGAAATTTAATTATTCTTTGTAATCAATTATGTGTGTATTATACTGAGTTTAGAGATTTTTCAGTCTTTTGTATCAATATGAGAACGAGTTATATTGAATCCTTTCTTTGATCATTATTTGGAGTTGTACTTTATTTTGTATCAATCTGTAGAATATGTCAGGTATGAAAATAATCGTGTCATTTTTTTTTTCTCTTTGATATATTTATTGCTACTTAATTTTATCAAAAAAAAAATACTATTAATCATTTTTAGGGAAATGTGTTGTATGAATTTTCTCAATTCTAACACTTAAGGCAAAATTTTAGTAAAATCTTTTAAAAAATAAGTCAATCTGCTAAACATGTTTTTCTGTTTCTGTTCTCAGAAATCCAGGGAACACAGACGTTGCCAAACATGTTTTCCTGTTTTTGTTCTCAGATTTTCTGAAAAAACAAGGTTTGCCAAACGTGTTTTTTTGTTTTCTGTTCCCGAAAATTTTTCAGAAAAAACTATTAACCAAACATATTTTTGTTTCCGGATACCCTTAGAACAAGAACAAGAAAATTTTTTGTTCTCGAGATAAAAAACAAAAACGAAAACACTAGTTTCCAAATCCACCCTCAATCTCTCCAAAACCCTAGCTTACACTCATTGTGCCCATGAAATACTCTCCCTTGGACCCATATCTCCCTAAGCAACGCAACTACATCTTCTACGCGAAGTATTCTTCGTCTCTGCTTTGCGTTAGAAGAGACAACAACAAAGGAGCTTTTGTATGGCAAAAGAGAGGTAATCAACTCATCATCATTGAAATTGGATTTCCTGTTAGTTGTTCATGATTTGTCATGTTACTTGAGTTGATAAGAATAGGTTTTTGATGTACAATATAGGTTCTATAAGTTTCTATTCAAATAAACTTAGGAATTTAGCCCTAATCACAAAATTGTGGCTTTTGTTTAGCCAATTCTGCTATTGAATTAGAAACTTTAGGTATTGATTCAAAAAAATTGGGAATTAGGGCTCTATTAAAGGGAAGCAATTGTATACATATACAGATACATATAGGATCATATATATATATAGATGTAGACAGAGAAACAATGTTTAAACACCTGTTTCATCATCCTTATCTCTTGACACAAAAAATTAGCAAAAAAAAAAAAAAAAAAAAAGAACAGAAACAAACTCTGATGCTTGGAAATGGCATACTGCAGTTTTGGGTGAACTTTAAAGCTATGGCGTTGTTAGCTGGTGTTGAATTAGAAGTTGTGCCACATATGGTTAGAAAGTCCTGGAAGTCTACTTTCGAACAAAAACAACAGTGCTCAATTTCGAATTTTATAGAATAAGTTATGGTCATTTTGGTAAAGGGTGATTTTGCTGATGCTCTGAAATAGCATACTGCAGTTTTGGTTCTAATTTAAAGCAATGGCATTTTTAGATGGTGTTGAATTCAAAGTTGTTCCACATATGGTTATAAATCCCTAGAAGTCAACTTTCGAACAAAAAAAACGATTCTCAATTTCGAATTTTATAGAATAAGTTATGGTCATTTTGGTGAAGGGTGATTTTGTCAATGCTCTGAAACGGTATGTGGTACTTAAAGCACCACCAAGAGGTTCGCAATACATTGAGACTTTTGAAGACAATACATTTTTAGTCTCGACACCATTAGATATATCAACTCTTAAATACGATATATGTGATGAGGATGCATCTTATGTTCGATTGGATTGTGAGGGCATGACAGTGTAGGTTCATGAAAGCTTCCGGTTATTACTTCTTTCGTATGTTTAATGAACAATTTTTAGATTTTTAAAATTACCTTCTAAATGTCATTATTCAGTTTTTGTATCTTTATCGACCCTTTTCGTTTCCTTACAGGAATTCAAAAGACTAGTACATTAAGAACGGAAGATTTTCATTCAAATTTGTATTATTTTTTATATACATTATTATTATTATTTTAGGCATTGTTAAGTAAGAATGCTCAGAAGTGTTAAACTAAATTGATACTTGAAGCGAAAAAGAAAGGCGTGAATGACGATGTTTAGACTCTTAATCGCTTATAAAATCTCACATAGACAAAATCAACGGAATTAAACTAGCCGATAAGGATTTTTTTTTCTTTTGTTTTGAGAATTAATTATTTGAAAATTTGGTATTGTCTTTGAAGGACTTGAGTTTTACAGAAACTTCTTTGCTTTACAAGGAAAGGAAAATGAATCTCTGGAACTGATTATGACTTGATTAATTTTTAACTTCTTGTGTTGTTTTTCATTTACTTGAAGTCAACTCGTCAATGTTCTAAAAGACAAAAGACGAATCGTTTAGCTACCAATGCTGCAGTAGCACGTAAAGGAAATGAGCCACTGCATATATCTGATGGGGCTTCTAATTCTCCGCGACCATCATTGGGTGAACAACTAGCAGAAGATGCTGGTATTTTCCCACTCGTATCTTAGAATGATAACTCTCCTCTCAATGAGACCACAAAAGGTAAAAAAAAAAAAAATAGATAGAGGCAAGACGATATTGGAAAATGTTTGCAGAGGATGGACGACACCAGTTGAGATTGAATTTGACAAATTTGGGAACCTAGTAGGGGATTATGCTCCACAATTTGAAACATATGAAGGGGTGATTGTAAGGGATGTTGTGCCTGTCACTTTACATGATTGGTCTAACGTGACACTGACGATATGAAAGATTGTATATGGACTCTTTTAAGGGTATTTATATTCTATCCTAACTTTAATTTTTTTTTTCTTTGAAGTGTGGTAGTCACTGATTTAATGTTTTTTTTTTATTATTGCAGCAAAAGTTTGTGATTCCTAAAGTTTTTCAGCCCATGAGGATGCGATCCTTGAATATAAAATGGCGTGATCTTAAATCGAACATGAGAACCCAAGTACGAAAGTTGAATAAAACTAGTATTTGTGGCATTGCACATACGAGCATCCTTTTAAAGCCTAATAATGTTGATTCAATGGACGAGTGGCAGAAATTTGTACAATACGCATGTTCCTAAGAATTTCATGTACGCATATAATTGACCTAGCAATTTATTTTATATATTTTTAATGTATATCGATAATTTTTTTTTTTGGTCACATGAGATAAGCGAAAGGTACAGAAGTATGCGAAAAAAGCAAAAAATGCCCCAAACAACGAGTCGCATGGGTTTTGCCTGTTTAAGACAGAAAATGGTAATACCAATTTATTTGCATTCAGTTCTTTTCAAAAGGCTTAGTTGTTCTTCATGTATGGTTTTTAATTTTTATTTTCTATGGAAGTATTACTTGCAATATTTATTTTTCAGATTAAAGCGAGTGATAATCCTGATGAGATATCAAGGTTTCATGTTTGGGTTAAAGGGCATGAGAGGAAGGATGTCGAACCGATAAATGATGTAGTCAAGGACGTAATAGTAAGGAACTCTTTTTTTCTTCTGTTTTTGGATAAAAAAATTTAACATCACAAAATTAATTATTTTGACATTCATAAGAATTAAATTATTAATTGTCGATATCATTTCAGGCTTCCATGCAATAATATGAACTTAGATCACCACGTACTAATTCTCTTCAAGATGATGCAGTGAGTTACGTACTTGGCCCAGATCGCAGAGGAGAGGTTAGAGGCATGGGGTTTGGAGTTACACCGACAAAAGTTAAGCAATAAGGAATGCTCAAAGAACAAATAAAAAGATATGATGCTCAATTAAAAGCAATGAATCAACAAATGGAAGAATTTTGGTCAAAAGTAACTCTTGATGTGAATGAATTGTGCTCGATAGTGGTAAGTATTTTTTTTTCTAAGTTACTCTATTGATTATATTATACTCATGAATGAATAAAAAAGAAAAAACCAAATGTTTATGAGTTCAGATTAGTTGTTGAGTAGGAAATTCTTCTTACATAGCAGTTTTGACTAGTATTGCTTCAATTTAGGGGTGAACTAGGATGAGTTTGAGTGGCCCAGACAAGGTTGAGCCGAAAACTTCAATATTTTCTGTATAGGTTTTTGTTGATCTTTTAGAGTTTATTAGTTATTTGACATGTACTGTTATAAACTAATCTTGGATATATACATACAGATATGTTGTTGGCACCTTAGCATATTTCTAACTTAAATCTTAATAAATTTCATTGAAATAGAATATGTATACATTGGGTTCTCTCCCTTTTGAGTTTTGAGCTTAATAAAGTTCACTGAAATAGAATATAAAAGATTGAAGTACAAATAAGGAAAATGAGCATCTAGTCCGTTATGTTTTCAACTTCCATTGATTGCTTTGATTAATTAAAGTGTGAAAATTTATATAACTTCTTTGGGTTAAGATTTTGTATTTCCTTCTCATTACTTTTCTTATATAACTATTCTGTTTTTCTATTCTTTTAGTATGGTAATGCAAGGGCTTCGACCCAAGTCACTCCTAATAATCAGCCTGCCGAAAATGTAGAAGTATTGGAATGTGAATTGTTACATTGGAGTGAGCCAAATTTAGTTGTTGCGGTTGGAGACATTGATTCAATGGACCCAAGGGCACATGTGGATGGTATTCCTGTTAGAACTGAATGTTGGAAAATTTGGATCAAGGAAGTATGTAACTCTGAAGTGACCTTTTATAGGGCAAGCACAAATTTCTTTTACCTTAATGAAGCTAAGGGAGCAACAGTTGCATGGATTGCCAAGTTTGTTAGAAAAATTAGTTAGGTAATGACTGTATATAACTTATCTACCTTTAGTTTTTCCTTTCACCCTACTAACTGATTTTTTTTGTTAATTTGTTATAAAATGTAATAACGTATTTACTTTCTTATTCTTTTTTTTTCCCAGCTTACATCTAATGAGAAGAGTATGCTTGAAATATTGACCGTTTGCCGAGAAGACTTTGTATGGAAGTGAAGGCCAATCGTTGTTCAAAATTTATTGTTATTTGTCACTTTGCACGGAATTTATTTTTTGTTCTTAGAAACTAAGTTGTTTGGTTTTAATTATTGGTTCCTTTTGATGTATTAGAACCTTGAGCACTCTTTGAATATTTTGGTGACTTGAAATATATTAAACACATTATAATATATTTTTCATGAATCTCAGTTAGTCTTGTTACATACAGGTATTTATATGTGTGTGTATATATATATATAAATTATCACCATGACATGTGCTCGTTGTAGAAATGCACCATTCAGGACATGTAGCGCACGTAGTTAATAGTGTTCGCTATTAACGACACGCAATGGCCGGCCATCGTAAAAATACACGATTCACGACTTACACTGCTAGTCATGAATAATAACGACGCACAATGCCCCTCGTCAATGCACATCATTCACGACTTATAGTGCATGTCGTTAATAAAAAATGACACACAATGCGGGTTGTAAAAACAACTCATTCACGACCTGCAATACAAGATTGTGAAAAATCTACACACATTGTGCAACGTGGTTTCTTAGATCCGTTTGAGAAACGGAGCCGTCTGAGTGCGAAGATCGGAGCATGAGGCTTTGTGATTCATTGATCCATTGAGAAGCGGAGCCGTCAAAGTACGGAGTGGAGCGAGAGCTTTGTGGAGCGCGAGTGATTCAAGGTTTTCAGACGTCGAGTAGAGAATGGAAGATCTGGAGGGATTTGTAAGTCTAAAACTTCATAGAGTCTGTATATCTCTTGATTAATAGTGCATCGATACCCGAGCATATCCGTGGTTTTTACTTGGAGTTTTTCCAAGGTTTTTTACGTAAAAATATCGTGTGTCTCTTTTGCTTTATTTTATGTACTTAGATTAAGTTTTGCATGATTTATCTTGTTAGAGAATTGGATTAAAATTGGGTTTTCCGCAATTAATTTTAATTTGACAATAAATCCATAAAATGCCTATTCACCCCCCCCCCCCCCCTCTAGGGTATGTTAATTGATCATTTAGGTAATTTCAATTGGTATCAAAGCGTGGTTGCCCTATTTTAGATTAACTACCTAGGGTTAGATTCTGAACTTAGACGATAGATTTACCTCGTGAAGGAGGGTCCGTATCTAGGTCCCCTTTGTTTGATGGGTCAAATTACACCTATTGGAATGCGAGAATGATAGCGTTTTTGAAATCGTTAGATGAGAGAGCTTGGTTGACCGTTGAGGTAGGATACTCACCTCCTACTATGAAAGATGCCACTACTAATTAATTTAGACTAAAACCATCAAGTGAGTGGACTACTTCTGAGTCAAATAGTGTTAGTTAGAATTCCAAAGCTTTAAATGCTTTATACAACACTGTGATTGCGAGTGAGTTTAAGAGAATTGCCACGTGCGAAATTGCCAAAGAAGCTTGGGATATTCTCCAAGTAACTCATGAAGGAACTTCAAAGGTTAAGCAATCAAAACTCCCAATTCTAAATTCACAATTTGAATAGTTTAGGATGGAGGAGGATGAAGTTTTTGGTGACTTTAAGGCTAGATTAACTGACATCGTAACTAGTTGTCACAATCTAGGAGAGCCTATTTTCGAGACTACCATAGTGAAGAAAATTCTTAGGTCTCTACCTGAACGTTTTCGATCTAAGGTTACTGTCATATCTGAAATCATGAGATTCAAATAAATTAAACTTGAAGAATTGGCAGGGAATCTAAAATCATATGAGATGGAGATCTGTGCTCAATCCTCGAAGAAGTCTAGCGGCACAAAAGAGAAAAATATAGCTTTTAAAATCACTATGAAGGATCCTAGTGAGTCTGATGAGGAGGGTAAGAGTAGACCAAGACAGTTTGATATGATCATGAAGTAGTTTCATAAGTTTTTAAAATCTTCTGTGGTCAAGAATTGATTAAAGGACAAAAATTTGGAGATAAATCATAATATTCTAAAAATAGAAAAGTCCAAAATCGGAATGACAAGGTTGACCATAAAAAGAAGAAACCTCAATGTTTTGAGTGTCAAAGGTTTGGTCACATTGATGTGGAGTGTGCTAACAAGTCAAAAGGACAAAAGGTCTAGCTATCACTTAGAGTGATGGATCAGATGATGGAACAACTAGTGACTCTGCTGAGTCTGACGTGGTCAATGAGTCTGAGAATTTCACTGTGTTTGCTGCACAAAGCAAAGAGGTCAATCAAATTGCTGCAAGTTGGGCAATATCAGAGAATAATGAAGATCGTGGGGACTCGTATGAAGATGTATACAACATATTTATGAAAAGTCTACACATCTTAGCAAAGTCTTCTAAAAATATATAGTTTAATTCAACACTGTTGATAAGGAAAGACAGTTCTTAAGAGAAGAGTTGACCAAGTCTGAACAAGAAATGACTCAAGCTTTGAAGAGGGTAGATTGTCTCAATGAGGAATTAAGAATTCTAAGATTGGAATTGAGTGAGAAATCTACAAGAATTGTGGGATTGGAAAAGGATTTGAAGGATGCTAACTCAACTATCCATAAATGGTCTAGTGGAACTCTTAAGCTGAATCATATGTTGAGTGTGGAAAAATCTGCAGGAAATACAAAGGGGTTAGGATTCAAAGGAACATTGAGTGATTCGAACATTGTTTCCAAAACAACCTTTGTAAGGGGTTCCTAAGAAGCATTTAGTTCTTCTCAAGGTAAGTATAATAGGAATCTTAATGCTCAATCTTATGTCAAAAAATCAGTTGAGAGTAAGCCTCCCTTTACCTCTAGATTCATTAAGGGTTCGGAAAATGGTTTTCAAAGGTTTATCCCAGTATGTCATTACTGTGGAGTGAAAGGTCACATTCGGTATGTTCAAATTTAAGAGGAAAAATATTGAAATCATAATGGAAGCATAGAACTTAAAAAGGACCCAACGTTGAGAATCAAATTCGGGTGTTGAGTGAAGAGGTGAAGAAGTTGCCTAGGCTAGCAAATAGAGCACCAAAAATTAAACAAGTATTGGTTAGGAAAGATGAACTACATTGTTTGGTTGCTCATACTACATGTAGAGCGTGTGACTCTAATTCTGAAAAAAGGTCTTAAGTGTATATCCACAGATTCTCAGTCAACAGACATCTCTACAAAACTATTAGATTTTCAAAATCATGTGCATCTTAGAAAATCTAGTGGTATGTTCTCATTAGGATAGATGTCTTCATATGTATCATTCTAGGAACATCTTGCATGATCTTTTATCCTATAATTGATACATTATCATGCATTTTATTTTATTTGCATGTTTACTTTTTTATGCATGCATCATGTTTTATTACTATTAGGATTATTTATGCATGCATCAATATGAAAAAAATGAAAACAAATTATAAAATAAAAATTCTTAGCATGTTGAGCTTGGCTAAGGGTACAAATGGTTGTCGTATTTCACTTTATTCTCATATTTACTTATCTTATTATGCTTATGGGAATTGGAGATTTTACTCTGACCTGATGATATGAGTTATTCACTTGATATGTTTTAGTACTATTTTTAGAACTCATTAACTTTGGGTGTTTGATTTACTTCGGAGATGATTGTAATACTTGTTGAAACTTTTAATCTTTCTCATTTAATCCGAAGTGATATATAGGTTCATGAGCTATGCTAGATTTATTTATGCTTTGAAATATCTTTTGCATGCTTATGAATATTGGGATAATTTTGAAGGAAGAAAGAATAAGATATTTATAATATAGAAATGTAAAAAGTAGTTCTTCAATCTGAGTAACCGGGCCTCCTATCACAAAGTAGCAAAGTGTTCGCGTAAAAAGGGGAGAAGACTAATGAACATAAATCCAAGGAAGAAGCTCGGGTCTAGTTGGTAGGGACTAAAAATTCTCGCTGAAAAGTCCGGAGCTTAGAAATATACAACGGGATAAGGTGAAAAGGTTGGAAAGAATAAATTGTGTGACAAAGATAAAGTAATATATTGTATTCTTTTAACAAGAAATAATGTCCAAGTTAATGATTTGACTTATAGATTGAATTTTGGACTGAAGTATCATCACGGTTAGTGAGGAGGTTATTAGAATTAGTACGTATTGTTTTCATCTTAGTTGTTTGTTTGTACCTAAATATTTTTCATATATGCAAATGTTATGTAAAGCTTGTCTTGTGACTGCTTATATCTACAAGGTACGTGTGCTGATTTTCTTTACTATCGTGGGTATAATAGCTAAGTCAAACATGCGAATATGTTGTGTTAATAATTATCTCATTGTCTCTACTGTCTTGCTCACATGTTTCTAAGAAAAAAATAATTTTTTTATTGTTTTGTTGAACATTTTGCATTCATGCATTAGTCGTAAGTTCATACATTGTATAGATTTATGTTAATTGAAAATCTGGATATAATCTTATAAAATAATTTATCTTAGTATTTAGTGTTTGGCTTAGATTCTTGACAGTTTTATCTGTGTTCTTTTCCTATGTTTTCATTTTGAGGCTTTCCCTATGCTTTGAGTGATCTTTACTTGTCATTTCAGTGACAAAAAGGGGGAGAATTATTTAGTAAGGGGGAGAGATTGTTTGGTTAAGAGGGAGAAGTTTTTAATTGAGAGGGATTTTATTCTCAGGGGGAGAATGAGTATTTAATTGGTTTATATTTGTTTTCCACACCTACTTTTCAAGGTATGTTGTTTAGTGTTGTGCTTGTAAGATTGGAAGATCGTCATGAGGACAATCTTGTATTCTATGTCTATGTTTGTTGGTGTGTGTTCATAGGTATAGATATTATGTTATTGTTTGTGAGGATATATTTGTAAAACATGGTTTTGTCTCATAAATGTCAATGGGGAGATTGTAATAACATTTATAGCATTTATAGTATTATTTGTGTTTGGCATGTTCTAAACAATAACTATGTTGAGTGAATTGTGAAGTTAGGAAGGTTTAATAAGCATGGAAAATCTTCGTTAAATTCAAATCAAATCTAAAGAAGTTAATAAAACAAGAGAATTGAAGAGGAAGCAAGTTTGAGTAAAAAATGTCTCTTGAAGGGCAGAAACATCATTTTTACAAGCCGCAACTTCAAGAATCTTAACAACTGAGTCGAGGAGGTTCACATGGCACAACTATCAAGAAACATTGGTTCCGAATATTTATGCTACACCTGACATACGGCCACAACAACAAAAAGTGGCTAGAAAGTGTCGATTCTACGCCTAAAGCAGACGCGACCATTTTGGCGTAGGGATCTGGCGAGTTATTATGCTGGAAATTCTCGTTTTGTCCTCAATTTATTTTCCTTTGAGGCGGCTGCAACATTACAGATTGAGATATGTGCCATACACAGAATAAAAATCAGAAAATAGGGTTTTACTTGGTTTGATGTGAAATTACGAAAAATGGGAAGATTAGGGTTTCTCCATAGCATTGTCTATAAATACCAACGTCTTCCACAAATGAGAGGCAACCTTGGATCCCTAAAGCCTTTGAGCCTTTGAGAAATCTTTGTAAGTTTTCTACAAATCATTTTATTCTACAGAGGTAGAGATAGAGAGAGAAAATAATTGAGTGATTCTATATCTTCTTATTCTCTCTTGTTTAGGGTTTGTTCAATTGTGCTTCTACATCGATAATCTTATGTAAAATTAAATGACCTAGATTGTGAAAAATCTACACACCTTGTGTAACGACACCAGGTCAGATAGCGACGACACCAGGTCAGTAAAAGAGGTCATTATGTCTTCTGGAACCGACCCTGATTCAATCAGTAGCAATAGTCCTTCCATTGTCCGTCAAGAAGCCCCTGTTCCCAAAGTTGTTCCACCAAATACTGACCTTCCGGGTTCATCAAGAAATCTAGAGACACCCAATGAAGGGGGTTCCCATGATAATGATGAGCCTGTGAACCCCAACCTTCCTGAACCTTTCTCTGTTGCTCCTCTTAAGAAAACAAGGCCTGAGGTGGACCTAAGACACCTTCAGGCTAAAAATAATGTAAACGGTGATGTTCTTTTAGCCCCTTACCCTGGCTATTTAAACTTCTCTAAAAGTGAGGGAATTCAACCAAGTAGTATTCTTCTATCGGCGGTTCATCTCAAAATATTAAGATTCCCCCTTCACCCTTTTTTTCATTATGTTTTCTTCATGCTAGGGTTACACCCTCTCCAGCTTAACCCGAACAGCTTCAGGATCTTGTCCATGCTTCTTCTATACAATAAGGATCTAGAACTTAATCTAGTTTTAGCTGACTTGCTTCTCTATTATTTCTTCCAAAATACTAGAGAAAACAAGGGTAGGTACAACCTCTTTCCCTTCCAAGGTTGGGGCATATGCTCTGATATGGAAAATTTTGATAAAGGATGGAAGGAGAGAATGGTAATTGTTAGTGGAAACTGGCTTTACCCATTCTCTTTGACATACCCGATCCCTAGAATCTTTGGCCCTATCTGATTACCTGTCTTCCGTCCCCTCCATAAAGCTACGTGCTTCTGTAAGTTTTATAACTTACATTGGGGAGAGTATGCGTATAGATTTCTTGGCTGTAAGGATAGAGAAATACCCTTATCCCTTATAAGAGAACGTTTTGCTCTCCTAAAGACCAAGATCTGGAGCAACATCCGATTTGCCACTACACTTCTGACTAAGGCCAATCTGGAGATGATTTCTAATTTGGGCGCTGCTATTGACAGGATGGATTTGCCCCTCAAGCTCATTTCTGCCAAACGCACTCAGGTCCCCAAAGGATCTAATCTGGTTAATGCCACACCACTCTCGACAACACCCCCGACACCTTCAGTACGGCTGGCTGCACAAAGTCCTTTAGTTCTTCCTCAGCCTCCTCCTACAAATGCTGCAACCACTGGGTCACGATCTAGTATGGATGGTGGAGCGGCCAATAAAAGGCCCAAAAGTCAGACTGCTGATGCCTCAATGAGTGATCCTCCCTAGGCTCGGGACACTCCCCACACCGTAATTCCTTAGGAGCCAAAGTTTCTTCTTCCGGATGGCTCCCATGTCTGTGCTGACCATCTCACATTCTGTCAGCCAGATGCTCTTCGGGCTATGGCCAGAGGAGTCTGGACTCCTACTTACAGGGCTACTCAGACGAAGATCACCAGAACTGAGCTATTTCAGAAAGGTTCCACGATGGCCATGGAGGTACTCACTTTTGATCTTTTTGTACATTGCTTATTCCTTCGTCTATTTTTGCTTCGTTCTGTACTAATATGTACCATTTTTCTATTTGTGTAGCTCCTTTATGGGATCCAAGCCTATAATCATGTCCTAGAGGCCGATGTCCAAGAAATGGCCAGGATGCAGGCTCAGCTACAGCAGAATAATGAGCATCGAATTACTTTGGCCAGCGATGCAGATGGTATTCGTCAGAGTGTATTCGAGCATAAAAGTCTTTTGGAGACCGGAGAGGCTGAGAAGAGGGCCTTAGTTGCTGAACTAGCAGAAGCCAAGGCAGTCTACCAAAAGATTGTTGTAGAGAAGGCAGAGTTAGATAATCTTCTTGCTCTTGAGCGATCCAAGATGGAGATGTGCCACTTGGGTGGGTTGGATATGCACCAACGGTACATCAATATCTGTGACGTTCGATTGGTCAAGGCATGGTGGGAGAGACATGAGATGGATCACATTCCCTCGGTAGACCGGGAGTTTAAGATTACTGAGGAGTTTAATGTCTTCATGGGGGTGCCTTTTCCTCATCAGGACCCACCGACCTCTGAGAATGAGAAGCGGTTTACTACCTTTTTGAAAGGAGAAGACCAACTTTGGCCCCAAATTAAATAGGACTTAGGATTTCAGTACTTCATTCTGCATTACCCTTCAAAAGGAATTTTTGTATCTTTTATCTATATTAATGAAAGGATTTTCAAAGGATTTTCCCAATTTCTTATGGCTTTCTGTTCTTGTTACCTCGGTTAGATATTGATTAGTCCGAAATAAACACTTTTGAACTTAACTTTTAGGAAAAGTTTCATTTTAGTATGGAGTCGTTGGGCATCTAGCCCTAAGACTCATTGATGTCCTCTAGTTAGTTCAAATCAGGTTTAAACTTTAACACTTAGGTAAATTTTATATTAATAAGGAGTTTTCCGGCATCTGGCCACTGAGACTCGTTGATGTCCTCTGGTTAGTTCAAATCAGGTTTGAACTTAACACTTAGGAAAATTTTAATATGGAGTCTTCGGGCATCTGGCCCCTGAGACTTGCTGATGTCCTCTAGTTAGTTCTAATCTGGTATGAACTTAACACTTAGGAAAGTTTTATATTAATATAGAGTCTTCGGGCATCTGGCCCCTGAGACTCGTTGATGTCCTCTGATTAGTTCAAATCAGGTTTGAACTTTAACACTTCGGAAAATTTATATTAATATGGAGTCTTCGGGCATCTAGCCCCTGAGACTCGTTGATGTTCTCTGGTTAGTTTAAATCAGGTTTGAACTTTAACACTTAGGCAAATTTTATATTAATATGGAGTATTCGGACATCTGGCCCCTGAGACTCGTTGATGTCCTCTGGTTAATTCAAATCAGGTATGAACTTAACACTTAGGAAAATTTTAATATGGAGTCTTCGGACATCTGGCCCCTAAGACTCATTGATGTCCTCTAGTTAGTTCAAATCAAGTTTGAACTCAACACTTAGGAAAAGTGGTATTCTTCACAAGGTATCATCACACATATACATATATAGAATACAATATTTTATTCAAAACATGAAAAACATGTAGCAGAGGTGCCGAACATCGGGCACATATGCTTTATTATAATCAGTAGAAGTGTCATATTCAAGACACAAACATTCATATTACTGTTTAATGGAAAACTAGCTAAGGATAATACCTCTTTAGACGGTAAGCATTCTGAGAGTTAGGCTCGATGTGGCCCATCTCGTTCTTTCGTATCCGATAGTCACCATGACCGATGACCTCAATTATTGTATAAATTCCTACCCATATCTCCCGTAACTTGCCAATAATCCCAATTTTTCTTCTGAGCACCATATCGCCTACTTGGAATTCTCTTCTTTTGACCTTCTGATTAAATCGGGTCTTGACTTGTTGTTGGTAAGTAGCCATCCTTATCCCCGCGACTTCCCTTCTTTGTTCCAATAGGTCCAAATCATAGGCCAGATGTTGATTGTTTGGGCCTTCTTCCCAGGCCTGACTTCTTAGCGTGGGCACCTTTAATTCGGTCGGGATAACGGTTTCAGCCCCATAGGCCATGGCGAATGGGGTTTCTCCAGTTCGTTGCCTTGGGGTGGTTCGATAAGATCATAAAACCTCATGTAATTTTTCCAGCCAAGCTCCTTTTGCTGCTTTGAGCTTTTTTCTCAGAGTATCAAAAATAGATATATTTGTCTTTCGGCCTGTCCATTTTCCTGTGGGTAACCAACGAAAGAAGTATTCTGATTGATTCCATGCTTTTCCAGGAATGCTTGAACTTTCCTGTTGTCCAGGTTGGTGCCATTGTTCGTCATTATAATTTTGGGTAGACCGAACCTACAGATGATGTGACTTTGGATGAATTTAATAACATGGCTACTTTTGATAGTTGAGTATGCCTCGGCTTCTACCCATTTGGTAAAGTAGTCCGTAGCCAGAAGGACATGTGTAGTGGATCGTATGGCTTGTGGGAGAGGACCCACAATATCCATTCCCCCACCGGGCGAAGGGGTGAGGGGTAATTGTTGGATTCAATAGTTTAGGAGGTGGATGAATGGCATCACCATTAAATTGGCACTTTTTATAGCATCGGGTGTATACCGCAGTGTCTCTTGATAGGTAAGGCCAGAAATACCCCTGGTGAGGACTTTATGAGCTAAAGACCTTCCCCCGGAATGATTTCCGCACGATCCGCCATGTATCTCTTCCATAACTGTAGAAGCTTCAGAGGGTGTAAGGCATCTCAAGTATGGCATAGAGAATGATTTGTGGTAAAGTTGGCCATTATATAGAGCGTATCTTATAGCTTTCATTCTTATCTTCAGGGCCTCTGGTTTTGACTCAGGTAATGCACCCGTCCTCAAATAATCTACTATGGGGTCCATCAAGCTTAGCTCCCATGAAATGACCATCACGTCCTCAGAGGCCTCCAAGCTTGATCGAACGATAAAATTCACCGGTGTTGTTCGAGTCATACTCTCCCCTGTTGCAGAGGCCTGATTAGCCAAATGATCTGCCATGACATTGTCTTTTCTGGGGATCTGTTGGAATTCCTCGGCCTCTTTTAGTACCAAATCCCTATATGCTTCTATTTTAAGCTCTCGGGTTTCATACTACCCATTCAACTATCATATGACCAATTGGGAATCACTTCGTATCTCTGCCCTCTGTATTTGCAGGCTTCGGACCAACCGAATTCTTGCTAGAAAGGCCTCATACTCGGCTTCATTGTTGGAGGCTAGAAACCCCAATCGGATATACTGCTAAATTTTAGTGTCATCGGGTGTTACGAGCTCTATACCGATCCCTGCTCCATTGACATTTGACGATCCATCCACGAATATTACCCATAAGCCTGGTTCATTTTCTTCGGGAGAGTCTGTAGTTTCTGTTTCTAACAGAAAGTCAGCTACCATTTGTCCTTTAATGGCAGTTCAGGGGACATAGGTTATGTCATAGATTCCCAGTTCTATCGCCCATTTGGACACTCTCCCTAACAATTCGGGCTTCGCCATTATGGATCTCATCGGGGTTGTGGTTGGTACCACGATCGGATGTGCCTCTAAGTAATGCCGAAGATGTCGTTTTGCGTTGATCAATGATAGTACCAGCTTTTCATGTTTGGAATAATGGGTTTCTGCATCAGCAAAGGCTTTGCTGGTGTAGAAGACCGACATCTGGTACTCCTTGCCCTCCTTGACTAGAGTGACGCTGGTAGATGTTACAAATATGGCTAGGTATAAGTGCAATGGCTCGTCTGCTTCCGGGGTTGTTAGTATGAGAGGATTTGTCATGTAACTCTTGAGCTTTTACAGAGCTTTTGCTTGCTCCAGCCCCCAGATCTCTCATTTTTCTGCCTTTATAGAATTAAAAAAGGGCCGGTACCGATTAGTTAAGCGAGAGATGAAATGGCTAAGGGCTGTAACTCTCCCGATTAGTACTTAGATCTCCTTCAGAGACTTTGGCTCTCCCATTTCCATAAGAGCTCTGACTTGTGCTGGGCTCGCCTGTATTCCTGTTCGATCAACTATGTGCCCCAAGAACTGGCCCGAGGACACTCCAGAGGAACATTTAGATGGGTTAAGCTTCATCTTGTACTTTCTGAAGGTGTCAAAAACCTGCTGCAGATCAGTCAGGTGGTTTCTTTTCACCTTGCTTTTGACCACCGTGTCATCGATGTAGGCTTCTATGGTAGATCTCATCATGCCCTAAAAAACTTTGTTAACCAACCTTGGAAAGGTTGCACCTGCATTTTTTAGTTCGAAAGGCATAACTATATAACAATATGTACCTGATTTAGTGATGAATGTCATCTTTTCCTCGTCATCTGGGTTCATTCGTATCTGATTATACCCAGCTTATACATCAAAGAAACTCAAGCGCTCGAAAACCGCAGTGGCATCCACCATTTGATCAATCTTTGGTAAGGGGAAACATTCCTTCAGGCATGCTCTGTTCAGATCAGTGAAGTCCACGCACACCCTCCATTTCCCGTTCTTCTTCTGGACCACCACCACGTTTGCTAGCTAGGAAGGGTACTACACCTCTTTAATGAATCCGGCTTAGAGAATTCGATCAACCTCTTCAGCTATAATCTGGTTTCGGTGGATCCCCATGCGTTGAG
Organism: Cornus suecica; assembly: GCA_963922005.1. NCBI lineage: Eukaryota > Viridiplantae > Streptophyta > Magnoliopsida > Cornales > Cornaceae > Cornus > Cornus suecica. The sequence goes on along the minus strand of OY998241.1, from coordinate 47,745,776 downwards.
GGAATGCTGGGCCACTGAAGAATCGATGCCGGGCATATCCATGTGGCCCCAAGCGAATACGTCAGCATTGGAGCGCAGAAAGGCTTCCAATTCTTCCTTTTCTTGTGTACTGAGGCCAGAACCAATGTAAGTCATCCTTTCAGGGTGATCGGGGCAAATTTGAACATCCAGTAAAGGTTCAGCTACTATAGATGACCCGGTATCCCCATCCTGTAATTGCTATTGATCATCGGGTACTGCCTTGGCTTTTGAAGCTCACTCTGGTTCTATCCTTTTCCTTAGGCCTTTTAGGGTGACAGCGTAGCATTCTTTGGCCGCCACCTAATCTCCCCTGATGTCAGTCACATACATTCCATTCGGATCGACGCATCGCATGACTTGATGCAAGGTGGAAGGAACTCCATACATCCGATGGATCTAACCCTTGCCCATGAGGAGATTATATGACAAAAGTTTCTCTGAGCGTGCGCCTTGCTGCTGTTACTGGTTGTTGGATCTCTCTCATTGGTTCCACTCTTCTGCCATCAAATCCTACAATCGGGCTTCTGGAAGGAACTATCTCTTGGGGGTTAATCTCCAGCTTCTCAAAAGCCCACTTAGTGATTATGTTAACGCTACTCCCTTGGTTGATCATTACTCTCTTGATTAAGCAGTTTGAAACCATGAGGGAGACCATCAAAGGATCATCATGCGGTGATTGAATGTTCTGCAAATCTGCAGAAGAGAAAGTTATCCAGGCATCCTCCATCAGACTTCAAAAGTCATTGATCTCCCCAATCCTTCGCAGTCTCTGGCTGGCGCATCTGGGATCTATGGGCTTCCTCCATTTTTTATTAGCTTGGCCCTCCATGAACCATGTGAATGACTTTTATAGGCTAACCCGCTGTCCCCTTTGCTATCATGTGAGGTTTAATCTGATCGGGTGCCCTCATTGGCAATGTATTCGGTAAATTCTCCCTTTGCTATCATGGCTTCTACTTGCCTTATGAGGCTTCTACACTTATTGGTGTGGTGCCTATACTCACCATGGAAGGCACAATGCCTAGACATGTCCCTTAGTTCCATTGGTTGTCCAATGGGTGATGATGATCAGAAGATCCCTTTACCCTTAGTCTCGTGATACAGTTTGGCCAGGCTAACCTTCAATGGAGTGATCTTGTCTTCGAACCTCTGGCGTTTCTCTAGGACTTGGGAGGGTGCAGGAGTAGCGCTCGACCGCTTACGATCTGACGCCCGATCTTTAACTTTAGGTTCGGATGCTCTTGCTTTTACGCTTACAAAGGTTTCCCTTCTTTGGCGTATGGCCAGTTCTTCTTCTATCCGGAGATGCCCTTGTGCCTTAGAATTGAGTTCTCCGATGTCTGCTGGTGGCCTCTTGACCAAAGACTGGTGGAACTTGGTTCTAGGCATCAAGGCTATCTTGAAGGCCTCGACGACTGAGCGGTGATCACAATTATCATTCGAGGACATCTTGACATTGAATCACGAGACAAAGCTCTTCAGGGATTCACCTTTTTCCTAGATCATGGTAAATAGACTGGCGATGGTCTTTTTTTGTCTTTTATTACCAAAGTACTGGGTAATGAACAACTCGCAGAGTCTAAGCCAACTTCTAATGGATTGGGGTGGTTGCTTCCTGAACCATAGCAGGGCTGCTTTGGTCAGGCTGGTGGGAAAGACTTTGTAGAGTAAGGCTTCTTTTTCGTTGTAGACGTTCATCTTTGTATGAACATGGTAGATGTGTTCTGTTGGATCTTTTGTGCCGTCAAACAGGATAAACATCAGTAGCCTGAACCTCTCCGGGTAGGGCATGCTGGTAATCGCCAGTGTAAATGATGTCTGCACAACGTCGATGGATGCCTCAGAGGCTAGATCATTAGGGGTCTGAATCTTCAGATCCTTGAGCACCTCCCTTTGGAATCTGATTATAATCTCCTCCAACTTTTTCATGGTTAGGGTTTCCTCGGGATTGTGCATCCCGTGCATCTGTATGGATGACTCTGCGTGCTCCTCCTGATCGTTGTTGGACTTTGCGTGGTGGTTGTCCCCTTCCGATTGGTGGCCCGTGGATCGTTCCTGTCGGTTGGACTGTTCGCCATTCTCGGCTTCTCGAGGGTTTTGCAGTAGGGCCATATTTGCCACCAACTCGGCATTCTACCTCTCCAATTCGGCGGTCCAATCCTCGAGGGCCCGCCTGATCGAATCTTCGGTTTGAGAAGGTTAACCTCTGTTCGGAGGTAATTCGGACTGTTGTGACTGGGTGATAACCGCCATGGATGATGTCAATCTAAGCTCTCAGTAGAGAGTGGGAAGCTTTTGAAAAATATTTCAAGGAGTGCTTCCCACATACGGCGCCAATTGTTTAAATGCTGAAAAAATACACAACAAATAGGGTTAAATTGACTGTCTTTATTGATCACAAACTCATATATTTATACACATTTTGGTAGATGGGTCAGGCCCATCTACCCAAGTTTATCAAAGCCCTTAAATCATGGGATTTGATAAACTCCTTTCTTTCTTGGGCTTTATCTCCCCATATTTGAGACTAATCCCTAACTTGTTGGTCACTTATTTTCTAGAAACTACCATCGGCCAGGACCATCGGTCCTTGTTTATGACCCACTAAAGGTGAGCCACATAATTTGGCTATTACAATAATCACTGCAACATTGTATAGGTGAATTTGAGCAAAAACAAATTGTATTTTACGATTCATTATATCATGAATGGATAAATATATATAATTACTCCAATACAAAAGAAGTGGAAAAAAAAAAAACAAAAGCCAAATGATATCTACGATTCTACACAGAAAATGTGGATACCAACCTTGCAATGAAAATTGATTGTGCTTGAATCCACTTAAAATCATCCCCAATTCCCCCACTGTTAAAGAACTAGAGAACATGATTTCTAGGGTTAGGGTGACGTCGTGACCGTTAACGGACAAAAACCACATTAGATCTTTGATATAAATACGATTCTAAATAGAATCGTTAGAGAGTAGGACTAGGGCTGCACACTGTACGGTTCGGTACCGGTTCTACAGGCAGGGGCGGAGCCAGGATTTGAATTGAGGGCGGCCAAGTTATTAACTAATTTTTTATGTAATATAATATATATTAAATTAAAATTATTGAGCAATGGATATATTTATTATGAACACAAAACTATTTAAAATTTAGCCTATTTGCTAAAAAACTAAAAAACTAAAAAAATCAGCCTCAAACTAATCATTACAAAAATAAAAAATGAAAAAATAAAAACTAATATCAAATTTGAATTCAAAGGTTAACTGAAGAATAAAATTATCTATTATAAAATTTGAACAAAAATTGGAACAATGTTTTTTCAATATTAATAGTTAAATAACCTGAAAGTGAAACTCTCATATTCATTTTAACGAAGTTATGTTTTAACAAGTTTAATACTAAAAACATTATTATTTCCAAAATTTACAAATATCAATTTGATTAGATCATGTATTAATCTCAATTTCAACTAGAGTTATCAATTGAACAATATTAATTACTTGAACATATTGCGATTCATTATAATTGATATTCTTAACTAAAAATGTTAAACTTTTTGAAAGTAGAATTTGGATTCTCTCCTTATATAATCATGAATGATATAATGAATATATGACCCCATGTGTTTCCAAAACAAAAAAAAAAATAGAATGAAAAAGTAAGAGTTTTGTTTTTGGTAATAAAATTGTAATGATCCTAAATTTGGAACTTAATTAATCAACAAAGTAAGAATGGAAATAAATTAATGTAGAAATCATACCATTTCTTAATTTGTGATATATTTTTAGTATCATTTTATTTATTTTTATTTGGCTATGAAAAGTAGGAAAAATATCTTTTTATTTATTTTAGTTAATTATTGAGCCTTGTAATTGTTGTTGGAGGGGCCAATAGTATATATAACTTATTTTAAGCTTAAAATTTATATATAGTAAGAAAAAAATTTGAAAATCTTGGAGGAGCCATGGAGCCCCCCCCGATCCCTCCGCCCCTGCCTGTAAGAACCATAACCGAATCGAAATGTTTGGTTCCTTTAAATATGGAACCAGTACCGAATCGTACGGGGTAAGGAACTGAACCAAACCGGAACCGGAATTTCGGTTCGGTTCCGGTTCCTAGTGCTTTTAAAAAACATTTGCTAACAAGTGATCTACTGCCAATTTGCCACTTATGTACTTGCCAATTTGCCAATTCAATAATTTCAGTGCCAATTTTCCAATTCAGCATGAACACAATACTAATTTAATCTATTACAAACCCAAAATGCATTAGTCTAATAATCTATTACAAACCCAAAGTAAATTAACATTGTTTATTACTCTATTACACTATTACAAACCCACAGAAAATGAAACAAGGATCAGTCAATTTGCCACAGGTCCACAGCAAGCAAACCATCACCAGACCTCCATGTCCACACCACAGCAGCAACAAGCAAACCATCACTAGAAAAACTCATACCTAATTGTAAACATCAAAATTTTCATTTTAGTCTCTGATTGAACATGAAAAATAAGCACCCATAAAACTAAACCCTAAAATTATCTTTTACTTCCCAATTGAATAGCATGCAAAAACTTTAAACAGAAAATTAAATAAAAATACCTACAATAAAAATGTTATCCTGAAACCCATTCGGAAAAATAAACTCAACAAAATAAAACTAATTCAAGGTAAACAATAAACATATTAAGATATACAAGGTAGCATGTATGGAATGAACTGATCTGACTTGAAATGAAAATGCAATTACCTTCACATATTTAGATGATGACTCCTCCGACGAGGCCATAGTTGATTTCAAACACAAACAAAAATATAGAGACTAGAGAGAGAGAGATATACCGATGAGATGAGAGGGTTGTTAGCCTATTGTTGTCTTGTTAAGGTCCTAACTCCTAAGGAGTCCTGCAAGAGACTGCAAGTGAGAGAGATGAGTGATTGTCGACTGAGTGAAGAGGCTAAAGTTCAGATAATCAGATCTAGGGTTCACGATGAGAGGCTGAGAGCGACTTTTTTTTTTGTTAACCCTAAAAAAGTTTATAAGAGTTTTTTATATAGTTATATAGTGTATATACATATATGATATATATATATATATACGGTCCTTAAACAGTCTAAGTTAAACCGACCAGTCTATAGTTATATATATATATATTATAGATTTCCGATTCAGTTCTGGTTCCGGTTTGGTTTAGTTCTTGAGAGCTAAGAACCGGAACCGAACTGAAAATATCGGTTCTCCAAAAATGGGAACTGGAACCGAACTAGAAGCCCTTGTTTACACCCTAAATGAGCCAACACATGGCAAGCGAAAGCTGCAATGAACTAGTCCGAAAATGGGCAAAGAACTGGGTTGAAAACTGACCAGATTTGGGCCGGAATAGTGGGCCAGAAAAGGACCAGAATTGGGCTTGAAATGGACAAGAATTGGGCCAAAATTCAGGCCTAAACTGGGTTGAATTTGGGCTTGGAAATGAGCTGGAAATTTGGGTTCAATTTGGGCCAGAAACATTGGGCCAGAAGCTGGGCGAGAATGGCATAGTGCTGGACAGAAGATTTAAGTCAATAAATTGAGTGGAATTTGGCCAACAAGTTTCGTCCTTTAGTTAAAAAAATCTTTTGATAAAGATTGAAAGACCAAATCAGTGAAGAATTCTTGCCGACCAAGTTTGAAGATTTGTGGAGTATTGGACACTTATTACAAATATGAGTTGTAATTGATTAGTGTTTTATTTAGGTAGGTTTAGATTTAGGTTAATTTATTTTTTATTTTATTAGTTATTTATCTTTAGGGTATCTAAAATATCTTTTAGGCTATAAATAATATACGTAGACCTCTGTTACAGAGGTCCCCGACCAAACACACAATGTTTCTCTGCGTTTAGCAGCCCTTTTATCCTTCATTATGCAATCCTTTATTTTATCAGTGTCGTCTATTTGAGTTCTTTTAAATTCCAAGTCATTTATTTTCTTTCTTTCAATACCGGACTCTTTAATCCCCTGCAATTGCACATTCATTTCTCTTCAATTCCTTTTTATATTCTTTCTGTTAACTAAAAGTCTTATTTGTTGAGCCAATCAGAACCCTTCATGAGAGCTGAGTTCTCTCTCTCGAAAATCGCCTGATTTCCACATGTTCAAAAAAGATGAAGATTCGTTCCTTTTGAACCGGTTGAACTCTATCACCGATTCTAGCACGCTCACACCTTACAGATACGAAGAATGTTATCTACCCTACTATTCGGCTGATGATTATTTTTTAGAGCGACCCTACGGAAACGAAGAAGAATATTATCGGCCCTGCTATTCGGTTGATGATGAATATTTTTTGGAGCGAACATATTTTAGCACGCCTAGTTGGACCCCACATGCAGTCTATGGTGAAACCCTACAACAATTGAGGGTGCTGATTTAAGAAAGAAAAGTGTATTATGTTGAGAAGAAAACGTACTATGCTGAGGCAAAAACGTATTATGTTGAGGTAGCGTATTATGCTGGTAAAAATGGGTATCATGCTGAGACAGAAATGTATCATGCTAAAGCAGAAGCATATTATGCTGAGGTAGAAGAGTATCATGCACAGATGGCACAAGGTTATTCTGAAGCAAAACAAAGGCTTTAAGAGGTTAACAATTTGGTGAAAAAAATATATGCGAGTCCGTCAACTAGTCGGCCACTACATCCTTTGAGACATGGGGGGCAGCCGATCGATACCCAAATGGTAGCGGTTGATGTTATAGTGGCTGATTTCAATTTGGTCACTACCGCTAATACAAAAGTGGCTAATGATACCCCAATGGTAGCGACTGATGTTATAGTGACTGATTTCAATTTGGTCACTGCCGCTGGCATTAAAGTGGCCAAATTTGGGGTAAATAAAGTGACCAATGAAGTAGCTAATACCCAAATGGTAATGGTAAATGTTAAGTGGCTGATTTTAATTTGTTAGCAGCTGATGTTATAGTGGTTGATTTCAATTTGGTCGATACCACTGCTACGGATATAAAAGTGGCTCATACCCCAATGGTGGTAGCGGCTGGAGTGAATATAGTGGTTGATATTAATTTGGCCAATACCACTATCACTGATACGAACAAAACTTCATTTTTTAATATTTTAGTCGATACTGCTAAAGTTATAAAAAATTATAAATTTTTAAGAGCAGTGGTCGTACGATCGACTAATATGACTTTGCATAATAATTTGATTCCAGCCGATCGTGTTTGTTCCCCCGTCCAAGAGTTTACAAATGAAAATATTGGGGTTATTTGTATGTTCATTGATCCATTGTCAATGAACGCTAAACGATTTTATATTTAGTTAAGATTAAGTTTAGGGGAATAAAAATCACTTTAATGTTGGTCCTAAAAGAATAAAGCACTGGAGTCAACTCATTAATTTTTTCTTTCCAAGTGACAGACTCGGGAGGCAAGGAAGGTTGATACAAGAATGTGTTGGCATCATTTTGGGTTAAAAGAAAATTCCAACAACCATATTTTTGAAGCAAAATGGTGTTGGAATTAGGGGGCATTGTTTGCACCCTAAATGAGCCAACACATGGCAAGGCGAAACTACAACGAACTGGGCCGAAAATGGGCAGAGAACTTGTCACGCTCCGTTTGTAAATGGAACATCCGGACAATCCAAAATCAACACAATAGAACAACCTGCCCATAATAACAGAAATAGAATCAATGGCACGCAGCCCAATATTCCAGAAACCTACTAGGGCCAAGGTAGTGGAAAAGAACACCAATACCTCTACACAACCCCTCTAAAATCAATAGATCCCCAAATGAAATTATAAAAAAATCAGATGGCGATGTCGAAAAGGTATAAAGGCACCCCAAAACAACAAATACTGACTGAGCTACCAAGCTCAAATAAGAATACATAATACTCGATGGTAGCGCCGAACAAATACAATGGCACCCCAAAATAATAAATACATGGACTGAAAATACAACACAAGGGAATCTGCCAACAGTCTTGCTCCCAAGAGAATAGAAGAATACACAAGTATGACTACGAAAGGAGGAACAAAACTACCATCCTAAATCACCCGTATCATCGCCGCTGAGCATGTCGTGCTGCATCCACCTATAAACCTGCTACCTGTTGTGGGGGTGAGCAAAACCACGCGCTCATCATAATATCAAAACATAACACTCATAGCCGTTTAGAAAACGCTAACCATCCCGTGTGCATGCATCTATCGTAGGTCGGTCAGTTGTCTCATGTGGCACCCACGCCAAACAGAGACCCCAAAATAATCTTATCACTAATCTCAAGTCCCCTATAGATATCATAATAACTACAAATCAATGAAAATATGAACAACACATGTATACGTATATATATATATATATATAACGTCCTGTAAATAACTAAGTATGTCACCTAGGCCTATATAAAACCAATCTCAACTCCACTCTCACCTAGAGATACCACAAGACTAAGTATCTATCATACCGTGCACCTAGCACACTGCTCAAGGATCCTAAGAGTTAAATAGGTCACTCCTTCGGACTACCGAAAGGGAATAACCATAATCACACCCACGACTAAACCACAACGCCTACACAACACCGATATCAAATCATTCCTAGAGAGTCTCACTCTCATAATTCTAACCTTAAACATGTCCTCGTATCCACAATAACCAGTGAAATAACCCGTTCACTTAAAGGATCTTTTCTCTAAAATCCCCTATAGTAAGGAGAATTTATAAAATCAACTAGTGGTCATATGGTAGGTTCACACTACTACCATATATTCCTCGAAAGTAACATAAGTAGGAAAATTCTGTCATTAGATAAGATTCGACAATCTCAAGTAAATCTCCAATTCATACGGCCTAGTGAGGCACAAGAAAGGGGTAACGAAGTCATTTAGTCCCAAACAGATGCCGAGGTCCTCGGGTTTTTAAAGAAAAACGTTGAACCCCGAAGGATTCAACTGGTTTTTAAGAAAACGTTAGGACCCGGTCAAATCTGTTTAGTTCCAATGTCTCCGAACCCACCCAAAGTACTACGAATCGCACTACGTGTGCATAAATCAGTATCATGTCTCTTACCCGAGACTAAGGCAAGGAAACTATAAAAACAAAGTGTGCCTTAGGTGTGCACAAAAAGGTAATCAGTTCTATACCACCAGTATCACCATAAGATCTCCATAATACTCTAAGATCTCAATATCACTATACCACAAACAAAGGATCAATACCATCCTTAAACATTGCCAGTTTGTCTCAGAATTACTATCAAACATCCACTCGGGAGTATGACAACTCACACCATTATGGGTACCTCAATTTACATTCAATGGATCCTTAAGACACATGATAGTCCAACCTTTAACTATGGATATGGTGTTAAATCATATGTAGAGTTAAAACAACTTTAGTCCAGAGAAAAAGAAAAATGCTAACCTATCATACCCGGTTAGACCTCAAATCAACCATTCTTATATATATACTAGAGTAGTGTACCGACCACTCCATAACCTCATATACAAACCAATGCTCAAGGGAATCGGGTCAAAATAATAAGCTTTATCCGACCCTTACTCAACCAATACTCCACACTACTGGAGAGGTCTATCAATCATCCTGTGATAATATAAATCACCAATCACCAATCACAAAGGCCTATGTGGCCAAGATCATAATTTCAACTAAGTCTCAATATATTGCTACTCAGCTCAACTAGAGCCTAACATACGGGGAAACCTTACGCCCCAAGGTCACTTTTTACCTTTTAAATTATAAGTTTTCATTGTTTCCTTTACATTAGGAAGCTCACAATTTTCAATATAATTTAACCACGGTTAAAATATCAATCACAAACACCGCGCACTAGCGCCCATGAGAATAATACAAATCTCTAATTAAACTTCAAACATAACATGCTCAATATCAATAAGCAATAATAACAGATAATCTTAACAGATAAGCACATGTCAAATAAATGTTCAATATGAATGTCAATGCAATGTCAATGCAACTCCAATGCAACCCTAACCGCAAGAGGGTGAAACAAATATCCAGGAATTCCAAATCGTTCACTCCTGGGGCAACAAACCCACAACAGGAAGGAAGGGCGTCACCAAATAGAGTGCGGATACCACGTCCTCCCGGGAAACGACGAGTGAGGCCCATCCATCACCCCCGACGTCTAGAGAATCGAGAGTTACTAGCTCCCTGGGTGCTAGACCACCCCCTGGCCAGTTGTTGCGACATTCCAAATGATCCAGACATGCACGTGATATAACTGAGGCATGCAACGTACATCGAAACAATATATATATACCATGGTGTTGTATGAATGCAAAATGCCTCCATATGAATTAATATGCTCAATAAAACGGCATAAAAGCCAACCAATATCATACAAATCATGCTTCACAATTTCAATTATACAGTAAATCAATTTCCATTTATCACAGAAATATCCGGGTTCTCAATTACTCCATCTTTATAGATTTTATATGTCAGCATGCTTTTAAATTAATTCTAAAAAATTATTTTCAATTTAGTCCACCTCAGGGACAATTAGACAATTTAAATTCGCAATTTAATTTCTTTATAGTTTACGAGAAAATCAACAAGGGAACTAAAATCAAGTCTAAGTTATAATGTCCCTCATTCTCGTGAATTCCCTAACTTATTTTTAATTTTAATAAAATATAAATAATAGGGGAAAATTTATTTACCGGATATACGTTCACATACACTTTTTATAAACCTATTTCGAGCTCAATGGGTACTAAACCGCCTATCTTGATTTAATTTAAGTAGGTTTATAATTATTTTAAATCCAATAAATAATTTATTTAATTTCCCCAAAGGAATTTCCAACTCCGACATCCTTTAATCCATTTATAGGTAGTCTGCAAATTTTATAAAATTCCTAGATTTTCGTCTATCACTAGGAATTTAAATTAAACATTTTTATTTATCCATAAAGCTACAACGGAGATTAATTAACGTTTTCTACGCACTATTAGTCAGTGTCAGATATGCATATATATAAAAATATATATATATATGTAAATTTCCACCTAAAAAAAAGCTTACAGAACAGCCCCGAACTGTCCCGCCGTGAATAGTGTCGGTTGTGAACAGTGCTCGCCACCCAAAGTTGTCCGAAAAATATTTTGAGTATACCGAAATGTCCATCTCGACGACCTATACAATATATACGAAGCCCATTAGCAATTAGTTAATAATTTTAAATAAATCTAATATAACCCAAACGAAAATTCGAACCTAAAATTCGAATATCCGGACAAACCGCATAACGGAAAATTAAACAATTTTAGTATGTCATACCTACCGTCGATACGAAGCTTTCCTCAAAATTTCAACCCAAACCAACATCGGGAAGTCGGCCAAATCATCGATCAAAGTTCCGGCCGAAATGCCCCTGTTGCGCGTCACCTCTGCGTGAACTACGCCGCCGTCCTCACCACGTCGCCACCATGTTGCCGCCGTCCTCCTCTATCATACGACCACCAAATAGGTGACCAAACCCTCATTCTCTCAACTAGATTCGGCGTCGCTGCTTCCTAGACAGCAAACCACCAGCCTTGCCGCCGTCGACCACTATTGCCGACCCTCCTGCTCGCTACTTCAGCCATGGCCACTGCCGATCTTCCTTCCAACGAAGAGCCCAGCTCACCACCTGCGCACCTCTTCTCTCTCTCTCTCATTCTGCGCGGCCCCATGTCTCTCCCTTGCTCTCAATCAACGATGATAGATGAGGGTGAAGAAGGAGAAATTGGTAGCCTGTTGAAGAGAAATTGGAGAAAATGGGGAAGGGGTTTGGTTGCGTGAGAGAGAGAAGCTGAAATTGTCACTTAATACTGGCCATACATCCATTATCCCATATATATATAATTTTCATTAAAATACATTTATTAAATACCCATATATATATATATGTATTCTCCCAATTAATAATATATACATACGATCAATAAATCCCGAAATGTACCAGGAACCCCCAAATAAAATCACACCCGCCCTTAAATATAAACGGGACGCCCAATAAATAATATAACTGAAATAAATAATCTGGGGTATGAAACCCATATATATATAATCTGAAATAAATAACTCATCGGAACACAGAACAATTCTGAACACGCCGCCTCAAGTGCGAAAATTCTATGGATATCTAATAAATGATATAAGTCAAAATAAACACTCCGGGTACAAAACATAACCGTCGGAACACAGAACAATTTGGAACACGACCCATCAAAAGATTGGTCTCAGTCCATCTATCCAAATGCTCGGTCCACTAGATTAATAATCGAAAATCCCTGCTAATGACAATTCAGAACCCGCCGCCTCAAGTGCGAAAAGCGAAAAAAATCATTTAGCCTCAATTAATTATAATAAAGGAAAAATTATAAGAAAATCCCTAAATGAAGACACAAGTACCCGGAAAATCTACGAGTCGCCCGATAAATAATACCAGCAATGATAAATAATTCGAGGTACAAAAGTCAACTACCAGAACACCGGGCACGTACAAGACCCATCGAATACTACTAATAACTAGGGCACGAAAAGAACTCAAAACAATAATCAAGTACAGCCACATCAACACATAGGAACACTTAGAAATATGAAGAAATAAGCACCCCAAACAAACAAAAAATGTACATACAAACACTAAGTACGTCGGTTAGACAAGGCACATACTAAACCAAATACGAAAGAAAACTATAACTCCTCACGTCACCTAGCACATCCTAATCCTGACAAGATGCTAAGTGATAACGTCCCAACTATATCACGTAAATACAAACACAGAAAACAAGAAAGGAGAATGCAAATACTCCTAAGCACGCCAGCTAAACAAGGCGCGTTAATCACATGAAACACATAATAATCCCATTACAAGGGTAAAACAAAACATTGAACCCCTAACGCACTAAATGCCGAACTCGCACAACATTGTCGGAGCCTTAAACGTCGGACATACTAAGCATGTCGCCACCCAGTCGAACACCAAACGTCGAGCATCTAAACGAATCCATGTAATAGGCACTAAAGCCCACGTAAACCTCCAGCCACGTCCGAAACACAAAACATTAGTTCAAGTAACGTAATCACGAAAGAAACCCCCCGAATTCACCAAAGAGACAATCGCAAAGTCGTGCTGTCAAATCTAGAACTGACATCAACATTTCACCAGTTTGAAACATTAAACTCATCATCAATTCTCGTAATCGCCAATGACAATCCACGAAGTAGTCAACAAGACAATGGTCGCGTCATCCTATCGTACCAAGTCATAAACGCGAAAAATTTACACGTGAGATACCAAGAATAACCATGAGGTCATGAACAAGTGACGTCACAACCGAAATGAAATAGAAAAATAATTTTAGAAAATTGGGAAAATAATATGGGGTGTTATAGAACTTGGCAGAAAATCGGCCAGATTTTGTTCGGAATAATGGCCAGAAATTAGGCTTGAAAAGGACCAAAATTCGGGCCTAAACTAGGCTGAAAATGGGCTGAATTTGGGCTTGGAACTGGGCTGGAAATTTGGGTTGAATCTGGCTAATAAACGTTGGGCCAGAAGTTGAGTGATAATGACATAATGCTGGACAAAAGATTTAAGTCAATAAAATGAGTGGAATTTGGGCAACAAGTTTCGTCCTTTAGTTAAAGCAATCTTTTGATAAAGATTGAAAGATCAAATCAGTGAAGAATTCTTGCCAACCAAGTTTGAAGATTTGTGGAGTATTTGACACTTAATAGAAATATGAGTTGTAGTTGATTAGTGTTTTATTTAGGTAGGTTTAGATTTAGGTTGATTTATCTTTTATTTTATTAGTTATTTATCTTTAAGGTATCTAGGATATCTTTTAGGCTATAAATAATGTACGTAGATCTCTGTTACAAAGGTCCCCAATAAAACACACAATGTTTCTCTGCGTTTAGCAGCCTTTTTATCTTTCATTATGCAATCCTTTATTTTATCAATATCGTTTATTTCAGTTCTTTTAAATTCTAAGTCATTTATTTTCTTTCTTTCAATACCACACTCTTTAATCCCTTGCAATTACTTTCATTTCTCTTCAATTCCTTTTTATATTCTTCCGGTTACCCAAAAGTCCTCTTTGTTGAGGCAATCAGAACCCTTCACGAGAGTTGAGTTCTATGTCTCGTAAATCGCCTGATTATATTTCGCATGTCCAAAAGAGACGAAGATTCATTCCTTTTGAACCGGATGAATTCCATCACCGGTTCTGGCACGCCCGCACCTTACGGATAAGAAGAATATTATTGGCCCTACTATTCGGCCGATGATTATTTTTTGAAGCGACCCTACGGAAACAAAGAAGAATATTACCGGCCCTGCTATTTGGCCGATGATTATTTTTTGGACCGAACAACCCTAAGAAACAAACTGAATTGCCGGTTCCGGTTCAGTTCCGCGGTTCTTCTGTGCATCCCTAGGTACGACATTCTATCCATCAGTAAAAACAATTATTTAAATTTATTTCTAAAACAATAATATGCTTATAATATGACAATAATAAATCTTATAAATAAAAAAAGAATAAAATTATCATTTCAAAGTTGAATAAGGTTCGAATTCTTACAATCTTTCACATAAGTTTTTACTTTTAATAAAAAACAAATACTTAAAATTTGATAAAATGAAAGTGGTGGTAAGTTGTAATCAATATTTTTAAAAGAGATATTATCAAGAAACCTCATATGGTTTTCAAAAGTGATCAACTACTCCCCCTCCAATTCAGAAAATCCCTTCTGTTTTCAATTTTGATGAACTTGCCCCATTCTCTCTAATTTAAGACAAAAATGCCCCTACTGAAATCAGAGGGGGTTTACTGATATGAAACTTTATGGAGGGTTTACAACTAGAAATAAATGGGTTAACTTCATTTAAATCCCTGAGATTTACTTTATCTTCAATCAAATGTTTTTTTATCTATATTCTACAATAAACAATATTTTCTATCTATTTATGACTAAATAAAACATTAATGCCGAAATATTTTTTTTCAACTACCAATTAGGGTAAAATATACAAAATTAAGTTTGAAACATAAAAAGGAAATATTTTCAACTATGAGTTAGTATTGTTTTTGTTTTTAATTTGTTTTTACAAAGTTTACTGTAACCGAATTTTTTTTTGATTTATGTCGAAATAAAAAATTAATACCAAAATATTTTATTTTGAATTTAATATAGGGAAAACAAATATCTCCGGAATCTTTTTTTTCAACTTAATATTAAAAACAAATTCGGTAAAAAAATTATTTTATGCCAAAATAAAATATTAATTTTTTATAGAAAAATTAATGTTTTTTGCTGAATTTTTTTTAACTTAATATAAAACAAATTCGGTAAAAATATATATTTTATGCCAAAATAAAAAATATATATTGTTCAGTATTAATGTTTTATTTCGGCATAAAAGAAATTGGTAGTTTGAAAAAATTATTTTGGTATTAATATTTTGGTAAAAAAAATGATATTTTTTCCCGATATTAAGTTCAAAATAAAATATTTTGGTATTGATTTTTTATTTCGTCATAAATCATTTTTTCAGCATTAATTTTTATTTTACACTAATTGGTAGTTCAGAAAAAAATATTTGGTAATTAATGTTTTATTTTGGCGTAAATAAATAAAAATATTGTTTATCGTAAAATATATAAAAAAAAATTTGTTTTGGTTGAAAATAAAAAAACCTCAGGGTGTGTAAATAACGGTAACCCATTTATTTCTATCAGTAAACCCCCCTATAGTTTCATATCAGTAAACCCCCCTACAATTTCATCAGAGGCATTTTTGTCTTAAATTAAAGGGAATCGGGCAAGTTGATCAAAATTGAAATGATAGTGGGGGTTTTCTTAATTATAGGGGGTTAGATGATCATTATTTAAAACCACAAGCAGTTTCCTGATATTATCCTTTTTTAAAAAAAAAATTTCTTAGAATTGAAACGAAAATCATTCTACAAAACTAATAAAAAAATTAATTTTAATTATGAAAATTTCAAACAATGATATGTATAAAATATAAAAATAATAAGTCTAAAGTACAAGAAGAAATATGTATATAAATATTACAAACTTCTTAAAATAAATTAAATATATCTCACCTACCATAACAACTATGCATTAAAATACTAATTCAAGAAAAATCGTTTGAGATATTATTAGTTTATAATTTGATATTAAATAATTCATTTAATATTAACAACCAATGGTCGTTAATAGGTACAAGTTAACAAAATGATACAAATCATATTATAATAGTGAAAGTTAGCATGAGTGATATTTATTTTGTACTTTAATTTTACTATCTATATATAGCTCCAATTTGGTAGGCATTTCTTTATATTCATCGAGATTCAAGGTTGAGGATTATTCACAGGGATCTAAAAGCCAGCAATGTGCTACTAGACGATAGTATGAATCCCAAAATCTCAAATTTTGGCATTGCTAGAGCTTTTGCAGGGCAAAAACTAGAATGGTGGTTGGAACTTAGTAAGTGCCCAAATATCTTTTCTATTGTAATGATATGTTTCTGATCAAAAATTATGTTGAGAGTTGTGGGTTTTAGATCAAGTTGATAAGTCAAATGAAGACCAACAAATGTGTCATATTATGTTTAAAGTGATGAAGAACATAAGAATTATGAAGAGAAGTTGATCGGAAGCGATGTTGCAAACAAATAAACAGAAGTTGAAATTTCTGAAGCGGCCGAGTACTTATTGAGTACTCGAGATTTTTAGCTACCAAGTACTCGAACTTCTCATTACCAAGTACTCGAAAAGTTGCGTCTTGGCGCAGATGATGGCATAGTTCTAGTGACTTTGGCACGCCATGGGTGCGCTATGTTGCGCCATCAGACATTTACCGAGTACTCGAAGAAATCCCTAGCGAGTACTCGAGATTGGATTTTCAAGTACTCGAAGTGCAGTTCTCGAGAACTCGAAGTTGATGACTTCAATTTTAAATTAAGGCTTATTTTGATGCCATAATGACCCATATTCACTTAAGGACATGGTTAGGAGTTATTATTGGTATATTGGACTATTATTAGTATATTAGTCTATATTTGAAAGATTTAATGGTGGAAATACGAATCCTGAAAGGAAAATCATTCTTACCATTAATTGAAGAATCTTCTCTATATATATGAGTTAAACCAAAGAGAACGGTGTGGCTTTTGGTGAGATCTCTGCAATACTTTGATAAATCAGATTCGTCTGTAGAGAGAGAAAAAAAAAGATCGCTTAATTATTGCATATCAAAGATTTATCTAGTTCTTGGTGATTATTCAATTGTGCTCTTACACGTGATATCTTTATGCACAATTGGATGATCCGTTGCTGAAAAATCATCACACCACCTATTACAACGTGGTTGCATCGATCCGTTGAGAAACGGAGTCGTCAGAGTGCGGAGATCGAAGAATGAGGTTTCGTGGTTTTTTGATCCGTTGAGAAGTGGAGTTGTCACAGTACGGAGATCGAAGCGAGACTTGCATGATAGCTCGAGTGATTCAAGAGTTTCAGACGTCGAGTGTCACAGTGATTTTGTAAGTCCTAACTTCATAGAGTTTGTGTACTTTTTGATTCATAGTGCATCGATACAGGATTTCCATGATTTTTATTTGGAACGTTTCAAATGTTTTGCACGTAAAAAAATTGGTGTCATCTCTGCTTTAGTTTTTGCACCTATATTTATTATTGCGTGGTTTGGATTATTAAAGAATTGAATTAAAATTAATCATTCCGCAATTAATATTTTATTTTGTCAATTAATTCATAAAAAGTCTATTAACCCCCCCCCCCCCCCCCCTTAGGTTTAGTTCACCGTTTTCTAGGTAGGGCCTGGTTGGATTGGTTTTTCAAACGCTGTTTTTGGCTTCCTGAAGAGAAAATCTGTTTTGAACGGTGTTTGGCAAAAATTTTAAAAGAACTTCTGGGCATTGGAAAAGCGTTTTAAAGAAGGTGGGTGGTACCAGCTTGTGACGCCCCGTTCTTCCTGAGACTCCCATCTGGAGAATCAGCGAATCCTGAGGTATGACGTCATTGAAAACGACCACTATAATCAACGAAAACAAGAAAATACATGGAATAAGAATGAAAATAAAGTATTCCATGACACCTGGGTGATAGAAACTCAGAAGTGAATTCTAACGAAAATCCGGCAGAGTTCAGTTTGTATATAGAACATCCGGACAACCCAAAATCAACACAACAGAATAACCTGCCCATAATAAGAGAAATATAATTAATGGCACGCAATCCAACAATTTAGAAATCTACTAGGACCGAGGTAGTGGAAAAGAACACCGCTACCTCTACACAACCCTTCTAAAATCAATAGAGCCCCAAATGCTCAAATGAAAATATAAAGAAAGCAATGTAGTAATGCTGAAAATGTATAATGGCACCCCGAATCAACAAATACCTGAAATAAAATATACAATGATAGGGAATATGCCAACAGACTAGATTCCAAGAGAAATAAGAATACACAAGAGTAACTACAAATAAAAGGAACAAAACTAACTAAAAACGTCACAATTCACCCGTACCATCGCCGTTAAACACGCCTTGCTGTATCCACCTGCAAACCTTCAATCTGTGTGGGGGTGAGCAAAAACCACGGCTCACCAAATATCCCTAACAAACACACCCCTAGCTGCCAGTAACCTCTAACCATCCCGTGTGCATGCATCTATCCTAGGTCAGTAAGTTATCTCGCCTGGCACTCGTACCAATCCGAGACCCCAAAACAGCCCCACAAATAATACAAATCATATCAAGAATCACAAGAGAACACATAGCAATAGAAATATCACCAACCTATATACATAGGTCAAACCACATAAATATAAACATGTACACAAGTAAAATCTCGTAGATAACTAATCATACCCGCATAGGCATACATAATAGTCTAATACGCATTCTCGTCTAGAGATACTACAATAACTAATTATCTATCACACTGTGCACCGAGCACGCCGCTCAAATTTCCTACGAGGTAAATAGGTCACTCCTTAGGACTACCGAAAGGGAATAACCATAATCACGTCCGCAATCAAACCACAATGCCTACACAACACCGCTACCAAATCATTCCTAGAGAGTTTCACTCTCATAATTCTAACCTCAAACATGTCCTCTTATCCACAATAACCAGTGAAATAATCCGTTCACTTAAAGGATCTTTTCTCTAAATCTCCTATAGTAAAGAGAATTTATAAAACCAACAAATGGTCATATGGTAGGTTCACACTGCTACCATCTATTCCTCGAAAGTAACATAAGTCGAAAAACTCTGTCATTATATCATATTCGACAATCATAAGTCAATCTCCAATTCATCATGCCTACTGAGGCACAAAAAAGGGGTATCGGAGTCCTTTAGTCCCAAACAGATGCCGAGGCCCTCAGGGTTTTAAAGAAAAGATGTTGAACCTCGAAGGATTCAACCAGTTTTTAAGAAAAAATTTTAGGACCTGTTCAAATCTATTTAGTTCCAATGTCTCCGAACCCACCCAAAGTATTACGAATCACACTACATGTGCGTAAACAAGTGTCACGTCTACTACCCGAGACTAAAACAAGGAAAATACAAAAATAACGTGCATTATGTATGCACTTAAAGGTTACAAATCCCACACTTTTCAGTATCACCATAAGATTCCAATACCACTCCAAGATTTTAATATCACCTTACCGTAAACAAATGATAAACCCAGTCTTTAAAACTACAAATTAGCGTCCACTCGGGAGTATGACAACTCAAACCATTATGGGTACCTCAATTTAAATTCAATGGATCCTTAAGGTACATGATAGTCCAAAGTTTAATTATTAATGTGGTGCTGAATAATATGTAGAGTTAAAAATAACTCTAGTCCAGAGAAAAGGAACAATGCTAACCTATCTTACCCTGTTAGACCTCAAATAAACCATTCTTATATGTCAACTAGAGTGGTATATCGACCAGTTTACAATTTCATACATCGACCCATACGAAAGGGCCTACTTGGCCATTGTTACATACATGTTTAAGCCCAACACGAGTCACAACTATCCCTCCAAACGACTTAGAACTCATGGTCAAAACTACGTCCCTAGGCCACTCTCCTAGCCCAAGGGAACACGTTTATCATAACTTTCCATTTAAGGATAGCCTATACATACAACCTCAACTCAAGGGGAAGAATTACGCCAATCCCACCTCTTTCTACTCACTTTCACTTAACCACCTCGAATACATGCCAATCGTGGCTCCATTGACCCCGGTTCTTATTAGTATTACACTTTTTATTTCCCAACTTTAAGTTCTTAATTCTTCATTCACATTGAGTGTTTTTTTTTATTTTATCATTTTCCAAGAATTTACAAATACCATCACGATCACAACCACTGCGTAGTAGCGCCCAAGGTAATAATATAAATTTTAATATAATTTAGATCCAACTTGTTCGCTATAAGCAAACAATAATATTATGAAAGCTCAATAAATAATCATATGGAAAATGAATAATCAATGTGAATGCTAATGCATCCTATCTAACAAGGGGACATCCGGGTATAATGTCGCCAAAATAACACAACCACGAGGAATTTATCGACTCATGAAATACATACCGTGTTCGGACCACGTCCTCACACGCCTCCCTAATTCTCGGAGTACTAGTTTGCCGGTAGCGAGAGATACCGCTTGGCCAGTTGTTGCAACAACCTGAGGACTCACTCACACCAAAGGTAAATGAATGAGACATGAAACCACACCCAATGCAAATATGCTCATGGTGTATACAATATGCATATCATGCCTCAACAGTGAGTCAATATCAATGTACAACATTTTCAAATGATTTATGTTTGTCTTACAATCCTTGTTACACAACAAGTTCAAAATATAACCATTTTCATTTAAAGCATGCTTTATAATTAAATTTCAATAACCGATTTCAAATAAATCCACCTCAGGGCATCCAGTTTGTAATTTCACTTCCTTACAATTTACGAAAATATAAAAGGGAACTAGAACGACGTCTAAGGTTCCACGTCCCTCGATTTCACGTATCCACTAGCATGTTTTTAATTTCAGTAAAACATAAGCAATAGGAGAGTTAATATAGTGTTCTAAGTTCACATACAATTTTCACAAACTTCACTAACCTACTTCAACTCCAAGGGATGTTAGGCCGCATAATTTAATCCAATTTAAGTAGGTTTTAAATTATTTTAATTTCTCGAGTAAATTACTATCCTCCGCCTTTTTTCTATCTCACCTAGGGGCACTCCGTTATCGAGTTTATAAAACTCCTAAATCTCATATATAATAAATAACACAAAGCATGCCATCACATATTAGCAATACACAGACAGCAGGAAAAATAAAATTTCCTAAACATTTAAAGCATGCTCAATAATTAAATAATAATAAAATCTACGACTCCCTATGCCATGAGTGTGAGAGTTAGATATATTTTAAAAAAATATCACATCTAAAATAAAGCTTATAGAACAGCCCCGAAACGGCCCGCCGTGAACTCAGTGCCCGAAAATAGGTCCGCCGACCAAAGTTGTCCGAAAATCTTTCCGCTCGGACCGAAATGACCACATTGTAGTCCTTTTCAATATAATCAAAATCCATTAGTAATAGCCTAACGAAATGGAGCAAATCTAAAAAATACTAAACGGAAAATCATACCCAAAAATCATATTTTCTGGAAAAATGTTCAACGGTTTTGTACCAAATTCGGGTATATCGTGTACGTCATCGAGAGCAAGTTATCCTCCAAATTTCACACCAAATGAAGTCTGAATCGGCACCTAGTCAACCCAACTTAGTTCGGTCGAACTTGGGACTGGCGCACCATTACAGGCGCGAACTGCGCCGCCGTAACCACCATGTCGCCTCACGACCACCACCATTAAGCTCAGCCATGGCCGCCTCTAAACTCCGGTGAACTCCAACTCCATATCGCGTATCTGACGCAACCCCAATTTTCTCCCTCTGTGTCGCCAACTGTAGCTCTGTCGTAAGCCACCACCGCTGCACATCGCAGTCGTTAGCCACCACCAGAACCCACCGTCATTGCCAAGCTCGGCGACTACCACCACCAATCGTAATTCTCTTTCAGCGACTCTTTCTCTATCGTCTTGCGCGACCCCATGTCTCTCCCTTCCTCTCAATCAACAATGACAGATGAGGGTGAGGAAGGAGAAATCGGTAGCATGTTGAAGAGAAATTAGAGAAGACGCAACAAGGGGTTTGGTCGCGTGAGAGAGAAGGTGAAGTCGTCTTCCTACCAACCACACATATATTATCCCCTTTTAATTATTTATAAATATATATAATTACACGTAAATACATTAATATATATAATTCCAATTAAATCTATATATACAATAAATTTCAACATATACCGGGAACCCCTAAATAGAACCATGGGAACCCGTAACATCCACGGGAAACCAAATAAATACCATAAACTGTAATAGCTAATTCGGGGTATAAAATCTGATATATATATATAATCTGAAATAAATAACCAATCGACTCGCAATTAATATCACGCGAGCTCGTAAACTCTATGAATAGCTAATAAATATTATAAGTTGAAATAAACACTCCGGGTACGAAACATAACCGTCGGATCACAGAACAATTCTAAACTCGACTCTGACAAAAGATATGTCTCAGTCCATCTATCCCAATTCTCGGTCCGCTAAATTAATAATCGAAAATCCCGGATAATAATAAACTCAGAACCCGCCGCCTCAAGTGCGGAAAGCAAAAATAAATCATTTAGCCTCAATTAATAATAAATAATAATAAATGGAAAATCCCTAAATGATGACACGCATACCCGAAAAATCTACGGGACGCCCAATAAATAATATCAACGAAGATAAATAATTCGAAGTGCAAAATCCAACTACCGAAACACCGGGTATATACAAGACCCATCTAATAACTACAAATAACTAGGGAACAAAAAGAAATCCAAAACAATAATCAAGTACAACCACATCAACACATAGAAGCACCTAGAAATATGAAGAAATAAGCACACCAAACAAACAAAGCACGTACATATAATCACAGAGCACGTCAATCAAATAAGGCACTAACTAATCCCATTACAAGAGAAAATAAAACGTCGAACCCCTAAAGCACTAAATGCTGCGCTCGAACAGCTGAGTCGAAACCTTCAACGTCGGTCAACAAAACTTGTTGCCACCCAGTCGAAGCACTAAAAGTTAAACGTCTAAACGAATCCACTTAGTCGACAATAAGAATTCACGTCAACGTTTTACTAAGTCTGAAATACTATCGTTACGTCAAGTCAAGTCATGTAATCGCCAACAACAGTCCACAAAGTCCTCAAGGAGACAATTGTCCAGCCGCCGAGTCAGCTCCAAACGTTAAACGCGAAAAATTTACACGTGAAACACAAAGAATAACCATGATGTCATGAACAAGTGACGTCATAACCGAAAATAAATTAGAAATGATTCCAGGAAATCGGAAAAATAACACGGGGTATTACACAACTTCTCAAAACAGCTTCTGTTTCTCTTTCTCTTCTGCAGAAAGTTTAATTTCCCATACACAAATCGAAGATATCTTTTAATGATTAATTTCGTTATTTATTCTACAATGGCACAGTGGTTACATGTCTCCAGAATATGTGATCGATGGTCTATTTTCAATGAAAACATATGTATTTAGTTTTGGAGTGCTAGTTCTAGAGATAGTGAGTGACAAAAGGAACAGACAATTCCAGCATTCAAACCATCACCACAACCATCTTGGACATGTAAGTTCAGTGTTACAACTGGTTTTCTTTCCTCTTTTTCGCAGTTCTTCTATAATTAATTGTTTCTTAATATATGATGTGACAGCCATGATAATTATTCATTAACGGGGATGTTTTACAACTAATAGATCGGTAAATGGAGGATTCATTTGCAACGTCTCAAGTGTTCAGATGCATACAAATCGGCCTCTTGTGAGTGCAGCAATGCCCCGAAGACATACCAATGATGTCCTCTATGGTCTTAATTTTGGAAAGTGAGAGCACAACGTTGCCACAGCCTAAGCAACCTGATTTCTACATCCATACAAGCCCTTATGAGACAGAGTATGCCCCGAAGACATACCAATGATGTCCTCTATGGTCTTAATTTTGGAAAGTGAGAGCACAACGTTGCCACAGCCTAAGCAATCTGATTTCTACATCCATACAAGCCCTTATGAGACAGAGTCTCGGCTAAAGGGAAGAACTTGTACCATAAATAAGATGACTATTTCGACACTAATGGTCGGTAGAAGTAAAATTGTATCTTGAACTACGCTTTTTGTAGGACGCATACAAATTTTGTAAAGCACTTATTTATGTCTTTAATATGATATAGTAACTAATAGGGTTGTAAACGAATAGAGCACTTGTTTAATAAACAAACCAAGCTCAAACAAAAATTTTAGGCTCGTTTATTAAACGAGTCGAGCTCAAACATCCTTACGTTCGGCTTGTTTGTTCATGAACATGTTCTACATAAGCTCGTTTAAAGCTCGTAAAAATAATTATAAATATTTATATTATTATATATACATTTTTAGAATAACCCACATTCAAAGCCCAACCCACTTATACAATTCGTTTATTTTTGAAATTATCAAGGCCTATTAGTGGGCATAAATGGAGCCTAACAGAAAAGAAGTGGCGGGGGTAGAAAGGTAAAACAACACCCTAGCAAACAATTGACAGTCCCAACTCTGATCCCCAATTCATACACAACATTTCATTACAAACAACCCTAAACAGAGGCAAGAGAAACATGCCCATCTGTCAGTCTTCGATCCTTCATCAATCCTCTTTATCAAGCCTCATTCAATCCTTGGCATCATACATGAGCCCTCAATCGACAATCAACAAGAAGCCCCAACCGACTAAAGATGATGTTTCAAGCTTTCA
This sequence comes from Cornus suecica, assembly GCA_963922005.1. NCBI lineage: Eukaryota > Viridiplantae > Streptophyta > Magnoliopsida > Cornales > Cornaceae > Cornus > Cornus suecica. The sequence continues at coordinate 47,720,714 of OY998241.1, read as the reverse complement.
GGCTCCAGACACTCTATCTCTCACTATATTTATATATGTATATATATAGATCTATGATTCTATATCTCTCATCTCTCATGGCTATACATATCTATATCTATATGGATATATAGATTTTCTCATGGTTTCAACAACAACCACCACCACTACCGCCACCTCTCATGGCTTCAACAACAACAACCACCGCCACTAGACCAACCATCAACGCCACTGCAACCGCCGAGGCAGAGCTAGAAATGAATGTACCTCTTCCATTCGAGTCAGCTTAGGCCGAATCGGCCATGAAGGATTCGGTAGTTCAACCATATACTGAGGATTAAAAAAAGGAAAAGGAAAAATGGAGCAACTTGTTTAGCCGGCTCGAGCTCGATTGAGCCAAGAGCGAAACAAGCGGCTTATCAAGCCGGCTCGAGCTCGATCGAGTAGTGAGCGAGCCGAGTTCAAACTGGGCATCTCACGGCTCGATCGAGCTCGAGCCGAGCTCAAGCTCACCTATAAAGAAGCCGAGTTGAGCCCGAACATTCCAATACTCGGCTCGGCTCGTTTACAACCTTGGTAGCTAATCGGGCTCACATATAATTTAATTGAGGTAATTCCCACCATTACCCTTTGAGGTTTTCCATAATCCCACTTTTGACCCCTTGAAGTTGAATATTCCCACATTTACCTCATTGAATTTGTATTTGTCCCACTTAAATCCCCTCACCCTACTTATCACTATATAAAATGTTTAATTTTACCTCACAAAACGAGTTTTTTTAAAAGAATAAATATAATATTTACGAGCAAGAAGTTAATTTCACAAACCCAATGGAGTGTAACTAGGATATTTGAAATTAAACGGGTGGGGGGGGGGGGGAGAGAGAAAACCTCAGGGGGTGAAAGTGGGAATAATCCAAAATTAAATTGTGCATTTTTTCTCTCTTATGATTTTCGAACCTCTTCCGCGTATGAGATTCTTATACTAAACAAAAAAAATGAACTTAGTGTTCGTTTGGCGGCATGGAATTGGAATTGGGAGCCTCAATTTCAAATCTAGTGTTTGGATACAACAAAATATTTTGGAATTGGAATTGCATTCCATTTAAACCTCCCAATTTCACAACTTGAATTCCCCATGAGAAGTTGTGATTTCCAATTCCAGATCTTCAATCCACTAAATACTCCATATCTAACATTCAAATTTTCACAATTACAAACATACATACTTATATATATACATAAAGACTTATATATACATATGCCTATATATACAAATATATATGGATCTAGAACACACACATATATATATGTGTTCTAGATCCATATATATACAAATTATATGTGTGTGTGTGTTCTAGATCCATATATATATATATATATTTACAAATATGAATACACTGTATACACATGCATACTCACAAATATATAGCCACACATACACATACACATACATATACATGTACATATACACACAAACACATACATATAAACTCACATATATATATACTTCCACATACATGCATACATACATACATATACACACATGCACATACACACATACATACACACACATATATATTAACGCATATATTTACATACTTATTATATATACATATATTTATTTATGTTGTATAATTCAATTATAAATTTATGATTTTTTACATTCAAATTGGGTTTGCGATTGAAAATCAATTACACTGGAATTTCAAGATTTATCAAAATAATGTATTTGAAATTACATTTGTAGAATTAAAATATCATAAAATTCCAATTTCAATGCATTTCTAATTCAATTTCAAATTTGCGCAACCAAACAAACCCATGGTCGCATTCTTTCACATTCCATAGCCTAAAGTGATTTTTATTGTTTTTCTTAACCAGAAAAGTGTGTGTTTGATTATGTTTGGTCCACATGTGGAAATGTTTCAATGGTCGAGTAACAGATGTATGTGCAAATTATTACAAGTTTTTTTTGGGGGGGGGGGGGGGGGGGGGGGATGTATTCTATTGTTGACTTATCAATTTTATTGTTGGTAATGTAAATTACACTCGTATCCCTTATATTGTTACTAATTATATTTTTATTTTTTATTTGTTTCATTTTGACCCCCTCAGTTCGAGGTCAAACTCAGTCAACCCAATTTTGAGTTATAAAATGACTAAATTACCCCTAAATATGTGTAAAGATACATTTGCCCCTCCAAAGTGATGTAAAATAACTAATATACCCTCACCTAAAGTAGTAGCTATGAGTTAATGAGCTAAACCAATTAGATTATGTAACAAAAAGTTAAGTACAAATCCAAACCAATATTTCATTTATTATACATAATTAATACACTCATAAACACCTCACCTGACAATAATGCTCTAACCCACCCGTGACCTCTCCTCCCAAATCCAATCCCTCACCCAAGCAACCCAAATCAATCCTAATTTATCAACTATAAAAGTTTCATCTTTATGATTTCTTATTTATATCTTAATTGATTAAATAAAACAAATTCCCAAATTTTGTTAAATTTTCAAATCCCCAAATTTGCGAGCAAAAGTGTAATGTTGCGTGAGTGGTGGCTGAAATAGGAAAAGGGTGGACCGGCGGGTTGTGGTTGTTATGAAAAATGTGTGTAATACTATAGTATTATTTAAATAGAAATTAATGTGTCACAAAATATATTTATACATATATATATATACTATATAATAAAATTATATGTATATATATGTTAAACAAAATATAAAATAAAATACAATTGAACCTGTTAGGTCGAGTCTAGAATTGAATTCTATGTCCTTAACACAGATTTGCCTCGCCACAGTGTTCACAGTCTTTATAGCGTCTGTCTCCTAGAATACAACGACCTTCTTTCTTCAATAGCAGCACTACAAATTTGAGAACTAGTGAACCTCTTATGTGTTATACTCTCTACAACCACTAATATTATACTATACTATATGTATGTGTATATATATATGCAGAGAATTGAAGAAGGAAGAATGGAGACAACAAATGAATTTTGTTTGAATTTGGATTGGGATGATTCTGCAACTGACCCATAAGGGTATTTATAGACAACCAAGAGTTACGTACGAATAGATGCACATGTTGGAAGAGTGGTGACTGAAGAGATGCATATCTTCATATAGTCACTTCAACTGTCCAACTGCAGTCATAACTCTTCACTTCAACTATCCAACTGCAGACACAAGTTTCTGTCCTACAATCATACATGTTTATATCTCTTTCACTCAATTTTTCTAACAATCCCCCACATGAATGAGATTTGGACGTTAAATGAAAAAAATGAAAATGCAAACACTAGATAGTACAATTGAAAATTTACTATATCAGGAGAGGTAACTTTTGGCCTTGAACCTTCTTTATTGTATTACTATCGTATTTACTGGCTAATCAGTGAACATGATGTCTTGAACTGTTCAACCGTTGATGTAAACCTAGACAATAGCAAACACACAGTTTCCTTCCGCACAAAATTGGTTCTCACTATTGTGTTCATTTTGGCCCTAAACAACGCCTGGTACTTCATGAGTGCTCTAGACAACTTAGCCTTGGAAGTTTCATAGAAGAGGCCCCACTTCACACTCATATAGGCGATTTCATATTAAGAATATCCTGCCATATCGCACTTGAATTTTCAAGATATAAGAGTCATTAAAAGCATAGATTATCCCAATCCTTGTTGTAGGTTGCACTGTCTCATCATAGAAATGGGTAGAAGATTTATTTCTTCCCAGTGCTTCTGGTGAGTCATTCAAAACTTTTGTTGTCCTTTTGAACCTAGATCTTGGGATCTCCAATTAACTAGGATGGGTTTCCATTAAGATGACTCTTTAGCTTTTGGCTTTAAACATATTCCCCTCGATGAACTATACACATGCTCTCTAGTCAAACCTTTTGTAAACAAATCCGCTAAATTTTCCTTTGACTTTATATAATCTATAGAGATTATTCCATTTGAAAGCAAATGTTTCACGGTGTTATATCTTTGACATATATGTCGAGACTTACCGTTATACATATTATATTGTGCCATTGCAATCGCCGATTGACTATCACAATGTATACATATTACCGGCACAGGTTGAGGCCAATTTGGAATATCTTCTAAGAAATTATGAAGCCACTCAGCTTCTTCACCGGCTTTATCTAAAGCAATAAATTCAGATCCCATAGTGGATCTGGCAATACACGTTTGTTTCAAAGATTTCCAAGTTATGGCTCCACCTCCAATTGTGAAAACATAGTCATTTGTGGACTTTGAATCCTTTGTTTCAGATATCCAATTTGCATCATTGTACCCTTCAAGTATTACTAGATAACTGGTATAATGCAATCCATAATCCTTGGTATATCTTAAATACCTCAGGACCCTCTTTATCGCAGTCCAATGTTGATTTCCTGGATTGCTTGTATATGTACTCAATTTATTAACTAAGTATGTTATGTCTGGTCGTGTGCAAGTCATTAAATACATTAAGTTGTCTATAATGCGAGAATACTCTAGTTAAGATATGATATAACTAGTATTTTTCGATAAATGAAGATTTACATCAACAGGAGTCTTAACAAGACCACTGTTTTCTTTGTCAAAATTTTCTAGTATTTTCTTAATATAATGAGATTGAGATAATATTAAACCATCTGATGTCCTAGAAATCTTGATTCCTATTATGACATCAACAATGCCTAAATTTTCCTATCAAAGTTTTTGGTCAACATTCTTTTGGTAATTATAATGATATCATTATTACTACCAATAATTAGCATATCATCCACATATAGGCATACAATGACATATCCATGTTTAGTATTTTTCACATAAACACATTTATCACACTCATTAATTCTAAATTCATTTGACAACATCACTTTGTTAAACTTTTCATGCCATTGTTTAATCCATATAAGGATTTCACCAGTTTTCACACTTTATTTTCTTGCCCCAAAACTACAAAACCCTCGGGTTGTTCCATATAAATTTCTTCTTCTAATTCACCATTCAAGAAAGTTGTTTTAACATCCATTTGATGTACTTGTAAATTTTGCAATGTTGCAATAGCTAGTAACAATCGAATGGATGTTATTCTAGTCAGTAGTGAATAAGTATCGAAATAATCTAAGCCTTCCTTTAGCTTGAAACCCTTAGCAACAAGTCTGGCTTTATATTTATCTATTGAACCATCAGCCTCCATCTTCCTCTTAAAAATCCATTTATACCCTAAAGGTTTAGTTCCAGAAGGAATATCCACCAGTTCCCAAGTATGGTTGCGCATGATGGATTCAATTTCACTATTTATAGCTTCTTTCCACAAAGGAGCTTCTGGAGAACACATTGTTTCCTTAAATATTTGTGGCTCATTCTCCACCATATAAGTTAAAAATTCAGGACCAAAAGACTTAGATGTTCTAGCTCTCTTGCTACGTCTAAGTTCTTCCTGATTTTCATTAGCTGTAACCTCTTGGTTAACATCCTCTTGTATATTGCTATTAGCAATATCATAACTTCTTTTAAGAGGATTTTTCTCTTTTATTTATTTACAAGGAAATATATTCTCAAAGAAATAAGCATTCCTTGATTCAATAATAGTATTGACATGAATATTAGGAATGTCTGATTTATGCACAAGGAAACGATATGAACTACTATTAAGTGTATAACTTATGAAAATGTCATCAACGGTTTTAGGTCTTATCTTCACTCTCTTTGGTTTAGGAACCTTAACATTTGCTAGACACCCCACACTTTTAAGAATTTATAGGAAGGTGTCACATTAATTTTCTTTTGAGGTAACTTGTTGAGAATGTAGTTTGCAGAAAGCACAGCTCCCCCCCGCCATATTCTGGGTTAAGCCAAAGGTTATCAACATGGCATTCATCATTTCCTTTAGTGTACAGTTTTTCCGTTCAGCTACACTATTTTGTTAAGGTGAATATGGAGCGGTAGTTTAGTGAATAATACCATATTTTGAACAAATGTCAATAAATGGTGTTTCATATTCACCACATCTATCACTTCTTAAAACCTTAATCTTTTTGCCAAGTTGATTCTCAACCTCATTTTTGTAATGTTTAAACATTTCTAAGGCTTCATCTTTGCTTCTTAACAAGTATACATAACAATATCTTGTACAATCATCAATAAACGTGATGAAATATCTTTTCCCACCTCTGGTTGACACGACTTTAAAGTCACAAATATCACTGTGAATTAAAGCTAGAGGTTCAGTGCTTCTCTCAATAGACTGAAACGAAGTTCTAGTTAATTTTGCTTTAACACGAGTTTGACATTTTTCATTTATATCTAACTTAATTTTAGGTATAGAATCCATGTTAATTAATCTACGAATTGTATCATAATTAACATGTCCAAACCTACCATATCATACTTCAGATGACTCAATCATGTAAGTAGAAGTAACTGTGTTATTATTAACTTTGGTTAAAATATTCATTACATTGAATTTGAACAATCCATCACTTAAATACCATTTTCCCACATACACCTCATTCTTAATAAGTAACAACTTATCAGAAACAAATACTAGCTTGAACCCATTCTTGCTCAAGAGAGAACTAGAAATGAAGTTCTTTCGAATGTCTAGGACATGCAACACATTATTCAGAGTGAGTTCTTTTCTTTAGGTCGTAAGCAACTTTATCTTGCCTTGTCCTTCAACCTTGGTAGTAGAGGAGTTTCCCATGTATAGTTGTTCACCATTTTTTATTTGTTCATAGGTCGTGAACATCCTTTTTTCTGAGCAGATATGGCGAGTAGCTTTTGTGTCCACCCACCATTCTCTATTATTGCTCACAAGGTTGACTTCTGACACTACTGCTAAAAGGTTTAGCTCTGACACATCAGTTGCTAACCTCTCATCCTTGGTAATGTGCACCTCAGTAGTCTTCTTTTTGGAGTGATTTTGGGATTTCACACTTCGACAATCTTTAGCACGGTATCCTTGTTTACCGCAGACGAAACACTTCTCATTGAACTTTTTATTCAGTCCTTGGATAGGCTTTGACCAAATTATTTCCTCTTTTTATTCCCAACCTCAGTCACATTTGCCCTATTAAACTTTTCGGGTTTTTCCCCCTGTCTGATAGGAACAATAGGCACAGTTGTAGTACTACTACTTGCCATTCGTCTATTATATAAATATATAGACCACAATTTAATATTCAAATAATATTATAATATTAAACGAATCTGTCTTAAGATTGTTATGAAAAATTTGTGTAATACTATAGTATTATTTAAATATAAATTAACGTGTCACAAAAAAAAAAATATATATATATATATGTATATATAAACTATAAAATAAAATACAATAGAACCTGTTAGGTCGAGTCCAAAATTGGATTCAATGTCCTTAAGATAGATTTGCCCCGCTACGGTGCTCACAGTATTTACAACGTCCGTCTCCCAAGATACAACGACCTTCATTTTCCAATAGTAAGACTACAAATTGGAGAACTAGCAAACCTCTTCTATGTTGTACTATCTATAACCACTAATATTATACTATATATATGTGTGTATATATGCAGAGAAGTGAAGAAGAAGGAATGGAGAGAACAAACGAATTTTGTTTGAATTTGGATTGGGATGATTCTGCAAATGACCCATAGGGGTATTTATAGACAACCAAGACTTACGTACGAACAGATGCACAAGTTGGAAGAGTGGTGACTGAAGAGATGCATATCTTCATACAGTCACTTCAACTGTCCATCTACAGTCACAACTCTTCATTTTAACTATCCAACTACAGACACAACTCTCTCTTTAACATTCACGCAGTTTCAGCAACTTACCAACTGCAATCACAAAATTCTGTCATACAATCATACATGTTTATATCTCATTCACTCAATCTTTCGAACAGTGTCAGTGGTGGTGGTTGAAAACAGAGGAGAGCGCAGGGTGGTTGGGTTGCGCTAGTGGTGGTGGTCGCCACTGATGGGTAGGTCTGTGGTGGGTTGCATCGGCTTGGTGGTTGATGGTGGAGATCCGCGGTGGTTGATGGTGGTGGAGGTGGTGCATAGTGGTTGTGATGGTAATCACTGCAAATGCACACATATATAATATATATGAGTAATGATCTCTTGCTCCCCATGGAGCAAGATAAACATACTCATTTTTTATATTGACCATTAGATATGATTTTTAAATTTTAAATGGTAACTTCTTTATTTATGTCAATCATATCTAACGGTTAATATGAAAATTGAATATGTTTATCTTGTTCCTTGGGGTGCAAGAGATCATTTTCGTATATATATATATATATATAGATATGGATTGGAAGAAGAAGATATTAGGACACTTAGGTTAATATTGGATGCTCATTATTATCGTCATGTTCTTGAAATGGAATGGGATCATTGGGCTGTGACGGTATGGAATCAATAGGCCTAGGGTTTGTTTGTTCGAATTGGAGCTTTGTTTTGGGAGTGACTTTGTCCTCTGTTTGATTGTGGTGGGTAGTAATACTCTCTTGTAATTAATTAACTTTTGAGACTTCTTTTTAGGCCTGACTTTGTATTTTATTTGTTTTTGGTTATAAATTCATTTATTTATTAGAAAAAAAATGTTAGGTCAAGGGGGCAAAAAGGTCATTCCACATATAAGATATTTTAGAGTTAAAAATGAATTAAAAGATATGCGTAGAAAGGTCATTTCACATGCTCCAGTGAAAATTAGGAAATAAAAATATAATTAGCGAAACTAAAGGGGGTGCGGTATAATTTACACTAACAATAGCGGGTGAAAATATAAACACTCGAACAATACACAAAAGTGACGTCACTCCAACAATATACAAAAGTGAAGTCAAGACAAGAACAAAAATTAAAAAAGAACGAAATTCCATCTAAACATAAACAATCTCAAGCCACGGGTCTTTGGTCTTGCACGTGTGGAGACTCTGAATATTGCTAGAATTTAGTTTTTATTCCATGTTTTTATATGAACTTGTGGACAGAGGTAAGTGTTTTCCCAAGGAAATACTTATCCAGATTCTGACGCAGTTTACTTTTGATTTTGTTTACTGTTATCTCCCAAAACCTGGTAAAAAAAATGTCTTTAAATTAGTAGGAAATGTTGATATGGTAGACATAGCACAACAAGACGCCCAACTGTTTGTGTCAATGCCTCAATGGTCATCCACTTCTGTACTCTATTTTGCTTTCATGTTGTTGTACCTCACAGATATCTTCCTAGCAGATGATCAGCTAAGTGGGTACCAGTTCATCAATGGAACCATGACCTTAGAATCCGCTGGGAAAAAATTCCGGCTTGGTTTCTTCAGTCCCACCAATTCCAGCAGATGGTACTTGGGGATCTGGTTTGACAGCATCCCAACTCAAACTGTAGTCTGGGTTGCAAACCGCGATAACCCGTTTAATGATTCATCAGGAATTCTCAAGATTGGTTATGATGGAAATTTGATTCTTCAAGACCATACCGAAAGAGTTCTCTGGTATACTGATGTTAAGAATTCAGTAGACCAGATAATTCTTTTTAATTTGGTTTTGGTTACTATTTTTAAGGAAACGAAGCAGTTTTGGACATTCCTAGAAACAAAATATATGTGTATGAAGTTTTGAATTATTAATTATATTATTCAAAGAAAAAGAAAAAAAATACTAAAAATGGGTTATTACAAGACAAATGAGCAAAATTATCAATATTTTTGTGTAAAACATATGCAAGAGGGGTATTTTGCAACTTTTGAAAAACACATGATAGTGATTTGGAGCTAAGAAAAAGACATGAGGGTATTTTGCAACCTTTAAAAAACATAGGATAGTAAATTGGGGATAAAAAAAAACCAAGGGAGTATTTTTCAACTGCTGCAAAGCCCAGGGGGTATTTTGATAAGTTCACAAAATTGCTATTTTAAATGTCAAAAATAAATCTTTAATTCACCATTTTATTGCATAAATATTCTTATATGTATCTTTTTATTTCTTATAGGTTTGAATTGGAAAAGATGAAGAAAATATATTAAAGTGAAGAAATGAATGCACATGTATGGAAGATGAAGAATATAATGTACATGAAGAAAAGAATAAAATGACTTGGAAATCATCAATATTCAAAGAAAAAGAAAAGAAAAGTAGATCCAATTTCACTTTACAAGATGTCATTATATTCCAATTTTTTCTATAAATAGGAGGGTAGTTAGATCTTGTGGGGAGTTAGATGGTAGAGAGTGAGAAATTGTAGATAGAATTTAGTCTTGTATCAATTTTTTATTTTGTTGTAATATTTTTCTTAATTAATGAAAACTTCTTCTATCATCATGTTTTATTTCTATATCATTATGCTAGCTTAAACATCTTCTCAAGGGAGTGATGAAGCCACCTTGGGTAACATATACATAATTTTATTTTATTTCTTATTGTTTAAGTCTCTTCCCGAATTAATTCTTTCAAGTGACAAAACCTATAATAGAGGTTGAAAATAGAGAAATGATTCTCCATGATTGCCAATCAATGGAAATACGGGGAATGCCTACCACTATTTATATTTAATTATTTTTAAACCAAAACATTAGATGGAGGATTTTCCGTGATTACCAATTAATGGAAATACGGGGAATGCCTACCAATATCTATGTTTATGTTTAATAGGTTGGAGGAGAATTTTGCAATATAAATATATAATATTATTTATATAAACCCGGGTGGTGGATTATCTTCCCTTGAGATTTCTTCCATCATTTGATAATTATCTAGTTATTTTAGTTTACTATTCAAAAATTCAAGAATTGTTTTAAGTAATTTCTTTTTAATCTCGAAAATTAAAGTTTTGGATCCTAGTCTTAAAACGAGTTCCAAGTTGAGAGTGGTTCGACCCTACTTATTGCTATACTATTTTAAGTATAGTATTTGTAGGTATTATAAATTTTGTTGACCGGAGTTTGGTGAAGCAACGACAAATATTAACAAATCATCAACCGTCAATTATGCACTTTTGTCTTTTAATAACTAAATAGATTGTTAGGAGTTTGAGTCTAATACAACTTTTATCTTATTAAACTAAGTTAAATAATACCATATAAAAAAGAAAAAAAGTATTATCATATAAGATTAGACTAGTGACGTGTGTAGTTTATATATCTTGTAAAATGATTTATTTACGTAAATAAATAAAAAATTCATGACTCATAAATAGTTTACTTACAATTGAATTTTCAATTAAACACTGAAATACTAATTTTATGCTAAATTTTTCAGAGTTTAAGTCTAATTAAAATTAAATGATAGAGATGAAATTGATCAAAATAGATAATAATTATATGACAGATAAATTGATAAGATATACCAAAAGCCTTGTAGTCTGGTGGTATCATTTGTCTTCCCCAAATGGGATTTTAAGAGTTCGAGTCTTATAGGGCTCATGTTATCTATATTTAAAATTTAAATATAATTTTAAATTTATTAGTATAGATATTTCAAGCACAACTCTATGTGGGAAAAAAACACAAGCTTTCGGCTTGTTCGGAGTCTTCTTTTGGGAAGAAATGAAGACTATATGTATATATGTATATAATATATGTAGTATGGTAAGTTTTTGAGTGAAAAGGGTAAAAAGATTTTTATTAAAATTTGACTTTTTCTGAATTGGGCACACCGGACGCGTGGCTGTGTGGCTGCTTCTGGACTGTTGGATGGTAATTGGAGACGGCTTGTACAGGGACGAATTTTGTTCCTAAACATAAACCATCTCAAGCCATGGGTCTTTGGTCTTGTAAGTGTGGAGACTCTGAATATTGCTAGAATTTAGTTTTTATTCCATTTTTAATAGTACATGAACTTCTGGACAGAGGTAAGTGTTTTCCCAAGGAAATACATATCCAGATTCTGACGCAGTTTACTTTTGATTTTGTTTACTGTTATCTCCCAAAACGTGGTCAAAAAAATGTCTTTCAATTAGTAGGAAATGTTGATACGGTAGACATAGCACAACAAGACCCCCAGCTGTTTGTGTCAATGCCTCAATGGCCATCCACTTCTGTACTCTATTTTGCTTTCATGTTGTTGTACCTCACAGATTTCTTCCTAGCAGATGATCAGCTAAGTGGGTACCAGTTCATCAATGGAACCATGACCTTAGAATCCGCTGGGAAAAAGTTCCGGCTTGGTTTCTTCAGTCCCACCAATTCCAGCAGATGGTACTTGGGGATATGGTTTGACAGCATCCCAACACAAACTGTAGTCTGGGTTGCAAACCGCGATAACCCGTTTAATGATTCATCAGGAATTCTCAAGATTGGTGATGATGGAAATTTGATTCTTCAAGACCATACCGAAAGAGTTCTCTGGTCTACCGATGTCAAGAATTCATCATCAAGCTCGACTGTTGCGCAGATCTTAGACTCCGGGAATCTTGTTTTGAGACATGAAAGCACAGATGGTTATTATATTTGGCAAAGCTTTGATTATCCTTTTGATAGCCTGCTAGCTGGAATGAAGCTAGGAAGGGACTACAAAAAAGGTTTGGAATGGTATTTGACCTCATGGACGAGTGCAGATGACCCTACTCCCGGTGAATTCACTTATGGCATCGATACTCGTGGGCTTCCACAATTAGTCATCCAGAAGGGCTCTATCAAGATGTTTCGAAGTGGACCTTGGGATGGTCAGGAATTTAGTGGCATCGTTATTATACCCACCCTTCTCTTCAACACCAGCATGGTCACAAATTCTGAGGAGATGTATACTGGGTACAGTGTCAACAATGAATCGCTTGTTACAAGGTCAGTCTTGTCTTATTCGGGTCTAGTCCAACGTTACGTGTGGAACAATAGCACCCTCGAGTGGATTGTCATGAATTCCTTGCCTAAAGACCCATGTGAAAATTATGGCCAGTGTGGTTCTAACAGTATTTGCACAAGCAGTGATGATAGGATTTGCAGCTGTTTGACCGGATATGTACCAAGAGTTGCACAAGATTGGGAAATGCTGATTTGGTCTGGTGGGTGTATTAGCAAGTACCCGTTGAATTGTTCCAAAGGAGAAGGATTTATAAAGATGAAGGGTATAAAAGTGCCCGACACATTGCAGTTTTGGATCAACACTAGTATGAGCCTTAAGGACTGTGAAATGGAGTGCTTGAAGAATTGTTCCTGTACAGCTTATTCAACGTCAGATGCTACTGAAGGGGGAAGTGGTTGCTTGCTGTGGTACGGAGATCTGATCGATATCCAGAATTTTGCAGAATCTATTAATCAAATACTTTACATTCGTGTCACAGCTTCGGACCTGGGTATATTTCTCACTCTTTGTTGTTTGAGATTATATTTAAATCAAGTTGACTAACCCTTGTTCTTTCTGGGAGTGAATTATTTTTTCTTTTAAATTTAAATGGATCATAGACTTGCCGTCAAATTCCAAGATCAAGCTCCTGGTGTTGGTGATGAGTGTTGTATCAGTAGTTATAGTAGCGCTTCTTGTTGCTTTTTGGTTAAAATGGAAGAGGAAAGTGCAGCCACAAGGTGAAGTTGCTACCTTTATTGCAAAAATCCAGCTTGTGATGCATTTAGTTATACTTTAGTTCAATTTATTTCTAGATCTGCATAAGAAATATATTTCCGGTTTCAGTGCATCGGCACTACAATATATGCTTCAAATAAGAATCTAATTCGATGGTTCTATTAGTAATAGTAAAAATGTAAATGCATTACATAGATTTACAATCTTATACTTCATATTTCTCGCGTATAATTAAAAAAACTTTGATGATATTTGCGAAGGTCATAAGAGCTGAGTCAGGTCTATAAACTTTGTCTCAATGACTACTGAATTCTTTCTCATCTAAATGGAGCGAATTTTAGAATTTTGAAGCAAGTTGAAGTTTATCTATTGTTTATAATTTGTCCTTTCATTGCTAATGGTTGTGTTTATTTAAAACTCTTGAAGAAAAGAGTTCTTAATTGCTTCTTTCGTAGAAGAGCATAAATAAATTGTGTGCTATGCGAACCTCCTGGACCATAACATTAAAACTTATAAAAATTATAATTGTATGGACTACAGCAGACTACTGATTTGTCCAAGAGGTCCAGTCTTCAAGTCTTGAAATGTTCCATGATTCAAAATATTGTCAGTACTATATTCATGAACCTGTTGTGACTACCATGTATGCTATCAGATTCTGAAGCCAGAGATAAAGAAAACTTGGAATTACCTATTTTCAATAGGATCACCATTGCCGAAGCAACAAACAATTTCTCTGATTCAAATAAGATCGGAGAAGGTGGGTTTGGACCAGTATACAAGGTAATCTCAGATGAAGCATTATGATTAACATATGGTGTGGTTGTGTGAGGGAGAGTGAGGGAGGGAGAAGAATAGATTTATTGGGTGCTCGGGTGGTTGTGTGTGTGTGTGGTGGTGTTGGGTTGGGGTTGGCTAGCTTAGGAAGTGAAATTCCAATATCTGTAGTGATAGCTGAAAAGTCTTGTGTTAACTTAAAAATTTACAGGGACAGCTAAAAACTGGACAAGCAATAGCAGTCAAGAGGCTTTCAGAGAATTCAAGTCAAGGAGTCCTTGAATTCAAAAATGAGGTTATATTGATTGCAAAGCTACAACATCGAAATCTTGTACGGCTTTTGGGATGCTGCATTCAAGGCGAAGACAGAATGTTAGTTTATGAATACATGCCCAATGGAAGCTTGAACTCCTTTATTTTTGGTTTGGCTCTCATCTTTGCTTAAATTGAATTTAAAAAAGTTTTAAGATGTTTATGAGATGAGTTTGTTTTATATGTTACAGATTTTTTTTTTCTTTCTTTTGGCACTACTATTTGTAGGTGGCTCAAGTGACACAAGTAATTCTCTTGTATGGAAGACACGCTTCGATATTATCGTGGGGATTGCTCGAGGGCTTCTTTATCTTCATCGAGATTCGAGATTGAGGATTATTCATAGGGATCTAAAAGCAAGTAACGTGCTACTAGATAGTGGGATGAATCCTAGAATCTCAGATTTTGGCATGGCCAGAGCTTTTGCAGGGGATCAATCTCTTGCAATAACTAGAAGGGTTGTTGGAACTTAGTAAGTGCCAGAAAAAAAAAAAAAAAAAAAATTTAAGGTATCAACATAAGATAAGATTTCATTGATTTCTTTGTTTTTCTTGTGATGCAGTGGTTACATGGCTCCTGAGTATGTCATAAATGGCCTTTTTTCCATGAAATCAGATGTGTATAGTTTCGGAGTGCTAGTTTTGGAAATTGTGAGTGGAAAAGGGAACAGAGAGTTCTATCATCCAGACCATGACAACAACCTTCTAGGACATGTAAGTTCTTCAGTTTTATCTTCCTACTCTTACTCATCCTGATATTACTTACGTTGTTGGTGTCGTAAGTCAATATATGCATGCTCTTCATCAACCTCACTTTGAGGCTCTGTCATTTTTTGTGCTATTTGAAGGGTGCCCCTGGGACATTGTTTCAATAGGTTTTCTTCCTCTTCGCAGTTAGTTCTGTCATGTTAATCATTTCATGATATATATATGTATATATGTATATATGTATTTTTCAGGCATGGAAGTTACTGAATGAAGGGAAGGCTGCTGAGCTAATAGATCCAAAGATGGACGATTCATTTTCAATGTATGAGGTATTAAGATGCATACAGATTGGCCTCTTGTGTGTGCAGAAAGGTCCCAAAGACAGACCAATGATGTCCTCTGTGGTCTTGATGTTTGATAGCGAAGACACAATGTTGGCCCGACCTAACCCTCCCGGTTTCTACATTGGTAGAAGCCCTTGTGGAACAGAGTCTCAGCTAGAAGAGAGAGCTTGTACAGTAAATAAGATGAGTATTTCAACCACGGAGGGTCGGTAGAAGTTGCATCATAATATTAATATAAATAGGTTTGTTGGATTAATGAGAAGTGTGGATTCTGATTAATACTGTATATAAAACCCAACTCCACGAATCAATCTTTTGGGGAGTATTTTAGTAGAAGTCCTTTGATTAAATGAAGAGAAGTGAACGGATTTCAATTCGAGCATGTGGTGTAGAGTTAAGTCCGAGATTTTTAACACTATCTTGTTTAAGTCAGTAAAAATCTGGTGGGCGCCCGAAAGTAAAAAAGAAGGTAGAGGCAGTCAAAAATGTGTAAATTAGGTGTTAAATTTAAAAATTAAGCATTAAAAATTTAGTTATCTTAAAGTACTGAAGATTTTGAGAGTTAAAAAATAAAATTTCTATAATTTTTTGAATTTTCAAGAGCAAAATTGCTCTTGATTCTTGCCAATGCAGGCTGGATTTGAATCTTTCTGATGATACCATTAGGTCTGAAGAGAAAGATCTCCTCCAACACTACATTGAGCTCTCCAAAGTTGAAGAAATGTTTTACCTTCAAAAGTCTAGGATCTGCTGGTTGAAAGATGGTGACAACAATACTAGGGGTCCGTTTGGATACCCTGTTTTTTGTTTTTGTTTTTTTTACTGTTCACAAGACTAAAAAAACAAACACGTTTGGCAAACGCGTTTACTGTTCACTGTTTTTTCCCCAAGAAAACTGTTTTCTGTGAATAGTGTGTAAAAGTGATGAAAACACCAAATATAACTTTTAGTTGTTTTTTGAGTTTTTTCACTATTTAGGTGGTAAAAACAATGAAAATACCAAATTCATAAAATACAATTTTCACCAAATAAAAGTAGTGAAAACACCTTCATCCAAATGCTTTTTTGTTTTTAGTTTTTTCCTGAAAAAACAAAGACAAATACAAAAACAGTTTTTATATTTGAAGACAGAAAACAAATACAAAAAACAGGCTTTCCAAATGCACCTAGATTCTTCATGAAGACATTCAATAGCAAGTGCAACAGGAAAAAGATTAATTCTCTTACTCTGTTGGATGTCTCTACTACTAGATCTATCCCCTTGATCAAGCACGAGGTTGCTACCTACTTCAAAAACCTGTTTGGTTCCACCACTGAGAGGTATACTGAAGATTTTGATAGTTGGAAAAATAAAATTTATATAATTTTTTGAATTTTCAAAGTTTAGGCTTTAGTGATAAGGGCGAAACTTACCATGTTAAGTGGTATTCAAATTACAATATCGAAGTGTTAAAGCTATTCAGAATTTAAAATTGAGTTAAGTTGTCAAAAAAACACCTTAGCAATTGTTACCCCCACAAATGTGTGGAAGAATGTGGGTGTGCCAGATTCTCGGAAGAATCAGTTTTAGTTGAACAATAAATATCCTTTCGGTGTTTGGTTAGATGATTATATAGAAAAAGGAATATCAAACTCCTAATTGGGATCTTTTTATACTTCATGAAAAGGACTTCTAGTGTCTAAGGTTAAAAAAATGACAGGAATTGGAAGTGCTGAAAATAAAAGAATTGAAATAACATGATTTGTATTAAAAACTAATGGAATTGAAATACAATGATTGAAAAATATAGACACCGTATTTTTGTCTCCCTTTTCCGATCCCCGGAATTGCACATAGTGCCCCTTTGACCATAGTTGACCAGGAGATTGTTAAGTTTAACTTTGTGATATCTCTCAATTTAACCGTTGGATCGGCAATCTATCTTTTCCAACGTGTTTCTTATAGTTTTTAACCATGAGGAATACTTCCCGATGCACACACTTACCCACCGTTTGAACGAAGCCTTGCATCAAATAGTTTGGTGGACTATTGGATATGGAAAATAGAACTACCCGGCGAAGGAGATAAACCTGGGATCGAGTCTCGTATGGTACAGTGGGAAAGATCAATCGGTAATTTCCTTACTTCATTCCCTCATTTCAGTCTGGAATGGCTGACTTGGAAAGCATAACCACTTATAGAGGAAAGCAACACGCTTATTAATACCTTTGAGTGCGGAAGGCGAGTCAGCGGTTACTAAAGTTCTGGGCAAGCAAAGTTGAAAGAATTATCATCCTTTTTGTTTTCTTCTGTTCATTTCCATATCATCCATCACATAAACGTAAAGAGGATGTAGAACCAATAAAGATTTCTTTTTCAATTCATCCATGGGAATCTGTAGAATTATCATTACTTAGCTTTCAATTCGCCTCTCACCCCTATATTTATTTCCTATACACATATTTAGAGTGCAATGAAATTTATGAAGAGTGATTCGCTACTTGTTATTCTGTACAAATGAAAAGAACCAAAATTCTAGATTCGATATGGGACAATTTAGTATTTCTTCATTCATTCCCATCCTTCCTAGAAGTTCCATAGGAATGAATTGTTATTTCGTTCTGACATATACAAAAATTTATGCATTTACCTTCATAGGTCAATGATTTCTTCACCTCTTTTGAATTGATCTTACCTAAAATAGCTAAATCGCACACACACGCAACATCGTAGGATAAAGTAGGTAACCATACATGGTACGAGCGTCTTAGGGTACCTAACACCTTCCCCAAGCATAAGCAAACTTGATTTGTTAACGAGAATTAGTGAATCATTCTAGTGCCCTGCACTTTGAACTTAGAACATTTTGAATAACGGAGCTTCCTTAGGTAACCTAGCACATCACAACTCAGTGTTACGTGAAGATTATGTACATTTTGCCCCTATCTTTTACATCACATAGATTATGTACATTTTACCCCTATCTTTTATTACATATTGGACAATTTGGACCGCAGTTGCACAAAGCTTTCACGTTATTTTAGGACGACCACTGGCAATTTCCGTCCCTCCACTTTTAAGGGTTGGAGATACGTGCATACAAATATATATACATACCCAAACCGGTTGGGGTGGCACAAAAAATTGCGAGCGCAACAGGATGACTCAGGAGTCATTGTGAAATATTAAGCCCATGGGTTCTATATATGAGTATATGAAGGAGTTCACATCTTTGATCTTGGGTGTCAAAGACATGTCAAAGGGTGACATGTTATTTAAATTCATGGCAAGGTTGCAATCGTGGGCTCAAGTCGAGTTGAGGACGATGGACGTGACTGACCCCACTTTGGCCGTTCTTGTTGCAATAAGTTTGATTGAGTTTTGATAAATAAGTTATATCCAAGCACAGGCAAGGTAAAGAAGAATGGCAAAATTGGTGACAAGTCCAGAAAGCATATTGCTAAGACGGATAAGGGCAAAGTTGAGGCAATGAGTCAACAAAAGCCAAAATTTGACTCGAGGTGGTTAATTTGTAAAGGGCGGCATAGGTCACATATTTATCCAAAGAACGAAAAAGCTAGCCATGATTGCAGAGGAGTTGCAAGGGGATGGTACATATTCGGATGGGTGCGTGCCCACATTACTAAATTTATTGTTATGATGAACAAAAGCTAGGTTGAGGTTCTGCCCTCCGAAAATTGATATTACGATATGTGGTGGGTGCATGGCTGCAAGGAAGGCTATACTTGGATGTGTTTGCACAAAAATTGTTCTCTGGTAGATGTGGGAGTGCCAGGAAGAGTCAAAAGATTTCAAAAGAATATGCAACATTTCTTTTGGAAGATGGAATATCAAGTGATTGAAATGAGTTTTTTTTTTTGCCTTAGTTAAAAGGACTTGAATGTCAAAGTTGTAAATGAAAGTGCTTAAGTTAAATAAGGAAATTGACAAAAACTGGAATTGAAATGCAATAAAGTGAACTGACTGGAATTTAAAGTGCATTAAGATGAATAAAATTGAAATAACATTAATCTTGGAATAAGGATTACAAGATAATATAAATGCAAGAATAAAATGATAAAGATTACAATTGTAGAAATTGCAATGTATGTGTTTGTTTGCCACATGTGCATTATCCATGCCTTCAACCTCTTCCACATATCCTTCAATAACTTCCACCTTTCCACTCCATTCATAATTGCTAGACCACGTTCCCATGTTCTCACTTTCTTATTTGAATAGAAATCTTTGTGTAACATCCCTTTGTGAATCTGGCCTTTATTGTGGCCAGATTCATAGTGCTCTTTTAAAACTTAAATCCTTACTATTTTGACTAAATCCCTTGAATTTAGCCTTATCTTCCTCAACCACAACCATCTTCTTCAAGGCAACTTCAAAATGTATTTCACCTAAGTCCATGTCTTTTTCTCTTCCATATTTTCAGGTGTCGATTCGTATAGTGACTTCCTTCTCTCTTTTGCCACATGGTCCAACCATGCATTGCCACTTGATGTGGAAATTTTAAGTGTCAACATTTGCCCCCCAAGTTTTCATAGGCTTGTGGACTCTACCATCCACGTGTCTAACCCTTAGTTGATAAAACCTTTGCTGACATCAAGCTTTGACTACTTCCAATATCTTCATTATAGATAGAACAACTATTGCCCTAGCCGTTCTTGGAACTTCAACCTCATAAATGTCTCACATTTGAACGGCTACAAATCCTCCCAACTTTCAAAAATCTGATCCCATTTGGCTCTGATGTTTTATACATATATATATATATATATCCACTCATATATACATCTCCATCTCCAACTTATCATTTCCCTCATTTTGGTTATCTCAAAACCCTAAACCTCCAGTTTCTTATTTCTTCATACCCACCATGGCAGCCAAAGTTAGGAAAATTAACCCTGACTCTGAGCTCATCTCTCCTTCAATTTCTTCTACAACCATGGGGCGTCAAGTTGACACCATCATGACGGGGCTTAAAGACAGTCTCATATGCAACCTTCTTCCTTGTAATTGACTCCCATAAAGCCCTTGGACTAGCTTTCATTGGTACACCCCCTTCCACTCTTGATCTTTGCTATCCCATCGCAGAGGATCACTTACTTTATCTGAGGCAGATTACCCCCAAAACTGGTGGAGATATTCCTCAACTCTACTTCTAAGCCTGGCCAAATGTGTTAGAGGGATGGGTTGTGTGGGTTGAAATGTTTCTCATGCCAAAGGTGACTTATGGAAGGAACTTAGAAATGTTGATGTTATTCGCCTCAGTAAGTTGACTCCTACTTTGGACAGGTCCTTACTTTATTCTTCTTTGTTTTTCTAGAGTCCCACCACCAATTCCTTTTGTTGTCTCCAAAAAATTCGTGGTAGAATTGAATGTGGGCGTGCAGATTCTCGAAAGAATCAAGTGATTGCAAAGAACAACATTTATTTTTTTTTTTGGAAGAGATGGCCAGGCAATTGTGTAGGAGAAGAAATACTAAACTCCTAGCAAGGTTCTTTTTATACCTTAGTAAAAAGGACTTTGGAATGTCAAAGTTGCAAAATGGGAAATGAAATTGAAATTGCAAGTTGGCATAAATGTATTTAAGCTGGAAGAAAAACAAATGGAAGAAAGTAAATTGTTGCTGAAATTTAAGTGCTGGAAGATAAATGACTGGAAGAAAGTAAACTGATGGAATTTGAGTACTGAAAGATATGTAAATGGCAGAATTGAAAGTGCACAAAGTAAATTGCATGAATTTAAAGTGCATAAAAGTAAAGGAATTGAAAAAATACGACTTGTATTGAAATTACTATAATTGAAATACAAGAAATTGAAAAGACATGACAAAGTAAATGACAATTAAATAAAATTGCATTGTTGAGAGTTTGTATTGTGCCTTGGGGGAGGGGGGGGGGGGGGTTTAAATTACATCAAGTGTTATATTTATAGCCTTAGTGTGCATGTGTGTGTAGTCTTTAGCCTTCCTCTAGAGTGTGCTAAATGTCCTTGAAACTACTCACTTATTTGCTTAATTATCTCAGTTTCTGTCATGTGTTGGTAGAAGTTACATCTTCCATTAGCGGTTATAACTTCCATCTTCCAGGTGTCTTTCTTCCGGACTGCCACGTTCTTCCACGTAGCTTCAGTAACCGCCGTCTTCCAGGTCATCAGGAATTGCTTTCTTCCACTTAGCTTCAGTAACTGGCATCTTCTAGGTTATTAGAAACCACTTCTTCCAAGTAACTTTAGCAGTTGCCTTCTTTCAGGTCATCAAAAACCGTTTTCTTCCACGTAACTTCCGTAACCGCCATCTTCCAGATCATCAGGAATCGCCGGTATGGAAATTTTGGGTGTCAACACCTTTCCACCTAAACTATGGAATGATTTTCCATACCATAAAAGATATTTTCCATTTAACAGGTCTTAAAACCTATAGGTTGGAAATAAATTGTTTGTTAACCAATGAAGACACCATATCTGAATATCTTCCTAAGCCCACTGGGTCCAAAAGTTATGTGTGTGCCTATGGATCATTCATGTTACACTTTAATGGCTCTACAACACAAGTGGAAGAAAGAGAACACATTGTCTTTCTTCTAGTTTGGCTCAACGAATACCTTTTATGTGTCCCAATTAGTCAAGTTACCAAGGAATTGACTAGCATTACTGTCGCATTAGCCAAAGGGAAATCACTAGCCCTTGCTCATTTTCTTCTGGCTTAAATCTACATAAGCTTGACATATATGGTTCTATCTGAGTTTTCAAGAATAGGTGGCCCTTTCGGGTTAATCCAAGTTTGGCTTTAAATCTATTTTCCAGAGCTTAGCCCCAAAATTGAAGTCCCAGTTGATGACAACTTGGTAACCTTTATCTATTAATAGGTGCTCAAAAGTGTCCATTTTAAGCTCATATCTTACTATTGTTACGTCTTTACAATCCATTATTTGGTATTTTTATGGCGTTTGTGTGTTTAAGCATGTTTTAGGAGCTTAATGAAGAAAACAAGTTTAATTTGGTGAAGTAACTAGATTTGTGACTCAAGATTGTTTGAAAGCCGAAAACATGGATAAAAGACCTACAAATGATCAAAAATAAGTCAATGATGCAAAATGATTGAAGAAGAATGAAGCCAAGAAGAAAAATGGATCAAAAGAAGACGAAACATGAAAACAAGGTGAAGAACTACCGAGTGCTCAGTAGAGCCTTCACCGAGTACTCGATAGGTGCGAAAGCCAGCGCACTTGCGCGGAGTGATGAAAATCCACCAGAACATTTAGCGCACTTGGGCCCGTTTGCGCACAAAACTATAGCCATGGAATACTCGGTGGAAACTTCACCGAGTACTCGATGAGACCAAATACAGCTAGACAAGTCAATAATTTGTATATGCACCCGTGGGACCCGATTCGGCCAGAACCAGCATTGAATGATCTCTAGACTATTTTGGATGCAATATTGACTATATTTGATGAAATTATATACCATGTTTTATGATATATCATGATACACATTCCTGACTTAACCATGAAGCAATTAGATTACCAAACAAAGACGTCTTTTTTTCTATAAAAGAGAGGGGTCTCCCCTACAGTTGGGAGAGCTTCTTAACACGTTCAATTTCAGAGCAGCTTTTGAAGTTATATATCTTTGAAGAAGAGAAGCCATATCAAGACCTAGAGATCCGGAAAAGAAGGACATGGAGATTGATTATACACCAAAGATGCAGTCTTCCTTCTCCATGACAACCTAACTCGGTATCTAGGATTTTCTAGCAAAACCCTAGCCAAGTAATGTAGATTTTATCTTGTTTCAATTGTAACGAGGGAAAACTGTGACCGTACTGTGATGATTGTAGTAGATAAGAGACCATTTTTATTCTTGATCAAAATTCTATATTTGTTCTAAATTCTTATTTTAGATGGAATGAATATATTATTTTACACAGTTATAATTATTCACTAAGAGCATGAACTCGGATGCTTAATTCATAATTTTCTACACAATAGTGGTAATAAAACTTAAAACCCTAGGTTGACACAAGTCATGCTTTGGCGATTTGATATAGGCATGCTTTAGTTTATTTTCATGCATTAGGAGTAGATTAGAATAATTTAATTGATATGTACTAATCAGTTCAGTCATGAGATGGGTTGTCGCAATCCGATTGATGGTAATCCTTTTTGGGCTCGTATTTAGCTATTTGCGATACGACCAGATTCACAGTTTACGAATCGCTCTCTTGCAATTGTTACATTGATAGAACTATGTTATGCGGTTAGTGGTGGAGCAATGAAAACCCTAGTTTTTCTCTCTCTTGAATCACAAACCAATTTACTTTGCTTTTTAGAATAATTTAGATAATTTGGTCTTTGACCACCAAAACAAACAAATTTTTATAAATATAACTCACTGTTTTTGAATTATTAAAATGAACTATCTTAGTCTCTGTGGGATCGATATCCATTACTCAAGCCATTGTTATTCTACAATTGATACGTGCGCTTGTGTAGGGTAAAACCTAGGTCGTCATAAGGGTGCATTCTTAACACATATTTTTAGCACACCCCGACGGATAATCATCTATGTATCTTCCACTCCCAAAACTCATTCTTTCAAAGACTATTTTACTTTCTTTAATGATTGATGTTGGACTAGAACTCCATATCAGTTTCTTCCATTTTCTAATCGCCTCCAAACTCAAAAATGGCTCCTTCCCCCAAATGATGTTTCCACCAAGAAAACCTTAGAAGAATTCACATCAATGATGTCAGTTTCTTACTACGCAAAGACTTGTACTGTGGCACTGGTTCCTTATCTTCCGAAAACAATAAATGTGGGATCTAATTTTATAACCCAGCCCAGCTTGCTAGACAGTTTGGACTTAGGCAGATGATCCCCCTTCTTCCATTTCATTCCTATAATCACAATTTCTACTGACACATAAAATTCAATGAAGCAGAACTAATCCACGATGTCAGTAGAAGGTTCAGACAATAGAAGAAAGATTTTTTCTACCAGTCTTTCACCCCTCAACCTAATACTAGATTCCTTATTACTGGTCTTATCAGTCTTCCCTTTTGCATTTTCCAGAACACTGACATTTCCCAACAAGTTGACCAAATTATAGTTACTCATGCCTTTTCTCATGAATCAATTAAGAAAGCCACAACAATTATCCTTTTCACAAAGCAAGAGGCAGTGTCTGGAAAAACTAGGGTATTCTTATTATATCCTCATTTATTTCTTGTGTTCTTCATCTTCCTTTATTTATTGTTTCTTTGTCATTGCAGTGCAAGCGTCAGTTAAACAAACAACTTACCCAGGCCGCCTCTTCCATAAGAATTGAGTTGACAGTGATTTTGATCCACCTAACCCTTCCCCTTCAAAGAATAAAAAAACCGTTGAAGAAGTCCAGTCACATGAACCAGCACCTCCTTTGTCAACCCCCACCAAGAGAATAAAGGCAACTGAAGGCGGTAAAACTACCACACCAAATTCATCCTTAGAGCAAGAAGTGGAAGAGATGTTCAATGATCAGATGAAAACACTACTATCAAGCCACTTGAAGGCCATGACCAAGTTACAATAAGAAAAATGGGACAAGAAAGCATCATGATAAGGAAAACAACATTACTAACCAAAGAAATAAGCAAAGGTGAACCAAAAACACATGATGAAGAGAAAGAGGAAGAAGAAAAATTAGAGGAGGAAAAGAAAAATGAGCTATCAGTGGATGACGAGGAAACCGAGAGTGATGAGAAAATAAAAGGTGAAGGAAAGAAAAAAACAAACGGAAGGATTACAACAGAAATAGTGAATGACAGTAAGAAAAAAGTCGGAAGTGAAGAAGGAAATGAAAAGGTAAACCAAGGAGGATGTGGGTTCTTCTGTAGTGGTACAATTCTTCTATCCTTTGTCCCTACAATTTTCTTCCTTGTCCTTACACTTTTGAACTTTTGAAATTTTCTTAGGATTCTTCACCATTGGAAATACTAGAAAATCTCTAACCCCCTACTTTACAAAGGTTGCGAGACCCTTTTTCATCCACTTTGCAAGGCCTTCCCTTAAAGGATGCCCCAAAACTTGAAGGAACACCAAGCCTGCTTACTAACAAGAAAGAAGTAAGCTTCTTCCCATTTTCCTTTAAAAATTCACTATGTTGCACCAACTTTTCCTTTACTAACTTCTGCTTGTTTTCCAGATATCAAGCTCTACCATTCCTCCAGTGGATCTTGACCCCTTCTCAGACATAACTGGTTTCTTTCAAGACCTAGAAACCACATTGGAGTATGTCATTACCTTTTCTAGCAGTTCCCCACTAACCATCTCCCAATCAGAACCAGATTTTATCCAACTCAAGTCAACTCTCTCCAACCTCTTAAACCACAACCCATAAGACATTCTGCTTGTAGAAAATAAGCTCTCCATGGCCATCCTCTGTGCTGCCAATCACCCCCACTTTTTTGATACATCAAAGGCTTCCATCTTAGCCTTTAAATCCCAACTCTCCTGCCTTACTCATGCAGTTCAAACCACTCATTCAGTTGAGAAAGTACTCCCTCAGAAAGAAACTCAGAAAACTGTATTGGTAGAACAGCTCAAGGAAATCACTCAAGCTTTCAAATATGCCATGAAGAAAGTCCAATCCCTTATTGAAACAAAAATGGAACTGAGAAAGGCTTTTTCTAAGATCCTGGAAGGAAATTAACAACTTAGGGTCGAAGCCGGCGCACTCCGTGTTAATTCCACAGATCTTTGTAACCAAATGCTTGCCCTCCATGATGAAACCAGGAAACTGGCAGCAAAGAAGAGCCAAGCAGAAATTGCTCTCTCGCAATCCAAACTTATCTGGGAAGAATTCAAGAACTAGTTTGATAGTTTTTGAATTGTTTGCATGGAGGACACATTTTGATTGTCCAAAGTATATGTTCTCTTTATTTTGTAAACTTTAACTTCATTGACAATGAAAGAGAATAATAATTAGCCTTTAATTTTATCATTTTGATTGTGATTCAATTTCAAAGACATTCCACTTTTACCACTACAACATATTTAAAAGTAACTTAACTACCGACTATTTATAATCATTCCTAGGAATAACTTATTTCTACCAAGGCAGCTTAAGAGCTAGCCTTGGTCTTCTTCCATATTATTGACTTAAAAAAAATTTGGCCGATATCTCTTGAGGTATCGGTCATTGATCAGGTAAGTATGAACTGCTCCATCTAAGTTCATCAAATAATAAGCCTTATTTCCCAAGACTTTGTCAATCTAGAATGGTCCCTCCCAACTAGGAGTCCATTTCCCAAACTTTGGATCTTTCTTATTCCTATCTAGAAGACTGACTTTCTAAACCAAGTCACTTTCTGTAAAAGACTTGGGTTTAACTCTTTTGTTGTATTCTCTTATCACCTTTTTCTTGTGAGATATCATATGATCTAAAGCACTGACTCTTGTCTCATCCAAGGCTTCCAATTCTACAAACATAGCCTTTAAATATTTTATTGTGGTTAAATTGTCCTGGTAGGCAATCCTGGCATATCTAACTCTCATCTCCATTGGAAGAACTACATCATGGCCATATGTCAACATATATGGGGTAACACCAGTGTTGGTTCGTTTATAACTCATGTATGTCCATAATGCCTCTAGAAGAAGATTGTGCCAAGTTCTAGCATTATCTTTTATTATCTTCTCAATAATGTCAATAATTATCTTATTGATAACTTCCACTTGACCATTTGACTAAGCATAGTGTTGTCGCTAAAAAATGTGGAAGAAAGTGGGTGTGCCAGATTCTCGGAAGAATCAGATTGTGATAAAGGATAACTTATATCCTTTTTCATTTGAGATCAGGTGATTGAACAAGAAAAATATACCAAACTCTTGGTCAGGTTTTTTTTGCCTTAATGGAAAGGACTTTGGTGTCAAAGTTGCTAAACTAAAGCTAATTGAAAGTGTAGTGCATGAAATTAAAGTGCAAGTAAAGGAATTGAAAGTACAAGACTTGTATTAAAATGTAAAGAATTGAAAATACAATAATGTAAAGTTTGTGTTTATGTTGTTGGAAATTTTTCAATGTTGTCCTAACTATCCTATTTAAAGCTTGACTATGATCTTCATCCGGTCCCTGAGGAAAAGGCCACGTAACATGGTAAGCACCCATTACTTGTTAACTAAAACTAACTAACGTTGACTGTTGCAATTACTAGTGCCCACTTCCTTCATAACCTCTGTCCATAATTGCTTAATCACCTTAATCACAATCTTCATGGAATTTCTTTCCTAAATTTTAGCTAAACAAGACTCCACGTTCCTTAAAAATAGCAGCCCAGTATTAGAGTAAACTCTTTCCTTAGCTAATCCATTCGCCATGTGTCATTTCTCTTCCACAAATTCCTCCAATTAACGCCTGCCACATAGGCCTATATTTTAGGGTGTCAACATTGCCCCCCAAATTTGTGAAGACTCATTTTTCAAACGAGGCTTTACAAATTTTATGATTAATCCTTTGCTTGATTTTCTGCCAAAATCTTCCATCCCCCTTGCGAATTTATATTCAAGATCCTTGGTAGATGCATCTTCAACAAGTGGCAATATTTAAGTGGCCACCTCTTGACGTGTCATTATCCTTTTCTTTTAACTTATTCAAATTAATTTGAATTTTGACAACTGACCAACAACAATTTATTTACCCTTGGGAATCTTCTATTCTCTATCATCTAACTAATTAACAGCAAACATAACTTCTGCCAATATAATTAAATAAAAACTAGAATAAAAACAAACAAACTATCTATAATCCCTCGATATAGAGGGTTTACTTCTGCTAAGGCCAAAGGTTGTCTATGACTGCATAAGGCCATCCAAGGCTAGCCCTGGACTTCTTTTTCTTCCAAAATCTTAAAGAAACTTGACCAATAATTTTTAAGATATCGATCAATAGTTGGATAGCTGTGAAGTGTTCCATCCAGGTCCATCAGCTGATAAGCTCCTCTATTGAAAACCTAGCAAATATGGTATGGGGCCTCCTAGTTTGAGTCCATTTACCGAATTTTGGATCTTTTCTTCCAACTAGTAGATTAACCTTCCACACTAGATCACCTTCTGTAAAGTATTTTGGCCTTACTCTTTTGTTGCAAGCCTTCTCAACCTACTCCTTATGAGCTATTAAGTGATCCAAAGGGCTGAGCCTTAACATATCCATACATTCCAACTGTATGAAATTTGTTTTGTCTAAATCTCGATCTTGAACTTCTGCCATGTTGGCTGCAAGCTCTGATTCCAATTGTTCTGCCAGAAAAATCCTATTCTCGGCCAAGTAAGATTTCAGCTGAATACAAGCATCCCAAAAGCCCTACTCCTTCATTCTTTGCATTTCTTTTTTACTCTTCTCTTCCATAGGTAACGATTGATAAATTAGAAGCGGGACCCTGAAGTTTTGGCTTTGGTAGTGGGATCTCCTTGATCAATTACACCACTTCTTTCCTAGCAAAACTTCCCCTTATTGAAATTTCCTAGACGATCGTGAAAACAACCTAGATGGGAAGTGAATAGGCTTTTTGTAGATTTTATGATCAATTAAAATTATTTAGCAGAAATTCAATTTTAATTAGTCACAAACCCTAATTCTCAATTCAATTCAAAAAAATAGATCAATTAAGCAAATATGAATATATAAGTGTAGAAAATTAAATCATGAGAAGACACAAAGATTTTTACGTGGAAAACCTTGGAAAGACTCCAAGTAAAAACCACGGATACGCTTGGGTATCGATGCACTATAAATTATAGAAATTATACAGACTATGAAAACAAAGCTTACAACCGCTGTAATTTGCTATTCTTCACTCGACGTTTGAAATTCTAGATTCATTCGCGCTCCACGAGGCTTTCGCTCCGATCTCCGTACTCTGATGACTCTGTTTCTCTCAACAAATCAAAATCACCACGACTCCTCCTACTTTGATCTCCGCACTTAGGCGGCTTCACCTCTCGAAACGGATAAATGCAACCTCATTGCTATAGATGATGTGTGAATTTTTCAGCAATTATACCATTCAATCGTGCATAGAAATCGTCGATGTAGAAGCACAATTGAAGACGTCCAAAGACAAGAGAAAACTTGTGTATCTCTAATCACTCAATAATATTCTCTCCCCATATGTATATCTCTGTAGAAGAAAAAGATGAAGCTGTAGAAAACTTGCAAAGAATTCTTCAAGACGTGTCTCCTCTTGTTGTAGATTTGGGTATTTATAGACAAAGATGATCCAAACCCTATATTCTGGTGAATATATTGTATATAGAACGCACTTTGATGTATATAAGTCGTGGTCATTTAATAAAACCAACCCTTGAACAATTTGGACATCGCAGGGAAAATATGGCAAAAACTTGTCGCAGCTACACTTCAAGCATAGCAGGGCCTACTCTTCAAGCGTAGGTCCAAGCGTACCTCAAAGCGTAAAAATGTGTTTTCCAACCACTTTTTGAAACTGAAAGTGTAGGCTTAAGCATAAGTATTTTTGTCAAAACCACTTTTCTTCACAACTGCGCCAAAATGACCCTCTTGAACCCACGATACTTTTTGCTTGAAGTGACGGCTTCAGAAAATTTCATTATCGCCCTCAACGGGACATTTTCCCTCAATATGCTCACTTTCGTACTTCACTTGTATTCTTCATTACTTCAATGTTTGATTCTGCATTTGATTAAGCTTATCGATGTCATTAAAACCAAACCGACCTATCTAATACTCAACATGGTTATTATCCATAACATGCCAAAAATAAACAATATAAAAAATGTTCTTACAATCTCCCCCTTGGCATTTTTGAGACAAAATCATATTTTACAATATAGCCTCACAAATAACAACATAACATCTATATCTATGAACACACACTAACAAACATAGATATAAACTGTCACCTTGCTTTCATGACAACTAATCATGTAACCATTAAACGTAAGTGTGAAAAATAGATATAAACAAACATAATGATCATTATAAAATTATAACAACAATGCACATATAATGATCATCATCCCCCCCCCCCCCCTGAGAATAAACTCCCCCTTGGTAAATACTTTTCCCTCTTAATCAATCAAACAATCTTAACCAAACAATCTTTCCCCCTCACTTAATACTTCTCCCCCTTTTCAGCACTGAAATGTCAAGCAAATAAAGTATATGTCATAGCAACAATGTAGAGAGATGCAAGGAAGTACTCAAGGAAAAAACACCAAGATACAGAACTCTTATCAGATCATATCCAAATTCTCAGAGTAAAAATGTCTTGAAAAATAAATTAAAAAAATACATTATTTTTGTTTTCAGAAATCTAGGAGCAAGGCAGTAGAGACACAAAACCAATCATTAACACATCATATTCTCATATTTAACTTGACCATTATACACATGGTACAAAAGAAAATCAGCACACATACCTTATAAACTCAAGAATGCACAAGTCAAGTTTTGCAAATAAATGCATGTATGAAAATTCTCATGTGCAAGCACTAAAGCAAGATGAAAACAATACATACTAAAACTGATAATCTCCCCACCAACTGTGATGATAATTCAATCAAAGATCTAAACTAGAAGGCAAAAAAATAAAAGATACTTTCTCTTTGACAGACAATTTCTTCCTTTTCATCTTTTCAAAATTTTCACTATATCCCTTTTTGTCTTTCTAAGCTTCGAACTTTCCAGCGAGGATTTTTGGTCCCGACCAACTGGGTCCGAGCTTCTTCCATGGGATTTATGCTTATTAGTCTTTTCCCCTTTTTACAGGAACACTCAATGCTTATTCCCGACCAGATGGTTAGCGGTAGTACCAGACGTAAACGAGGTTGCTTTTATTGCGAACTGCAGGGCCACATCGCCAGGTATTGCCTTTCAGTTGAGGCTCTTATAGCTTCTTCTCAGCAGTCACCTTTCCATCAAGCAAATCTGCCAGGTCGTGCCTCTTTTGAGCCGTACGACTCCGGCCATGTTGTTTGATTGTTGTTGCATGCCTCACCTTCATGCGAGGTAGTGTCTCTTACTCTTCCTTTATGGTGGGATTTTGATTAATGCAGTTATTTCTTTTTCCCATGTTCCTTTGTATCGCATATTACTTGTTGTTTTACGAGGTTTAGTCCACTTTAAGTGAGTGGTGCGTCACGAGGGGTAACAAATTCATGGGTGATTTTGTGGTATATAACCTAAGTCTTTGTTTTCCTTTTCTTTAACCATTAAAGGGTTTGATGGTTTGATGCCCTTGTGTAGGCAACATAAGGTGGATATGCCTTATAGGAGTTGTTATAAATAGATGTTGTCTCTTGTGGCATTCACTGTGTGTTAACGAGTATCATTCTAGTGGTTCGAGGTGGTTTTACTTGGGGTTATGATGTAACCCTATCCTTCAATTGTTGTCGATGGATTTGAGGTCTAAGAGTAATGATTCGGTTATTGTGGATTGTAAGTTGTGTAACACTAAGAGATGTGTTAGTTAGCCTTGAAGCGATTATCTATGATGAAAGAGTTGTGAAGCATTGTGTGTGACTTAGTGATGCAAAGAATGATCTTGCATTTTGTTTAGCTTGTAAGTAGTGGGCTTGTGTATAAGTCTTGATTTATTTATTGAAAGTAGGAATGGTATTTGAGAAAAGATGGTTAAAATTCTGAGGGTTTGTGTACGTTTAGGCTCGCTTATTAGTGATGATTTTGATTGGAGATATTGATGTTCATTTTTGGGTAGTGTTGTAGCTAATAATTATAATTTAAGCTTTTAATTTCGGGAATATAATTTGGTAATTCACTTGAGGCATGATTATTAGCTAGTATACGAGAGTGTTGATTATCGAAACATGATTTGAGGAATAGTTTATGAGTGTGATTTTCTGTCACGAAGAGATTGCGAACTTGATAAACAGTTATTGGTGTTGTAGGGTTTATGTTGCGGTTAGAACATGAGTTTAGTTCTTCATTGATCTAGAAAGTATGAAAAATTGGAGATGTTAAGATTACCGTGGATTGAGGTATGAAGTAGTGTGATCATAAGCGCAATGAATGTTAGTTAGTACATGATTGCGGTTTCTATGAGAAAAGATTTATGACTTGTAACCTTGAGGTTCATTAGTGGTTGATCACTAGAGTTCATGTAGTCGGATTGAATGTGTGTTTCCTTGTTAACACTTGATGTGTCGAGTGTTGAGTGATAGTGTGGGCATTGGCAGTGATGAGTTACTGTGGTAGATTGCCTTGGTCTTTTATGTCGTTGGTCATGTCTGTGTCTTCACATGAGTAGGAAATTGTCATGTTTCTTCTTTTCCTTCATTGCGTACTTAGAGTACGGTCATTCTCACTTCGCGATTGTGTGGTTGGAGTTACTTCCACGGGTTATTGGTAATGTACCTCGTTACGTGAGTTGAGGTTTATTGTACCTAGTGTAAGGTTACATTATTTAACTGTGCTGGTGGTAAGAAGAAAATAGAAGCTATTTTCGTTAAGGATTAAGGACTGATGATGTACGTTTTAGCTACCTTGTTTCTATATTAAGGGATTCTTAGGGACATGTGACTTGTGTTACCTTTTTAGGTGTGATTTATGATAGAACTAGTCGTATCATTCGATTTTAGAGTTGGGGACTTGACTTTGAAATAGTTAGGGTTTGCTTTGAAACAGTCAGGTTTTGTTGAGCAATAAAGTTTATGGACATTAGAGAGTGAGTTATAGGGTATGATCTGCTATGTTTTGTGATAGCATCTATGTGATCTTGAACTTTAGAGGGATTGTATGTAACGTATGAACTAGTGAATTGAGTTGATGAACGATTGTTGTTGAACCGTTAATTAAAGGATTAGATTGAGATTTATTCTTGGGAGACTTTTATATATTATAGATTGGCGATTTGAGTAATCGAAGTTTGATCATAGCTTATCCACGAGACTGTGGATTGTAATCGAGGTTTAATTGTGATTAAACTTTGGAGATTCAAAGTGTAACTTTAGCATTATGATATAGTGAGTATTAATTGAATCAATTGAGAATTTGAGGTTCAAAATGATTGATTCAGGAAGGCAATGATATAATGGTAATAAAACTGAATTGTGGAGAAATGGTTTGAGGTCATCATATGTGTGTTATTGACTGTGATTGTGATTATGGATCTAGTGCTTTAATGGTTGAAATAGTGAACTGAGTGATATGGTTATAGGGCCAAGGGTAACCATTATTACTTGAGGATTATGTGCTTTGATTTAGGGTCTTAGCATATGTTTTGCTAGGTAGTGGATCCTTCAAGTGCTTTTGAGGTTGAAGATTTGATTTTCCTTACTGAGGTTTATGTAGCGCACGGACTTGAGGTATGATCATTATGATCATAGGAGACTTGATAGTGATTATTAGACTTTTAGTTCTACCTTGAGTTTTGGACTTGGGATTAGTCCCTTTATGCTTTTGGGTGATTATGGTGTAGTGGCCTACCGAGTGTGTTACCATAGGAGCTCAC
Source organism: Cornus suecica (assembly GCA_963922005.1). Taxonomy (NCBI): domain Eukaryota; kingdom Viridiplantae; phylum Streptophyta; class Magnoliopsida; order Cornales; family Cornaceae; genus Cornus; species Cornus suecica. The sequence continues at coordinate 47,686,580 of OY998241.1, read as the reverse complement.
CAGGGTTCGTAGTGCTTGTTCCCTGTGTTCATCTTTCTCATGTGCGAGCCGGATCCATCTCATGTCTTGAGTTGGACGGGTGTCGTTGTTGCTAAACACGTGTCCTACGGGGAGCGAACCAGGAGGATCTTAGGTGCTTTAGAGCGGGTTTTGTGAGTTAAAACTATTTCATTAGTTGAGGCCTCATGGCACTATCACGATGTCAAGGAAGCGATTTATGAACGTGAGCGTGAAGTTCGGGAAAAATACCCGGACTTGTTTCTTTCTTTAGCAACGTTTGATTTCGAGGATGAAATCTCCTAAGGTGTGGAAGTTGTAGCGTCCGGTATTTTTATGTGAGCACTTAAAAATTTTAATTAATGATTAAATGCATATGTGATTATGTGTTTAATATGATTTTGTGCTAAATATGTTTATGTGCTTAGCATGACTTACATGTTTTATGTGATTATAAAAGTTGTAAGTTGCATGTTGTATTTTTTCATTTCGAGAATAATGAAAATTATTGAAAACTATTTCGGGAAAGAAATGACCGAAGGGTAAATGAGTAATTTCATATTTTGAGCACTTAGTGGAAAGTGTAGAGATTTTGGCTAAGTGTTAGGACATGAGTGGCGTGCTGGTAATTTGAGAGGATGACAAGGGGTGGAAGGGTAATTAAGAGGCTTGATGACACTCTTGTAATTAATCCTAAGTTGGGATGAAAATTGTCATTTTACACTTTCAAGTGGTGTCTAAATTCTAACCATCGATCTTTTTCTCCCATCTTTGTTCTCAACCCTTGGATCATAGGGCCTCATTTGGTTGGCACTTAAATGCAAGAATGCATTATTCATTGTCTTTCACTTGGCAAGACTTCATGTTAGCCCTTGGATTAAACCTTTCTTTTATAGCTTTAATCCTACCCATTGGATTTTAAATACCTAAATGAGTCTTATACATATATACATATATGTTAGTTAAGTCTTTAATTCTCAAAGACAACACTCTTGCAAACTCACGTACACATTTTCTTCTTCTCCTTGGAACCGGCCACACAAGCTCTATCTCTTGTTCTTGGTTGCAAACCCCTTTTGTCCTTTCTCAATGCTTGGATATTGATGAGCTTGTGAATAGAGTTGGGTGGGTTGGTGTCTTGATCTTCATCTACTCTTATTTGGTAACCTTAATTTCACTTATCTTGATTTTTCTCTAAATTCAAGTTCTAGCTTCCATTGTTGTTGAAGCTTTCTACTACTCTCATGGATTCTTGTTCTTTCCATGGTTGAAGTGTTGTTAGACCATTTGGTAATTCTTTTCTCTCCATGAATTATTGTTGCTGGTTGGGGAGACTTGAAAACATAAATTGGGGAAATGTGATGGTTCAAGCTTGGTTGATACTCTCTTGGTTCTCTCTTAGAATCATGTTGTGAATGAGTTAGTGGTAAGTCTTTTACCTTGATTCAATTTATTTTTGGTTGGAACCCTAGCTCACTTTAATTTAAGGTTTTGCGTTAATCTCAAAATTATTGCCTCCATTGGGGTTCAATGTATTGAAAATACCCTAAATTAATATTGTTGTTATTTTCTTGAATTTATAAAGGCTTGGAGAACCTTTTACAAATTTCCGGAAAAATCCTCTTTGAAGCCATTATTCATTTTTTTGCCCGGTTAGTGGGTTGGCATTGTTGGACTCAATTGTTGCGTTCCTTGAACTCGACTTGGAATTGAGGTAGGGGAAAAAAGAATTGTTTTCGTCTTTATAAGAGGGTGTGTGCGTCTATGTGTATATATGCCGTATATATATATATATGCGATTTGAGTCTTGATAACCTAAACGATGAATTAGGCCTTTGAAAGCATGATTATGTGGTATAAATGCTTGTTGTGGTTTATTGCTTATAAATGTGATATTATGAGCATGTGGATAATTTTGGCATAATATATTGCATAAAACGAAAAAGCATGTATTATGATGGACCATAGTTATATGGTGTACAATATATTGAAAATGAGAAAAACATGTATTGTGATGGAGTATGGTTGATATGAAATCATTCATGCATATTGAGTACATCATGTAGTGTCAAAATCATGGTGTTGGTATATGCGGGTGGTGTAATCATGTGTGGGTAGTCTGGTTTCGGATCGTAGAAACAACTGGCTAGGAGGGGTTCACCCCTACGGAACTAGTAAGTCTGAAAAGTGAAACGGTTTAAGAGTCGTAAAAGAGGCTCATATTCTTAACTTTTGTGGTCATGGCACACGGAGTTGCAATCTGGGATCTCATGCAACCGTCTTCCTTATTGAAGTGATAGAGAAAAAAATCACTTGGGAAGAGTCAGTGCGGTACTTTACATTACTTGATGAGCTTGTATCCTCAAAATTAAGTGGACAGAGTATGTATCCATTAACCTGAGTTAGGCGCCGTGTGTATCATGGGGTGTGTTGAGTCATGGTGCATTTAGACTATCATATATGTGATTATGATTTCAGTTTTGAAGCATGTTATGTTTGAATGACTAAAATATGAGCATGTTGGGGAAAATTGCTTGTTGGGTTCGAAGGGGGTTCCGGATTGGCGTGAGAGCCATGTGGAACAAAAGACTGACCTAGAAGTAGTTGCATGTAGCATGGGTGGGTTGTACCACTCAGACTACCGAGATTGAGGCGATGACGCTTCCTCTACTGGGCTAGTGAGCTCATCCCACGATACATATATTTTTCAGGTGGTGATCCCTTTTCGGGAGGTCAGTAGTCTTTCGGTAAAGATACAGTGTGAATTTCGCCCTTTTGTGCATAAGGAGGCGAAATACCTATTTTGCAAAGTGGTAGTGTAATCCATATGTATAAATATGGTACTTTTGTTGTAAAACTTATAAACAAATGCTAGATACTTATCTTTTGCTGGCTAGCGTGTTAGCCGAGTAGCTTGCATGATGTACATCCCTTAGAGCGCTATACGCGGAGATTATATTATTTTGGTGCACTTCGGTGCTGGAAATGCAAGACTAGTTCGTGTTATGAAAACTATGTCCTATTTTGCCTTGGTGCGGTGTAATTATTAAATGTACAAATTCTTTTATCCTGAGTGTGATGTGAATAATAGTTAGTAAATGTGGTTATTAGGTGTCCGGCCGAAAATGACATTTTTCTAGGTTTCCAAACTAACCCTTTCAATTTGAATGAAAAAACACGTTTTCCCCTACCCCTGTAACTCCGGTAAACTTCCTTATTTTAGAAATGGATTTATTTAAATTCATTTTCTTAAAGATTTTAAACTTTAAAAACCGACGGTAGTTAAAACGGAGACCAGGGGCAAGATGGAAGATTTTACGAAAACTTACAAAAATTATTTTTTTTGCTAAGTTTACATTTTACGCGTTTCCCGAGGTCTCGGCGACTATTTTTGGGTTCCACCAAGGAAAATTTCACTTTTTCGATATTTATGATTTTTCGTGACCGACGACGCGAAAAATAAAGCAATATTACAAAATATGAGATTTTGCACGTTTTGAAAACTTGTTAACAATCCAGTGGCTGATTCTTCCAACACTTGGAAAAATTTTCAGTTTTCCAAAAATTTCATTTTTTTGCAACACAAAAAAATTTAAGTTTGACAAACATAGTTGATTGCCATCAACCTCAATCTCCTAGGAGTTGAAAATATGGGACCTGCCAAGAAATTGATTATATGGCCCCCTCCAATCTTCCAAGTTAGTGTCATGAATGTCAATGGCAAAAGATTCTGCCATCACACCATTCCTCATTTCTACCGTTGGAAGAGCTCTTGTTTTTACAACCACCAACATTTCTTCCACACCCTTAGGAATCCTTATTCCATAAGTGATTTGGGCCAAATTATTTGCTCCTTTATTCAAACTTTTTGGCCTATGTTTCATACTTACCTCATCAAACTTTTGCACAAATTGTGTAGCCAGAGAATGGAAGGGTCTTGGTTGCCAACTCAAGCACCTGAAATCTTTTGAAAATTTGGTTGATTACCAAATTCGAATATCCCATTTCTAGTAGAATCTCAAGGCCAATTATCAAAGCCTCATATTTTATCTAGTTGTTAGAGCACTTAGAGTCTAGGAAGAATGAAAATGAGGTCCTTCTTCCATTTGGTGATTCAATCACTACTCCAACCCCTGATCAATCTGTTGTACTGGATCTGATAGCGAGCCATTATTTCTACTTCACTCTAAACTGATAGGGTGAATGGTTTGTGTTTGACTAGTTGACCTTGCAAAGATAAACTGGCTTTAACTATTTGACTTGGCAAACTATGGTTGCCTTTGGCTACCTAACTTGGCAAACTATCTTTTCCTTAGAACTCTTGACTTGGTAAGGTGAGATATTCAAGGGCACTTGGTTGACATCTTCAGGGATATATAATCTTAAACACCAAAACTACTACGAGCTATAAATAAATGTCTGGCCTAAAGGAAAAGGTATGAGCACTTTTCACCTCCAAAAGCATTAAATACACTTATATTTTATCTTTATACTACCGAATGTCAATACTGACTTGACCATCAGAGGGTCCTTGGCTGACACCACACCAGTGCAACCTCCCTGATAGTCCTCTATCTTGCAAGGTACGACGCCGTCCTAGATCGCGCAATTTTCTACATCAACAGTTGGCGCCATTTGTCGGAACCATATGGTTACCTAGCTACTTATGATTTTGTTGTGATCTAGGTTGGCTACAGCCTGCAGGCAAGGGAATATCAATGCAAAATTTATGTTAAAGGGACGACTTTGGGAATAACCAGACAACCTAAATAGTCAAGAGTCTGCAAGAGCATTGGAGCGACAGTAGATCAAGAGTTGTGAAATTACCTAGACTATTAATGAAAATAGCCTAGAGGGGGGGGGGGGGGGGTGATTAGGCTTTTTGTGGAATTATTGATAAATTAATAATAATTTCAGAAAATTCAACTTTAATCCAATTCTCTATCAAGATAGATCATACAAAGAATAATCTAAGAGCAGAAAATAAAGCAATAGAGGCACACAGTATTTTTACGTGGAAAACCTTGGAAAGACTCCAAGTAAAAACCATGGATACGCTCAAGTATCGATGCACTCTGAATTAGAGAATTTGTATAGACTATATGAAAACAGTACTTACAACCACTGTAATCTACTGTTCTTCACTTGACGTCTGAAAGTCTAGATTTGGACCGCTCCATGAAGCTCTCGCTTCTTTCCGTACTCTGACGGCTCTATTTCTCAACAGATCAAATAATCATGAACCTTCTAGCTCCAATCTCCGCACTCAGACGGCTCCATTTTTTAACGGATCAAAGCAACCTCGTTGCAATAGACGGTGCAATGATTTTTCAGCAACTAGATCATCCAATTGTGCATAAGATCTATGGTGTAAAAGCACAATTGGAAAATCCCAATAACAAGAGAGAACTCGAATATATATGATCCCTCAATGATTTTATCTCTCTCTGTATATCTCTGTAGAAGAATATGAACGATAGAAAACTGAAGAGATCTCTCACAAACCATAGCCTCATCTATAATAAACCTTGGTATTTATAAGCAATGTTGAGGAGAAACCCTAACCTTACCCTTTTCTGTAATTTCACACTCAACTGAGCCAAACCCTTCAATATAATGTATAATATGTGATATATACATGCTTATAGGTGTTTGGGTGGAACTTAGGGTCATCCGGGTCAACACGGATCAATTTGAGTTAAAATAAAATTTCAGCCCGATTCTGAAATTTCCACCTTTTTCTACAGAACACCTCTCACTCGTTTGATCATATCTGGAGCTACACACATTGTATGGAGGCGTGTAATAGTGTTTTGGAAATCTGACTTCAAGCTCTTGATTTTAGGCTCAAGAATCACCTCATTCGAACCTTTTTTGACTGAGATATGACCTCCCGAAGTTAATTGAAATTTTGTTGAAATCACTATAGCATTCCGCACCGTGGCTTTAAGTGTACGTTCAAGCATAGGCTTAAGCGTAAATTCTTCATGGAAACCACTTTTCTCCATAACCGTGCCGAAATGAGCGTTTTGATTCCACGAGACCTTTTGCCTGAAGTGACGCCTTCAGAAAATGCCATTTTCGCCCTTTATGAGACATTTTTCTTCAATACTCTCACTTTTGCACTTCACTTTTATTCTTCACTACTTCAATGTTTGATTTTGCCTTTGTCAAAGCTTGTAGATATTATTGAAACCAAACCGACCTATCTAACACTCAACATAGTTATTTTCTAGAACATGTCATACATAAACAATACTAAAAAATGTTCTTATAATCTCCCCCTTGACATTTCTAATACAAAACCATGTTTTATAATATATCCTCACAAATAACAACATAACATCTATACATATGAACACACACCGAAAAACATAGATATAAACTGTCACCTTGCTTTCATTACGGTCTACCAATCCTGTAAACACAACACTGAACAAACCATTAAACGCAAGTGTGAAAAACATATATGAAATGATGATAAGAAAAACATAATATCCATGTAAGCATAATGATCATAAAACACACACTCTCCTTCTCCCCCTTACTCAATACTTCTCCCCTTAAAACCATTACTCCCCCTTACTCAATATTTCTCCCCATTTTTATTACTGAAATGACAAGGAACAATAAGAACAATCAAAGCTCATGAGAGAAACAAGGAAAAGATGAAAACATAGGGAAAAATAACATAGGAGACTCTAGAGAATCTAAGTCAAGCACTAAATACTAAGATAAAGTGCTCTATAAGATTATATCTAGATTCCCGAGTAACATAGATCTCTACTATGTACGAACTTAACATTAATGCACGAATGCAAAATGCAAAAAAAAATATTTTTTTTCTTAGAAACATGTGAGCAGGGTAGTAGAGACAATGAACTAATCATTAACACATCATATTCGCATATTTGACTTAGCTATTATACACATGATAGTAAAGAAAATCAACATATGTACCTTGTAGTCATAAGCAGTCACAAAACAAGCTTTACATAGCATTTGTATATATGAAAAATATTCAGGTGCAAGCAAACAACTAAGATGAATGCAATACGTGTTAATTCTAACAATCTCCTCACCAATTGTGATGATACTTCCGTTCAAAACCTAAACTAGAAGTCAAATCTTTAACTCAATCCTTATTGCTAATTAAGGGATCACAATTTAATTTTTTCAACCTTTTCACCATATCCCTTTTTATCTTTCTAAACTCCAGACTTTCCAACGAGAATTTTTAGTCCCGACCAACTGGGCCCGAGCTTCTTCCATGGGATTTATGCTCATTAGTCTTCTTCCCTTTTTACGCGAACACTCAATGCTTACTTAGGTAAGAGGCCCGGTTACTCAGATCGAAGAACTACTTTTTGCATTTCTATCTTTTGAATATCTCATTCTTTCCTTTTTTCAACATTACCACAACATTCATAAGCATGCAAAAAGTATTTAAATGCATAGATCAATCTAGTATAGCTCATGAACCTACATATCACTTTGGATTAGATGAAAAAGACTAAAAGTTTCAACAAGTATTATAGTATCTCCGAAGTAAAACAAGCACCCAAGTTTAATGAGTTTTAAAAATAGTACATAAACATGTCAAGTGAATAACTCATAACCTCATATTAGACTAACAATTCTCATTCTCATAAGCATAATAAGAAAATTAAATATGAGAATAGAGTGAAATATGACAACCATTTGTACCCTTAGCCAAGCTCAACATGCTAATAATTTTATTTTAAATTTTTTATCATTTGTTTCATAATAATGCATGCATGTATAACCCTAACAGTAACAAAACTTGATGCATGCATAAAAATAAAATAAAATAAACTTGCAAATAATACAAAATGAATGATAATGTAACAATTATGGGATAAAAGATAATGCAAGATATTCCTAGAATGATATATATGAAGACATCTAATTTAATGAGAACATGCCACTAGATTTTCTAAGATGCACCTGAGAAGCTGTGGATATAAACTCAAGACCTTTCTCAGTACAAAATCTAGGAAATATGCGATATCGATTATCAGATGTACGTACACCTTTCATAAGACAATTTCCAAAAGAATCATAAATAATGCATTTATCCTGACTGAAACTGACATATTGATAATCATTGTATATCTGGCTAATGCTAAAAAAATTATCCTTTAGGCCCTTATCACAATCAACATGTTCTTGTCTAGATAGACCAGAAGCAACAATGATGCATTTTCCTAAACCTTTAAACTTTTTCTTTTCATCAAAAGACCCATTCTTACCATCACTATCCTTGAGATTATCAACCAATGACTTATCTCCTGTCATGTGCCTAGAGGATTCACTATCTAAACACACGGAACTAGAGTCACATGCTCTAAGTTCAGTATGAGCCTTACAATAATGTAGCTCACATTTTCTAACCCATGTATAAGCATCACAATAATGTAGCTCACCTTTTCTAACCCATGCTTGTCCAATCTTAGGTGTTTTACTTGCATGGTTAGACAAATTCTCTATCTTTTTACTCAAAACCCTAATTTGATCTTCAACATTGGGTCTTTTCTGAGTTCTAGATTTCCTATTAGATTTCAATGTCTTTCCTTTTAACTTTGAACACAAAGGTCGAATGTAACCTTTCACTCCACAATGATGACATATTAGGACAAATTTTTTAAAACAATTATTAAAACTCTAATGATATCTAGACGTAAACGGAGACTTAATCTCAAACGGTTTTCTGCATAAGATTTAACATTGTGATTCTTATCAGAATTACCGTTAGAAGTACAAGATGCTACTTGGGATCCCTTAACAAAAATAGTTTTGGAAACATCATCAGACTTATGGGTTACTCCTTTGAGTCCTAACCCCTTTGTATTCCCCATAGATTTTCCTACACTCAACATATGATCAAGCTTAAGAGTTCCACTAGACCATCTATGAATAGTTGAGTTAGCATCTTCCAAATTCTTCTCAAAATCTCCAATCTTCACAGATTTCTCAATCAAATCAGATCTTACAGCTATTAGTTCCTTATTGAGATCTTCTACACTCTTTAAAAATTCATTACTTTCTTTTTCAGATATTCTCAACCTTTCAATCCATCCAGACTTATCAGTCATGTGTTGATTAAAGTCATGGGTAATGCTGGTTAATTCATCTCTTAAGGATTCTTTTTCCTTGTCAACACTTTTAAATCTACCAATAAATTTTGAGAAAACTTCGCTAAGATGAATGTACTTAGCATACAATTTATTGTACTTAGCTTGAAGCGAATCATCACAATCATCATCACCCTTATTAGTAAACCTATCAACTATAGGGGGCCTATCAATGAAACCTTGTTCATGAAGAAATTTCATCATCTAAGTTCTAGATCTAACCCTAGGTAGTTAACCTAAATCGGGGTAACCATGCTTTGATACCAATTGAAATTACCTAGACGATCAATGAAAAGAGCCTAGAGGGGGGATGAATAGGTTTTTTTTGGATTTATTGACAAATTAATAATAATTGCGGAAAAGTCAATTTTAATCCAATTCTCTATCAAGATAAATCATGCAAAGAATAATATAAGTGCAGAAAAGAAAGCAATAGAGACACATAATATTTTTACTAGAAAACCTTGGAAAGACTCCAAGTAAAAACCACAGATACGCTCGGGTATCGATGTACTATGAGTTAGAGAATTTGTACAGACTCTATGAAAACAGTACTTACAACCGATGTAATCTGATGTTCTTCACTCGATGCCTAAAAGTCTAGATTCACTCACGCTCCACAAAACTCTTGCTTCGCTCTGTACTCTGACGCCTCTATTTCTCAACATATCAAATAACCACGAAGCTTCTCGCTCCAATCTTCGCACTCAGACGGCTCTGTTCTTCAACAGATCAAAGCAACCTCGTTGCAATAGACGGTGTGATGATTGTTCAGCAACTAGATCATCCAATTGTGCATAAGATCTTCAGTGTAGAAGCACAATTGGAAAATCCCAATAACAAGAGATAACTCGAATATATATGATCCCTCAATGATTATCTCTCTCTCTATGTATATCTTTGTAGAAGAATATGAATGATAGAAAACTGCAGAGATCTCTCACAAACCGTAGCCTCCTCTGTTGTAGTCCTCGATATTTATAAGCAATGTTGAAGAGAAACCCTAACCTTACCCTTTTGTGTAATTTCACACTCAACTGAGCCAAACCTTTCAATATAATGTATAATATTTGATATATACGTGCTTATAAGTGTTTGGGTTGAACTCAAGGTCATCTGGGTTAACACGGATCAATTTAAGTTAAAATACAATTTCAGCCAGATTCTGAAATTTCCAGCTTTTTTTGTAGGATACCTCTCACTCTTTTGATCATATTTGGATATACACACATTTTATGGAGGTGTGTTATATCGTTTTGGAAAGCTGACTTCAAACGCTTGATGTTAGGCTCAAGAATTACCTCATTCGGACCCTTTTTGACCGAGATATGAGCTCTCGATATTGACTGAAAAGTTTGCTGAAATCACTATAGCATTCCGCACCGTGGCTTTAAGCGTAGGCTCAAGCGTAGGCTTAAGCATAGAAACTTACTTTATGGCAAGTTTTTGCTTCTGTAAGCGTAGGCTTAAGCGTAGATTTTTCATGAAAACCACTTTTCTCTGTAACCGTGCCAAAATGACCGTCTTGATTCCACGAGACTTTTTGACTGAAGTGACGGCTTTGGAAAATGCCGTTTTCGCCCTCCGGGATACATTTTTACTCAATACTCTCACTTTTGCACTTCACTTATATTCTTCACTACTACAATGCTTGCTTTTGCCTTTGTCAAAGCTTGTAGATATCGTTGAAACCAAACCGACCAATCTAACACTCAACATGGTTATTGTCTAGAATATGTCATACATTAACAATACTCAAAAATGTTCTTACAAGTTGGACCAGATAATCCATCAAAATGCAATGATCCTCCAACTATTAGCTCCCTACTTACCGATCTGTTCACAAATAGTTTTACCTCTACCACGCCTTATGGACATCAGAATCCTCCCAATATAAATCATCAAGTGGAAAAGACTGAAGGAAGATGGTGATATTCCAAGGAATGAATTGGAGGCGGGCGGTCATCTTGGACCAGATAAGTAATCGTTTATTAATATTTTTAATTAAAAGTATCACAAATAAGTTCTATCAATTTTGAATTATTAATTACATGGCTCCAACCGTAAATATGATCATCTTAAATATTACTTTTATGGTGATCTAGGTCAATGTCATGCAAGTGAATATTACCAAAGGACCTCGGTCAAAGAGAGATGTACTGGGAACACCTATGCAACCTAAATTACCAAGTGTGAAGGTACGAATGGTCAGTCCAGACCCACCATTTAGGGTTGGACCAGTTGATCTAGCAGAAGACAACAATCTTCCAGATATTAACTCCACGGTGGTTGAGTGAAAAGTATCGAATGAAGGGTGATATTCCAGGAATTATAGTAGAGGCAGAATAGATAAGGAGCGAACACACCATTGGAGGCCGGTAGTCAAAGCAATCGCACTAGTTGGAGCCATGTTGTGATCTTGAGCTAGATAAGGGATCAATCCTTATCTATTTTTTTAGCTAAACATACCACAAATATGTTTTATCAATTTTGAATTATTAAATTGCTAACATTTTAGTATGAAGTTTGATCTATATATTACAACTTACTGCCCTCCAACCTCCATGTAATTCAAATTTTACTCTTTAATACAATTATATCAATCCATTATCAACATTATGTATCATACTACTCATAATTCAAAGATCTTATCTAATTTCATAAAAAAAATTAAAAATGATTACTCTCTCAGCTAGCTAATTGATTATTTAATAATGCTTTAAATTATGTATCCCCGAAACAGTTGGCCTAATGGAGAAAACTCTATTTGGGGCAGGCCCAGGTCAACAACCTCTTTGGCTGTCAAGGAAAACAGTATTCGTCAGCCCAACAACCACGTTGGCTGCCCAGGCCATCAGCCTCCCAAACGGTTCAGGCAAACAACATCCGCCTTTCTAGCCCAACAACCTCTTTGGTTGTGTATGCAAATAACCTCTCTAGTTGTCCACGCAAACCACTCCCTTGGTTGTACAGGCCAACAATATCCTCACGATCCATGCAAACAATCCCCACCTATCCAATCCATCACCATCTCACCATATCAAGTTATCCAGGTACAAAGCCTAAGAGCCGGATCATGATTAGTTCAAGAACGTAAATAGATTAGAAGCACGCCAGAGCATTGTAACAACAGTTCTAAGCTATACAACAAAGGTTGGACGAATTGATGAAAAATAAAAATATGATAACCTTACAATGACCAACTCTCCCGCTAACCCACTCATTATATAGTATGCCTAGCATCAATTTGGAGACGAGGTGGATTCCCAGGGAACAAAGTAGAGGTGGAACAAAGTCACACTGGTTGAAGGTAGAAGGTGATCTTAAACTAGATAAGTAATCAGTCTGTACCTGAATTTTAAATAAGTTTTATTGATTGTGAAATACTATTTGACAATCTATGTGTTATCATTATGCTTTAACATTAAGATAAATGTGTTACCACCCTCCGACCTTTTTGCAATTCAAAATTTATCTTTTAATGATTTTAATGATAAAGGTGTCATCTCATTTCATAGAATAGATTTTAATGATCAATTACCTAGCTAAAGGATTAACCGTATGCAATTTGAATTGTGTTATTAACTAATAATAATTCATAACCAAAATAGAGACACTGAGCATAGGTGTCAATGATCCACTTAATGTTTATATACTTAACTTGAAAAATGTTTTGGAAAAATTGTCCCTGGGAAATGGTTTTGGAAAATGGTCTTGGTCGTGGGAAATATTCCTTAAGAAATTGTTATTGGGAGGGTCTACCAAAGACAGTCCAAGGCTTTCTGAGACGGTATGCCAAAGGTTATCCAAGGCAGCCTGACAAAGGCTGCCAAAGACCACCCAAGGTGCTTCCTGCCAAAGACTGTCCACTGTGCCAAATGCGACATTCCAAAGACTGCCCAAGGCATCCAGTGAAAGAGTGAAATTGTCTTGAGAATTAGTCCTTGGAAAATGTTCTTGAAAAATGGTCATGCGAAATAGTTATTGGGAAATAATCCTTGGGAAATGTTTTTTTTGAAAGGTAAGAAAATTATATTAATGAAAAACAAGAGGCTAAAAGTCGTACATCACCTTAGAGGCATACCCCTGTAAACATTAATAAGGTGGAAACCAAAAATCCACCAAATAAAAGAAAAAAGAGTAGCAAACAACTTGACAGAATGATAGGAATCAGAATCCACAAGCCTAGTAGTAAGAAACCAATATATAGAACTTAGACTGCCAACTAACATAGTAGACCAGCCCTTCTTCGAGTGAGAATTGTGAGGTAAAACAAAGAGAAAGCATGCAGTAACATAAAGACACTAGCTCGCGAAGCACACTTGCAGTAGATTCTTCACAACAGTAAAGAAATTGATAATCAGAACAATAAGAGGCACAAAAGCCATGATCCTCTAAAGGATAGCTAGAATAACATGCAGAAAATGACGGCCAAACTAGCTCAACAAAACTGATAAAAAGCCAGCCTCTACCACCACAGTGAAACTGTATAAACCCCAGCACTAGAAATTTTGAAATAGAGCAATCATATGAAAACAGATGCAGGCACGTCTCATTCCTGGGCTATCAACTGGTTCGAAGTAAAACCCCTCAAATTTGTGATAGAGAATAATTTTAATCTGACCACTTGAACTACCTTCGAACACAAAGCATCAATAGAACAAAACTCATTATTGAAAACTCTTTTATTCCTTTCAAGCATAACCTCATAAACACAAGCTAAAAAAACCAACTTGTTAAGAGTAACCACAAAGAATCTGCCCTTCAAATTATCAACAGCCCATTGCATAATAACTTCCTAATTTTCAGAAGTCCTTGGGAAATGTTATTAGAAAATGGTCTGGGAAATTATGTTTGGGATATGGTCTAGTGGGAAATTGTTCTTCGGGAACAGTCCTTGGAAACTTATTCTTGATGAAAGAATTTGACACATTGTCCTTGGAAATACCATGACATATAATTACCTAGCTTAGGTAGGAACCTTTAGTGTCTAAATGTACAAATGAATTGAAACTTGTGTAAAATAAATTGTCAAAGATTTCATACTTACTAATATATATATATATATATATATATATATATATATTGATAATTTTTGTTCCTGAGCCCTAAATGGCCGAACTCATATATAATTGGTATAAAATTGCTAAACTCAACTACTTTCAAAACTAAATGAGGATACATAATCTTATAGTACCTATCCTACTAATAAATTTTGATTATTATTATTATTATTATTATTATGCACAATTGTGTTACGGACCATACTTACATAGTCATTATGATTTCTCTTATTTATTCTCATGAATCACCGTGAATTTATTAATATTTCAAGCATTATTCTCACTTATGTTGTGGTGATTTATGAATATATTTACTGTTTGGTGTTCCTTAATAAAATGCATGAAAGTATTCATAAAAGTCTTGTAGGGGTAAATAACTAAGCTATACTTTGTCAAGATGCTAACTATCATGTACAAGAATGCACTCGACCCCATAATAATGTCGAGCAAGTTAGCTACTATCTCGGGGCAACTCCCTCTATCTAAGGAACAACTTAGTTAAATCGACAAGTTACTACAACCCTCTGTTAAAGCGGTGAGCTAGTTAAGCGAAAAATTACTATTATCAGTGGAACCTTCCAAGGTGCACCCACTGCAATATTTTTGGCCATTGGTCCAAAGCATGCCCTAAGGTCCAAATTCAGGCTCAGGTTCAATAGAAGAAAGATAAGACTCTAGTTACTGAATGACATATTGTGGGTAAGAAGGGAAAAGAAGTTATCTCCAACGCTGAGGTTGTTAAGGATCCAGTTATGGAATGTAGGGTTAATGAGGCTATAAATTTTGATTTAGTCTTGAATCAAGTTAATGATTCAGTGTTGGTTTCAATTCTAGAAGGAAATAATGAGACAACTAATAAGGCTCTGGAGACTCAATCTACTAACAAGTTTGCAACTTTACAAAACTTGGATCATGAGACTGAAGTTGTGATATAGAGAGCCATTCAAGTGATATTCACTCTAATCAGAATGCTATTGTGTCTCAGGACACTATTCTCTCTGATTCTAATGTTTTGGTTCCTGGTTCTAATACAAATGCTTGTATCAATCTTTCAGTGGAAACTGGAACTACTTCTGGAAATGTGGGAACTTTCATTGTTTCTAAGCCTCCTAAACCTGGGGATAAGAAATCGAAGGTTAATATTTCTAATGTGAAGACTAGAAAAGGGTTGACCAATAGTTCTCCTAAAGGGGGGACTAGTTTTTGAAGATTTGATTGAGTTCTTTCTTTGTACATATTTCTATGTTTTTCTGTTCATGGAATATTAGGGATTTGAATACCCCAGAAAGACAACATGAAATTTATTTTGTTGTAAAGAAATTCAATCTTCCTCTTTTGTGTTTAGTGGAAACTAAAATGCAGCATGCTAAAACTACTCAAGTGTTGAATAACATTGTCAAGGGTTGGAATTTATTGGCTAACTATGATCATGCTGATAATGGAAGAATTTGGGTATGTTGGGATCCTTCCAAGCTTAAGGTAGAGGTGGTTAAAGCTTCTAATCAATTGTTTCTTTGGTCCATCAATTCTCTTGATGCCTCTTTTCATTGTCTGGGAGATTTTGTTTATGCCCTAAATGATACTATTGGCAGGAGAAGGCTTTGGAATGTTCTTATCTCATGTTCTCAGGTTTACAACTCTCATCCTTTGCTCTTTGTGGGTGATTTTAATGCTTTAAGATATCCTCATGACCATTTTCGAGGTGTGTTATCTTAGGATTAAGAGAAAAGGGAGTTTAGTGAATGTCTTAATGAAGCTAGTCTTTTGGATCTCAAATTCACAGGCATCAAGTATACTTGGTCCAATGGTTCTACTTTTAGAAAACTTGATAGGGCTCTGGTGAATGAGAATTGGAATGAAGTATTTCCTGCTTCAGAGGCTCTTTTTGAACCTTGTGGTGTTTCTTATCATGCTATCATACTCATCAAATTTCAAGATTCTACTTATAAAGTAGGAGCTCCTTTTAGATTTAATAACCACATTTTGCAGCATCCTAATTTCATGGAGGTGGTTTCTAAGATTTGGAAAATTCCTATTCCAGGCTCTTTTATGTTTAAAGCTTCTCTGAAGCTTAGATTGTTGAAGAAAGAATTGAAAGTTTTGAACAGAAGACACTATAATGATCTTACTTCCCAAGTTCAAGAAGTTAGAGATAAGCTACATTCTCTTCAAACTCAACTAGATACTGATCCCAGTAATGAAATATTGAAGCATCATAAGCAACTATGTCTTTCTCATTATTTGGATCTTTCAAGCATTGAAGAATCTAAAAACAAGCAAAGATCAAGGGTTCAATGGCTTCAACTAGGTGACAAGAATACCTCATTTTTTCACAAGGTTGCTAATTACAAAAGGAAAGCTAACTCTGTGCTCTCCATCACTGCAAGTTCTAGATAAAGGCTCTCTACTCCTAGTTTAATTGATGTTGAGATTGTTTCTTTATATGAAAATTTATTATCTTCTAGGTAAGTTGTTTATATTCCTGATCTTTCTCAGTATGTTATCACTTTCCATCCTAACATGATTCCTGATCTTACAAAACTAGTATCAGTTGAGGAGGTTAGATCTACTTTCTTCTCTTTAAAGAATGGGAAAGCCCCTGGGAGTGATGGTTTCAATGTTGCATTCTTTAAGCACTCTTGGAGCATTGTTGGAGAGGAGGTTACTAAAGCCATTCAATCCTTCTTCAGCACTGGTTATTTGTTAAAGGGAGTGAACTCTACTATGATTACTCTGGTGCCTAAAGTTGAATCCCCTTCGTATTTTTCTGATTTCAGGCCTATTTCTCTTTGCAATACTCTTTATAAATGCATCACCAAAATCATTGCAAATAGAATTAAGCCTTGTCTTCAGCATTGTGTATGCTTGAACCAAGGTGCATTCATACCTGAAAGAAGTATTACATATAATATTTTGTTTGCTTAGGAGCTTCTTCAAGGATATCACAGAAATGATGGTATTTCTAGGGTGGCTTTAAAAGTGGATGTAACCAAAGCTTTTGACACTGTATCTTGAGGCTATGGTAAAGGCTTTCCACTTTCCTGACCATTTATGTAAGTTGATTATGACTTGTGTCTCTATTCCAAGATTTCCAGTCAATATCAATGGTTCTTATAAAGGTTACTTCAAAACCTCAAGAGGAATCAGACAAGGGGACCCTCTTTCTCCCTACCTTTTTGTATTGGCTATGGAAGTCTTTACTGGTATGCTTTCTAGTGAAGTTGCAGGATATGATGAGTTCTCTTACCATTGGAAATGTCAGCCCCTCAAGCTTACCAATCTCCTATTTGCTGATGACCTTTTGCTCTTTTCTAAGGGTGATTTAGTCTTTACTAAATGTTTGGTTAGAGTTCTTGCTAGGTTTGGTCAGTTATCAGGCCTTCTTCCTAATGCTGCTAAGAGTATTATTTTTCATGCTGGTGTTTCAAGGGAGGTTCTTGATCAAATTCAGAATAGATTTCAATTTCAATTGGGTACTCTTCCAGTGAAGTACCTTGGTGTTCCTCTTATTACCACTAAGTTTGAACAAACTGATTGTGAGCTTTTGATTGCTAAGATTTCTACAAGGATTTCAAGTTGGTCAAGTAATTTCTTATCCTTTGGAGGAAGACTTCAATTAGTCAAGGTTGTTCATTTCTCAACCCAGGTTTATTGGGCTTCTATCTTTATTCTTCCTAAATCAGTGCTGCTTCATGATCTCACTGTATTAATTAGGAAATTTTTGTGCATTGGTAGCAAAATGATGAAAGGTGGTTGTAAAGTTTCTTGGAGAAATGTATGTACTCCTTTTGATGAGGGTGGGCTTAGTGTTAAGAATCTTGAAGAATGGAATATTGCAGTTATGGTTAAACACATGTGGAAATTGTTGAATGCTAGTTCTTCCTCTATTTGGTCTACTTGGGTTCATCATTATCTGATCAGAAACAGAAACTTTTAGGAGATTGAGGTGCCTTAAAAATGCTCTTGGACTTGGAATAAGTTGTTCAATCTCAGACCTCTTGTTCAACTCTCATTCAAAATCATTGTTGGTAATGGTAGATCTACTTCCCTTTGGTATGATATCTGGCATCCCCAAGGTCCTCTCTCTTATTTCTTTCCTCCTTCTATTACTCAGACTTCTGGTATAGGAAATAATGTAACTATGAGCAGGTTTATTAGTGCCTCAGGATGGCACTTTCCAACCCTTAATTCTCAAGTTTGGCTAGACTTCAAAGCTAGCTTCCCTCCTACCTTCCATCCTGATTAGTCTAAATGTGACAAGCTTATATGGCTGCCAAATAATGGTGTGTTTACTATCAATTCAGCTTGGGATCTTCTCACAGTTTCTTTTGAGAAGGTAACCTAGAAAGAGGCTATTTAGTTTAATCATTGCATCCCTAAACATTCCTTTCTAGCTTGGATTGTGTAGCTTGATAGGCTCCTTACTCTACATTTTCTCCTTTCTATTTGGATTGTTCAACAAGCTTCATGTATTTTCTGTTCTTTGAGGCAAGAGGATAGGGACCATTTATACTTTCAGTGTAGTTTTACTTCTAGACTTTAGTCTCAGATTCTTGCTAAGGGTTTACTTGAATGGCCTGATGGATCTTGGGATGATAGGATTCAATGGATGGCTGGGCATTTAAAGGGTAAATCTCTTACTACTTTACTGAATTAGCTTGTTTTTAGTGCTACTATATATTGTATTTAGATTGAGAGAAATAACAGATTATACAGTGATGAGTTTAGCACTTTGGATCAACTTATGCATAAGATTGTCTCAAGTGTTAGACATACTCTATTCCATCTCTCAAAGTTCAAGGCCTCTGCTTGCAATGTTGCTCTTCTCAAGAAATGGGAATTGCCTTCTTCTATATTGCTTCCATGATTCTGATTTAGTGGTTACCTCCTTCCCTTCTGGTTTGGTGTATGCTTCTGATGTGCTATAATTGCTGGAGTTTGCTTCTGGTGGACCTCTATATGGAGGATAGTTTATTACTCCATATTAGCCAAGATTGGTCTTATGCTTTTTGTAATTCTAGGAGTTTACTTTGTTACTTTCTTCTTCATATGCTTAGGCATATTGGTCGTATTTCTTGCTTTTTCATTTGGTGGATGTATGACTTTCATATTTTATCAGGAGTATGCCCTAAGATCCATGTAAGACTTTGACCTAGGTTTTATTAATACAATTCATCTTACCATTCAAAAAAAATAAAAAAAATAGATCTACTTACTAAAGGAAACGAGCTAAGTGAAACTCATTATCAAAGCACCGTTATTAAAGGGTCCCTTTATTAAAAGGGCGGGCTGAGTGAATCCCGACCTTATTCCCTCATTAAATGGATGAGAGGACGACTATTTAGTCCACCAAGTTCGACGAAACAATTAAAATCTCATTCCCTTACAAAATGGAGGAGAGAATTACAATGTCATCCACTGATATGCCTAAACCAATTAGAACTTAACTCCCACATTAAAGGGTGGGTAAGGTAATCAAAACCTTATTCCTGCATTAAAGGGAGGACAAGAAGACTACTCAAACTACAAAGATGGCACTGACAATTGGAATACATTTTCTCATCAAAGGAGGAAAATGTTCAAAGAGCAAATCCTCTTGTTAAAGAGGGAAAATACTAACAAACATTAATAATCAACCCTAATTGGGGGCAAAATAAAAAGGGACTTATTAACTCCTAAAGACCAACAGACCGGGGCATAGTAATTACTCTAGGTGGATGACATGCAACTTCATCATCTACTAAATGCTAATATATATATATATATATATATATATGCTAGCTAGTTGGCGGTATCTTTAACTATATATATATATATATATATATATATATATATATATATATGCTAGCTAGTTGGCGGTATCTTTAACTGCTTCTACTTCAGACATTGAAAAGACTAAGTATGGATTATCAAATATTGCCCGAGCTTTGCAAACATTAAGTCACATTGGGCAATGGTGAAATCCCAATTGGGCAAGCTTCCTTGTAAAAGAAGACCTTGATCAGATTTACGATGTATTTCAAATCACAATCTTCAAAGTTTGGACTTACCAGATCAAAGTTGTGAGAACTCAAGGACAAGATGAAATCACGAAAAAAAAAAAAAAAAAAAAGAAGAATTTTAAGAGGAAAATGAAAGCAATAAAGGATGTTATTCTTGACAAAAAAGAATAAATCTAGTAAGGTATTTATTTTGTACTACATTTTCTTTCTATCGAAAGTGAGAATTCTATTTCATAAATAATTATTAATTCTTTGTCTAACTTTGTATAGATGTAAATATAAAAGATAATTAGTTATTTACAGTATGGAGTCTAACTGAACTACCAATATCTTACGCCAAAATAAATAAATAATAATAATGTGTATTTGCCTCGGGAGGTAGTTTCCCTAGGCACTGTATGATAGATATATGAGGGGTACTCTCCCAACTATAGCAAATAAGTTATCGTCATGCAGAATGGTCTTCGAAGGGGTTGAGTTGGAAGTCCACTTGAATTCTCCCACGGGTATAGTTGGCAAGGGTCCTTGTTTATCTAAGAAATAATAATAAAATATTATTAATGTAGTCTCCCAAGACAGATCAAAGGAAGGGAGTTAAAAATGGTCTCCCACCTATAGAGTAAAAAAGGAAAAAATAATAAATAGATAAACAACTTCGATAGTCTAGGAAGGCAATGTTTGGTAGGCTCTCTTTTCGGTTTGGTCCGGTTTTGTCCGGTCTGATTCAGTCTGGTTTGGTCTAATCTGATCTGAAAAAGTTTGTTTGGTAAGCGATCTGGTCTAACCATTTATTTATTATTTATTATAATATTTATTTATGTATTATTTCTTCACTTTATAATATATTTTATTATTTATATTATTAAATTATTATTTATTAATTTATAAATATATTCTATTTATTTATTATTATTTCATTATTTAATTCATTTTATTTATAAATTATTTATTCATTTTTAATTATTTAAAAATACATTTTATTAATTTAATATTAATTTATTATTATTATACTCATTTTTTATTATTATTATGAAGTATTTATTCATTATTATTTATTATTATATCTATTTATTATTTTTTATTATATTTATTTATTATTATTATTTATTTAATTTTGTTTATTATTTATTATTTTTATTATATTTTTAAATATGTTTTATGTAATTTATTATTTATTTTATTAATTTATTATTATTTATTTATTATTTAGTCCATTTTTTATTATTATTATATTTATTTATTATTATTGTATTCATTTTTTATTATTATTATGTTTTATTTAATTTATTATTTATATTATTAATTATTCATTTTAATTATTTATAAATATATTTTATTATTTATTCATTTATTTATTATTATTAGGTATTATTCATTTCATTTTGTTTATTATTTATATATATTTTTTAAAATATGTTTTATTTAATTTATTATTATTATATTATTTATTAATTTTTAATTATTTACAAATATATTTTATTAATAAGACCAGATCGGACCACCAGGAACCACCTTTTTTTTTTGTCTGAAATGAGGTCATTTTGGTATGATTTGGTCTTACTTGGTCTAACCAAAAATTTGGGACCAATGCTACCAAACACGGTCTGGTCCCATAAAATGCAAGACCAAACCAAACCACCTGGGACCAGACCACCTACCAAACAGGGTCGAAGGTGATCTCTACCGTAACATAAATTAATAGGAGTTTAATTGGGCTCCACAGTATTTCCTCTGATCCAATTTAAGTGTTCATTTTGGGGAATCTAACTTTTGGTGATGGTGATTTTTATTGATATAATAGTGAATGAAAAATCAATTTTACCCTTGGTTCCACCAAGTGATATTATATTTGTAGTTTATATATTTTATAATTTGAATGATTGAACGGTAAATTGACCAAATAAAATGACATTGATTATTTTTATTTTGGAATTGGTTGAATAGTGAATATGAACACTTAAATTGGGATGAAGGGAGTATGTGTTATAGTTAAAAGTAATTCATTTTGACAATGGACTCTCTTTATAATTAACATAAAAATTATATATATAAGCAAACGAAGTGGACTCCCATCGAAATGTTAAAACCCCAAAAAAAATAAAAAATAAAATAAAATCCATTTATGGCTCGGGAAATCAATTTCCAGATAGGCAGTAGAGTCCCAACCATAGTAGAAAAGGAATGGGAAAGAATAAAGAAGGTACAGATTTGTCACGGGAGATCAATTTCCCTAAGGCAATGAACTATGGTATAAGGGGCCAATTGGAAATTGGACTCCTAAATTAAGTGTCTAATTTGATGCCAAATTGTACTTTCTTAATAAGAAAACAAACATAGAAAATAAATAAATAAAGTAAAGTTAAAGCAATTTAAATTTTAATTAGAATAAAAAAGTCTTTGTACTTGAATGCAAAATAAAATATGTGTGTGTGAGAATATACATATATGGTATGAAAGTTAGTTTATGAAATAATAATAATAATAAATATTATATATTTCCATGATCGTCCCTCACATGGAAATAGGGGGCAACTGATAGGGAGCCATTATTTCCGCTTTACTCTAAACTGACAGGTTTGAATAGTTTGTGTTTGATTACTTGACCTGACAAAGATAAATTGTTTTGATAATTTGAATTGGCACACTATGGTTGCCTTTGACTATTTGACTGGGCAAACTATGGTTGTCTTTGGCTACCTGATTTGGCAAACTATGTTTGCCTTAGACTACTTGACTTGGTAATGTGAGATATTCAAGGGCACTTGGTTGAGATCTTCAGGGATGTATAATCGCAACCACGAAAATTACTACAAACTATAAATAAATGCCTGGCCGAAAGGGAAAGGTATGAGCACTTTTCACCTCCAAAAGCATTAAATTCACTTGTGTTTTATCTTTGTACCATTAACTATCAATACTGACTTGACCGTCGGAGGGTCCTTGGCCGGCACCACACCGGTGCCACCTCCCTGACAGTCCTCTGTCTTGCAGGATACGATGTCGTTTTGGATCGCGCAATTTTCTGCATCAATAGGATCCATCAAACATCAAACTCCAAGGGGTTACATTTATCAGTGCAACATCAAATTCATCAAAAACTTGAGGTTCCACATCAATAGAAGGATGGGCTGCCAAGAATTCGGCCAATGCCCTTCCATTTACAACTTTATGTAGAGTATATGTCAAATTGAATTCCATCAAGGAAAAAGTCCATTTTTCAATTCTACCAGTAATTAAGGGTCTTGAAAGCATATATTTAATCACATCAGTTTGACATATTATATAAACCTCAACCGAGAGCATATATACTCTTAATTTCATGGCAGAATAGTACACAGTCAAGCATAATTTCTCTATGGAAGAATATCTACATTCCACCTAGGACAACACCCTACCTAAGTAACATACAGCTTGCTCTCTTCCATATTCATTATTCCGAGCTAACATGCTGCCAATAGATTCATGAGCTGCTAAAATATACAACTTCAGTGGATATCTCTTCCGAGGTGGCATGGTCACGAGTGGACTTGACAAGTACTCCTTGATTTTGTCGAATACTTTTTTATGTTGCTCTTCCCATGCAAACACTTCTCTTGCTTTAAATTTTAAAAGGGAAGAAAACTTGTGAAGTTTACCTGCACAGTTTGTGATGAATCTCTAGAGGAAACTCATTTTCCCAATGAAGTTTACCTGCACAGTCCGTGGAAAATCCGAACAATTTCTTCAATGGGTATCAATATGCATTACAAAGGTTCAAAACTATCGAACCAGGAATTTTAGCTAAGGGAAAAGAATTAAACTAAAAAAAAAGGAAAAAAATTACTTTGCACCAACCCATCCTCTCTCTCAATAAAAAACTTAACGAATCGTAGTAGAATTGCGTAGAATCATCCATCGTCATAAACGTACGAGTCTACTACGATTCTACTATTCACAGGTGTTTTAGGGATTTTTTATGTGGTTTGAGGGTTGGGTCCTCCTATGAAAAGCTCAAAAACCTAATAATTTAGTCCAATATCCCAATATATAGCATGAACTTAAAGAGAAAATAATTAAAACCCCAATATATTGCAAAAATTTAAAAATACTAATATGGTTTAAACTTTCAAAGTAAATATTTGCCTATAATTTATTCAAATAAACAATATCAATATTTAAAAAAGGTTAAAGTGAAGGAACAATTGATTATAAAAAAATTTCTTCTTTCTTTTTGGAAATTATGTTGGTTTGCACATCCATATCCATTTTCGTACCTTTTATGTTTAATTTTTTTCGCAAATAAACCATATTAAATATCATATAGGTTATTTAGAACATCAGATATTTTAATGAAGACTTTGAAGATAAAAATGATCTTCTTTTTTTTAATCTCATTTTTCATTTTATTTATGTTATTTTTACAAGTGAAAATGTTGAAATTTTAAAGTTATGAACTTATGTTTGGAAAAGTATCTTTTTTGTTTTCAAGTTGGTATTTGTTTATTATTGTTTGGTTTAGCATAATACATGGAACTTGATTTTGTTTGTTGGGTAATAATAAATAAGTTTTGTTAAATAATATTATTTTAGACTTTTGAATATTGTGTTTCATTTTTATCTTTATTTGTTAAATTAGTATACAAATTTCAAATAAGAAGTAATGTGAGATAATTCAAGGATATAGACTTTAGAATGATACTTTTACTTATATTTTATGCTTTGAATATCTGTTTATTGTATTTATAGAGATATCATTGTTTAAGGGATTAAACTAAAAGATTTTATAATAATTGAATAGAATATTATGATTCTATGATTCGGAATCTATGGAACCCAACGACTTAACTTAAACACCTGATTTTAACCACTTCTTTAAACTATGGAACCAAAAATTATAGCTACGGTCAAAAGTAAAAACTAAATAAAATAATTCACTCTCCTTCTTTCCTCTAGCCAATTACTTACATAAGCCGTCACTAGTTCCATAAAAGAACCATGTCAACCAATAGCTCAAGCAATCGCATATACTTGCAAGAGTCGGTCACAAAGCTCGCAAAGGAAACCAGTCTTCAATTGATAATCACGAACAAAAGAGCATCAGACCTCAAACGAAATTCAATTGAAGAAAAGGTAAATTACAATTGCACCTCTCATGTTTGGACATATTATAATTAGCCCCATATTTTGGATATTTATAATTTTCTCCCCTAGTAATCTCCGGTGGTTAGAACCAATAGCCAACAAAAGGAATTTACAATTATATGCATGTTATTGTATTTTATATTTCGGAAGGGAAAAAAGATCTTTACAAACTCTGAGGGGTAATATAGTTATTTCACCTCTAAAAATGAGATAACATCCGCGTTGAGTGATATTGATTATGCCGGAAGTTTGCAGGAAAGGGGCAAAGTGAAACAAAAGTATGAACAATAAGATGGGTAATAATAATTGTTCTTATTAGAGAGAGCCAATCTATAATAAGTCCAAATAAAAGGGAGCAAATCTGTAATTTACCTCAAAATGTGAATGAGAATAACAAAAAAAAAGATAATAGAAACTGTTTTATTATTAAGGGTAATTTGCATTGACACCCCCTGAGGTATTGATCAATTGCAGGTAGATGACGGTCAATGCACTATTTTGCATTGACACCCCATGAGATTTGTAAAGTGTTACAATGACACCCCTTGGAAGCATAAAATGACTTTAGTGCCATTAATTAATTTATTTTTTGTGTGAAACTTCTAAGTTTCCCCTACCTATACCCCACACCTTACCCCATTACACCAACCATCCTTATAATCACACATTTATTATTAAAAAATCTACAATAAATAAATAAGATATACAATATATATAATTTTATTTTAAACATAAAAATTTAAAAACATCAAAAATATTTTGAAATATATATTTAAAGGTAAATTGTTCCTCTAAAATTTCATCAATAATAATACTAAAAAATCCATTATTTAATTACTGTTCTTGATTTTTATTATATTACTATACCAATATTTCTCAAAAAAAATTAAAAGGTTATATATAATAAACATTATAGGTATTACATATCTAATAATATATATATAAATTTTTATAATTGAAAACCAAAACGACGTAGTATTGAGAGTAAGGTGGTCTTCGATAAAATTGAAAATTGAAAATCAAGTACTAAAAATTTTAATATCTGAATTTTAAGTACGAAAGGTTTTAAGAGGTGCTTAAAAAAATTTGTTTTATGATAGTTTTTAAAAAATTTAGTCTTCAAACTTTAGTGGTGATCCCGTCACTTAAACTTTTACCTCATTTTAAGTGGTACTTGATATTTGAAGTGATATTCGAATTTCTTATCAAACACATTTAACTGATTAAGTATTGAATTCGTTTAGATTTAAGTTGTAAATAATGGTCCGTTTGGTAATCCCAAAGTATTTTGTTACATCTAAACAATGAGTTTGGAATTGGAGTCCCCTAATTCCAATTCCATGCTCCCAAACGGACCCTTAGGGTCCGTTCGGCTGCATCGTTTTAGGTATTGGATTTGGGATTGCATTCTAATTCCAAAGATTCTATTGTTCGTTTGCTCAAAAATGATTTGGATTTGGAATTGCATTCCAATTCCACAATTTGAATTCCACATGAGAAGTAGTGATTTCCAATTACAAATCTTCCTCAAGTCTTCAACCTAATAAATTCTTTCTCTAACAACTAACTTTTCACAACTACAAACTTACATATATATTCACAAAGATCTATATATATACATATGTCTATATATATATACAAACATATATACATATATACACACACCTATATATACACTCATGTATATATATATATGTACACATAAACATATATATATATATAAAATGGTAAAGGGCAAGAAACTCCCCTATACTATACTCTCTCTCCCAACTAACCCCCATAATCTTTCAAAGTGGCACAAAATTCCCCCAATCTATCTCTATAGTGCAAAAATTCAAAAAACCAATTTTATTAATTATAGTTCCACCCACTCCTATTTAATTAATTACACTTTCACCCCTAATTACAATATATATATATTACGAAAATTACAATTTTATTTTTTATATATATAAAATTCTAAATAAACATATAAAATTCGAAACATACATATAAAATTCAAATATATATATATAATTGGTAAAAAATATATAAAATTTTAAAAAATAAATAAAATTCGAAAAATATATAAAATTTGAAACAATATATAAAATTCGAAAGAAACATATAAAATTTGAAAAAAACATATAAAATTTGTAAACAATATATAAAATTCGAAAAAATATATAAAATTCTAAATATATATATATATATATATAATTCAAATATATATATCTAAAGTGTGACTGAAGTTTGAGTGGACAAGCCTCATAGTCATTAACCACGGTAACAGATCTTCTCTAGCTCTCTTTCTCTCTCTACCACTTTCCTCTCTCCATCACTATCACTTTTCCTCTCTACAAATAAATATAAAATAAAAATAAAAATTATATAAAAAATATTTTAATCAAAATTATATAAAATAAAAATAAAAATAAAAAAAATAATCGATTAACTATACCGATTAAAGGGTCCCTTGGTACCCAAATATAGGGGTGCACACACTCCGGTTCGCTTTCGATTTCGACCGAAACCAGAATCGAACATATACTTTCGGTTTCTTAAAAATGAGAACCAGAACCGAACTGTTAATTTTGATTCAAATATTAATATATTCACGGTGCGGTTCGCTTTCGATTCCAACCAAAACCGGAATCTAACCGATACTTTTGATTCTTTAAAAATGAGAACCGAAATCGAACCGTTAATTTTGATTCAAATATTAATATATTTAATTTCAATTAAAATATTTTAATAAAGTATCTGTTCGATTCCGATTTCGGTTACCATCGTGGGGCATGTGTCGCCATCGTGACCCTTGAAATAGCTCTGCAAAGAGCTGGAAAAGATCTGTTACCTTGACTAATGACTCCGAAGCTTGTCCACTTAAACTTCAATCACACTTTATATATATATATTTGAATTTTATATATTTTTTAGAATTTTATATGTTTTTCGAATTTTATATATTATTTACGAATTTTATATATTTGTTTCGAATTTTATATGTTTTTTAATTTTATATGTTTCTTTCGAATTTTATATATTGTTTTAAATTTTATATATTTTTTCGAATTTTATACGTTTTTTCAAATTTTATATATTTTTTACGAATTATATATATATTTTCAAATTTTATATGTTTGTTTCGAATTTTATATGTTTATTTCGAGTTTTACAAAAACAAATCAAATTGTAATTTTCATAATATATATATTTTGTAATAAAGGGTGGAAGTGCAATTAGTAAAATAGGAGGGGATGGAAGTGTATTTTCATATTATAGCTAAGGGGCAAAGTGCATGTTTTAAATAGTTTGGGGGTTGATTAGGTGGCTTTTTTTCAAAAGCTCAATAGTATGGGGGTTCTTGCCCTTTACCATATATAAAATTTTGAATACACATGCATACACACAAAGTCACACATATTTACATACATACATACATACATGTATATCACATGCATATACATATCATGTACACATATATATACATGCATATATATTCATAGTTTCATACCTTATTTACATACTTAAACATATATATTGTCTAATTTAATTCAAGATTTATGATATTTTTTACATTCGAATTGTGTTTAGGATTGAGATTTATATTCAAATTGAGTTCGGACAAGACTTATTCGAATAATGTATTTGAAATTGCATTGGTGAAATTACAATTCCAATACAATTTCTAAACCGCGCAATCCAACGACCTAAGTGTTATTGTAATGTGTCATTTGACTATTTCATAAGCCCTGAAGTGCACTCAATAAGCTGTCCGCACGATGATTTTTGGATATATTAAATAAACATTGGCAAAGTTTGAAGAAGGGAAATGAACAAATTAGAACGCTATCACCCTTTTGACTTGGGAAACCAAAATCGACATTATAATTGGTTTTCTGTTGTTGAGTTGTAGTTGGTGGAATGGAATGTATTTAAACAAAGGTTAATTACAGCGCCATCTCTGGAGATATGTCAAATAACAGGTAAATTTTCTGTTATTTTGTAAATTACAGCTAGATTCCTTTAAGTTTGTAAGTTATAACAAATACTTCTTGCGTGGTTAAACTCGGTCAATATTTATGTCAATATTTTTTTAGATGTAAAATGTCTTAAATACCCTCGAGTAAATGCAAAAGACATGTGAAAAGATTAAAATATCCTCATTTAAAATTTATAATAAGATCAAAATTACTTTTGTAAATAAGTAATTGATAAAATAATAATTTTTAGATATTTTAAATGAAATATAGACATGGGTAAGGATGTAATTTTACATTATCAGTTACCGGAAATATACACCGATCGGCTTGACGGGATCTAGCTATAATTTATCAAATGACAAGGGTCTACTTGTTATTTGATATATCTCGAAGGGTCTAGCTGTAATACCAAATGTAACACCATATACTTGACCTGGGCAACTGCAAGGAAAAGGGTGCTACTCGGAAAGCTCATCATATACACATCCATCACAAAGTTTAACAAATTTTCTTATTAAACTTAAAATAAGAAATAAAATAAAATACACCCTGTTCATGTTGAATCTATTTCTATTACTTACCGTATACCATCTAGATTAGTCACTGACTAGAATTGAATTCCTTTTTTATTTTTTTGTCGACCTGGTCTCAGAAATCTATGGTGTAAAATGATAATTCTATGGCCCTATCATCACTAGTGTTCGTGTCAATGGGCACCATCGTCTATGCTATATTCTGTTGCATTTTCCTTTTCATATTTCTGTATCTTACAGACGTCTCCATAGCAGATGATCAGCTAAGTCCATACCAATCGATCAACGGAACTAGGACCTTAGTATCTGCTGGACAAAAGTTCCGGCTTGGCTTCTTCAGTCCAGCCTATTCTAGAAACCAATACTTGGGGATATGGTTTGACAACATCCCAACTCAAACTGTAGTCTGGGTTGCAAACCGCAATAACCCGCTTAACGATTCATCAGGAATTCTAAAGATCGGCGACGATGGGAATTTGATTCTTCAAGACCACACAGACACTGTTGTCTGGTCTACTAATATCAACGATTCATCGTCAAAGTCAAGTACTATTGCACAGCTCTTAGACTCTGGAAATCTTGTTTTGAGAGATGAAAGCGGAGATGGATATGTTTGGCAAAGCTTTGATCATCCTACTGATACCATGCTAGCAGGAATGAAGCTGGGAAAAGACTTGAAAAATGGGTTGGACAGGTGCTTAACACCATGGATAAGTGCAGATGACCCTGCTCCGGGAGACTTTGCTTTAGGCATTGATCCTCGTGGGTTTCCACAATTTGTCATCCAGCAGGGTTCTACCAAGATGTTTGAAAGTGGCTTGTGGAACGGTGTGCAATTCAGCGGAGTCCCTTTTCTAGTCGACCTTCCCATCAACCCAAAATTCATCACAAACTCACAGGAGATGTATTATGAGTACGATATAAAGAATGAATCTACTACTCTTACAAGATTAGTCTTAAGTTCTTCTGGTTTAATCCAACGTTATGTATGGAACAACAGTAGCCTTGAATGGACTGTCATGCACGGTTTGCCTAGCGACCCATGTGACAATTATGGCCAGTGTGGCACAAATAGTATTTGCACAATCAGTGATACTACGATTTGCAGTTGCTTGACTGGAAATGTACCCAGAGTAGCACAAGATTGGGAGACGATGATTTGGTCAGGTGGGTGTGTTAGGAAACACCCGTTGAACTGTTCCAATGGAGAAGGATTTATAGAGATAAAGGGTATAAAAAATCCCGATTTGTTGCAGTTTTGGCTCAACACTAGTATGAGCCTTGAGGATTGTAAAATGGAGTGCTTGAAGAATTGTTCTTGTACAGCTTATGCTAATTCAGATGTTACTGGAGGGGGAAAGGGTTGCTTGCTGTGGTATGGGGACCTGATTGATATCAAACGTTTCATAGAATTTGGTAATCAAATACTATACATTCGGGCCACAGCTTCGGACCTAGGTATCTTCTCTTGTTTTTTCGTTTGATTAAGATTAAACAAAAATCAAGTTGACTAACCTGATAATCTTTCTTGGTTGTTTAGAGTTGATATCAAGGTCCAAAAATATCAAGCGACTGGTGTTGGTGTTGATTGTTGTAACAGTAGCTATAGTAACGCTTGTTGTTGCTTCTTGCATAATTTGGAAGAGGAAAGAACAGAGACAAGGTAAAGTGACGACTTTCATTGCAAAAATCCAACTTTTTATGATATTAATAATACTTAAGTTCAATTTATGTTAGAATCTGTTTTCATAATCGGGGGCTCATTTCCATTTACGACCCATTTCCTATTTCTTATGTTCATATGTTTTTATGTCTGCCCAAG
The DNA here is from genome assembly GCA_963922005.1 of Cornus suecica. Classification (NCBI taxonomy): domain Eukaryota; kingdom Viridiplantae; phylum Streptophyta; class Magnoliopsida; order Cornales; family Cornaceae; genus Cornus; species Cornus suecica. The sequence continues at coordinate 47,654,922 of OY998241.1, read as the reverse complement.
AAATCCATTTGAGGTTTCATCGCATCGAAACTACATAATGCATTTTAAAAAAGAATCTAATCAGATCGTTCAGATAGATACTCAACCCAACTGACCAAAATATCCAGTTCTTTAGTTCGGGTATGATTGAAAAAAGTACTAGTTTTGTATGATCACTATTGCAGGTATGCTATCAAACTCTCAAGTCAGACATGAAGAAAACATGGAATTACCTATTTTCAATATGATCACTATTGCAGAAGCAACAAATAATTTTTCTGAATTGAATAAGATCGGAGAGGGTGGCTTTGGACCCGTCTACAAGGTAACCTCAGATGAAGTATGTAACATAAGATTAAGGGGAGAGTTCTTGCGTGTGTGGGTGTGTGCGTGCGCGCGCGTATACAAGGGGAGAGTTCTTGCGTGTGCGGGTGTGTGGTTGCCCATGTATAAAGCGAAAATCCAATCTTAGGCATGATTGCTGAAAAAGGGTTGTATTAACTCTAATTTCTACAGGGTCAGCTAGCAACCGGACAAGAGATAGCAGTCAAGAGGCTTTCAGAGAATTCAGAACAAGGACTCCATGAATTCAAAAATGAGGTTTTATTGATTGAAAAGCTACAGCATAGAAATCTAGTAAGGCTTTTAGGATGCTGTATTCAGGGAGAAGAGAGACTGCTGATTTATGAGTACATGCCCAATGGAAGCTTGGACTCCATTCTTTTCGGTTTGGCTCTCAACCTTTGCATTCAATTTTATACGAATGCAGAAATAATTATTATGACAAAGTTGAGATTTAGTAAAGCGGTATTATATGTGACAAAACACTTTTTTAATTATTGTCATTATTCGAAGGGGGGGGAAATGGTGCAAGTAACTCTCTTTCATGGAAGACGCGATTCAATATTATCGTGGGGATTGCTCGAGGGATTCTGTATCTTCATCGGGATTCAAGATTGAGGATTATTCATAGGGATCTAAAAGCAAGCAATGTACTACTAGACCATAATATGAAACCCAAAATATCAGATTTTGGCATGGCCAGAGCTTTTGCAGGGGACCAATTACTTGCAAAAACTAGACGGGTGGTTGGAACTTAGTAAGTGCCACTTTTTTGAGTAAAATGCATCTAAGATAACTTTTGTTGCTTAATTCTTTTATCTGTTAAAAAATCTAACAATGTGCCAGTGGTTACATGTCTCCGGAATATGTCATCAATGGCCTCTTTTCCATTAAATCAGACGTCTTTAGTTTTGGAGCTATAGTTTTAGAGGTAGTGAGTGGCCAAAGGAACAGACAATTCCAACATCCAGACCATCACCACAACCTTCTTGGACATGTGAGTTCATTGTTACAACTCTTTTTTCTTTTTCTTTTTTCTACTCTTTGCATTTCTTATATAAGGTTAATTGTTTCGTGATATCTGATGCGACAGGCATGGCAATTATTCACTGAAGGGAAAGCCTTTCTGCTAATAGATCCAGAAATGGACGAATCATTTCCAATGTCTGAAGTATTGAGATGTATACAGATTGGCCTCTTGTGCGTTCAGCAACGCCCCGAAGACAGACCAACCACGTCCTCTGTGGTCTTAATGTTTGATAGTGAGGAGTCAATGTTGCCCCATCCTAAGCAACCTGGTTTCTACAAGGATAGAAGCCCTAACGGGACAGAGTCTTCGCTAGATGAAAGAACTTGTACGACCAATAAGATGACCATTTCTATACCAGAGGGTCGTTAGAGTAACACTATATATTAACCTGCATGTGCTTATTAGGAGGCGTAACATGTGCTTTTCCTAAAGCCATATCTTTGTTTTTGCAATATGATAAGGTAGCTAATTTTGGTAGGTTCCTGAAAATTTCTTATGAAAGAAAATAAAATGGAGAAGAAAAGAGAAGTTTGGAAAAATAATTTCTGTGTTTTCAATTTGTATTACATATTTTGGTATTTATACAAGAGATATGGAATTGTTCCCATTCCTAAATATCAGTAACTCTCCTATGTCAAGGCGTGATACAAGGGAAATATTCTAAGAAATAAATAATATAATTACATCAGTATATTACAAGAATCAATGATCAATCAAGCTAGGATCACGATCCTTAACACTCCCCCTCAAGTTGGAATAGATATTGATCATTCCTAACTTGCTGAGTAGATTCAAAAATTGTGGAAAACCCAATGACTTAGTGAAAATATCTGCTGGTTGTTTCGATGTCACTATGTGGAAGGTCTTGACGATTCCAGCCTGAACCTTTTCTCGAACAAGATGATAATCAATTTCTATGTGTTTTGTACGCTCGTGAAACACATGATTGTGAAGGGTAGCTTGATTGTCACAGTATAACTTGACCGGTTGTGAATGCTCGACCCTAAGATCACGTAGAATGCATTGGAGCCAAGTGATCTTACAACAAACAGATGCCATGGAACGATACTCTGCTTCGACACTTGAACGCGAGACGGTGGTTTGTTTCTTGGTCTTCCAAGAAATGAGTGAATGTCCAAGGAAAATGCAATAACCCGTAGTTGATCGACGTGTGTCTCAACATCTGGCCCAATCCGCATCACAGAAAGCATTCAACTGTAATTGACTTAAGAATGAGAGAAAAATACCTTGTCTAGGTATATGTTGGATGTAGCGGAGAACTCGTTGTGCCGCCTCTAGATGTGGGACTCGAGGTTTATCCATGAATTGACTGAGAATGTGCACAGCATAAACCAAGTCTGGCCGCGTGATGATCAAGTAGATTAATTGTCCAACAAGTCTACAATATGAGGAAGGATCTTCGTTAAGAACACCATCATCTTTGCTAAGTGATAAGCTTTGCTCCATAGGTGAACTAGCAGGCTTTACTCCCAAGTACCCCGTGTCTTCCAATATTTCAAGAGCATACTTTCGTTGTGAAAATGTAATTCCCTTCTTGGATCGAGAGATTTCTATGCCCAGAAAATACTTGAAGTCACGAAGGTCCTTAAGCTTGAATTGTTGCATGAGATGAGCTTTAATTTCCTTAATGTCTTGAAGATTATTTCCTGCTAGAATGATGTCATCCACATAAACAAGAAGGGAAGTAAAGGAATTACCATGGTGTCGGACGAATAATGAGTGATCGGACTTGGATTGTGAGAAATTCGCAAGTGTGAGTACTTTGGACAACTTGATGAACCATTGACGGAAGTCTTGCTTAAGCCCGTACTAAGACTTGTGAAGTTTGCAAACCCGTGTCTCCCCCTTTCGTCCGAAACCAAGAGGTAATGACATGTAGACCTCTTCCTTCAAATCGCCATGAAGAAAGGCGTTGTTAACATCAAGTTGATGAAGATGCCAATTATTAGAGGAGGCAATTGCAAGGAGTAGGCAGACGATAACAAGCTTGGCGACCGGAGCAAAGGTTTCACGATAATCAAATCCTTCAATCTGACTGTAGCCTTTGGCAACCAACCGCGCCTTGTAATGATCAATGGTACCGTCAGGATTGAACTTGATTTTATAAACCCATTTGCAACCCACGAGTTTCTTGGGAGGAGGTAAAGGTTGAAGGGACCAAGTGCCATTATCATGTAAAACACGAAGTTCTTGGTCCATGGCTTCGCTCCACCTAGGATCTTTGATGGCTTGGGCAAAAGAAGTAGGTTCCTTGACAGCTGAAAGGGAAGTGGTGAAAGCACGATGGATAGGATATAGTTTATCATAAGTAAGGACATGAGACAAGGGATAAGTAATACCTTTGTTGTCGGCCAACACCGAGTGAGACGATGGGACGGTCCGAGCAGGTAAGAATGCTTTGACATGATACTGTTAAAGATAGCTGGGTGCACGAGTGGCGCGTTACATCCGGGGTTCGGGTTGGGGATTAGGGGAGGCTAGAGAAGTAGAAGAACCAGAAACAGGCAAAACTTGAGGGGTTCCCGCGGCATCGGTATCTGTTGTCGTGGCATCAAATGTAGGAAACAAGTGTCGCGGCAAGGATTTTTCATGTTGCGGCAAAATGTTGGGGTTCGTTGAGATTGTCGCAGCATCGGTTAGGGTTGACACGACATCCGCGGTAGAAGGGTTACGTCACTGCGACGGTTGGTCTTGTCCTGGTATGTCATGAGGTTCGAGTAGTTCGACTACTAGGTTGGTTGTTGTGCTTATTCCTATGTTGTTCCATGAATTTGTGTGATTACTGGGTAATGGGTATGATGTAGTGGAAGGTGTGGTAGCGGAAGGGTAAGGGAACACATGCTCGTGAAAGTGTACATCTCGGGAGACAAAAATTTTACCGAGGGCTAGGTCATAAACTCGATAACCTTTGGTTCCATATGGATAACCGAGGAATAGACAACGAAGGGAACGAGCATCAAATTTACTGGGTTGATGGTGGTGCATAGAGGCTAATCATAAACAACCAAAAACTCGTAAATGGTCATAAGTGGGAGGTTTGTGAAAGATTATCTCAAATGGCATTTTTCCATGAAGAACCGGTGTTGGTGTACGGTTGATGAGGTAAGCGGCAGTAAGGATAGCATCGCCCCAAAATTGTTTAGGATGTGGCTTGGAAAAGCAAGGCCCGGGCTACATTGAGAAGGTGTCGATGCTTCCGTTCAACAACCCCATTCTGTTGTGGAGTTGAGACACAGCTGGTTTGGTGGATAATTCATTTCTCAGAGAATGTGTCAGTGATGTCAAATTCTAGTCCATTGTCACTACGGATGATTTTGATGCGAGATGCAAATTGAGTTTCAACTAGATTAATAAAAATGAGTAAGCAATTTCTAGCATCAGACTTTTTATGTAAAAGATAAACCCATGTACATCGAGAGAAATCATCAACAATAGTAAGAAAATATTTGGCCCCGTGTAAAGTTGGAACATGATAACCACCCCAAATATCAACATGAATTAAATTAAAAGGTGTTTTTGTTTTAATAGAACTTGAGGGAAAAAGTTGTCTAGTTTGTTTAGCGAGAGGACAAATAAAACAATCATTAACCAAACAAAAATTTATTGCATCTAAACAAAAAGAAATGTTTTTCAGGCTTTTATTAGAAGGATGACCAAGACGTTGATGCCAAAAGTGAGGATTGGTGGAAACGGCGGCAACAAAAGTACGATACCCTAACTTGCTTTGAAGTATCTAAGCAGTAGAGTCCCGTTTGCTCAGTTCCTATCCCAATCGTCTTCCCCGAACGTTGGTCCTGCACAAAACATAGGTTACTTATAAAAATGGCATAACAAGAAGAAGTTTGAACAAGTTTGGCTACGAATATAAAATTTAGTTTGAAAGAAGAAACACAAAGCACGTTGTAAAGAGTAAATTCATCAGAAAGATGTATGGTGCCTATGTGTGTCACTTGGGCAAGAACATGGTTTGGTAAATGAACATAGCGATTGGTAACGGGTATGCTAGCAGTAAGGAGTTGGGAAAAACAAACCATGTGGTCGGTTGCTCCCCTATCAAAAATCCAACAAATATCTCTACTACATATGTGTGCACAAATAGGAATACCTGAAAGATTGCTCACTGTTGACACTTGGTTGGCTACACTAACCGATTTGGTCCGATCAATGAGAGCAATGAGATCATGGTATTGCTCCACAGTGAGGCTATAGGAGGATGGTGTTGCTCCGAATTTGGAATCCGCATAGTGAGCCCTGGAAGATGAATTCGAGACTCCTTTCTTATCCCCATGAGTATTGGCTCGCTTGAGTTTTCGATAAACATTTATGGTGTGTCCCTTGTATTCACAATAGTCACATTGAAGATGTTGGCAACAATTTTTAGCAGTATGCCTAGTGTTGTTGCAACGATCAAACTTGAGATGGGAATTCCATGGCGGGTGATTCCTATTAAAATTTAGCGGTCCATCCTTAACGGCGAAAGCAGCCACATCTAGCATTTTTCCCACCACCTGTGAAGAGATATTTCATTGTTTTTCATCTTGGATAATGAGTGAAAATACCTTATTCACAGGTGGTAGAGGCTCCATGAGTAAAATCTGTCTACGAGCTCCTGTATCGATGGGGTTGAGTCCCATGAGAAACCGAATGGTTCGTTGTGCTTGATGATACTCCTACAACTTCTTCCCTATGTCGCCATCACAAGGTGGAAGTGGGCTTAGGGCATCACGTGTATCCCACAAGCCCTTGAGTTTGGTGTAGTACTCTCCGGTGGTCATACCCCCTTGAACACATTCATGAATTTCTTGTTTGATGTGGAAGAGATGCACGCTATTGGAGTGAGACAAATGCTCCTTCAATTCATTCCAAAGTTTAAAGGTGTTATCATTGTACATCACACTTTGGGCGATGTCCGGTGGAATGGTATTGAGAATCCATCCCTTGACAAGGAGATTGCAGCGAGTCCATTGCTTGACTTCTTTAGCCGATGTGTCCGGTGGTTTTGTGATGGTACCATCCACGAATCCATCCTTGTTCTTGGTAGTGAGAGCCATTAGCATGGCATGACTCCATACGGGATAATTTTCTTGTGTTAATTGTTATGTCACAAGAATCAAACTGGGTTAGTCTGAATGATGAAGGTAGAATGGATCGCTCAGGTCTTCGTACCTATTGGCAGAGGGCTTGATTGTCTCTAAAGATCTCTCGTCATTCTTTGCCATGGAAGCAAAAAAGAATGGAGGCTAGGGTTTGTTGGCTATGGAAAACTTCACTACTCTGATACCATGAAAATTTCTTATGAAATAAAATAAATATGGAAAAGAAAAAAGAAGTTTGGAAAAATAATTTATGTGTTTTCAATCTGTATTACATATTTGGGTATTTATACAAAAGATAGGGAGTTGTTCCCATTCCTAAATATCAGTAACTCTCCTATGTCAAGGCGTGATACAAGGAAAATATTCTAGGATATAAATAATATAATTACAGCAATATATTACTAGAATAAAGGATCAATCAAGCTAGGATCACGATCCTTAATAGTTTCGGTAAGCTATTTATTTTTGTAATGCTTTTGCAACCTCTTCCACCTACGAGATTCGTATGACACAAGAAGAACAAATATTTTATAGTAATATACTTTAACTTTCGAAAGGAGAATGTTGAAGAGTCCGTTTTCGTTGGGACCAAACTGTGTGTGTGTGTGTGTCCACCATTTTTAGTTATTTCGGTCCACATGTCCAAAGGTTTCAGTGTAGCATGCCAGAGTAAATTGAGCCCAGAAGTGTTAATTTATTGCTTGTTCTTGTCGGTTGAACAACAATTTTATCAAAAAAGTGAGAATTAGCATGACCTACTACACAGCTATATATAGATAAGGGAATAACTGTACCTATATGGTATTGAATTGAATAATTGAGAGAATTTTGAAAATATGAAAATAAAATTACTGATAAGGGAATAACTGTACCTATAAGACTCGATGTATTTTAATCCTATAATGAAGAAATTTTTAAATACTGTCGCGCCTGCTTTTTCCTTCCCCCACCTCAACCGGCAAAAAAGTTGAGTTTTAGCTTTTTTATGTGTGTCTCCCTTAAGTAAAGGAAGTCGTCAGTTCTATGTTCGGAAAGAACTTGAAAACTTTGTGCGACTGGGGTCCAATGTACGATGTAAGGGGGCTCTATTGAGCAAATGTTCTAAGTTCAAAGTGTGGGGCCCTAATATGACTCTCACTAATCGTCATTAACCAAATAAACTGAAATCGGGAGTTTGCTAACACTTGGGGAAGGTGTGAAGCACCCCATGATTCCAATATCATATAAGGTTACCTACTTTCCCACGATTGTGTGTGTGCGCGCAATTTAACCACTTTAGATGAGACCAATTCAAGAGAAATGAAAATATCAAAGACTTAAGCGGGAAAATACATTAGGGGTGAACACGGATCAGATTGGACCGGATTGAAGATATTTTGGATCCGATCCACTATTACCGGATTCATAATTTTCAGAACAAATCTAATCCATTTGTCCAACGAAACCAAACCGAACCGAACCTCAGAGAACCAGATTGGTTCGGATCGGTTTCACGGATTGAAATATAAAATTATTTTTAAAATTATTATTATAAAGTATGTTTTCTTTTACTTCCAAAATTAACACAAATTTTTTTTATTTTTGTGTGTGAATATATATAGATATAGTTGTAAGTTGATTGTAATAACCCTAATTTGTGAATTTAATTGATTTGGTATTTATGATGTGGGTATGTATGCAATTTAGAATTTTAATGTGTAATTTAGTAATTTTGGTGTGTGTAATTATATGTATAAGGGTATATATATGGGTTGGTGTATAAGAAATTAAAGAATGGAATTTAATAATAAAAATAAAAAGGGGAAAAGGTGAATGATTAGTGTTAGGTGTTGGTTATGAGATGTAAAGAGGATTAAAGTTGGAAAGAGGGAGTCAAAGGGGGCCACATGTTTTTTTTTTAAAATAAAATAATAATTGAAATTATTAAAGGGATGTCTTCATTCATTTCATATGACTTCAATTTTTTTCTCTTTAAATTTTGAGGGAACAAATGGGAGAAGAAGAATAGAGAGAGTTCTTGGAGAGAAGGAGATACTCTTGGAGGGATTTGGGCTTGAAGATAATAAATCCAAGCCGGATAATTTAAGGTAAGTTACTACTCTATTCTACCCATTTGGATTTTTAAATCCAAGATCTTTTTAAAATAATATGTATAAATAAATATATATATATTATTTATACATAGTTAATTTTCTATAAAAATAATTATAGAAGTGTTATCATGTATATAAATGCATATATATATGGATAGATGAATGTTTAATGATTATTATCATATATTTCATATTATCTTTAAATCGTATTTTAATTATAAAATATATCTATGATCATGGAAATTTTCATCAAATACTAGTTAAGAAGCTTTATTAATATTAAAAATTATTTAAATAGGCTTCTTGAATTTTTTAGGAATTATAAGAATTATTGTGGCAATTTTCGGAAATTATATAATTATGTAAATCTAGTGTGACTGTTTGTATGTTGTTATGGTACACTTGTTTTTTTAACCATAGGATTATATGAACTTTCAATCGACGCCTTTGATTTAAATTATATGCATTCTGGAATCTAGTGTGAGCGGATTTAGTTTACTATGGTACACTCATTTTACTAACACTACAAGAAATCTGGCTTTTAGCGACGGTCCTTTAGCAACACTCTAAAAGACCATCGCTAAAAGTCCTATTTTTAGTCACGAAAATTTTGAACTGTGCCTAAAAGAACAAAATCGTCGCTAATACTCCTATTTTTAGTCACGGAATTTAAAACCGTCCCTAAAGGCACAAAACTGTCACTAAAAGTCATATTTTTAGTCACGGAAAATCGAGACCATCCCTAAAAGCTAAAAAATTTGCGGGAGTGTTTGGCGCCCAGAAGCTATGCAAAATGAAAAAGTAAAAAAAAAAAAATATATATATATATACACGATGGAAAGAGCTCCACGTCACACTTCTACAATACTCTTCTCCACTTTTAATAATAATAAAAAAACACTTTCTCTCTATCAAAATCGGCAAACCTCAAACCCTAAACATCATGACTCTATATTGACAAACTCTTCGACTCTCACTTGAATTGATGCTTCTCCATATCGATCTCTCGCCTCTCCACATCTAAATTTCTAAGAATCGTAAGCTCTGTCACTCCATCGAATTAACGACCCAAGAGAAATCATTATCGAAAGCTCTCTCACTCCATCTTCACTCATAATCACTTCAATGACCATCAAAGAATTGAATTAGGTTTTGATTCTTCAAGCCAAATTTTTAATTCTGATTTCTTTTTCTTTTTTGTCAACGAGTAATTTCTAGGGCTTTCCTGAAGAACGTTAGGGTTTATTACCAAGCTTCCAACAAAGGTACTCTCTCCCTCTCGATTCATATATGTATATATAAATATTTATATATAATGTGTATATATCTGTAGCTTTGAAGTTGTAGGTACTGAAATCACATTTGTTGTAATTATTAATTATCACAATTTCTACTATGCATATTGTCGAATAAAAGGTAAAGCAGTGGTGTTTTTTTCCAATTCCATGTATGCTTCAAGTTTGATTTTCTTACATTGATCGTTCTATTCATGTACTTAGTTAGCTGATTTCATTTTTTTTTTGCTTGATTTACTAGCTGATTTGCTAAAAAACCCTCAGTTTAAATGTTTCTGGGCTGCTTGATTGGTAGCCCAGCCCGTACTGCACAATTTATAATTTTATACATATATATATATTTAATTAAAATTGTATAAATAAAAATACATATTATGCTCTGATATTTAAAATCTTACTTTTTTGTTGAATGGTGTGTGTTTGTTTAATTTCTCTTTCTATTTGTGTTGAATTGGGAAGATAAATTTTCAAATTTGAAATTCTGGTCATGGTTTGATATTCTAAGATAATTTAGGGTTTGATTTCTGCTCTTATACTCCTTTTGGCTTCAATTTTTAAATATAGGGACTGTTTTTTAGTGACTTTACATATATGTGTGTGTGGCAGAGGTTGTAATAGAAATATTTTTATGTATCTAATGATTTGGGATGAGCTTTTAAAATGTGGCATCTTCCATAATATCCTCTTTAAATATCTCAATTATTGTTATTATTATTATTATTATTATCTATTTTTGGAGAAAATTAAAACACATGACTAATTATCTATGTTGTGTTTGTTGTGATTGGTTGTGACTTATGATTATTCCATTTACTCTATTCTTTAACTGGATCGAGGTGTGATTGTTCTGCTTCAGTTGTGGAAATTGATTCTGGTGATTATGTTGCTCATGCCACATTGAAGCATGTCTTTCTACTTTCTAAGGTCTTGCCTTGAAATATATGAAACTATTGTCATGAAAGGAAGTTACAATTTTGTTCATCATAAAAATATGAAGCACCTGAGTTTGAAAGGCCAACCAAATTTTATCTGAAATTTTCTTGGACTTTATCTGGAATCTAGAGGTACTAGGACCCATGATTTATTTTGGTTGTTTGTGTGTAGTGGGCTATATATATATGATGTTTGTGTGTGTGTGTGTGCGTGTGGTGTACCAAGTCGACGGAGTTGGTTCAAGTTAAACGAATCGAGAGGCACTTTTTATATCTATTGTATTGACTTTATCTGGATATAAATTTTGTTCTACTGGTTTTGTATTGACTGTCTATAAAAAATATTCTAAATCACATGCACTTTTTTAAATATCAATTATTTTAGGACATGCTTCCTCCTAAATTAATGAGGCAATTGTGCCTATATCTCAGCTTACAAATGATTATGCTTAACTGTGATTGGTACCTATATGTCCAGATGCATTTAAAATTTAAAATTTGAAGTCCATGATCACCTAAATGCATTGACCAAATTAGTATACTATTGTATTACTGAATTTCTTGGTATAACTGATGTCATTGAAAGCCACATTCCAAATTAAATTGGTCTTAAACTATGGAATAGGCATGCCATTCAACAAAAAGTTAGATTAAGATGAACTTAGTCAAAGGTCAATGATGAAACAAAACATTAAATAAGTCAGCCAAAAACTTTGAAAAAAAGATGAACATAACAAGCATTAATTCATACTAGTTTTGTTGTAACCATCTGTAATTTTATACTTTTTTTTTGTAATATCAGAAGTTTGTGTAATGTTCAGATTGTAGTGTGTTTTGAAGAATGGACACATTTTATACCATTGCAACAATTGTGCGTTAGTGATTTAATTATTGCATTTTTCTAAGGTATAGGGTCTCTTGTTAAGTCTTTTTGGAGACTAGTGAGAATCATTGGTGGGGAAGTGCGTTTTTGTAGCTGAGGGTTTTTAGAGGGGCTGGGAGAGTTACAACAGACTGGCAAGTGGCTTCTTTGCTTTTGCGGTATATAAATGAAGATGCACGTGTTAGTAGGGTTTTGATCTCCTAAAACTCTTACTCTCTAGTAGGCTCCTTTAGTCTGATGATTTATAGAGAAGTTAGAACAACAAGATGTGAAAAGATTTAAATCAAGATTGGAAGATAAAGGAAACAAGAGAAGAACACAGTTCCTCTGTGATTGAGGGCACACTGTTATTATGTTATGTTATTTGGTTACAAGCATGTTTCGACATATACATACATTAGAATTAAAGAAGATAATGAAAGAATGCTCTAGCTTAGAATGTGATTTATGTATCCTAAAATTTTTAGGCTAAATGTTAGGAAATACTTATTGGATGAATGGTCATGTTTCCTAGGGCCGATTGCTGGATAGCTTAGAATATATATCTAAAATGAGTTTGTTTTTGAAATATGAATGTTGAGATAACTCTGTGGCAACTGTTGTAAAATAAAATTTCAGACTCCTTCATTTTGTCTTAGAGGCAATATTTATAGTGTAATAACAGAGCTTGGTTTATTCTTCAAGGAGTTGTGTTGTCGAACAATGAAATTGGATCTCTTACAGGCAATGGAAAAAGAGATTGCTATAATACTATGCAAGTTGGAGATGATATTTCCCCCATCATTTTTTGACATAATGGTGCATTTAGCTCTGCATTTGCCATGTTAAGCGATCATTGCAGGACCCGTACAATGAAGAAGATGTGGTAGATGAGGATGATGAAATTCAGCATGGCCCTGCAATATCCATGTACAAAGAGACACACTTTAGGGAAGAAACTGGATGGGTACACCCTAAGGCTAAGAGAAACTATGTAAGTAATTTTTGTTATATATTTCTTTTGTGTGTTGATCACTTTGGTTAAACTTTTGAACTTTGCTTGATAAGTTGGTTGAGGATAAGTGTAGTATTTGTTGAACTTTTGTTTGCATTTTGGTCATAATCTGCAATTGTCCAGTATTTTTGTCAATTATCAAAACACTTTACCTAAAAGTAGTGAATAAATTCAGGGGAAAAAAAATAGTGAAGAAGTTCTTATACATACTAGTTTTAAAATGCACTGGTTTTTTAAATGACTTTCTACTTTAGAAGGCAAGAAACTACCACTGGGCAACAATCCTCTATTTAGAAATGGTTTTGGCTCATATTTCAACCTTTCGTGTTGTTCAGATGATGTTTTACTTCTCAAGGTTGGTTCATCAATTTTGTGTAATCTGTATCTGTGGATTTTTGTCACGCCCCAAATTTTCTAGGACTCCGAAATCCGAGCCTAAGAGCTAAGGGAGTGAATGCGGAAGTAAAAAGAAATGAGAACAAATGACCTTCAATCATTAAATGCCCACAAAAGGGTAAAATGGTCATCACAGGGATAAAGTAGTGATGTCAAGGTGTAAATACAAGGTTTGGACCTAAAAGAAGCTATAGGAACAAACGGAACCAAAATCTGAGGTGTGAGGTAGAAATTACAACGTTTTGAAATCGGCACTCCCACGTTTAGGGTCAGCAATCTACCATCAACTTCAATCGACCATTGCGCCCTCAAAAACGAATCAAATGAGGTGATTCAAAAGCCTAACATCAAGATATTTAAGTCATATTTCTAAAAAGCTAAAGAACACCTCCATCCGACATTCGTAGCTCACGATATGAGCGAAATAGTGGAACAGGGTCAGAATAGGGCTGAACCACTCAGTCGACTGGCTGAACCCGAGACCTCAAGTTTTGAGGAAAAATGAGGACCCAGTCGACTGGCTGAACCAGAGACCTCAAGTTTTGAATAAAAATGAGGACCCAATCGACAGGCTGAACTAGAGACCTCAAGTTTTGAAAAAAAATTTCCTCCGTTTCACCTAGTCGACTGCCCGAAATGGGCCAGTCAACTGCCTAAACTAGAAAACCTCAAATTTGACTCCCATTCAGCCCCAAACCCTTAGGAACTATCAAGAAAGATCACAACTGGTCCTTGGGACTTTGTAAATGCGGAAAAATCCCCTAACTCGGAAATGAGAAGAAGAATGGTTATTTTCATCAAAGACGCTCCTTAAAAATCCATAAAAATAACTGTCTTGACCCCGGTCTCCGTTTTGACGACCACCGGGTTGTAAAGATCAAAATCTTCTTAAAATGAGTTTAAAATCATTTATAAAACAAGAAATTTTACCGGGGCCACGGGGTAGGCGAAAACGGGTTTTTCCATTCAAATAAAAAAGGGTTAGTTTGAAAACCTAGAAAAACGTCATTTTCAGCTAAACACGTAATACTCACAATTCATGGCAATTCATCCAATTCACCTTCATAACTCCAAGTAAATATATTCAACAATGACATTTAAATGCTCTAAGGCGAAACATGTTATAATTTGGTTCAAAATACACAATCTGGCACCGAAGTGCACCAAAAAAAATACAATCCCCGCGCATAGCGCTCCAAGGGATATACATGGACCATACCACCTCGGCTAACATGCTAGCCGAATCAAAATAATATATTTCTACAAGTTTGGTTTACATGTGCAAAAGGAACATATTTATCGACCTAATGCTTAACAAAATGAAAGTGTGGTCCGCCTCCCATGCACAAAAGGGCGGACATACATCCACACGTCCACGGAGAGACTACGGAACTCTCCCAACGGGATCATCACCTGAAAAATATATAAGGCGTGGGGTGAGCTCACTAGCCCAGTAGAGGAAGAGTCATTGCCTCAATCTCGGTAGTCCGAGTAGTACAACCCACCCATTGTACATGCAACTACTCCTAGGTTAGTCTTTTGTTCCACATGGCTCTCACGCCAATCCGGAACCCCTTCGAACCCCACAAATAAGTTTCCCCAACATGCTCACAACATAATTTTCTACAATTATAGCATGTTTCCACAAGAACATCATATTCGCATATATATGATAGTCTAAATGCACCATGACTCGACACACCCCACGAGACACACGACGCCTAACTCAGATTAACGGATACATACTCTGTCCAATTACTTTTGAGGTTACAACCTTAACAAGTAATGTAGAGTACCGCACCGACTCTTCCCAAATGATTTTTCTCTCTATCACTTCAACAAGGAAGACGGTTGTACGAGAGCCCAACTTGTAACTCCGTACGCCATGACTACAAAAGTCAAGAACATGAGCCTCTACCCGAATTCCTAACTCACATTTGCCGGATTTTTAGTTCCGTAGGCGTGATACCTTCTAGCCAGTTGTTTCTTTGATCCAAACCCGACTATCAACACATCACTACACCACCCGCATATTCCAACACCATGAATTTGACACTACATGACGTACTCAATATGCACGTATGATTTTTCATCAACCATACTCCATCATAATATATGTTTTTTCTCTTTTAGCAATATATCATGTCAAAACTATCTCCATGCTCATAATATTACATTTATGATCAATAAACCACAACATGAATTTATATCACATAATCATATTCTCAAGGGCCTAAATCATAGTCTAAGTTGTCAAAACCAACTCGTATATATATATACGGCATATATACACTTAGACGCACACACCCTCTTACAAAGACAAAGACAAATCATTTTCCCCTACCTCAATTCCAAACAAGAACACCAAGAACAAGTAAAGGCCTCCAAGGTGAAACGAATCAACCCAACCTTCTCCAAATCCAACAATAAGCTCAATTGAACCGATTGCTAAGCTTTAATAGAGTCTCAAGCAAGAGCTATAGATAGACAACTCCATAATCAAAAATTGAATACAAGAATCCAATAATAGAAGCTAGGGTTTGAAACTAGAAATTTTAAAGGAGGAAGAATCACTTACCAAGCTTTGGCTCAAAAGGAAGCTTGGAGCACCAACATCAACTTCCATGCACAAATCCCCTTCAAATTCTCATCACAAGGAAGAGAGAATTTGACAACTTGAGGAAGAAGGAGTGAAGTGAGGGAGAACTTAGCAAGAACCTTATGAGAGAAGATAGATATTCTTGTGTGAATGAGAGAATGTCTTGCAAATGAGAGAAACTCATAAGTGTAGAGATTCTCCACTAACCCTTCTCAAATCCAAGGGTTAAAAATGAAGCTAGGAAAAAGGAAATGAATTCAAGGACTAAGAATAAGTCTTGCCAAGTGGAAGACTTATTACACAACTCACAAAAGTCATTAATTTGCCAAACGAGGCCTTATCATCCAAGGGCTTAGAATAAAGATGGAATTCAATAAACCATCCAATGGTTGAGAAAAAGTTTTGCCAAGTGGATGACCAACAATAATGGTTTATTCCATTTAAGTGTCAACCAAACAAGGCCTTATGATCCAATGGTCTAGAATAAATATGGGAGAATGAGATCAAGGGCTAGGAATGAGACAACACATGAAAAGTGGAAATGACCAAATTCTTCTAAAGTTGGGGTTAATTACAAGAGTGCCATCAAGACTCTTTATTACCCTTTTACCCCTTGTCATCTTCTCTAATTACCAAAATGCCACTCATGCCCTAATTCTCACCCAAAATCTCTACACTTTCCACTAAGTATTCCAAATGTGAAATTACTCATTTACCCCTCGGTCATTTCTTTCCCGAAATCGTTCTCAAGAATTTTCATAAATTTCAAAGTAAAAATACAACATGCTACGTACAATTTTTATAACACGTAAAACATGTAAGGCATGCTAAAACAATTAAACACATGAGCACTTAATTGTTTAAATAATTTTTTTAAATTAACCCGTAAAATACCGGAGGTTACAACCTCCACACCTTAGGAGATTTCGTCCCCGAAATCAAGACGTACCTATAGTAGAAAACAAGTCCTGGTATTTTTCCCGTACTTCCCGTTCACACTGCCCAGTCGCCTCCTCGACTCCGCGATGGTGCCACAAGACCTTAACTAAAGGAATAGTTTTGCCCCGCAAAACTTGCTCTCGAGCATCCAAGATCCTCACCGGTCGCTCCTCGTAGGACACGTCCTCGGCAACATCGACATCAACCCAACTCAATACATGAGAAGGATCGGGCTAATACTTACGAAGCATAGAGACATGAAAAACATTATGAACCCGTGATAAATCCGGTGGCAATGCCAAACGATATGCCACCTTGCCGACAGGATCAAGAATCTCGAACGACCCAATAAAACATGGAGAAAGCTTTCCGCTCTTCCCGAATCGCATCAAGCCCTTGCGAGGTGAGACCTTTAGAAACACATGATCTCCAACCTCAAAGAACAAAGGACGCCTATGCCGATCCGCATAACTCTTCTGTCGGCTCTGTGCTGTAACCAAATGCTGTCGATCAATCCTAATCTTCTCGGTCGCCTAATGAACCATATCGGGTCCCAAAAGTGCAACATCACCAACCTCGGCCCAACAAGTCGGTGAACGACACAGTCTACCGTACAACGCCTCAAAAGGTGCCATCTGAATACTGGACTGATAACTGTTGTTGTACACGAACTCCGCTAAATGAAGATGATCCTCCCAATTGCCCCTGAAATCAATAGCACAAGCACAAAGCATGTCCTCAAGGATCTGAATGGTACGCTCTGACTGACCGTCCGTCTGAGGATGAAAAGCGGTGCTGAACCATAACTGCGTATCCAAGACTTTCTGAAAAGCCTCCCAAAACTGTGATGTGAATCGCAGATCTCGATCCGAAACAATAGTCACCGGAACCCCATAAAGCTTGACAATCTCCTTCACGTACAACCTACTAAGAACCTCTACATTATCCGTGTCACGGATAGGTAGAAAATGTGCAGTCTTTCTCAATCGATCAACGATCACCCACACTGCATCCTTTTGATTCTTCGTCCTTGGTAACCCTGTCACGAAGTCCATGCAAATATGCTCCCATTTCCACTCAGGAATAGGTAACGGATTCAACAACCCGGCAGGTCCTCGCTGCTCAACCTTAACCTGCTGAAAAGTAAGACATCGGTTCACAAAATCTGCAACTGATTTTTTCATTCCTTGCCACCAGTAATGACGTCGAAGATTATGATACATCTTCGTGCCACCTGGGTGAACAGCAAGCCTGGAACTATGAAACTCTTGTAAAACCTCCTCACGGCAAGTCTGCGGTACATAAAGTAAACCCCTAAAATGATAACCTCCATCGGAGTGCAAAACCCAATCATCAACAACCTCGCCACTAGCAATACGAGTGCGAACCAAAGTAATGTTGTCATCGTGTCCCTGAGCCTCAATCACACGGCTCACAAGTGAAGGTTGTGCCACCATGCTAAACAAGGTCACCATTGAATCCCCACTCTCACGGAACCGAAGATCCAACTCTGCGACTTCCTCCATCATCCGCCACTCACGAATAAAGATGCTAGCCAACGATGCATGTGACTTGCGACTCAACGCATCCGCCACCACATTAGCCTTCCCGGGGTGATACTGGAGTGCAAAGTCATAGTCCTCCATGTACTCGACCCATCGACGCTGTCGCAAGTTCAAGTCCCGTTGCGTAAAGATATACTGCAAACTCTTGTGATCGGAGAAAACCTCAAATCTCTCACCGTACAAGTAGTGCCTCCACCCCTTAAGGGCAAAAAGAACCGCCGCAAGCTCTAAGTCATGCGTAGGATAATTCCGCTCGTGAGTCTTCAACTGTCGAGACCCATAAGCAACAACTCTCTCGCACTGCATGAGTACGTATCCTAGTCCCTCGTGAGAAGCATCACAATAGATCACGTACTCGACGCCGCGCTCGGGAATAATCAACACCGGAGCCGTAGTCAAACGTGTGCTCAACTAAATGAATGCCTCTTCACACTTGTCATCCCACACGAACTTGACACCCTTTCGCGTGAGGCGAGTCATAGGAACTGCCAAATGAGAAAAGTCCTTCACAAATCGCCGATAGTAACCCGCCAAGCCAAGGAAACTACGAACCTCGAAAACGTTACTCGGTCTCTTCCAACTCATAACCGCCTCTATCTTTGAAGGATCAATTGAAATGCCGCCTCCGGAAACAACATGCCCTAAAAATCTAACCTCTTGAAGCCAAAACTCACATTTACTATACTTAGCATACAATCGGTGCTCTCTTAGAATCTGAAGAACAGTCCTAAGATGAACCTCGTGATCACTTTCCGTAGTGGAGTACACTAGAATATCGTCAATGAACACCACTACAAATCTATCCAATAACTCGTGGAAGATACGATTCATGAGACCCATGAATGCCGCCGGTGCATTAGTCACACCGAAAGGCATCACGAGAAACTCAAAGTGACCATATCGAGTGCGAAATGTGGTCTTTGGGATGTCAATATCCCTAACCCGTAACTGATGATAACCGGACCTCAAGTCAATCTTGGAGAAGAACTTAGATCCCTTGAGTTGATCGAATAAGTCATCAATCCGTGACAATGGATTTTTGTTCTTGATCGTCACCCGATTCAACCTATGATAATCGATGCATAATCGTAGTGAACCATCCTTTTTCTTAGCAAAAAGAACTGGAGCACCCCAATCGGAAACGCTAGGCCGAATAAAACCCTTCGCCTTGAGATCGTCAAGTTGCTCCTTCAATTCTTTTAACTCCGTCGGTGCCATTCGGTACGGTGCCATGGAAATAGCATCGGTACCCGGTACAAGATCAATAGCAAACTCCACCTCACGAATCGGAGGCAAGGAAGTCAAGTCATCGGGAAAAACATCCCAATACTCACCCACGACATAAGGTACCTCAGTGTGACCATGAACCTCATCGTCGGAAAAGAGACTTTCTAGAAGAAAACCGGAAATATCATGACCCCATATACAATAGGAAAAAGTAGAGGAGTCGTTGCGATCTCCAAAGAAATGGAATTGCTCGCCCTTAGGCGTGCACACCGAAACCCGACCTCTAAAGCAATTAATCTGTGCACGAAAGGTAGATAACCAATCCATGCCCAAGATGACGTCAAAGCCCGTCATGTCTAGAAGAATGAAGTCGAACCATAACGATCGTCCGGCAATCACAATATCACACTTGCGACACACTTTAGATAAATATGCACTACCCCCCATCGGCGTGTCTACCCATAAAGGTACCCCAAGATATGAAATAGGTATACCCAAGGTAGATGCATAAGCAGAAGCAATAAAAGAATGCGAAGCTCCAAAATCAATAAGAACATGAGCTCAACAACCATATACCGGAAATGTACCTCTTACGATAGAAGGTCCTGCTACAATGTCTGTTGCGGTGACTACATAAGCACGACCCTGAGGACGTGGAGGCTGCTGGATAGTCGATGCAGATGTCCTAGCCTGAGAACCCTGAGCTGACGGTGTTGGATGTTGTGGTGCTCTATACCCAGACTGACCTGCTGGCTGTGTAGCACCAGACTGCTGCCCAGTTCAGCTCCTAAGAGTGCCACTGCTCTGTCCCCGAAGACAATTCCTGGCGATATGACCCTGCTGTCCACACTGGAAGCAACCCCTGTTATGCACTAGACCACTACTCTGTCCCTGCTGAAGAGATGGACATTGTGGCTTTGTGTGCCCTGGCTGTTGGCAATAATGACAAATAATCTCCCAACGAGTGAAACCCGAAGATGCTCTAAAAGAAGGTGTAGACTGTCCCAGATGCTGCTGTGGTGGCTGCTGCTGCCGTGCAACCGGAGTTGAAGGGTTATTTCGCTGCCTCTTCTTGTTCCCAAAGCCCGAATATGAAGAACCTTCGAAGCTCTTGTCCCTAGCCTCATGAGTTAGTCGGCCCTCTCTTGCATCCTCCTCAGCAAGCAATGACTTCATAACAACCTCGCGGTACGTCGGCATAGTAAGCACAAAAATTTTTGACTTGAGATTGCCCCTCAAGCCCCTCACAAAACGTCGGCCTTTAACCTCATCGTCCACCACCATCTCTGGTGCAAATCGAGATAAACTAGTATACTGAAGCTCATACTCGGTCATAGATAAATCACCCTGAACCAACTCATTGAACCGGTCCCTCATGCTCATCCTAGCAAGATGTCGAAAATATTGATCCAGGAAAAGCATGCGAAAGTCCGCCCATGTGATAGTCCGAATATCCCTCGTATTTGTGACAGACTTCCACCAATTCTTAGCATCGCCTGTAAGTCGAAATGACGCAATCATGACCCGTACATCATCCTCAACCACCCTGAGAATGTCAAACCCGTTGGTTATCTGCTCCAACCAATCATCGGCTACAAGTGGATCCGGACCGCCCACAAAGGTAGGTATGTCTAAACGTAAGAAATCCCAGAGAGCCCTTTGAGCACGCGAGCCCTCGTCCTCAACCTGTTGCCTCTGAGGAATCTGTGCCATAGCTGCCGCTAAAGCACGTGCAAACTGCTCACCATCCATGAAAGGTGCAGCCGGTACACGCTCCCCTACATCCGGATGTACTGGCCCATTCTCGTCCACAACCGGAGGTACTTGATCCGGAGCATCACCCTCTCTCATGATACGCGGTCGACTTCTACGTGGCGGCATGCTCTATACATGACAACAACCAAACATGTAAGGCACAAGTACAATCATAGTACGCCAAACAAAACCACTAAGCCATGCCGACACACGTATAAGCCAACGACATACAAGAGACGGAAACTAATTCGTAAACACGCCACATAAAAGCAAACAAAAGTGTAAGCGATAATGACCCTCGCCCATTGTCCCATAGATAAATAACACGCTCTGATACCAAGTTTTCACGCCCCAAATTTCGTAGGACTTCGAAACCCGAGCCTAAGAGCTAAGAGAGTGAATGCGGAAGTAAAAAGAAATGAGAACAAATGACCTTCAATCATTAAATGCCCACAAAAGGGTAAAATGGTCATCACAGGGATAAAGTAGTGATGTCAAGGTATAAATACAAGGTTTGGACCTAAAATAAGCTATAGGAACAAACGGAACCAAAATCCGAGGTGTGAGGTGGAAATTACAACGTTTTGAAATCGGCATTCCCACGTTTAGGGTCAGCAATCTACCATCAACTTCAATCGACCATTGCGCCCTCAAAACCGACTCAAATGAGGTGATTCAAAATCCTAACATTAAGATCTTTAAGTCAGCTTTCTAAAAAGCTAAAGAACACCTCTATCGGACACCCGTAGCTCAAGATATGACTGAAATAGTGGAACAAGGTCAGAACAGGGCTGAACCACTCAGTCGACTGGCTGATGACCCAGCCGACTGACTGAGGACCCAGTCGACTGGCTAAGGACCCAGTCGACTGGCTGAACCCGAGACCTCATGTTTTGAGGAAAAATGAGGACCCAGTCGACTGGCTGAACCAAAGACCTCAAGTTTTGAAGAAAAATGAGGACCCAGTCGACTGGCTCAACCAAAGACATCAAGTTTTGAAGAAAATTTTTCCTCCGTTTCACCCAGTTGACTGCCCGAAAGGGGCCAGTCGACTGCCTAGACTAGAAAACCTCAAATTTGACTCCCATATAGCCCCAAATCCTTAGGAACTATTAAGAAAGATCACAACTGGTCCTTGGGACTTTGTAAATGAGGAAAAATCCCCTAACTCGGAAATGAGAAGAAGAATGGTTATTTTCATCAAAGACGCTTCTTAAAAATCCATAAAAATAACCGTCTTGACCCCGGTCTCCATTTTAACGACCACCGGGTTGTAAAGATCAAAATCTTCTTAAAATGAGTTTAAAATCATTTATAAAACAAGAAATTTTACCGGGGCCACGGGGGTAGGTGAAAACGGGTTTTTCCATTCAAATAAAAAAGGGTTAGTTTGAAAACCTAGAAAAATGCCATTTTCAGCTAAACACCTAATACTCGCAATTCATGGCAATTCATCCAATTCACCTTCATAACTCCAAGTAAAAATATTCAACAATGACATTTAAATGCTCTAAGGCGAAACATGTTATAATTTGGTTCAAAATACACAATCTGGCACCGAAGTGCACCAAAAAAAATACAATCCCCGCACATAGCGCTCCAAGGGATATACATGGACCATACCACCTCGGCTAAC
This sequence comes from Cornus suecica, assembly GCA_963922005.1. NCBI lineage: Eukaryota > Viridiplantae > Streptophyta > Magnoliopsida > Cornales > Cornaceae > Cornus > Cornus suecica. The sequence continues at coordinate 47,632,140 of OY998241.1, read as the reverse complement.
ATGCTAGCCGGATCAAAATAATATATTTCTACATGTTTGGTTTATATGTGCAAAAGGAACATATTTATCGACCTAATGCCTAACAAAATGAAAGTGTGGTCCGCCTCCCATGCATAAAAGGGCGGACATACATCCACACGTCCACGGAGAGACTACGAAACTCTCCCAACGGGATCATCACCTGAAAAATATATAAGGCGTGGGGTGAGCTCACTAGCCCAGTAGAGGAAGAGTCATTGCCTCAATCTCGGTAGTCCGAGTAGTACAACCCACCCATTGTACATGCAACTACTCCTAGGTTAGTCTTTTGTTCCACATGGCTCTCACGCCAATCCGGAACCCCTTCGAACCCCACAAATAAGTTTCCCCAACATGCTCACAACATAATTTTCTACAATTATAGCATGTTTCCACAAGAACATCATATTCGCATATATATGATAGTCTAAATGCACCATGACTCGACACACCCCACGAGACACACGGCGCCTAACTCAGATTAACGGATACATACTCTGTCCAATTACTTTTGAGGTTACAACCTTAACAAGTAATGTAGAGTACCGCACCGACTCTTCCTAAATGATTTTTCTCTCTATCACTTCAACAAGGAAGACGGTTGTACGAGAGTCCAACTTGCAACTCCGTACGCCATGACTACAAAAGTCAAGAACATGAGCCTCTACCCGAATTCCTAACTCACATTTGCCGGATTTTTAGTTCCGTAGGCGTGATACCTTCTAGCCAGTTGTTTCTTTGATCCAAACCCGACTATCAACACATCACTACACCACCCGCATATTCCAACACCATGAATTTGACACTACATGACGTACTCAATATGCACGTATGATTTTTCATCAACCATACTCCATCATAATATATGTTTTTTCTCTTTAGGCAATATATCATGTCAAACTATCTACATGCTCATAATATTACATTTATGATCAATAAACCACAACATGAATTTATATCACATAATCATATTCTCAAGGGCCTAAATTATAATCTAAGTTGCCAAAACCAACCCGTATATATATATACGGCATATATACACTTAGACGCACACACCCTCTTACAAAGACAAAGAGAAATTATTTTCCCCTACCTCAATTCCAAGCAAGAACACCAAGAACAAGTAAAGGCCTCCAAGGTGAAACGAATCAACCCAACCTCCTCCAAATCCAACAATAAGCTCAATTCAACCGATAGCTAAGCATTAATGGAGTCTCAAGCAAGAGCTATAGATAGACAACTCCATAATCAAAAATTGAATACAAGAATCCAATAATAGAATCTAGGGTTTGAAACTAGAAATTTTAAAGGAGGAAGAATCACTTACCAAGCTTTGGCTCAAAAGGAAGCTTGGAGCACCAACATCAACTTCCATGCACAAATCCCCTTCAAATTCTCATCACAAGGAAGAGATAATTTGACAACTTGAGGAAGAAGGAGTGAAGTGAGGAAGAACTTAGCAAGAACCTTATGAGAGAAGATAGATATTCTTGTGTGAATGAGAGAATGTCTTGCAAATGGGAGAAACTCATAAGTGTAGAGATTCTCCACTAACCCTTCTCAAATCCAAGGGTTCAAAATGAAGCTAGGAAAAAGGAAATGAATTCAAGGACTAAGAATAAGTCTTGCCAAGTGGAAGACTTATTACACAACTCACAAAAGTCATTAATTTGCCAAACGGGGCCTTATCATCCAAGGGCTTAGAATAAAGATGGAATTCAATAAACTATCCAATGGTTGAGAAAAAGTTTTGCCAAGTGGATGACCAACAATAATGGATTATTCCATTTAATTGCCAACCAAACAAGGCCTTATGATCCAAGGGTCTAGAATAAAGATGGGAGAATGAGATCAAGGGCTAGGAATGAGACAACACATGAAAAGTGGAAATGACCAAATTCTTCCAAAGTTGGGGTTAATTACAATAGTGTCATCAAGACTCTTTATTACCCTTTTACCCCTTATCATTCTCCCTAATTACCAAAACGCCACTCATGCCCTAATTCTTACCCAAAATCTCTACAATTTCCACTAAGTGTTCCAAATGTGAAATTATTCATTTATCCATCGGTCATTTCTTTCTCGAAATCGTTCTCAATAATTTTCATAAATTTCAAAGTAAAAATACAACATGCTACGTACAATTTTTATAACACGTAAAACATGTAAGGCATTCTAAAACAATTAAACACATAAGCACTTAATTGTTTAAATAAAAAATTTAAATTAACCCGTAAAATACCGGACGTTACAATTTTGGACTTAGCTTCTATTTCTCAAGTATATTTCTTTGTACAGATTACATGGCTGATTAGATAAGGAAGAAAAAACAAAGAAATCTATCCTAGTAGTTACAAAATTAGCAAAATATAACAAGTGGTCTCTAAAGTCAAGGAATAGGTACACCATTATTAATGTCCTTTTGTAGCAGACCAGTATATCAATTTCCCAGCCATAGCAAGTCCGCAACATAGTAACATGAAATCGATTCTTCTGAATTCTCAGACCCGATCATTCAAACATACATTATGCCCTGTTTGTATATTTTGTTTTGCCTTAATAATTCCTCAATTCAACAGTTTACTAATAGTATCAAAGACAGTACAATTTTTGAGATTAGGACAGTTATAGATGCTTATTATGTCTCACTATGATTTTGGATCCCTTCTCTTGTAAAGCTTATTTGCTCAAACAAGATACTCAGGTTACTGCCTCATTTTGACTACATATATACAATTATATTTATTATTACATATTTGTGCCAACTAGCAGTATCCAACTTACTGCAATTTTCTGGACTTCACATATTAAACTTCTAAGTGCTCTAACTTGGAGAAACAGGATATAAATAGTCATCCTATGTAGTTTTTTATATATGCATTGACTATATATTATTATCCATGTTCAAGTACTTATCAAATGTCCACTAACAAGACACTACACTTTATACTTATTCTAGTCAGTTCAGAATAGAATTCATGCCATTTGTTGTTCAAAATCTCACTTTTAAAGATAAGAAAGTCAAGGTCTACTAGTATGTGTTTGGTTGCAGAAAACTTTCTCCAATTAATTCTATGATTAAAATATATATATATGATTTATTCTACTATGAATGATTTTAGTAGAATTATAATTATCCTTTCTTGTACTTGGCTATGGATTTGTGACTGAGCCAGAGAATCAAATGCTGGATTCCCCATTTTGGGAACTGAAATAGATGGCAAACAACTATATATAAACTCTTATTGGATTTTCCAACTAAGGTCACTAATAGATGAATGGTAGACATACAAGCACTACATAAGGTTCTTATAAAATTAGGCATAGCATATTTTGTACTTTTCGACGGTGTATTTAATATTTTCCGTGATCATTGACTCAGGAGAGGAAGAGCTTATTGAAGTGTTTTCATTTTGCTTCTGAAATTTGGTGTTTGAACTAGATATAACAGTTATTATTTTGCTTTTGAAATTCTTTTGGCAGGATGAAATGATGGAGAAGAAAACACAAGTTTCTCAAAATTCTGATGCTACTAATGCAAATGGAGATGGAAATGATGTCGGGATACTGCTTGAGCATATGGGTGTGAGGAAAGGATATCCCCGTGGGCTGGGACATGGTTACAAAGTTCCAAGTCGCCAATGTACATCATTATCTTATGAAGAAATGTGGTCTTGAATCTTTGTCATCCTTATTTTTTTAAGTCTTATTATTTTGGAGTCCTTTAGGATGACTTGTATGCCATCAAATGCTTTTGATATAATGTTGCAATTGATGGTATTCTGTTTAGCAACTTTGACATTGAAGCTTTATTATTAGGCTTCATTTTTTGTAGAAGTGTTAGGTTGGACAAAGTTTATATAAATACATAAGCTATTGCATTTTTATGCGTGGTTGAGAATTTATATTTTTAGAAAATTAAAGTGATCAAAGGATTAAATGGAAAAAAAAAAAATTATTAGCGACGGTATGACTATGAAAAATACATTCTCCAAGCGTCACCAATACAAATATTTTTTGGCAAAAAGAACAAGGTATTAGGGACGGTATGATTGTCATTAAAACCTATTAGGGACGGTCAAACCGTTGCTATACTACGACTATTGGCGACGGTCAAACATTGATAATACTATGACTATTGGCAACGGTTTGACCGTTGCTAATACTACAACTATTGGTGACGGTATAACCGTCGCTAATAACCTCACTTTTAGCGACGGTATAAAATAATCGTCGTTAAAAACCTTTTGTCACGCAATTTTTAGCGACATCAAAGACGGTTTTTGAACTTTGTGAACCATTAATCCTTACCCTTGAAATAGAATATAGTTATTGGTTTAATCTGGTGTAGATATGCTCATATTAAGCATAAACTTGAGCAATCAGAATCATCCACCTATATGAGAAATGATCCAGTGTAAATGCACATACTGTAGGCATGTGAACTTCACTGAAATTACATTAAAATCCCTGAATATTGCTATAACTACGGATTTATCCCTAAACATTACTGTAATTATAGTTTGACCCCTAATTATATTATGGTTTAACCCATTACATTTATACTAATGATAGTATGAACCCTATACTTTATGGAAATTACAGATTAGTCCCCGAACGTTGCTGAAGTTACATTGGTATCCCCGTACTGCATTGTAATTACAATTTGACCCCCATATCTTTGGTAAAAATATATTTTGGATCCCTAAACTTTAAATAAATAATATTATGATTTTGGATCCTATTATATATTAACCTATCATAAAATATGTGAAGGTTAAAATGGTGTTAAATATATTCATTAGAATGGTTTATCAATGATTATATTATGGAAGTTGGTATTTGTTGATTATATGATATAATGATTTAATATGTTGTTATAAATCATTAATTATGATTGTGTACATATGTGAAGCATGGGGTGTGCAGTGATGTATGGGATGTTTACTTTTATTATGCTAATAAGTATATATGTATGAAGTGAGGTATAGAATATTTACTTATTATATGTTCAGTTATGCATATGATGCACTTTTAAATCATATTATTCAATTTAAATAATTATGGAGTAAGGATTCCTAAGGAATCACAAAGAGGCTGACAAATAAACGCAGTCTCACTAGTACCACGGGACATGATTAAGTTGTTACGACATGATTGATTTGTCGGGTACGTGGTTAAAATAGAATTGATAAATTCGTAAATCATATTATTTAATTAAATAATTGTGGAATGAGGATTTCTAAGGAATCACAAGGAGGGTGACTAATAAATGCAGTATCCCTAGTACCACAGGACATGATTGAGTTGTCATGACATGAATGATTTGTCGGGTATGTGGTTATTTTTGGGTACCACGGGATATGATTGAGTTGTCACAACATGATTGAATTGTCACAACATGGTTAAAATTGGGTTTGGAAGGATTATCTATGGGCATAAATAAATGATAATAAATATTAATAGATTCATTTATATGTTATTGATAATGCATATGATGCATTGGTTATTTATTTTAAAAGGTGTAATTATATATCTTTTATTTGATTATGGGATACATATTATAAAATATGTAATGCATTGGTTAAGTATTTTAAAAAATGTGTAATTATATATATTTTACTTGATTATGTGATACATATTATAAAATATGTTTATGTATAGCATGCATTGGTAATTTATTCTAAAAAAAAAGAAGATATATTTATATATCTCTTATGTGATTATGAAAAGAAAAGAACATTCTAAAGGTTTTATGAAAAGTTAAAGAGAAATCTCATTACATAGGGTCTATCTATCCATATTGTTTTGTTTAGAAATGTTGGCTTTATTGGTCCTCTGTTGGGTTGTAGTAGTACTGGACTTGCTCGTGGGTTTAACCCACCTTGTTGTTGACATTTCAGGTATGGGACAGTTCAGCCAACGGGTTAAAGATTTGAGTCATCTCAATTTGTTCGTGACCGTCTACTATATTACTACTTTCGGTTTATAATGTATATAAGTTATACAACTGTTGTAATTTAGGCACGGTTATTAAAAATAAAATTTTTATTTAGGTGTCCTTCTTTAACAGAATTCTCAAGTTGTATCCTAAAGTTTTTTGTAAGATTTCACGTTAGTGTTGCTTCCACTATGATTTTTATTTCACAAATTTTTTATTGTATTCTGTGTTTTTGTATATCAATTACATGGTATTTTCCGATCATCGAGTGTGAGCCTGACCAACTCACGTACGGAAATTGGGGGTATCACATTGATAAACCAATATTCAATGAAATTATATATAAAAAATTGTTAATTATTTTTTTGCTTAAAAATATTAATTTTAAATTTATAAATATAATATAAAGGCTTCACACCTTTAGAATTAAGTGAAAACTAAAATCATATTTTGATTTGAAAACTATAATGCATCAAAAGAAAACTTTTTTTCTCCTTGTATTAATATGGTGATTAATGTTTAAAAATAATAAAACAATCTTAAAAAAATAATAATGATTAATGTATAACAATATTAGAAATGATTTACACTTTTATAATAATACTACTGTAACACCCCGCTCCAACACTTGGTACGACATTGTCCGCTTTGAGCCCAACCCGCACGATTTTGCTCTTGAGCTCCTCCCCAAAAGGTCTTATACCAATTGGAGACAACACTGCACATATAAGCATAAACCCAGACCTGTACCCGGGTGATGTGGGACGTCACAATCACCCCCTCTTGGGACCCAACGTCCTCGATGGTATTACCCATGGAGTTTTGTGCACGCTCCCACACTCAATTATGGCCGGGCTCTGGTTCTGATACCAATTGTAACACCCTGCTCCAACACTTGGTACGATATTGTCCGCTTTGGGCCTAGCCCGCACGATTTTGTTCTTGGGCTCCTTCCCAAAAGGCCTCATACTAATTGGAGACAACACTACACATATAAGCACATCCCCAGACCTGTACCCAAGCGATGTGGGATGTCACAATCACCCCCTCTTAGGACCCAGCGTCCTTGCTGGTGTTACCCACGGGCTTTTGTGACATCCCCACATCGCCCTGGTACCCGGATATATGTCCATGTCTGTCTCCAATTAGTATGAGGCCTTTTTGGAGGAGCCCAAGAGCAAAACCATGTGGGTTGAGCCCAAAACGAACAATATTATACCAAGTGTTGGAGCGGGGTGTTATAGTTGGTATCAAAGCTAGAGCCCAATTGGAATGAACTGTGGGGGGATGTGCAGCTCGTGGGTAACACCAGCGAGGACGCTGGGTCCCAAAAAGGGGTGATTATGATGTCCCACATCACTCGGGTATTGGTCTAGTGATGTGTAGTGTTGTCTCCAATTGGTATGAGGCCTTTTGGTGGAAGCCCAAGAGAAAAAACGTATGGGATGGGCCCAAAGCAGACAATATTGTACCATGTGTTGGAGCGGGGTCTTACATAAGGTTTTGAAGGTTTAGTTATAGATAAAACTATGTGTAAAGTTTGTGTGTAAAATAGAGAAAAAGAAATATATAGCGAGATAAAATGAGAAGAGGAGATGAATGAGAGTTAATGGTGATTAAGGGGCGATGAACATGGGAATAAATGAGAGAAGAAGTGGGCAAGAGAGGGAAGAATGAGAAAGACAAAGTAAACAAAATGTCAGAGATAGATAAGGAGTCAATTGCAATAGTAAGTGTTGTCGGCTGCAAGGGAATATTCTTAGCTAGATCTGAGAATCAGTCGATTGATGAATGGCCATCAGTTGACTACAAAAATTCGAAGCCAATTAAAAGGTTTTGGGTTCAATTGGCAGTCAGCTGATGGGGGACGAGGAGTCGACTAACCCCCTTGCAACAAAACACAAAAGTTTCGTTCTTCATCAGTTGACTGATGGCCATTCATGTGTCAAACTCCAATCCTTTGTCTCTAGATTTATCGTTCATGCTGACACAAAAAATTAAATATCTTACCTATACAAAAGATCATTATTCTATGTATTTTTTTATATATATGTGCACACAACAAGAAATAAAAATAATAGAATACATTATTTAACATTCCCATTTAGTTTTACTGGAGGAAGAAGTGATTAACCCTTATGTCCATTACTAACAACACCACTTAGAAATAGGATAACTAAAATAACACAAAACAAAAAAAAATCAAAAAAATCAAACAAGAAGATAAAAAACATAACAAATAGCAAATACAAACCCATTTCATGTGACTTGTTGTTTTTGTTGGGACCCAGTATACCCGAATATTCTGTTAGGGTTTTTACACCCGCTCAAGAACACTTTAAGGATTCCAACTCCTTGATTCGAAGTCTTGTGTATCAACAAATCAAAAATCATACACAAACGCACACCTAAAACAATCGACACAAAGATATATACGTGGTTCAGCCAAATCGGCCTACGTCTACGGAGAACACCGTTTCACTATAATCAATGAGAGGATTACAAGGGGATGATCCGCAGATCATATACATGCACACACATAGTGTATACTCACATATATATCACCGGAAATAATATAAGCATATATTATTCCCAACTCTCACCAAGAAGAATCTCAATCTGTATTTCTTCTTGTTCTCTCTCACAATCTGTATCAGATCTTGTGTTTCTGTGTCTCTTTTGTGTTACCCAATACAATAGGAATGACCCATGTATTTATAAGAGAGGCTAATTGGTGAACAAGTCAATTGGTATCCAATACAAATTAGAATAGGAGTCAATAAATTCTTTCCTTTTAAAATTCCGAAACTAGGCTACTGAGTATTCGGTGACAGCCTTGCAATGGTGCACAAGTTCGCACAACTCTCTGCCACTTTTCCTCTCTAATGCGTAAGTGCGCACAATTACGTACTTACCAAGTACTCAATGAGAGCTCCACCGAGTACTCGGTGGTTCTTCACCGTAACTTTTCCTTTTGACCCTTTTTGCTCCAATTCTCTTCTCAATCCTTGAGGAAAGGAGTCTTCAATGCTAACAATCTCTCACTTGAAAACTTTCCACCCAATCAATCAACTCTATCAATGATCAGTGCTTCTAACGGTGCCCTCATTCCTGTCTTCAAGCTTGAAGACCCACTGAAGTTGCGTACGACTTCAGTTTCTCTGTTGTCACCACTTTGGTCAACATGTCGGCCAAATTCTTGCATCCTTGAATCTTCTCAAGTGTCAATACTTCAACCTCTAGCAGAGATCTGATAAACTGATAATGAAGTCCTATATGTTTCGTCCTCAAATGAAATGCTGAATTCTTTGCCAAATGTATCGCACTATGACTATCACTGTTTTGAACATTCTTCTCTTGCTCGAATCCCAATTCAGCCAATAAACCCTGTAACCAAATCAACTATTTACTAGCCTCTGCCATAACAACATACTCAACCTCTGTAATAGATAACGCTACAATCTTTTGTATTTGCAAAACCTAACTGACTGATGTAGTACCAACTGTAAAGATGTAGCCAATAATACTTCTTTTGTGGTCCATCTCACCAGCAAAATCTAAATCTACATTGCCATGTAAATTCACTTCACTTTTCCCAAAACAAAGGCATTTGTCTATGGTACCTCGTAGATATCGCAATATCCACTTCACTGTTTCCCAATGAGTCTTCCCTGGATTTGATATGAACCTACTGACTGCTCCCACTCCATATGCAATATCTGGCCTAGTACAAACCATCGCATACATTAAGCTACCAATAGCTAAAGCGTATGGAACACTGGCCATATTGTTCCTCTCTGCTTCTGACTTGGGAGACTATTCTTTGGATAATCAGAAGTGACTAGCCAAAGGTGTGCTAAGTAGCTTAACATCACTCATGTTGAACCGCTTCAGAACCTGTTCAACGTAGTATGTCTGAGACAACTGCAAAGTACCCTTCTGCTTGTCTCTGTTGATTCTCATACCAAGAATCTGCTTCGTTGCGCCTAAGTCCTTCATCTCGAACTCATTTGCCAACTGTTTCTTCAACTTACTAATTTCTGCAAAATCAGACCTAACTACTAACATGTCATCAACATAAAGTAGGAGGATGATGTAACTCATGTCAAACCTCTTGAAGTAGCAACAATGGTCTGCGTTGCACTTGTTATAACATGTCTCTGCATAAATCCATCAAGTTTCTTGTACCACTGTCTAAGAGATTGTTTCAAACAATACAAGCTTTTTTCCTACTTACACACAAGTTTCTCTTTCCATCTGACTGAGAAACCTTTCGGTTGCTGCATATAAATTTTCTCGTTTAGGTCACCATAGAGGAAAGCATTTTTGACATCTAACTGCTCTAAGTGCAAACCCTCTGCTGCAACAATGCTAAGAACTGAACGAATGGTATTCAATTTCACAACCGGAGAAAATATGTCAGTGTAGTCGATTCCCGTTTGCTGCTGAAAGCCTTTTACTACAAGTCTCGCCTTGTATCTCTTGGAACCATCATGTTCCTCTTTGACCCTATACACCCATTTGTTATGGAGAGCTTTCTTTCCTACCGGTAGCTTGGTTAGCTTCCATATCTTGTTAGAGATAAGGGACTTCATCTCATCTTCCATCGCAAGCTCCCACTAGATCGCATCTGTTGCATTGTATGCTTCATCATAGTACTCTAGTTCACCTCCATCTGTGAGCAACAAGTAATTCATATATCTCCTGTTTGGCACATGCAGTCGTGAAGTTCTCCTAGGTACAGGAATAGAAGTCGGAGACTGCGGTGTATCATCCTGTTGAGAATTTCCATCTGCAATTTGTTCTTCTGACTGAGTACTCTCACTGTCTTGAACATCATCTAACTCATCACACATAGGATCACTTTGTGCTATAAAATCTAAGGTCGTTGCATGCCTATCCTTGTACATCTCCTTTTCATTGAACACTACATCTCTACTTCGGATCACCTTTCGATTCTGATAATCCCACATGCGGTAACCATACTAATCACCGTTGTATCCAATGAAAGTACACTTCTATGATTTGGGATCAAGCTTACCCCTAACATAATCACTAACATGTATATATGCAACACAACCAAAAACTTTTAAATGTGAAAGTGTTACCTCTTTACCGCTCCATACCTCTTCTAGTATTCTATGCTCGAATGGTACTGATCGACCTCGATTGATTAAGTATGCAACTGTACTGACTGCTTCTGCCCAGAACTATTTTGGCAACCCTACTTGAATGCGCATGCTTCTAGCTCTCTCAGTCAATGTCCAGTTCATTCGTTTTGCTACACCATTCTTATAGCAAATGTTTTTGAACCCGGTGTCCTAATACTTTCCACCATTGTCGGATCTTAATCTCTTTATCTTCAAACCCGTCTCATTCTCTACCATAGCCTTCCATTTCTTAAACACATCGTACACCTCATATTTATGTTTCAAGAAATAAACCCATACCTTTCTGGAATGGTCGTCAATGAAGGAGACGAAATAGGAATTTCCACCATTAGATGAGACATTTTCTGGCCCCCAGACATCAGTGTGAACTAGCTCAAGCTTCTCCTTTCTGAGAATTCTTCTATTGCTCTGGAAACTAACCCTCTTCTGCTTACCGAATACGCAATCCTCACAGAAGTCAATGTTAACCGATTTCAAGCCTGGTAGTTTTCCTTTTCAGAGCATAACCTTGAGTCCCTTTTAACTCATGTGACCTAGCCTCTGGTGCCATAGGTTGTGATCCTCCTTGCTTTCTGCAACTGTTATCAACGTGCTAGCTTTTATGGTAGTGTACAGCGTACCAATCTTCTTTCCTCGTGCTATAGTCATAGCCCCATTGGAAACTTTCCACTTATCTTCACTGAAAGTGGTCACATAACTTTCACTTAACAACTGGCCCATTGAGATCAAGTTCTTCCTCAAGTCTAGAATGTGTCTCACATCCCTCACCTTCCATATCGATCCGTTGAGTCTGATATTTACTTCACACTTACCAACAACACTACAGGGCTTATTGTCACCTAGATAAATCTTGCTGAGGTTTCCAGGTGCATAACTCTCAAAGAGCTCTCGACTTGAGACGACATGGAATAATGCTCCAGAGTCCAAGACCCAAAACTCTGCTTTGCTCTCCAAATAGCATATGAACGCATCATCTGCTTCTTCTAAGATAATATTTGCCTTTGTCTTGTTCTCTGCTACCTTCTACGGCGATCTGCGCTGGCTCTTGAAATGATCAGTTTTTCCACAATTCCGACACTTGATCTCTTTGGAATTTCTGGGACCTCAAGACTGTGATCTTCCATGTCTCAACTTAGAATGACCATGCCTCTGACTTCGGTCTTTCTTTCTGTTCAAACCTCTGCTTCTGCTATCGACATTCAATGTTGAGCCATTGTTAGAAGAGTCTGACGTCTGTTTTCTGATCTCTTATGTGAGTACCATACTCACTACAGAATCATACTGTAGCGGTTCTATAATATCCCTAATTTATATATTTAATTAATTTGGTAATTATGATGTGTGTATGTGTACAAGTTATAATTTTGATGTGTAATGTAGTAATTGTGACGTGTCATTTAGTAATTTTGGTGTGTGATTTAATAGTTGTAATGTGTGTAAATGGATGTATAAGTATATCTATATATATATATGTTGGTGTGTTACGTATATATATATATATATATATATGTTAGTGTGTGTTAATGTGGATGATTGTGTAATGTAAAAAAAGAAAAGGAAAAGAGAGGAAAAATGATAAAATAGAAAATTATGAGTAGTATGTGAAGTGGAAAGAGAAGGAAAGATGGAAAGGTGTAGACAAAGGAAAAAGTGTAGGGCCAAATGTTTTTAGGAGTAATTATTGGGAGGAGTAAATGGTGTATTGCCATTCATACGAAAGTTTTCATTTTATTGAAGACTTTGGGAGAGAATGGAAGGAATAGATAGAGTTCTTGGTGATGAAGGTGAGGATCTTGATGAAGTTTGGGCTTGAAGATAATAAATCAAAGCCGAATAATTTAAGGCAAGTTACAACTCTATTCTACCCATTTGGATTTATAAATTCAAGACCTTTGTGAAATAATATGTATAAATAGATATATATTATTTATACATAGTTTATTTTCTATAAAAATAAATATAGAAGTGTTATTATGTATATAAATGTATATATATATGGATAGATGAATGTTAAATGATTATTATCATATATTTCATATAATCATTAAAATGTATTTTAATTATAAAATACATCTATGATTATGGAAATATCAACAAATACTAGTTAGGAAGTTTTAATAATATTTATAATTATTTAAATAAGCTTCTTGAATTTTCTAGAAATATTTAGAAATTCTTAGGGATTTTTAATGGCAATTTTCGGAAATTATATAAATCTGGAAATCTAGTGTGGTTGATTGTATGTATTTATGGTACACTTATTTTTCTAACCATAAGATTATATTAACTTTCAATCCAATCCTTTCATTTAAATATATATGTATGCTGGAATCTAGTATGGGCAGATTTAGTTTACTGTAGTAAACTCATTTTACTAACCATATGATTTGGTGAACCTTTAATCCTTACCCTTGAAATAGAATATAGTTATTGGGTATAATCTGGTGTAGGTGTCCTCACATTAAGCATAAACTTGACACGTCAGAATCATCCACCTATATGAGAAATGATCTGGTGTAAACGCGCACACCGTAGGCATGTGATCTTCACTGAAATTATATTAAAACCCCTAAATATTGCTATAACTACGGATTTACCCTTGAACGTTACTGTAATTACAGTTTGACCCCTGATTATATTACAGTTTGACCCATTATGTTTATACTAATTATAGTATGAACCCTATAATTTACGGAAATTACAAATTGGTCCCCGAACGTTGCTGAAGTTACATTGGTATCCCCGTACTGCATTGTAATTACAGTTTGACCCCATATCTTTGGTAAAAAGATATTTTGGATCCCTAAACTTTAAATAAATATTATTGTGATTTCGGATCCTATTATATATTAACATATCATAAAATATGTGAAAGGTTAAAATGGTGTTAAATATATTCATTAGAATGGTTTATCAATTATTATATTATACAAGTTGATATTTGTTGATTATTGGATATAATGGTTTAATATGTTGTTATAAATCATTATTTATGATTGTGTACATATGTGAAACTTGGGGTGCGCAGTGATGTATGAGATGTTTACTTTTATTATGCTAATAATCATATATATATGAAGTGAGGTATATAATACTCACTTATTATATGTTCAGTGATGCATATGATGCACTTTTAAATCATAATATTTAATTTAAATAATTATGGAATGAGGATTCCTAAGGAACCACAAAGAGGCTGACTAATAAACGCAGACTCTTGAGTACCACGGAACATGATTGAGTTGTCACGACATGGTTGAATTATCGGGTATGTGGTTAAAATAGAATTGATAAATTCTTAAATCTTATTATTTAATTAAATACGTTTGGTGGAGGTTTTTAAAGGAACTAATGGGAGTCTGACTATTAACGCAGTCTCCTGAGTACACTGGACATGATTGAGTTGTCACGACATGATTGAATTGTCGGGTACGTGGTTAAAATATGGTTTGGAAGAGTTTTCTATTGGTATAAAGAAATGATAATGAATATTAATAGATTCATTTATATATTATCGATGATGCATAGGATGCCTTGGTTATTTATTTTAAAGGTATAATTATATATCTTTTATTCGATTATGGATACATATTATAAAATATGTAATGCATTGGTTATGTATTTTAAAAATTGATAATTATATTTCTTTTATTTGATTTTGTGATATATATTATAAAATATGACATGTATAGGAGACATTGGTAATTTATTCTAAAAATGTATATTTATATATCTCTTATTTGATTATGAAAAGAAAAAGGAATGTTCTAATGGTTTTATGGAAAGTGAAAGATAAATATTATTACATAGGGTCTATATATCCATGTTGTTTCGTTCAGAAATGTTGGCTTTATCGGTCCTCTATTGGATTGTAGTAGTAGTGGACTTGCTCATGGGTTTAATCCACCTTGTTGTTGATATTTCAGGTCCGGGATAGTTTCAACCACCGGGTTAAGGATTTAAGTCATCTCGTTTTGTTCGTGATTGTCTACTCCATTTCTACTTTCGGTTTACAGTGTATCTTAGTTATACAACTGTTGTAATTTAGGCACGGTTATTAAAAATGTAATTTTTATTTAGGGTTCTTTCTTTAACAGGATTCCCATGTTATATCTTAAAGTCTTTTTTAAGATTTCACATCAGTGTTGCTTCCGCTATGATTTTTTTATTTCACAAATTTCTATTATATTCTATGTTTTTGTATATCAATTGCGTGGTATTTTCCGATATTCGTGTGTAAGCCTGGCCAACTCACGTGCTAAAATCGGGGGTATCACAGGTTCTTTCCCTGAAAAGCTACTGATTGTAGCCACTGTGACGCTCCAACTCTCTGGCAATTGGCTTAAAACTAAAGTTGTTTTCATTTTGCAAGTGAGTGGCATATCAACTGATTCCAACTGCTCAACAATTTCATTAAGAATGTTGAGATGTTCACTAATCTTTCCATTCTCGGACATCTTCAGATTGACAAATCTAGTGATGAGATGTACCATATTTTCTCTAGACGGCTATTCGTACATGCTCGAAAGAACATCCATGAGAGACTTTGTTGTCTTCTCATTCATGATGTTGAAAGCAATGGACTTTGCCAACTTCAGTATGATCGTACCGAGAGCCTTTCGATTTAGGATTGTCCAATCCTCTTCTTTCATCAATTCTGGCTTCTTCCCTTCTAATGGTAAATACAAATTTTTCTGGAATAACGCATCCTCAATTTGCATATTCCAATAGGCAAAGTTTGTACCACCAAAATTTTCGATCATCGCTGCCTTCTCTTCTCCCAAAGTTCACACCTAGTTTGGTTTAGGTGTTCGGCATCGGATCTAACCGAGAGCTCTGATACCACTTATTAGGGTTTTTACACCCCCCCCCCCCAAGAACACTTTTAAGGATTCCAACTCCTTGATTTGAAGCTGTGTGTACCTATAAATCAGAAATCGTACACAAACACACATAAAAAACAATCAACACAAAGATATATACATGGTTCAGCCAAATCGGCCTACGTCCATGGAGAGCACCGTTTCACTATAATCAATGAGAGAATTACAAAGGGATGATTTGCATATCATACACACGTACACACACAGTGTATAATCACGCCTGTATCACCGAAAATAATATAAGTATATATTATTCCTAACTCTCACCAAGAAGAATCTCAATCTGTATTTCTTCTTGTTCTCTCACAATTTGTATAAGATCTTGTGTTTCTATGTCTCTTTTGTGTTTCCCAATACAATAGGAATGACCCATATATTTATAGTAGAGGTTAATTGTTGAACAAGTCAATTGGTATCCAATACCAATTAGAATAGGAGTCAATAAAGTTTTTCCTTTTAAAATCCCGAAACTGGCACGTAAGTTCGCACAACTCTCTGCCACTTTTCATCTCTAACGCGTAAGTTCGCATAATTGCGTACTTACCGAGTACTCGGTGAGAGCTCCGCCGAGTACTCGGTGCTTCTTCACATCAGCTTTTCCTTTTGACCATTTTTACTCCAATTCTCTTCTTAATCCTTGAGGAAAGGAGTCATCAATGCTAGCATATTCTCTCTCTCCTCTCTCTTTATTTTGGCTTTCTAGAATTCAATAGATAATGTGTTGGCACCTAAACAAAATACATATATATATATATATACATAATGTATATAGAGAGAGAAATGAATAATAGACATTAGGGTTTCCATACTCCTCTTCCCTAAATTCCGTATTCGATTCAATTAACTCAGTTTAGAATTCACTCGACAAACACACACATATTTATAGTGATATATATATATATATACATATATTTATGCATATCAAGCGGAATTTCACTCAGGCAACTTTGGTCGGCGAGGGGTATGCATAAATTGATTAATCACACTAACCGCGTAGGCAATATTTGGATATATATACATATTTCTTTGTGAATTGGAATTGGGTGCGAAGGAGGAGAGGAGAAGATGGAAGGTCAATTAGCAGATGCGTCTTCCTACCACGGCATTTTAGATACTAATTTGTGATTACTAAGGGGATGCGAGAGAGTGCTGATGCGGCTAAGAGGAATATCAACGGGTTTACATGGGTACCCACAGCCAATCCGTTATCAACCCACGATTTCACATCTTTCATTCAACCCAATCCGGTATCGACCCACCTTTGAAACCACTCACCCATTAACCCAGAATTTGAGGGCGGGTATGGGCGGGTTTTAGTAAACATTGTCATCTCTAGTATTCAGCAACCAGGGAGTATTTTAACTTGGGGTACTGAAAAATATTTCGACTTTCTTGGTGGTAGATGAGGTCAGTAATTGGAGAACACTAACTCCTTACTTTAGTCAAATAAGTGGTCAGCCTTACAAATTCGGTGCCCTTTATAATTCGATGGTTAACTCTGGTGTTAATTCATCTTCAGCTCATACTATAACCAGACCACTCGTTCACTGCTTAGTGTAAAAAAACGTAGTATTGAAAGTAACTGTAATGTTTCATTTGACTATTCTACAAGCTCTAAAGTTCAGTCAATAAGCTACACAAGGGTTTTTTGGTCTATTAAATAAGCTCTGGCAAGTTTGAAAAAGGGCAATCAATAAATTAGACCACTATCTTGAGTCATATACGCAACCATCAAAAAGTGTGACATTATATTATTTAAACTTGAAAAAAGGAGTAGATATTGAATCTCTTTCTATTCCCTTATTCCATCTAGAGTAGACACTGACTTAGAAGTTATAATTGGAAACTTTTTTTTTTTTTTTTGTCGATCTGATCTCAAAAATCTTTTTGGAGACAGTAGCAGAGCCCCACATCTTTTAATTAGTTCTAAAATGAAATTTTTATGGGCTATCATCGCAACTGTTCGTGTCAATGGGCACCACCTTCTTCTCTATGTTCTGTTGTACTTTTGCTTTCATATTTACGTCCCTCACCGATATGTCCCCAGTAGATGATAAGCTAAGTCCATACCAATCGATCAACAGAACCAGAATAAGATGGAGGAGGGACGGTCCGTCCAGAATAAGATGATGGTTGATTTTTCGCTGATTTCACTCCTTCTTTGGCAGCTAAGAGCCCGTATTTCCAAACAGTGCCTCATACGTATGTGATATACACATATATTTGTATATATGCTGATGTGGAAAATGAAGAGACGTGCCGCCAATCAGGAGGCGACACGTGTGAATGGAAGAAGGTCCAATCAGTTATCTGACTGGACATGATTTTTTTCCTATTCAAATTGCCCTCACTAACACCATCTACGAGAAGGTGTGATCATCTTTCTTTCCAGCTGCCATACGGTTCGCCTTACTCGGAAAGCTCATCATATAACACAACCATCACAAAGTTTAAAAAAAATTATTATTAAAAAAAAAAAAACGTGTACATGTTGAACCGTATAACATCTAGATTAGTCACTGGTTCTTTTGTTGGTGTAGAGTTTTCCATAACTAGTTCTTGTTTCCTTTTAAAAACCAATTCTTCCTCTATTTCGAGATTTCTTTCTATCTTGTTATAAGCTAATTTTTTTTCCTCTTCAGAATTGGTTTTCTTATTATTTTGCTTATTCATCATTTCCTCGAATTGTTTCTCAACCTTGTTGTCTACGACTCTACCACTTCAGAGTGTAGTTATGGCTTGAACGGTTTCTATTGTTTGTTCTCCTACTGGTGTTATATGTTAAATCATATGTTGCCCTTTTGGGTTTATGAGTGGTTGACTCGGTAGTTTCCCTTCTTCACTTCTATTCATATAATTAGCTATCTGCCCAATTTGGGTCTCGAGTTTAGAGATAGATTGGGAATGGGTGTGTAGGAGTTGTGTGGCATTTTTGAACTCGTTTAGCACACTCCTGAGTTCTTGTTCAAGACCAAGTGGTCTCATAGGTTGTGTATTGTTTGGGTTTCTAAAAGGTGGCTGATTAGGGTTTTGATTGAATTGACGAAATTGATTTGGTTGTTGATTAGGATTTTGGTTAAATGATCGGAATTGGTTGGTAGGTTGGGTAGGGCTTTGATTAAAGGTGTTATTTTGAGTTTTATATGACAAATTAAGATGATTACGCCAGCCATGGTTGTAGCTATTAGAAAATGGGTCATTATTCGGATTGGTAAATGTGGCATTAACATCCTCAGTGATATACTCAAATTCTGGATGTATATAAGGGCAGTTGTTAGTGTAGTGTGAGGGATTAGCACATACCGAACATGCCTCTTGATCAAACTTTTTATTTAGCTCATCCACTTTTGATGTTACTTCATATATCTGACTTTCTTCGAATGCACTATCGATTCTTTTAGTATTAGAAATGATAGTTTGTGGGGCTCTAATATCAGACATATTTTGTCGGCAATTTTCACTAAGATTCTTAAAAAGATTCCATAGGAAGTCTACGGTTTTCTGTGTAAATGTTCCTCCACAGGCTGCATCAACTGTAATTTTATGGCCCTCTCCCAGTCCTACGTAGAAACTACGGACTAATTCATGACTAGGGAATCCGTGATGAGGACATTTTCATAAAATTTAATTAAATCGTTCCCAAGTTTCATAGAATTGATCACTAGGTATTTGTGAGAACATTAAGACAGCTCTACGGGTCTCGTGCGTTTTTCCCACTAGGAAGAATTTGTGTAAGAATTCCTTTTGAAGTTTCTTCCAGTTATTTCTAATATCTTCTTGTATTGTACTATACCAAAGTTTCGCTTTATCTTTTAGGGAATGAGAGAATAATCTAATTTTAAATTCGTCATCCGTACATCCTCTTATACGCACAATGTTACAGACCTCTAAGAATTCATCTATATGATGATAGTAATCCTCATGAGCGTTCTCGTGAAACTTAGATAGCATATTAACTATAGCGGGTTTAATTTCGCATTGGTCCGCTCCTACTGGTATCGCGATTTCTAATGGGGAAGTATATTCTTGCGGAGTATAGAAATCTTTAAAGACAGTATGCGGAGCTACTACTGCGTTATCACCGATGGTTAAATTATTTAAATTCTTTCTTTTATTTATTTGGTACGTTCGATCAATTTCAGGAATCAAATGCTTCAAGGGGATTATTAATTGAACGACGTCCAAGCATAAACAATAATGATATTAAATAGAACAATAAGTTGCAATAAATGAATAATGTAACAAATATATTTAAATAAATAAATAAATTTTATTTGTTTATTATTAGTTTTTAATTTTTTTATATAGCAACAAATATATATGTTATGTAAATATGTTTTTATTTTTATTTTAAGAAAATATTATATTTTTTAATTTTTTTCTGATATAGCTCTGATATGATTGATCTGTATCTTTTCTATATATCTTTGTTTTTGTACGAACAGAGGTATTCCGATTGATCACAAAGTTGACCGAACAATCGGGGTGATTACCGATCGATTAGAGGAAGTTGCGAACAATCGTGGAACTTACCGAACGATCGCTGGAGAAGTCAATCGATCGGAGACTAGAGTCCGTGAGTGTTCTGGAAAATTTGCAGTTTCGAATAGTGTAGTTTCTGACCTGCAAATAAAAATAAGAAATGCGAAAATAAACTAAAATTAGTACATTAATTCAATAAACTTTAATACAATAATCTGAAATATCCGTTTGTTTCCCGGCAACGGCGCCAAAAACTTGTGATCGGTTCTAGTCGTATGTAAATAAAAGTGTTTAAAATGAAGACTTAGCACGATCTAGTTTTACCTCTCAGTCGCAAGTACGCAAGTAATATATAGTATAATTGGGTACAGAGGGTATCGAACCATAGAGATCAAAGTCTAAAAGTATTTCAAACAATTGTAAAACAGAAAATTGAATTATAAGATAAACGTTTTTATAATGGGTTTTTATAAACTAATAAACATAAAATAAAAAGATATAATTTTTTGTGTTTTAAATCAAAATAAACAAGTCTAGAGTTTTGCTCCAACTACACCACTAACCTTATAATGTATTTGTTTAATCATTATATTGCAAGAGGGCGATACAGCTTATATGAATCAGATTAGTAACTCAATAAGCAGTTGCCTAATCCCAAAAGAGGTGCAATCAAGTTTAGTTTACTACAATTCATCTTCGATTGGCATGACCATTGTATGCATCTATACTATAACTACTCCTATAACATGGAATTAAAAACACACTAATAATCATCTTCTCTTAGTATGAATCATATGTACCTAAAATCATATCATGCCGTTAAGTATCATTATGTAGAAACCATTATTTAAACCTCGGATTTCTTACCCTTAGTAAAAACATGATTGTTCAAGATAAATCATTAATTCAATCTAAGTTTAAGAAGAGAATTAATAAATAAATCTTATTTAGAAAATTCGTTCGGTCTCTCACTACATAATCATCATATAAGTGTTCTTCAGCTTCCCCTCTTTGTAATAAAAATAAATAAAAGACTACATTACTTGGCTAGGATTTCGTTGGAAACCTTAGATACCGACTAGCCACTCATGGAGAAAGTAGACTACATCGTTGATGAAGTCACCATCTTCACGGTTGGATAGTTGGTTCTTGAGTTCTTGAAGAGAGCCTCTCTAGAGAGAGACTTTGTATATGAACGATGATATATGATCCAAATGATCCAGAATATCTTCTCTTCATAAAGTCTTCATATATTTATAGACAAAAATCGGTGTAAATATGACATGTAATTTCTTGCACTCCAAGGATTCTTGGTGTGAGGACCAAGTATCAGTAGTGAATGAACCAATTTGCCCTTTGATATACTTGCACACAAAGTCAGAATTCTGCAGTATCTTTGCGTACATTTCCCAATGTTGGCAATGGCCGATCGATCAGTGGCTCCTAAAATTTAATATTTTTTTATTCTGCGATTTGTGCTTCAATCACTTGTACTCTGCTTTGCTGACTTGTACCTTGCTCTTAACTGAGTGCATTTATCCTCCAAGTATTATTCCGGATCGGGCATATTTGCTAAAAATCCGAAATTAACTCAGATTTGCATTAAGGCCCCTGAAACATGCTTAAACACACAGCTTAAATAAGAATATCTTATTAATAAAATAAAGAGACTAACTAAGAGTTTATTAATACCCAAAATACCAAATATTGTATATAAAGAGAAAGGAAGAATAGACATTAGGGTTTCCATACTCTTCTTCCCAAAATTCCGTATTCAATTCAATTAACTCACTTTACAATTCACTCAACAAACACACACATATTTATAGTGATATATATATACGCATATCAAGCGGAATATCAATAGGGCAACTTTGGTCGGCGAGGGGTATGCATAAATTGACTAATCACACTAACCGCATAGGCAATATTTGGATATATATACATATTTCTTTGTGAATTGGAATTGGGTGAGAAAGAGGAGAGGAGAAGATGAAAGGTCAATTAGTAGATGCGTCCTCCTACCATGGCAATTTAGATGCTAATTTATGATTACTAAGGAGATGCGAGAGAGTGCTGATGCGGCTGAGAGGAATATTAACGGGTTTACACGGATACCCGCAGCCAACCCGTTATCAACCCGCGATTTCACCTCTTCCATTCAATCCAGGGCCGGCCCTGAGAGTGCCAAAAAAATTTGGGGCCCTAGGTGAGATTGAAGGCGGATTTTTTTTTGGGCCACTCCACTTCACGCGATGCAAATTTTTTCTAAATGTAAGTATTTTATAGATTCAAATTTCTAACGAATGACAAAAGCACTACATAATTACTTGGTGTTTCTTTTGTATAGATTTCATATATTAAAGCATAGAAATATGAAGGGTATGAAATGAATGATTAGTACAAGATACTTTTGAAATAAAAATTGAATTTGAACTTATTTGTAAATGCTTGTCAAAAGTAGGACTAATGTGTCATGGTAAAAAAAATTTAGAGAGCAAAAATAGTACTCTAAAGGAACTTTCCATATTGTAAGTGTAATATTGGGTTCAGTTCTAATTTATATTGGACTATAACTTAAAAAATCATATTTGGATCTATACTAATACAAAAGGAAAAAAAGTTAGGCTTGTGCTCTTTTTTCAGTATTAATAAACTTACCGAAAAAAAAACTTAAAAAGTAATAATTGTGAGAAAAATATTAAAAAAATACATTAAATATACTAATATTTAAAATTTTGAAAATAGCCTCCATCTTGGTGTTGTCATGAAAAGTTGTTGTTGTACATGTGAGTGCGACAGTCGCGAAAGCTCAATTATAGCCGCGTGAAAAATTATTGTCGTTGAGCAAATGCGACAATCACGAGTGTAGTCGTTAAACGTTGTGCGGATGCAATAATAATTTTCTAGCCCTAATTAAAATAATGGTTTGATTTAAATTAATCTTTAGTTTGAAAAAATAGAGATTTTTTTTTTGAGTATATAGTAATAGTAAGTGAAATATAAAATTTTGGGGGCCCTACCTAGTGAAATTGGTTTTGAATTTATTACAAATTGGGTTGTTAAATAAAATTTAAAAAAATATTGAGGTTGAGGCCCTAAATTATGTAATTATATTAGGCTTTATTTTCAGTTGAACTGAAAAATGAATTAATTTTCTTATAGGCAATAAAAATATTAAAATTTCTTAAATTAAAAATACCGAATTTTTTTTTTTTGATGCCCCCTTGGACCGGAGGCCCTAGGCGACCGCCTTGATCGCCTATAGTCAGGGCCGGCCCTGATTCAATCCAATCCGTTATCGACCCGCCTTTGAAACCACTTACCCATTAACCCAGAATTTGAGGGCGGGTTTTGGTAAACATTGTCAGATATAGTATTCAGCAACCAGGGAGTATTTTAACTTGGTGTACTGAAAAATATTTCGACTTTCTTGGTGGTAGATGAGGTCAGCAATTGGAGAACATTAACTCCTTACTTTAGTCAAATAACTGGTCAGCCTTACAAATTCGGTGCCCTTAATAATTCGATGGTTAACTCTGGTGTTAATTCATCTTCAGCTCATACTATAACCAGACCACTCGTTCACTGCTTAGTGTAAAGAAACGTAGTATTGAAAGTAACTGTAATGTTTCATTTGACTATTCTATCGCTCTGAAGTTCAGTCAATAAGCTGTCCACACAAGGGTTTTTTGGTCTATTAAAAAATCTCTGGCTAAGTTTGAATAAGGGCAATCAATAAATTAGACCACTATCTTGAGTCATATACGCAGCCATCATAAAGTTTGACAAATTATATTATTTAAACTTGAAAAAAAAAAGAGTAGATATTGAATCTCTTTCTATTACCTTATTCCATATAGAGTAGACACTGACTTACAAGTTATAATTGGAAACTTTTTTTTTTTTTCTTTTTATTGACCAGATCTCAAAAATCTTTGAGACAGTAGCAGTGCCCCCACATCTTTTAATTAGTTCTAAAATGAAATTTTTATGGGCTATCATCACAACTGTTCGTGTCAATGGGCACCATCTTCTTCTCTATGTTCTGTTGTACTTTTGCATTCATATTTACGTCCCTCGCCGATGTGTCCCTAGCAGATGATAAACTAAGTCCATACCAATCGATCAACGGAACCACAATAAGATGGAGAAGGAGGGACGGTCGTCCAGAATAAGAGAATAAGATGATGATTGATTTTTTACCGATTTCACGCCTTAAGTGCCCGTATTTTCAAACACTGCCTCATAGTATGTGATATACACGTATCTGTATATATGCTGATGTAGAAAATGAAAAGGGTGCCGCCAATTAGGAGGCGACACGTTTCTAACTTTTTTCCTATTCAAATTGCCCTCACTAACACCATCTACGAGAAGGTGCCGTCATTGACTATAATTGAATTCATTTTTTATATTTTTGTGTACATATTGAATCTATTTCTATTACTTACCGTATACCATCTAGATTAGTCACTGACTAGAACTGAATTCCTTTTTAATTTTTAATTTTTTTGTGTACATATTGAATATATGGACATGGGAGCAGTGCTCCACATCTTTTAATTAGTTGTAAAATGACAATTTTATGGGCCTATCATCACAAGTGTTCGTGTCAATGGGCAACATCGTCTATGTTGCATTTTCGTTTTCATATTTCTGTATCTTACAGACGTCTCCATAGCAGATGATCAGCTAAGTCCATACCAATTGATCAACGGAACCAGGACCTGTTCGCACTAAAAATAAATCGGCCCAAAGACTTAAGCTGAATATATTTCACGTAAATTGCGGGCGTGCCAGAACAGGTGACGTAGGTTCAAACGGTTCAAGACGAACAACTTATCGTCTCTTTTGAACAGATTTGCAAATCAGGCGAAATACACGAGAGAGAACAAAACTCGTGTGTAAAGATTCTTCTGCCTTAATTAAGAGGACTTTCGGTAACCAATAAATTAACTACGATAAACTGGAATTAAATAATGAAATTTGCAAGACAAGAATTTAAATGGACTGATAAAATAAATTTCTGTAAGAAAGTAAAATAGACGATGCTATTGAAGCAAAAAAGATAAATTTTGTATTGGTCATAGACCTCTGTAACAGAGGTATACGTTTATTATTTATAACTTAAAACTAACCTAAAGATAAACTAGAAATAAATAAATAAAAGAAATAAAAGATAAAAACAACCTAAATTCTAATCCTATCTAAACACTTTCACCAACTCAACTACATCTCTTTTTCAAAAGTGTCCAATACTCCACAAACTTTGTAATCTTCTAGTCTTAATCAATTTCATGATATGACCCATTTTCAACCCATCTTCTAACCTATTTTCGCAGCCCATTTCTGGCCCAATTCACAGCCCCAAAACAGCCCAGTTTTCGGCCTAATCTCAGCCCACTTCGCAGTCCAATTTCAGCCCACTAACAGCCTAGTTTTCGGCCCATTTACAACCCAGTTTTCGGCCCATTTTTAATCCAGTTTTCAGCCCATTTTCAAGCCAAATTCTGGCCCAAAAACAGCCCAGTTTTCAGCCCGAAAAACAGCCCAGTTTAGTCCCAAAAATAACCCAATTTTGCCCAATTTTCGGCCTAGTTTCGGTCCAGTTTTCGTTGCCATGTGTTGGCTCATTTAGGGTGTCAACAATGCCCCCCAATTCCAACACAATTTTTGCTCAAAAATATGGTAGTTGGAATTTTTCTTTAGCCAAAATGATGCCAACATATCTTTGTATCAACCTTCCTTGCCCCCCGAGTCTGCCACTTGGAAAGAAAAAATAAAATTGAGTTGGCTCAGGGTTTTATTATTTAGGACCAACAATAAAGTAGTCTTTATTCCCCTAATCCTAATTCTAACTAGGTAAAAAAAAAAATTTAACGTTCATCGACAGTGGATCAATGAACCTATACAAGACCACAACACTCAAAACTTTAAACCTTTGAAGTAGGGAAAATATATGATCAGCCGGAATTAAACAATTGTGCAAAGTCATGTTAACCAATCTTATTGTCAGTTCCATTCGAAGAACGGCACAATACCCATGAAATTTTTTCACAAAAACTACTCTTGAAAGTTTATATCTTTTAATAATTTCAGTTATATTTGCTAAAATTATAAAATACGAAGTTTCGCCTTCAATTAGATTTTTCTCATCGGACGAAAACCAACTATTTTTGGCCGATTCAAAGAAAATTTTGGTCATTGGAGGTCTAATATTAGCCGTTGCAATTTTGACATCAGCTGCTGCAATTTCGACCAGATTTGTTTTTGCATTTTTGGCCTGATTATCTTCGCTGGCCGAAACCCTTCCAATTGACTGAGTTTCGGCCAATACTTTTTTGGATAAATTGATATCAACTATCTTTTGAAACTCCTGCTTTAATTTAGCAATTTCAGCTTGAAGCCTCTGATGATATGCTTTATCCTTAGCAAGATTTGTTTGCACCCGTCGAGCGATTTCCCTCAATTGTAGGATTTCACCAGCACATGCGGCCTTTGAACCTTTTGGTGGCATGTTCGCAATATTCTCTCAGCTACCTAGCGGGGTCCCACTGGGCGTGCCATTTGTTCGCTCCGAAAAATAATAATCACCGGTCGAATAGCAGGGCCGATAATATTCTTGATTTTTGTGGGATTCCGAAAAATAATAATCATCTGCCGAATAGTAGGGCCAATAATATTCTTCGTATCCGTAGGGTGCGTGCGTGCCAGAACCGGTGATGGAGTTCAACCGGTTCAAAATGAATGGATTTTCGTCTCTTTTGAACATATGGAATAGAATCAGGCGATTTACGAGAGAGAGAACTCAACTCTCGTGAAGGGTTCTGATTACCTCAGCAAAGAGGACTTTTGGGTAACCAAAAGAAATTGCGAAATGAATTGAAATATACTGATATTGAAGGAAAGCAAATAAATGATTGGGAATGTAAATTTGGTATTGAAAGAAAGCAAATAAATGACTAAAATAAAATATATTGAAAAACTGCCATTCTAGCAGGGACAATTTGTATTTGGTCGTAGACCTCTGTAACAGAGGTATACGTATTTTATTTATAGTCTAAAACTAACCTAAAGATAAACTAGAAATAAAAGATAAAAACAACCTAAATTCTAATCCTATCTAAACACTTTCACCGACTCAACTACATCTCTTTTTCAAAAGTGTTCAATACTCCACAAACTTTGTAATCTTCTAGTCTTAATCAATTTCATGATATGACCCATTTTTAACCCATCTTCTAACCTATTTTCGCAGCCCATTGCTGGCCCAATTCGCAGCCCATTTCGCAACCCCAAAATAGCCCAGTTTTCGGCCCAATTTCAGCCCACTAATAACCTAGGTTTCGACCCATTTACAACTCAGTTTTTGGCCATTTTTAACCCAGTTTTCAGCCCATTTTCAAGCCAAATTCTGGCCCAAAAATAGCCTAGTTTTCAGCCCGAAAAATAGCCCAGTTTAGGCCCGAAAACAGCCTAATTTTCGGCCTAGTTTCGGTCCAGTTTTAGTTGCCATGTGTTGGCTCATTTAGGGTGTCAACTATTGCCCCCTAATTTTAACAACATATTTTTGAATTATGGCAGTTGAAATTATTTTCGCGCTTGAATTGATGCCAATACAGTTATTTTCTTCAAACCCCTGAAACAACCAAACAAAGCTTAACTGAGACTCTCCACTTCCCCCTCTTTTTTAGCACCCATTCATCAACCACTCATCAATTATACATATATTCGTATATATATACATACATATATATATACACAATTATATCATCCTTTTTTTCAACCGAACCCAAGCTCCTCTTCTCAACCTACTTCACTACTGTTGAATTTCATTAGCAAAACCCAAATTCATATATAGATATACGCTCATATATACATATATATATATGAACCCATAACTTCAACTTCTCAAATCGCAAAACCTATCCCCGATTTCGTTTCCTCATCCAATCGAACGAAACCCTAACTCATCTATTCTCCCATGGCTCCTAAAGTCATTCAATTCTACGAATGTCCAGAACCAGGGGACGATTCTCACACTGCCCTCATTCGAATTACCCTATCCCATCTTGACAATACCCACTTTGTGACTTTTGTACTCTCAGTGGTGCTACTAGTATAGGGCCGGCCTTTACAAACTCTTTTCCGGCCAAATTAGATCATTTCTACTCAATGGCTGAGAAACAACTCTCATTCCTCAAGCTAATTGACTCCTCAACTATTCGAAACCCTCCTAGCTTCAACCTGCGAAATTGGCAACAACCCTGGAAAATCTGGCAAGAGTGGGTCGACCGACTAACTCCTATCTTTAAGCACCAGTGGCGTGAGCAAGAAATTTTTGACGCCATCCAGTTAAGCAAGCTCGCCATGTCTTCTGAACTAGACAAGAACCTAATCGGTTCGGCAATGACGATGTGGTCACCCACAACGAATTCTCTCCATCTTGGGTGCGGGATGATTTCTCCAACTCTCCGCGACGTCTGCTTTCTCACAGGTCTTCCTACTTCTGGCGAAGAAATTAACTGTCTCATCCTTGATTCTAAATCCTCTTCTTTGTTTTGTTTCGACAAAACTGTTGGCGCCAAATTAGTAGGGGTAACCTATTTCAGCTTTATCGACTCACAAAAGAAAACAGGGGTAGTACATGAATCCGAACACGTCGCCTTCCTCCTCTTATGGCTGACCCAATGCCTGTTGTGCATTCCTGTCATCCAGGTAACGAAAGACTTAATCCCTCTAGCTATCGCATTATCGCAAGGCCGCAAGATGGCTCTTGCTCATTTTGTTCTTGCTTATACTTATCGCGGCCTTAATGATCTCATTTTTTCATCATTTATACGCTTCGGGGGTCCAATATGGTTGTTTCAAATGTGGCTGCAAATTTATTTCCCCGAACTAAGCCCGCCAATTGAACATGATCTCGACTTTCCTTTGATTTCTTTTGCATATGCCACTGCTAATCCCAAAAACCATTCTCCCCAAGACTGTTTTTCTTTCTTTTACTCAACATGTCAAAAACGTACTTTGGCTCAATGGATGCCATTTTTGAACTGTGATCAATGCCCTGAATGGCTCAAAACGCCCATTGTTTTCTCTTCCCCTGAAGAGCACGATGCCTTTTGGAATTGTTGGGCCTGTTGCTTAATTTCCCGTGACTTTCACTTTGGTTTAGCCAAAATTGATGCCAAACATCGTCGTTCCGGTGTTGAGCATTACAATCCAAGTCAATAGGTACGACAATTTAGTTTTGTGCAACTGGTGCTAATTCTGCATTCTTTTACCTCCAACAAACATTTTGACAAATGTGTGATCTTTGACGCAAAAGAGCAAGTATTGGCGGTTACACGACTTTTCCAAGAGGCCAAGGCGAAATTTTCCCGGTTCTCACAATCATTTCCGTCCTCATCCTCTCACTTCATCTCTTGGTGGGAAGCATACATTGCCCGGAGTCGCCAACCTCTGATAAATTTATTCCTATTGATTTTCTTCAATCCCCTTTTTTTCATATATAAAAAACTTATGACTAACATCTTTCGACAGGTACCAAACATCGACTTGCCGGTTTCGACAGCCTCCTCACCTATGGCTCCTACCACAACGATTCCTGCTTCTACTCGTCGTCGCTCGACCCATCTCTTGGCCAATTTTCAAACCAAGGCCTCTTCAGAAATCATTGACCTTGATAACGTTGATAATCTTTCTCACGACTCGTCTGATGAACGCTCAAAAGGTTTGCCCATCATGTCTCCCAAGGTACAAAAATAAACCCCTCCAGTACTTCTTCTTTATTTCTATGCTTCAAACTTAAATTTACAATTTTGACATTTACTTTAGCCCAAAAGGAAAATTCCTGGAACGCCGAAGCCGAAACACAAACGGTCCCGGGATGCCACTCCCTCAAGCTCTCGACTGCTTAGAAGCTCCTCAAAAATAGCTCAGACTCATGAGGTAAATTTATTACTAAGCATTCTTATTTCCTCATCTATCACTCTTACACAAATATTCTCCTTTTCAGGACTCGGCGAATTCAACATCCTCTTTTGACCATTCTCTTGAGTACTCTGATATGTTCGCCGTCGAAGCAAAAAGTGAATTTTTTCAAATATGTCCATCTAGAGTCGGCTTCGACCCAATGCCCACGCCTGACTCTATTGAAGATTTTTCTATCACTTCGAGCGACCTTCAAACAGAAGTTCCTTCTCCCCGTAAATTGGTCGCGACTACTTAAATTTTTACTACTTAGATTTTTACTTCTACTAAAATTTGTCCAACTATTTCATAATTCTCAAAAATTTTGCCCTTAGCAGGACACCACTGCCTCTTTTTAAAAATTATCGATTAACCTCACCACAACGACAAGCTCGTCAAATCCAGGCTCCTCTGTAACCCCGGCATCGCTTCAAATGGTAAATTCCTTCTCCTTCCAACAAACTTCGGCCATTTATATTTTTCATACTACAATTTCGGCCTTCATTACTTTGTTAGCCGAAATTACGTGATTTCATCTTTTGGTATTGAAACTTTTTTGAGAAGGCCAACTAAGTCATCCGAATTTGACAACTTATTTCCTTTTCAGGCTTCACTCTCACCTATCCCAACTCCAATCTCAGCTTTTTGGAGTTTTTTCGATAATCTGTCCCGTGGTAGCTCTACCCCCATTTCAGGTGCTGCTACAACTTCGAGCTCAAGTTCGGGTTTGTGCTTTGCTACTCTCAAACCACGCATCACGGATATTTTTAGTACCGACCTCCTCGAGTTTCCAAAAATCCTCGATGATCTCCTAAAGCTTTTTGCTGACCTCCAAAGCTGCTTTGATCTTGGACCCGGGTTGACGGCGTTGATTCCTACCATTCGCTCCAACCTCATTGAAATGGTCAGTTCAATCCCTTTGTGCACCAAGGTCATTCATGACACTGACCAACTTTGTGAACAAAAGAGGTTAAACATTCAGGAAGTCTCTCTAGTTCGAGCCGAATATGAAACAATTGAGCCCAAACTGATTGCTCTGGAAGAAAAAGAAGCCCGCCTCATTCAAGCTCTCCTCGATACTCATGCCGAAAAGAAACTTTATACTGACAAAGTTGCCACTGGCTCGGCCTCTCAACATCAAGTTACCAATCTAGCTCTCCATACTTTTGAGCAGAAAAAAGTCCAAGCCGCTGCTAAACTCGATCGACTCAAATCCCTGTGGACCAAACTTAAAAGCGATTTTCAAGATAACATTTAAAATGTTAGTATCTTATCAGAGATGTATGTAAACAATCTAGGATCCATCTTCTTTTATTTGTTTTGTAGAAACTCTTATTTTGAACTGCAATCTATCTTATGATGTTTTATTAAGAAAACAAATCAAAGCCTATTCCTATTTAAACTAATGCTACTGATTACTTTGAAGAAAACTTCCCTACTCTATTCCTAAAACAAATTAAAACAAATAAATAAACAAACGAACGCCAAAAATATACAAAGGAAAATAAAGAAATAAACCCTTCTGAAATTTTCTTATTTTCCGGTTTCTAGTTCAAAGGTCGAATCCCACTGTTCATGCAATGACGGTTGATAGAACTTCAAAAATTTCCCATTTATCGGCCTCAGATGCTCTTTCCCAACAATATCTCGTAATCTATAGGCACCACCTTTCAACACTTCATGGACTTCAAACGGGCCTTCCCAATTCGGCGACCATTTTCCCATTTCTTGATTAATGTTTCCCAATGGCAGAGCCGTTTTCCATACTAATTCTCCTTCCGAAAAAACTTTTGAACGAACTCGTTTATTATACGCCCGAGCAACCCTCTTTTTATGTGCCATCAAGTGATCCAGTGCCTGCAACCTTTCCTCATCCATATCCTCTAGCTCGGCAAGCATTGCCTCAGAATAATCAACTGGAGATAAACCGTGTTGAAACGCTAATCGAGCTGACCGTACATTCATCTCTACCGGCAAAACGACATCATGCCCAAACACTAAACGAAACGGAGTTGTTCCCGTGCTCGTTTATCTTGAATTTAGATATGCCCATAATGCCACTGAAAGCTTATCATGCCACTGCCTTGGATTCTCTTCAACCATTTTTTCTATGATTTCAATAATGACTTTATTTGAAGCCTCGGCCTAACAATTCCCTTGTGCATAATATGGCGTTGATGCCATCATTTTTAGTCTCACATTATTGCAATATTCCAACACTTTTTCCCCTCTAAAAACTGATCCGTTATCGGCTACTATTGTTTCCGGCAAACTGAACCGATGAAAAATATGTTGCTCAATAAAATCTACGACCTTATCTTGATTTATAGATTTATACGCCACGGCTTCAACCCACTTTGTAAAATAATCAGTAGCCACCGGAAACCAATGATGCCTCTTAGACGAAGGTGGATGAATTTTCCCAATTATATCCATCGCCCATCCTCTGAATGGCCATGGTTTTACAATCACTTGTAATTCAACAGCCGGAACCCATTGAATCGGCCCATAACATCTACTGCAAACAATTCAGCCATCCATGTATTTCTTTCTTCAGCTGCAGGAAGGCTTCTTTTCCTGATTATTACATACTCTTCCATCAACCCATCTGACACTCTTATCCCTGAAGCGACTTGTGCCAAATCGTTCGCCTTTTTATTCATCATCCTTGGACGGTGCTCTAACTTGACTGTGTTGAACTGCTGCAAAAGCTAGGAGGCCATGGAATGAAAAGGTCTAAGTTGCCAACTTAAACACTGAAACTCATCAGCCACTTGACTCAATACAAGGTTCGAATCACCCATGCCATGTACATCCTTGACATTGAGTTCCAACAAAATCTCCAACCCAATAATCAAAGCTTCATACTCAGCTTGATTATTTGTGCATGGGAAATCAAGGAAAAAAAAAAAGGTAGTGGCATGACCCGCAGGAGTTCGAACCACCACTCCTGCTCCAGCCCCATTCTTTGTACTTGACCCATAAAATTCTAGTACCCAAGGCTGCACGAAGATAGTATTCAATTCCAACTTGTCATGAATGAAAACATCACAATCAACCGATGGGTGGTCGGCCAAAAAGTCAGCTAACACAAGTCCCTTTACCGATTTCTGAGGCTGGTAAATAAAATTAAACTCCATAAGCGCCAAAGCCCACTTACCAATTCTCCCGGTAATTAGTGGTTTAGATAACATGAACTTAATCAAATCGGTATGGCAAATTACAAACACCTCTACCGGTAACATATAAACTCTTAGCTTCATAACAGAATGGTACAAACACAAACACAATTTCTCAATTGAGGTATAATGGCATTCTACCAACGTCAAAGCTCGGCTTAAATAATAAATTGCTTGCTCATGTGCGGATTCATTATTCTGAGCCAACAAACTTCCAATTGACTCTTCTGCCACCGACAAATAAAGCTTTAAAGGCATCTTCTTTCGCGGCGGCATTAGAACTGGTGGTTGAGTCAAATAATGTTGCAACATCTCAAACGCAATCTGATGTTCTTCCTTTCATTCAAACTCTTCCCCAGGTTTCAATTTCAAAAGTGGCGAGAAAATTCTCGTCTTTCCGGATAAATTAGTAATAAAACCTCTCAAATAACCAACTTGACCCAAAAACCTCTGCAATTCCTTCTTGCTTCTAGGCACTTTAGCATCCATGATAACTTTTGCCTTATTCTGGTCTATCTCAATTCATCTTTGATGTACGAAAAACCCAAGGAAATTATCGGCCGCAACCCCGAAAGCACACTTTATCGGGTTCATTTTTAGCTTGTGGAAAAGCATCCTGTCAAAAGCCTTCTCTAACTACTTCAAATGTTACTGCTGAGTTTCTGACTTAACCACCACATCATCTATATATACACTTCCATGAACTGGCCTATCATGTCATGAAAAATTGAATTCATCGCTCGTTGATAGGTAGCGCCAGCGTTCTTTAGCCCGAAAGGCATCACCACCCATTCGAAACTTCCAACCGCCCCTGGACACCGGAAAGCTGTTTTTGCTATAACCTCCTCTGCGATATAAATTTGATTGTACCCCGAATGACCATCCATAAATGACATTATTTTATGTTTCGCAGCCGCATCAATTAATTGATTGGCCGCGGGCATGGGGTACTCATCATTTGGTGTTGCAGTGTTCAAATTGCGAAAATCAACACAAACACGTAGCTTTCCATTCTTCTTGACTACCGGCACAATATTGGATAACCAATCAACGTATCGCGCTGTTCGTATAAATCCTATTTTTAACAACCTCTCAATCTCCTCCTTAATTTTTAAAATTACCTCTTGTGACATCCTACTTGGTGGTTGCTTATAAGGCTTGAACCCCTCTTTAATCGGTAATCGATGTTCGACCAATTTTCGATCTAATCCTGGCATTTCGGAGTAATCCCATGCAAAACAAGAACGATATTTCTTTAATAATTTAACTAACTCCCTTTGAAATCCCGGCTCAAATAAAGCACTGACATATATTAGCCTAGATTCTACCGCTTCTCCCAAATTCACCTCTAGAAGTGGGTCTTGAACCTCTGCCTTTAAATCATCCATTTTTGCTAGTGCCGCCTCCAAATCTTCAAGTTGAATAGCATCCATACCTTCTTGTATTTCTTCTACCTCAGTTACACACGTCGAAGCAACCCCATCTATTAATTCTTCACGAGCCAACCTTTTTTCTGCTAAATATGCCTTTAACCGTATGCAAGCGACTCGGCAAGCCTGCTGCTTGGCAATTTCTTTCTCTTTACTATTCATCAGATACTTCATTTATTGCAAGAGAGCCGGACACGGTAACGGTCGGCCTAATCGATTCTGACACCAACTCTTTTAATTCCAATTCTTTAGAACTTCTCCTCATGGTACCCTTTAAAGGCCTACCATTTTTATCTACACCTTCAAAACGGACAGGCGCAAATGTATCTTCGTACAAAATTGCCTTAGCCGCATAATCCTTTGGTACAAATGATTTATTATCAGCCTCGACTATTTTTACTTCATCTTCATTCCAAAAAATCAGCATTTGGTGCAAAGATGATGGTATACACATGTTCGTGTGAATCCAATCTTGCCCCAATAACAACCTATATGACACCGTGGTTTCAATAATGAAAAAAGCTGTAAAAGTCGTCTTACCTCTAATGGTTATTTCGAGTGACAATATTCCTTTCGTTGCTGTAGAGCCACCATTAAATCCGCTTACGGCCACATCTGTTGGTATCACATCTTCCATATTATTTCCAAGTATTTTTAATGTTGTTGCTGGAACCACATTCAATACCGAACCATTATCAACCAATACCCGGTCGATAGGTTGCCCCTCAACCCACACTTTTACATACAGTGGTCGTAACTGCTGTGTCATTGATAATGGTGGCTTCTCGAAAAATAACCTTAGCCGCTTCTTTCCAATTGAAATCTATTTCAGCGCCTCTAACTTCACCTTCTTTTATTGGCCCAACAACTTGAAGGTTAGTTTTGGTGCCCCCTTCTGATTCAATAAAAGCTGATTTCTTGAAACCCACTTGGGTTTGGGCAACTACCTCTAACGTCGCCGAAATTCCTTTGGCCCATTTTATACTACTTTCAATATCTCTACTGACTTCAAAAACTAAACTGGCCACCCCAAGTCCATTCTCAGTTGCCTTTTTTGCACTTGCCGAGACTTCAACCATCTCATTATTCCCCAAGTCGTTCTTATTAACGTCTGTCTCTTCCTCTTCGAGGTGTGCATTCGCGGCTTCGAATTCTCGAGGGAGAACACAAACCATATTACAAATCGTTGTCTCCGGAAAACTCCCAAATCTTATCCTATATTTTACCGCATGCCGAGGCTCTTTATCCGGATCACTACTTTCATCATCTGATTTTTCGTGTATTCCTCTCCCAAAAGAAACATCTACCTCAGGTGTTACTTCTCTGATTTCTTTCTCAGGAATTCGTAAATTTCGATGACGTGCTTCGGTCTCTTTCCTTCGCCTTCTACGCTTCTGGGTCTTTGTTTCTTGCCCCCCAGTAGCCTCTCTTTGAATAGATGGGGCTGGAAACTTTGGATGAACCGCTCTAGTCCATCTATCAACTTGCACCAAAGGCGGTCGAACCATTCAAACGTGTCGTTCGTTTAATCTATTGCTTTCAACCTATATCTGAGCTCGCGGAGGGGGAGCTCTTTTAAATTGAGCTCTACCCAATTAGCCGAACATTACTCTTCGTTCCATGAACACATCTGTTGGTCTCCTGTTTTCTACATACCGGCCTGGAACTCGCCTTTCCCCAAGCCGATCATGCACCGAAATCCGTCTTTCTCCCACAAATTCACGAGCTAGGTTTCTTTCAAACCGTTCCCGACTCGGAAATCTCTTTTCTCTGGATTGCTCCTGAACTGACAAATCGAGCATCATGGCTTCTTTCTTTACAAAGACCTGCCTCACCGATTTTTTCCGCTCCATGTACTACTCTGATTTCCGAATCCGTTCTTGTGTTTCTCTAAGTTGTCGTTTCAAACTTTCCAACTCAGCACGCAACGAGTCAATTGCATCTTGTGGGGGCTGTTCATTCTTGTCGACCAACGTAATCATGTTAGAATTCATGATCTTCGGAAATGGATGACCTTCAATACCCATCACTTCTGGTTGCTTTTTCTGATCTGGAAATTTCAGTATCCCGTCGTCGATCACTTTCTGCAAAACGTTACGGAACACAATGCAATTGTTAGTAGAATGATTCCAAGAGTTGTGATACTTACAATATTCTTTCCCTTTAATTTCGTCGGGGGTAGGAATTTTATGCCCTTTGGGAATGGTAACTTGCTTATCCGCCACCAAGTGATCAAATATCTGCTCTGTTTTAGTTATGTCGAAACTATAACTCCTGTCTGTCTCCGTTACTCCTCTCTTTCCCATTGTTGAAGGAGTCTTTTGAGAATTTGTAGTTGGTTTAGGCTTTGCAAGAGCTTCACATGTATAAGATTTCTTAAAGACTATCTCTGCCACATCCACTTCTAATCCCTCACAATCCATTTCTATTGCAAATACCTCATAATTTGGGTCTCTAAAATAAGTCCTTTTATAAGACGCTTTACGCTCTTTTTCCTCCTTTAACAAGGATTCATATCGAGTGGCTCGATCAGCTAGTTCGAACAAATCCCAAAATTTCATACCCTCGAACATTTTCCTCATCTCCAACTCTAAACCATTTAATGTCAGACGCATATATTCGGTTTCTGGTAAAGCCACTCTACATTGCATCCGAGCCTTTAGAAAAGGTGCTACAAACGTCTCCACTGACTCGCTTGGTAATTGATAAAGCCGTGAGATGTCGGCTAAAGTCACCTCAATTTCAGTACGGTAAAATTGGGCATGAAATTGCTTTTCCATTTGTTCCCATGTAAATATTGAATTTGGTTATATGCATATACCACAAAATGATGGACCAGTTAAAGAATTAGGGAACAATTGCATTTTAAGAGAAGGGTTACTGCTTGCCACACCACATTGCACTGTGAATCGACCGATATGCTCAATAGTGGACTAGATACATTATCCACTGAAAGTCAGAAATTCTGGAAATTTAAAATTCCTTGGGAACTCAACCGAATCAATCTGCTCCGGGTATGGCTTCCTATAAACTGGTCGTTGCATACGACGATACCATTGCCCCATCTCTTGTTGTATTAAATCAATTATCTGCCCCTGTCTATCGCACCTCGAGGCTCATCCCAAACAGGGGCATTCCTGGTTGGTAGCGGCGTACCTCCAATGGTTGGATAAACCGGCGCCGAATTTACTCTTACTCCATCTATGTAGCCTACATAATGAGGCATTCGGTTATTACTGCCCCCCAAGTTCAAACCATCTTTCTGCGAACACCAATTTCCACCCATTGGTGGTACACCATTGGCTGCGGGCATCTACGAAATTATGAATTCCTCATAAAACCCGGCTGTGATATTGACGCTGATGCGCCAGTATTTTCAGGCAAACAAGGAACTGATGTAGCATGTGATCCGTCGGCCGGCTCCTTTTCCACAGCCGACAATCTAGCCATCAGTTCACGAATTTGAGCCTGACTTTGAGCCTCTCGCTCCCTTGTCTGGGCCGACTCTGCTTCCAACATATCCATCCTATGCACATACTGGATTAGATCTATTTATTTCTTACCAAAGGATGGGTTGGCAACTTCAATTTCTTCCTCTTCCTCATTGTCGATAAACTCGTCATCCCGTTGTTCAATTCCATCAGGATTCACCAAACTCAAATCATCGTTTCGGGAACTTCTTGTTCCCGGCGGCATGACTACTGTTAAATTTCTCAATCACCTAGTAGTATCCCACTGGGCGTGCCAAAAATGTTTGCACTAAAAATAAATCGGCCCAAAGACTTAAGCCGAATATATTTCACGTAAATCGCGGGCGTGCCAGAATCGGTGACGTAGGCTCAAACGGTTCAAGACGAACAACTTATCGTCTCTTTTGAACAAATTTGCAAATCAGGCAAAATACACGAGAGATAACAAAACTCGTGTGTAAAGATTCTTCTGCCTCAATTAAGAGAACTTTCAGTAACCAAGAAATTAACTACAATAAATTGGAATAAAATAATGAAATTTGCAAGACAAGAATTTAAATGGACTGATAAAATAAATTTATGCAAGAAAGTAAAATAGACGATGCTATTGAAGCAAAAAAGATAAATTTGGCCTAATTATCTTCGCTGCTGCAATTTCGACCAAATTTATTTTTGCATTTTTGGCCTGATTATCTTCGCTGGCCGAAACCCTTCCAATTGACTGAGTTTCGGCCAATACTTTTTTGGATAGATTGATATCAACTATGTTTTGAAACTCCTGCTTTAATTTAGAAATTTCAGCTTGAAGCCTTTGATGATATGCTTTCTCCTTAGCGAGATTTGTTTGCACTCGTCGAGGGATTTCCCTCAATTGTAGGATTTCACCTGCATGTGCGGCCTTTGAACCTAGTGGTGGCATGTTTGCAATATTCTCTCGGCTACCTAGCGGGGTCCCACTGGGCATGCCAAAAATGTTCGCACTAAAAATAAATCGGCCCAAAGACTTAAGCCGAATATATTTCACGTAAATCGCGGGCGTGCCAGAACCGGTGACGTAGGCTCAAACGGTTCAAGACGAACAACTTATCGTCTCTTTTGAATAGATTTGCAAATCAGGCGAAATACACGAGAGAGAACAAAACTCGTGTGTAAATATTCTTCTGCCTCAATTAAGAGGACTTTCGGTAACCAAGAAATTAACTACGATAAACTGGAATGAAATAATGAAATTTGCAAGACAAGAATTTAAATGGATTGATAAAATAAATTTCTGTAAGAAAGTAAAATAGACGATACTATTGAAGCAAAAAAGATAAATTTTGTATTGGTCGTGGACCTCTGTAACAAAGGTATACGTATATTATTTATAACCTAAAAATAACCTAAAGATAAACTAAAAATAAATAAATAAAAGAAATAAAAGATAAAAACAACCTAAATTCTAATCATATCTAAACACTTTCACCAACTCAACTACATCTCTTTTTCAAAAGTGTCCAATACTCCACAAATTTTGTAATATTCTAGTCTTAATCAATTTCATGATATGACCCATTTTCAACCCATCTTCTAATCTATTTTCGCAGCCCATTTCTGGCCCAATTCGCAGCCAATTTCGCAACCCCAAAACAGCCCAGTTTTCGGCCTAATCTCGGCCCACTTCGCAGCCCAATTTCAGTCCACTAACAGCCCAGTTTTCGGCCCATTTACAACCCAGTTTTCGGCCCATTTTTAACCCAGTTTTCAGCCCATTTTCAAGCCAAATTCTGGCCCAAACAGCCCAATTTTGCCCAATTTTCGGCCTAGTTTCGGTCCAGTTTTCGTTGCCATGTGTTGACTCATTTAGAGTGTCAACAATGCCCCCCAATTCCAACTCCATTTTTGCTCAAAAATATGGTAGTTGGAATTTTTCTTTAGCCAAAATGATGTCAACATATCTTTGTATCAACCTTCCTTGCCCCCGAGTCAAACGTTTGATATCTTTGTATCAACCTTCTTTGAATTAGCATAAGCTGTACAGGAACAATTCCTCAAGCACTCCATTTTACAATCCTTCAGGCTCATACTATTGTTGAGCCAAAACTGCAACAAATGAATGTTGAGTTTTAATGACGAAATTACCCTTTTTCTCTCTCTTGGAGAGCGATTTGGGCGATTAGGATTTTGAACGCAGTTCGCTGCTATTCAAGCACAGTCATCATCATTTATGCTGTGAATTTCGTTCAGGCTTCTTGAGGATTTACTCCAGATTGTTTTTCATCCTTAAATTCCTAGTCATCAAGATCTGTGTTTTTGAAGTGAAGGCAGACTTACTTTCAAGGCAAAGCTACTACGTCTTTTGGGCCTGAAGTCTGAGTAGGGCCTGCTCTTTATCGTGGTTTTGCTGTCGCGATTTTCAGTGCAAGAAGCTATTTCAGATCTGTACGTTTTGCCTTTTGTGTTCAACAACACGAAGGTAATGCCCATCTAGCTCACCAGGTGTTTGTCAAATTGCCCCAAAGGGAATCACGAAAACACAAGTGTCTGATAAATTGACTCAAAGAGGAACCAATGGCCTCTCTTGCGGATGATGATTTGGTAACTATTACAGAGATGTTGCATGCAATCCTTGAGAAGAACAAAGCGCATTCAAATGAAGAAACAAATGTTGGGGATAGCGCGTCCGCGAAGGCTGTTGCCTCTGAAGTCGCCATTGGGGATGCGAGCTCTGCTAGAGGTGCTCCACCAATGGGGGCTCAACCAGTTTCCCAACCCATTCATGGGTCTGGTGCTAAGCAACTGACATCATTGATGGATGGTGCAGGTTCATCGCAACCTCCAACTACTCCAGGGCCTGTTCCTCAAGCTTCGCAGCTCACACCTATGGTGGAAATGCCTTTTTCATCAGTTCCTGCATCTATATTGGAAGGTCATCCTACAACCACTTCTTGGGCTAATCTTGTGAAGCCTTCTTATAATCCTAAGATGAAACTTGCTTATATTCCTCCTTCGAAGGTTGGTGATAGGATTGTGGTCTCTCCTACCATGGAGATGGCTCTGGCAGGAAGTGAACGTTGGAAGAGCTGTCTAGTTGGTTACTTTCTTGACAAAAAGTTGCCTTTTAATGTTGTCAACTCAATCGCAACTAAGCTTTGGAGTAGCGTTGGTCTTAAGACTATTTATGGCGTTGAAAAGGGGTTTTATTTTTTCCAATTTAATTCTGAGGCTGAGTGTGAGGTTGTGCTTGAAACTGGGCCTTGGCATTTTGTAAACCATTTCTTGGTTCTGCAAAAATGGCGTATGGGTCTCACTTTACATAAGGAAGAAATCAAGACTATACCTCTTTGGGTCAAGTTTTTTGGTGTGCCCAAGGAGTATTGGAGTGCGGAAGGTTTAAGTGTTGTGGCTAGTGCTTTAGGCACTCCTTTGTGTGTTGATTCCCCGACGGATAAAGGAGAGAGGTTGGGTTTTGCAAGAGTGTGTGTTCAAGTTTCTTCAGCAAATGTCCTTCCAAAAGACTTTGACATGGCTTTGCCGTCAGGGGGAATAGCTACCATTTCTGTCGAGTATCAATGGTTTCCAGCCAGGTGTGATACTTGTAAGGTGTTTGGCCACTGGTCTAGGACTTGCCCCAAAGCTGTCATTACTCAAATTGTTACTCAGACTAAGCCTAAGAATGTTGCCCCTTTTACTGAATGGCGTATTATTGGTCCTAAAGGTAAAAAGGTTTTGAATAATCCTCAAGCTACTCAGAATGAGGTTGATACTACTCCTGAGGTTGTGCCCTCTTCCTTACCAGATGTTAATATTCCAGTAGCTAATGTTTTTGATGCCTTGATTGATAATGTGGTTGAGGTTGAGAAGGATGATGTGGCTGATGTGGCTAATATTGTCAGTGATGGTTTAGACCATGTTATGCCTTCGGTTGATGTTACTAATGCTAATCAGATTACAAATAAAGAGGTTATTATGGGGGTAGAGACTACTCCTGCTGAATCTTCTATTGATAAGGATCCTGTGGGTGTTCAGGTTGCCTCAGAAATTATACAGGCTGGTATTTTGGTTCAGGCTCAAAATCAATTAATGGGGAATGATGATGTTACTGATATAGCTCAAGATTCTGACAGTTTTCATGAGTTTATTCCAGATTTTAACCAGCAGGTTGCTAAAAATGTGGATACTATAGCTCAGAAGGCAAAAGAGATAACAGGCCGTAAGGGTGTTAAGGGTGGTGATAAGGCTATTTCTTCTAAGGCCAGTGTTGGTCTTAGAACAAGGAAGAAGGGGAATTGATTTAGTTCAGTTGCATATTTCCATATTTTTAATGATTTTTGGTATTTGGAACATAAGGGGTTTGAATTCCCCATCTAAGCAAGCTGAAGTGAAAAGGGTGGTTCGCAGTAAATCTCTGCCTCTTTTTTGTCTTGTTGAAACAAAGGTTCAAGAAGGTCATGCTCCTAGGATTCTTCAATCCATGTTTCCAGGTTGGGTTCTTCTTCATAATTATGTTCATGCTAATAATGGTCGGATTTGGGTTTGTTGGGATGCTTCCATTCTTACTGTTTCGTCGTTGCTGCATTCCAATCAGTTAGTTTTCTGCTCCATTAAAAGCCTGGATGGGAAGGTAGACTGTTTTGGAGGTTTTGTGTATGGGTTGAATGATAGTATAGGGAGGAGGCCTCTCTGGAGGGATATGATTCAATTATCTCAGTCCTATGCCCAACTTCCCATTTTCTTTGCTGGTGATTTTAATGCCTTAAGGTTTCCCCATGAGAGGTTTGGGGGGTCTAATAAGTGGGATTCTAGTATGAAAGAGTTTGGAGAATGTCTTAACGATGCCTCTCTTGTTGATTTGAGATTTTCCGGAGTTAGATACACCTGGACAAATCATACTTTTTTCCGAAAGCTTGACAGAATGGTTGTGAATGAAGCTTGGAATCATCAATTCTCTCTTTCAGAAGCTGTTTTTGAACCTGGGGGAATTTCTGACCATGCTCTCATTATCTTGAAGTTGTCTACTCCTTCTATCATTCATGGGGTCCCCTTCAGATTCAACAACCATCTTCTCCATCACCCAAATTTCATGAATGTTGTTCAATCTGTTTGGAACTATAGGGTTCCAGGTTCTTTAATGTTTCAAGTCACTCAAAAATTAAGATTACTGAAGACCGAGTTAAAAAGGTTGAATAAGGAGTCTTATAATGATCTGTCTCTCCAAACTGAAAATGCCAGAACTACTCTGCACGATTTGCAGTGTAAAGTGGATATCGATCCAAGTAACTCCGTGTTGAAGGCTGAAGAGAAGGAGGCCCTGGAAAATTTTATGCATTTGGCGGCGGCTGAGGAAACTTATTTCAAGCAACTTTCTCGAGTGAAATGGTTACAATTAGGTGACAAAAATACTTCATATTTTCACAAAGTGGCCAATTATAGGAAGAGAAATAATAGCATTTTGTCCATTACTACTGCTGCTGGTGTTAGACTTGAAGACCCGGTGTTAGTTAAAAATGAGATTGTGGGTTTTTATTCTAATCTTTTACAAGGAAGGCCGCATCAGAATTTTCCTGATCTTAATCATTTTGTGAGGTCCCCTCTCAACATGGATCAAATTTCTTCCCTCTCTAGGCCTGTGACTGATGAGGAGATTCAATCCACTATGTTCTCTATAAAAAATGATAAAGCTCCAGGATGTGATGGATATAATGCAAACTTTTTCAAGCATGCTTGGCCTATCATCGGAAAAGATGTCCTCAAGGCAATTCATGCTTTTTTCCATTCAGGTAAGCTCTTGAAAGAGGTAAATGCCACTATTATTACTCTAGTGCCAAAGGTCGATAATCCCACTTATGTTTCTGATTTTAGACCCATCTCTTTGTGCAATACTCTTTACAAGTGCATTACAAAGATCATTGCTAATAGAGTAAAGGTATGTTTGGGTTCTTGTATTGGTGAGAATCAAGGAGCTTTTGTGCCTGGCAGGAGTATATCTGATAATATTCTTTTGGCTCAAGAGCTATTAAGGAATTACCATAAGCATGAGGATGGTGCTAGGATTGCTATGAAAGTTGATTTGACAAAAGCTTTCGACACATTATCCTGGCAATTTTTGGAA
Source organism: Cornus suecica (assembly GCA_963922005.1). NCBI lineage: Eukaryota > Viridiplantae > Streptophyta > Magnoliopsida > Cornales > Cornaceae > Cornus > Cornus suecica. The sequence goes on along the minus strand of OY998241.1, from coordinate 47,587,500 downwards.
GCTTCTCTTAAAGCTTTTCACTTTCCAGAGCATTTGATAAAACTCATTATGGTTTGTATCTCTACTCCTAGATTTTCAGTGAATGTTAACGGCTCTCTTCATGGTTTTTTCTCGAGTTCTAGGGGTATTAGGCAAGGGGACCCCCTCTCCCCCTACCTTTTTGTCCTTGCCATGGAAATCTTGTCAGGTATTTTGAGATCTAAGGCTGCCTCCCCTTCTTTCTCTTACCATTGGAAATGTGAAGCTTTGCAAATCATAAGCTTATTATTTGCCGATGACATTCTTTTATTCTCTAACGGTGACCTTCAATCTGTGAATTGTATCATGACGGCCTTGGAGCAGTTTAGTTCCTATTCTGGTCTATTTCCTAACCATGCCAAGAGTATTATTTTTCACTCTGGGGTTTAAGAAGATGAGCTGCATGCTATCATTCATAGGCTTGGTTTTCAGCAAGGGATCCTTCCTGTGAGATACTTGGGCCTCCCGCTTCTTTCCACAAAGCTGATTAAGGATGATTGTGATTGTCTTCTTGCTAGAATTACTTCTCGTATCAACTCCTGGTCGGCAAAATTTCTCTCTTTTGCAGGTAGGCTGCAATTGGTGAAGGCAGTGCTCTTTTCAACTCAAGTCTATTGGGCTTCTTCTTTCATGCTTCCTAAGTCTATTTTGCATGATCTTACTGCCTTGCTTCGGAAATTTCTCTGGACAGGATCTAAGATGTGCAATGGGGGATGTAAAGTGGCTTGGAGGAATGTTTGTGCTCCTAAAAATGAAGGGGGTTTGGGTGTGATGGACTTAGCTGAATGGAACATGGCTGCAATGTCTAAACACTTGTGGAAAATCCTTCAATTACAGCAGACTTCTCTATGGGCTATGTGGATTCATCTGCACCATATTAAAAATAAGAATTTCTGGTCTCTTCCAATCCCTAGACAATGTTCTTGGACATGGAAGAAAATTCTTCAAATCAGGCCTTTGATTCAGCCGTTCGTCAAGCATGTTATTGGCAATGGTAGAAATACCTCCTTATGGTATGATTCTTGGCATCCCATTGGTCCTCTTACTACTATTTTCTCTCAAGCGATGATTTTGTCTTCTGGTTTGGGGGTTAATGCAACAGTGAGCAGATTTATCAGTACTTCTAGATGGCACTTTCCTGTTTTGAATTCCCTAGATTGGTTGGCTTTTAAGAATTCTTTTCCTTCTTCTTTCCTTCCTAACCAGTCGGTGTCTGATAAGGTTTTATGGATTCCCACTAAAGGATCTTTCACAATTCATTCTGCTTGGGAGGAACTCAGGCAAAGATTCTCTCCTGTGGAATGGCATGATGTTGTTTGGTTCAAGTATCATATTCCCAAGCATGCTTTCTTACTGTGGATGGTCAATTTGAACAAAATCAATACCATGTCTTTCCTAATGTCTATTGGTTATATTCAACATGCTAGCTGTGTGTTCTGCAATATTAGAATTGAGGATAGAGACCACTTATTTTTTCAATGCAGCTTCACTAAGAGACTTTGGCTTCAGCTGGTGCACAAAGGGCTTCTTCCTTGGCCGGATGATGATTGGGAAGCTCTTATTCAATGGATAATTCTTAATCTGAAAGGGAGATCTTTGGTTTCAACTCTTAACAAATTGGTTTTTGCTGCCACAGTTTATGAAGTGTGGATTGAAAGAAATCGTAGGATTTTTTCTAGGGAGTTTTTAACTCTTGAGGATATTTCCAAGAGGATTATCCGTAGCGTAAGACACTCCCTCTTCCCTCTTCACAATTTTACTTCATCTCCTGGTAACCGTGATTTGCTTCTGGCATGGGATTTGCCTGATTCTCTTCTGTCTGGAGCATGCAGTTAATTCAGCAATGGGGATTGCCTTCTTCCCTTGTATCTCCTACTTGATCTATGGGATTTGTCTTTCTAAGATTGCTCACTTTGGTTCTGCTTGCTATGGTGGTGCTCATGCCTAGTTATCTCTATGCTGGTCAGGTTTCTTGCTGGTCTGTTGTGATGTCTTGTTGTGTTCTCTAGTTGCTGGTTTCTTCAGGTTTGGGTACGAGGAAGGTCTGAGTCTCTATGGGTATTGCTGCTACTCTTGAGAGGTGTACTACAGATCCATTTTGGTGGTGTGCTTTTGATGCCGGCTCTGGTGCATGGTTTGGTGTTCATTGTTGTTGGCTTGATGCTCCTCTTCGGCATGGATTTTGGTTTCTTGTTATGTTATTGCTTTCTCTGAAGCCATGCATGGATTCTACTGCTGCAGATTTTTATATCTTCTGGTTTATCAAGTCTAGGATCAAGCATTTCCATGGGCAAGGGCCTAGGATTATGGGTTTCTTGTATTTCTTTTTGTGGTGGACATTTGGTTTCCATATTTTTATTTCTCTGGGGGTATGCCCCTTGGCACTGTGTAGGGCTTCTTAGCCTTTTTCTCTATCTATACAATTCTTCATTACCTTTCAAAAAAAAAAAAAAAAAAACTGCAACAAATCGGGATTTTTTATACCCTTTATCTCCATAAATCCTTCTCCTTTGGAACAGTTCAACGGGTGTTTCCTAACACACCCACCTGACCAAATCATCATCTCCCAATCTTGTGCTACTCTGGTACATTTCCAGTCAAGCAACTGCAAATCCTAGTATCACTGATTGTTCTTTGAAATGGATGCTTGCTGTGGTATTGGGACCTGATTGATATCAAATGTTTCACAGAATTTGGTAATCAAAAGCTTTACATTCGCACCACATCTTCAGACCTAGGTATTTTCTCTTGTTCTTTTGTTTGATTAAGATTATACAAAAATCAAGTCGACTAACCCGATAATCTTTCTTGGATGGATTTTCTCATTGAATTGGTTCTTAGAGTTGATATCAAAGCCCAAAAGGATCAAGCAACTGGTGTTGGTGATGATTGTTGTAACAGTATTTATAGTAACGCTACTTCTTGTTTCTTGCATAATATGGAAGAGGAAATTACAGAGACAAGGTAAAGTTATGACCTTCATTGCAAAAACCTAACTTTTATGATATTCTTAATATTTGAGTTCAATTTATGTTTAATTCCGTTTTCCTATTGGGGGCTCATATTCCTTTTACGACCCATTTCCTATTTTTTATGTCCAAATCTACATCTGGGCAAGAAATCCATTTCAGGTTTCATCACATCCAAACTACAAAATATGCTTTAAATCAGAATCTAATCAGATGGTTCAATTAAGTATAAAAAAATAAAACCCAAGAAAAATTAATAAATACATATATAACACGAGCTGACAATTTTTTATTTTTTATTTCTAAGTCAATTAGAAGTCATAAGACGTAAATGTCTGATGTCTCTGCTTATTGTCTCATGGCTATTAACTTATATAAAATTGGGAATTGTAAGTATTATTATTACTTAAACAAAGGGAATTTTTCATCGAAGTACTTTAACTATAATACACTTTTGAAGTCCAAGTTGCAGTGTATTTCTACTTCATAATCTGTCCGCTCGCTGACTAATGGTTGCTTCAATCTAAAAACTTTCAAATACAAGTTTATATTGCTTCTTTTCGTAGAAGGGCAGAAAACAAAATTGCGTTTTATGAATAACACCTGGACCCATAACTTTCAGATTATAGCCGTACGGAATGCAGCAGAGTACTTCTTTATATAAGAGGTTAAATTTTTATTGAACATCTTTATCAGATAGATACTTCACCCAGCTGGCCAAAATATCCAGTTCTTAAGTTCGGGTATGATTCAAAAAAGTATTCGTTTTATCTTCCTGAACCTGTGGGGATTTACAGGTATGCTATCAAACTCTCAAGCCCGAGATGAAGATAACATGGAATTACCTATTTTCAATATGATCACAATTACAGAAGCAACAAATAGGTTTTCTGAATCGAATAAGATCGGAGAGGGTGGCTTTGGACCCGTCTACAAGGTAACCTCCGTTGAAGTATGTAACATATAATTAACATATGGTGTGGTTGTGGTTGTGGTTGTGGTTGTACATGTGTGCGTGTGTGTGTGTGTGTAAGGGGATAGTTCTTGCGTGTGTGGGTGTGTGGTTGCCCATGTAAAAAGCGAAACTCCAATCTTAGGTCTGATATCTGGAAAAAGCTTGTGTTAACTCTAAATTCAACAGGGTTAGCTAGCAACTGGACAAGAGATAGCAGTCAAGAGGCTTTCAGAGAATTCAAACCATGGACTCCATGAATTTAAAAATGAGGTTTTATTGATTGAAAAACTACAACATCGAAACCTTGTAAGGCTTTTAGGATGCTGTATTCAAGGAGCAGAGAGAATGCTGATTTATGAGTATATGCCCAACGGAAGCTTGGACTCCATTCTTTTTGGTTTGGCTCTCAACCTTGCTTAACTTAAATTTTATACTAATGCCTAAACAAATATTTTTGCAAAGTTGAGATATAGTAATGCTGTTTTCAATGTGGCTAACACTTCCATTCTCATTATTATTATTACTATTTAAAGGGGGCCCAAATGATGCAAGCAATTCTCTTCCATGGATGAGGCGGTTTAATATTATCGTGGGGATTGCTCGAGGGCTTCCTTATCTTCATCGGGATTCAAGATTGAGGATTATTCATAGGGATCTAAAAGTCAGCAATGTGCTACTAGACAATAATATGAATCCCAAAATATCAGATTTTGGCATTGCCAGAGCTTTTGCAGGAGATCAATTACTTGCAAAAACTAGACGGGTGGTTGGAACTTAGTAAGTGCCAAGTTTTTTAGTAAATGCATCAAAAAAATCTTTTGTCGATTAATTTATTTATTTTTCTTACAACGCGACAGTGGTTACATGTCTCCGGAATATGTCATCGATGGCCTCTTTTCCATGAAATCAGACGTCTTCAGTTTTGGAATTACAGTTTTAGAAATAGTTAGTGGGAAAAGGAATAGAAAATTCCAACATCCAGACCATCACCACAACCTTCTTGGACATGTAAGTTCATTGTTACAGTTCTTTTCTTTTTTACTCTTTGCAGTTCTTATATGAGGTTAATTGTTTCATGAGAATATGATGCGACAGGCATGGCAATTATTCACTGAAGGGAAGGCATTTCAGTTAATAGATCCACAAATGGGGGAATCATTTCCAATGTCTGAAGTATTACGATGTATACAGATCGGCCTCTTGTGCGTTCACCAACTCCCCAAAGACAGACCAACAATGTCCTCTGTGGTCTTAATGTTTGATAGTGAGGAGTCAGTGTTGCCCCATCCTAAGCAACCTGGTTTCTGCACAGATAGAAGCCCTGGGGGGTCAGAGTCTTCGCCAGATGAAAGAACTTGTACAACGAATAACATGAGCATTTCTATACCAGAGGGTCGTTAGAATAACACTATATTTTGACCCCCATGTGTTTACTAGGAGGCGTAACAAGCGAGATATTATTTTGTTTCACCACATTTGACCTTATCTTTTTTTTTTCAATATTATCAGGTAGCTATGTAGGCTCACATGTACACATAATTTAGTGTGATAGGGTGGTTATTTTTGTAATGCTTTTGCAACCTCTTGCACCTACGAGATTCGTATGACACAAAGAATAACTGAAATAACAAAATGTTGAAACTTAATAGTATATTTTAACCTTCGAAAGGACAATGTTGAAGAGTTCATGTTCCATAGAGCCAAATTGTAAGTTTGTGTGTGCGCGCACGCATATGGTGTGTGTGGGTGTGCGTGTAAGACCAACATTTTTGGTCATTCCGGTCCACATGCCGAACGGTTTCAATATGGTCATGCCCAAGTCAATCGAGCCCAAAAGTGTTCAGGCATTGCTAGCTCCTTCCAGTTGAACAGCAATGCTATTGAACGAGTGACGGTTAAAATGACCAATAACACTGCTAAAGAAGATTGGTTGTGGTCTCCATAAATGTGTATATTCAAATAACTCATATTTACCAACTAATGAATTGACAATGACATATATAATCACCTCAAATTCCAAATTCCCGAAATTTTGAAACAACTAATTCAATCTAATCACTATATATATATATATATATATATATATATATATACACATATATACATGTTAATTATTCCAATTATAATCACTCAATCTAGATACGAAACGGAAGAGAAAGCAACAGAATAATATATATATATATATATATATATATATATATATATATATATGTATAGAAATGTTATATAGTTTCAATTTAGGGTGCAATTATTCAATCCAACCATTAAATAAACAGAGTATTTCAAGTTCTCGCACCACGTACATATTGAAGCGGAAAATCCAAAAAAACATAGGGCAAATATAGAATACCAACCTTATAATGATGATTCAAATCACTCGGTGGAAGTTGTTTCTACAATTGCTTCATAAGCAATCCCAATATCCCTTATCAGTGACCAAAAACTGGGCGGACCTGAATTTTAGGGTTAGGGTTTCCCCGGTGAGGTTAACGGAGTGAGGTGAAACACAGATGGAGAAGGGGAGGGGAGAGGGGTAATTATCCAATCAAAACGACACCGTCTTTTTCTTTTTATTTACTTATTCATTTTTGTAAGGAAAAATAATATATTTATTGGCTCAAGATAATCTTTGTTGACAAATGAAAGGGAAAAAAAATTAAAAAAATTGGAAAACATTTCTTGACATATTCTGAAACAATAAGCTTTTTATGTAGGTAACTTAATCTAATTGAATTAAATTTTATGTGTAATACATAATTTTAAAATAATGAACAAATTATTCTTTCATCTCTAATCTAATACCAAAACAATTTAACCGTACAAATAATTCTACAAAAATCATCTTTGATAGTTTATTCAATGATTGGATTTTATCGCATTCTAAATTATTAAAAATTATTCAATGTCATTCTAAATTTCTATCCTCTCATACATTCTCTCTTCTTCTTTTTTTTTTTCTAATTTCTAAAACAAAATTAAAAACATAAAAATAAACACATATTGGATAATTCTAACTATATCAGGGCATATTTAAAATTATGGTATATGAAAATGATCACGTTGTAAAGGGGGTGTGCAACCTTAGAGAAATGGTTGTATTTCTTTGTTGAATGTGGTATCGAAGGTTCATTAAGCTTATAAACATTCATATACACTTTTGTAAAAAGCTAGATAGAGATTATTTTGGAGAAGATAAGTGGTTTGTGACACTTTTAATAAGATGAACGGTAAAATAATCAAAATTTTTTTTACCTCCCTTACTTATAGCACGAGCTAACAACAGTCATGTACCATGTGTGACTGAGTTTCGGAAGGCAGACCTCACTTTCAAGAAGATTTGTTCTATCTCAAGCACGATACGTTTATTCTCTTTGCTCGAACTAAACCATATGCTTTACCTCTAGAGTCGGCCCTGAGATTCCTAAAATTTTCGGAGACGCTATGCAAGATCAAATATGAGGCCCTTTACTCAATGTTTCATATGCGTATAAAAATACTAAAGTGAAATATTTTCATTGGAAAGACCCATATAATATAGAAAAAAATTCCTATAAGTCCTACTTTTTGGCCAAAAGGCAAGTAAGTCCTAATTGTTTTTTCATCTTAAGACCAATAAATCCTATTTATAAAAAATTTCATCTAAGACTTAAATCACTCAAAATCTTTCATTTATCCTCTTGTTAAATCAAATATAATCTCATTAAATAAGATATAAAATTAAAATCAAACTTTTCATATGAACCTTTACAAAAAAACTCTAAGGTTTAAATAAAATCTATTACATTTTTTTTTTGCTTTCTGCAAAATAAATAATACTTTCTATATATTTCTTTTAATTGAATTAAAATTAAGTTAACAATTGTGTAAACTCGTGGTATAATATTGTTCAGTAAATATTATAAAAAATAAATTTATTATACAATATTTCTTAAATAAATTTTTCATTTAAAGTTTTTACTTCTATTTATAAAGAATATAAATGAAAAATTGAGTAAGTTAGGACTTGTATGGAAAAAAAATTCAAGAGTAACACTTATTTGTCCTACGACAAAAGTTATAGGACTTATTGGTCTTTTATTAAAAGAAAGTAGGACTTTTTGAAAAAAAATCCTAAAATATATAAACGTAAAAATCAAAGAAAATAACTCTTCAAATATGTAACTTTAGAATATTTTTTTCAGTATGTAACTTAGAATTGACTAACCCCATCAAATACAAAAATGTCATGGGTTAGATTAGATTTATTATTGGGTTGGTTTTAGGTTTAATGCTTTGGGCCTATAAGAAATACTTGGAAGTTAGAGTTCTTTAATTTGTTGGGTTTTGTTTATGTTTTTTCTAGGCTTATAAATAGTTTTCCTGGGCTTATAAATTTATATATAAATTTGGGCCTACATGGTACTAATTATAAAAAATAATTTGTGTCCCATTGGACCTGAGGCCCTAGGTGACCGCCTGAGCCGCCTATGCCCAGGGTCGGCGGGCAGACCCCATTAATCCCTTTGGTTATAATCTAGCAAAGATACTTCCAAAAGGGATATTTAACGTGTTTGATGCAATATTGTGCAAGATGATATGCACAATGCTTAGCCCTTCCCCAACTTTCGAGTCTCAATGTCGATGTAAATCCAACAAAGTCCTTTAACGTTGGTGTTCTTTTTGAACTGCTTCATCTAGAAAATGTATTTCCTTAGATTGATAATCTTTGAGAGGGTTCTTGGCCAAGTAGTCGAATCTCTACACCTTTCACGATTCCATAGAAAATTTTATTATACTCTAGCTTGCCTAGTGTTGAGCCCTAGAAGTCGATGGTGGAGTTAAAAATTCACCTATAGATGTTTTACGCACAATCGCTCTGAAAAACGCTTGCATCTTGCTTAGTACAGCGACTAGAGATACAGAGTTGGGTGAGTGTAATCCTTATTTGCTCTCCTAGCTTTCGTCTCTTAGTGTCGGTGGCGAGCAGAGTGTTTTTCGTCACCTATCCATTATTGAACTCTAAGATTTGATAAAAAAAAAAAAAAAAAAAGACCACCTACCCAAGGTTTATGTCAGTCAGATTATTATGACTAATGCTTACGTCCAATGAGATACTGCAATCAATGGCACAAAGGTAGCTAAGAGCAGCCAGTACAAGGGGACTAAAATTGGCTGGCTATATTTGAATTGTAGCTAGCCACGTCAGTTTAAATTTTTTATTTATTTTTAATTGTAGCCAGCCAGCTGCACAGTATGGCGGTTGGCAACAAACTAGTTTATCTTTTTGTGAAGATTAAAGTTTCTATTTAATTTTTACAATTATATATAACAATTTTTTTATTTATTAATAAGGCTCTCACTAAACAAAAATTTTATTGCATAATCAAATTATAAAAAAATTACATTACCTTCAATAAAATGCATTACATATATTATTAAAAAAATATTACATTAAATAAAATGCATTACATTAAATTTTACTAGATAAATAAAAATATTACAGATCACTAGTTTCGCCCAATAAATAAAAATATTACATATCATTATTATCTTGAGCATATGTTTTTGCAATCTTCTTTTTTTGTGCCATGATCCATATTTTTGCTGCTTCTACTGGAACCTTCAATGAATCTTGAAGCACTATGTCTTTTTCAAATTCAAATTTAGTCATCCTTTCTTTCGATTTTATCTCCATTTGAGTCATCCTTTCCTTCGATTCAAACTCCAATTTGTTTTTTTTTAACTCCAATTGAGCCATCATTTCTTGAGATTGTATTTTCATTTGTTTAGATCGTTGTCTCTCCAAGCGAAGTTGAACCCAATTTTGTTTCTCTTCGGGTCCAGATTCATTATATCTACAACTTAAACCATCAACAACTTTCATTTTTGCAATCAAATTTTTGGTTGTCGAAAACATGGATGAATTTTTTTTCCTACTATTTTTCATTGTTTTGCGTCCAGCGGGGCGAGCACTATGCGAACCTTCATCAGTATCTATTGGTGGGTCATCATCTCCAGGATTTACCGATCCTAGAGTTTATGCACTAGGAGTTGAAAAATCTGGTGTTGTTGGTATCGATTCGGATAAATTTGCAAGCTCATTAATATCCAAATCGATAATACCTCCCTTTTTTTTGTGTTGAGTTAACTTCTGTTTAACATTGTAATGGATGTGCCATTTTTGTGTTTCTCGTAACACACTCTAATAATGTTCAAATCTAAAATTGTTATGTTCTTGTAGTTTATATACTTCTTTGGCACTTTGCATTTACAGATTACGAAAAAAAAACTGATATTAGTTATTTCAATAATTATTCAATAAATAAATGAATTATTCTTGTAATATATAATAAAAACTTACCATATCTTTATCAGTGTAGTCGTTGGCTTGATTGTCGTGCACATTGTTGTAGTATCTAGAACATTTGTTTACTTTTGATTGAAAGGTTAAGAAGTGGTTCATTAGAACATTACTATTTCTTTCGGTTATGCCTCCCAATTGACTAGTAAAATGAGCAAGAATTCGTTTCCACAAGGTACACTTACTTTGATCCGTCCCCGTCACTGAATCTTCACCAACCATGATCCATGCTTTGCACAATGCTATATCTTCTTCCTTTGACCAATTTTTGTTCTTTGGCCTTGCAGGAGGTTGAGAAAGAAATTTTTTCTCATAAGGGACTTGGGATTGAGATCGATAATTTTGCTCATATGGGTCTTGGAATTGAGATGCATATTGCGATTGATGCGGGATTTGGAATTGAGGTGCATATTGAGGAGGATGTGTGTATTGGAAGTTGTGTTGGGACAAGAATTCTGATTGGGTTGGATCTTGAAAGTTCCACCTATAATCGAATGCGGGTGGTAATTCTGAACTGCCAGATTTGTTAGTGTAAGGGTTATTGAATGAAAATCGATTATCCATGAAATATTTTGAATTGTTGAAATAGAAAACTGAAGAAAAGTGGGATGATGAAATTTTAGTGTTTGTAGTGTGGTATTTATAGAATTTTAGATGAAACAATCAACCGCTATAATTGAAAGATACAATTAACGGCTATAATTCAGATATATTTTGAATGGTGTGCTTTTTGGAAGGTGTGCTTTTTGAAATGTGTGCTTTTGTTCTTTTGTCATTCAGGGATTCCTTGTCATTCAGATATATGATTGCTTTTTGATTTTTGCTTTTGAATTGAATTGAATTTACTTATGCCTATATAAACCACTCACTATTTCTTTTGCAATTGCTCAACTCCTTCTTCTTATATTGTACTTTTAAAATATACATGGCATCTTCATCACATTTTTCACCATTGTCTTCTGAATCTGTGTTTGAATCTTCCTTTGATTCATTAAGGTCCGATCGAGATGAGGGGGAGACAATTTATCAGCTTCAGTAGAAACGACTCAAAACTGTTCCGGAAAAGTTCACACCCGAGCTGATAAAAGCACTATTTGGTCCAAAAAAGAAACGAAAGATCAAACGTGATTGAAAGGAGGCAGCCCAACAAGTATTCAAAGATTACTTTGCTCAAAATTCTATTTTTCCACCCGAGTATTTTCGTCGATGGTACCGGATGCAACGAGAATTATATCTTCGCATCTTCAACGATGTTACTGGTCATGACAACTTTTTCAAACACAAGCCCGATGCCACTGGTCGTATGGGCTGCAGCCCTATCTTGAAAATAACAGCAGCGATACGTATACTTGCGTATGGAATTTTAGCGGATCTATGTGACGAGTACATGAAGGTTAGAGAGGGAACTGCAATTCAATGCTTGAAGAAGTTTTGTAATGTTGTGATTGAATTATATACGGATTAATACCTACGCTCACAAAATGATGCCGATATAACACGTCTACTTCAAGAAGGGGAGGAAATAGGATTTCCAGGTATGCTTGGTTATATAGATTGTATGTATTGGGAATGGAAAAATTGTCTTGCAATTTAGCATGACACACATAAGGGAAGAGGTCGTAAACCTACGCTCATATTAGAGGCGGTTGCATAAAAAACTTTGTGGATATGGCATGCTTTCTTTAGTATAACTGGTTCACACAATGACGTGAATGTCTTAGATCATTCTCCCGTATTCCAACGTATTATCAATGGTATAATGCCTTCTATTAATTATGAGGTGAATAGACATTAATGAACATTGGGGTATTACCTATCTGATGGTATCTATTCGAAGTGGGCAACTTTGATGCAGACTATTCCACATCCAACAATTGCAAAAGAAAAGTTATTTGCTCGAAGACAATCAGCAGTTAGGAAGGATATTGAGTGGGCATTTGGCGTGTTGCAGATAAGGTGGGCAATAACACACGAACCGGTGTACTATTGGAAAAAAGAAGATTTGGGCAAGATAATGAAAATGTGTATTATATTGCACAATATGATTATAGAAGACGAACCGGACGCCAACATTTTGAACTGGACACCTCCACCAGATGAATCAGTCTCGCTTCCACACTACAATCGAGACCCATCATTTTTGGCAACACACATCTCAGCCCGACTTGGTAGGATTCGTAATGCGGAGAATAATTTGGATCATAGAAAAGATCTCATGGATCATTTGTGGAATAAATTTGGTAATGAAGAAGTGTAATGAATAATTTGGATCTCAAGAAACACCTCCACCAAATGTTTTTTTATTTATTCGGTTGAGATTTTAACTTTTACATTATTTGTGATGAATAAATAGTAGTTTTAAATATTGTTTTTTTATTAAAATATATAATTATTAAATTTATATTATTTAATTGGGCTATAATAATTAATAAGTGTGACATATATCTCTTTTATAAAATATGTGACCAAATGAACATGAATTATTTCTATATATATAGTATATATTTGTTTATAATTATTTATTATTTATTTTTATTTTTAATTAATTATTTGTTCATACACATAAATATATAATGTTTTTACATACATATATATATGTATTATGTATCAATCAACCCACACACTCTCACATTTTTCTTAAAGTCATTGTGTGGGCCTAGTGAAGGCTAGCCAAACAACTCGCTAATTGTGGCGATTCTCATTGCGAGCAGTAAGGTCCACGTGGGATTTGGAGAGCCCCATACTAATGGATTTGGCTAGCTATACCACAGCCAGCTAGCCAAATGAAGTCTTATACCGGCTGCTTTAATGCTTCATATCCAAATATTGTCATCGATTCTTCTCCAAGATATGTCCACCAGGTGTCATTGGGTGCGTGTACTCAATGATACCCATAATGTTTTTTTGGCGACAAACTTGTTAACCAAAATTTAAAAAATATGACCATCGCTTGTATAAAGTCAGGGTTGCACTGACATATCTTAAGGTTTATCTTAATTCCACGTACTTCCATTATCATTCTATTAATTTTCTTTCTTCTTCTTTGCTCCGGACCTAAAATGGAAGAGTTGAGTAAACCAAAAAATCAAAAGGAGGTCTTCCTCTAAAACTTATCCCATTCCTTGTTTCCTTTGTTCCACCGACTACATTGATTGGATTCCGCTTGGCCTGCATATGCAGAAAGCATACTGATTATCCCATAAAGCCACTGAATTGCCCTTAGTTGTCCTACCCATTTGTTATATCATATTCCTACCTTGTTCTATTGCTCTTTCTCGATGGTATTTTGGGGCTCTAGACCTTATTCTTTTTTATACGCTTATTTAATTGATAGTGGCCCTTCCTTATGTTACTTTAATTCGATAGGGAGGGTGGGAGTAAAGAGCGGGTATGGGAGCTTGAACAAGAACAAGATAACGAGAAGTGGATTTGCCTAGGGTGGGCTCACTTTTCTTCCTTTCTCTCCCACCAAGAATATATTTTGGTATGAATGAACAACATAGTGAGGAATTGTCCATACATAAAATCATAATTATCGATACAGGCCATTTACACATAAAAAAGAAATCTTTTGTTACAATAGAAGCAAAAGTGACGTGGATTATTCAAGAATCGAAGTCGATTTGCTTTGTAAAAAGAAGATATCTTTAAAATTTACTATAACGTAACCTTCACAAGTAAGTTTGATAATTTTCCCTATAACGTAACCTTCACAACAAAGTTTAGGCCATTTTTAATATGCCCTAATTTTGCCGGTTTTATTTGTGGAGATGATACACAAAGTTGAGATTAAAGAGAAGAAAATTTGATATTTGTTGTATGTGTATCTCGATTAACATTATTTTCCTTCATTTCCAATTTGAGATAAATTAAGATTTAAGTTTTTTAAGGAAAAAAGAACTAAATAAGATAGAATTTTTGTATAGGGAGGAAAAGCCTTTGCAAGTTCTCCTTTATTGTTATTTAAAGAGTAATTTGGTAAAATAAACTATTTCTAGCCATTTAACCGAAAGGCAATTTGATCTGACTCGAGGTTTATCTTGTGTAGGGATGACAACAGATCAGGTGTGCGATGAGTTTCACTAAATTGATTACCGCCTTGTTAGAAAATTAGTAATACCATTACCATCCCAAACCCATAATGAGTTTTAATTAGTAACACCGTTACCGCCCTGTTGGAACAAACAGGTTCCATCGGGTTACCATCGATACATACTAGATTTTGAACTTAATTTTTATTTTCTAATGAAACAACATCACACACATAAATGACTATTGGGTTACTTTGTCCCAACTTTGTACATATATTTTTATGTCTTACTTAGCTATATAGATTTTTTAATCACATGCTTTTTTGCTAGTCTAATTTAAAACATATATTAAAAACTAAAATAAATAATAAAATATTAAATTTTAATATATAAATTTAAAGGGGTAGGGTCTTACACAAAACCCGAACCCATTTCGAACCCACTCGGTTTTTAATTTTTAATACCAAACCCATTTAAAAGTTTACCAAATCCGCCCCATTACGGGCGGAGCAAGTTGGAACCCGTCGAGTTGTGTTAAATTGTTGATATCAGCTTAGGGTGGCTAAAAATATGTGTTAAGAACACACCCTTAAGATGGCCTAGGTTTTACCTATCGCATGAACACGAGTCAATTGTAGTATAGAAACGGCTTGTGAAAGGTTATCGATCCCACAAAGACTAAGTCGTATTCTGAATTCTCATAAAATAATACTCTTAAATTGTTATAAATATATGATTTGTTGGTTTCCATACTTCACCACTAACCGCATAATATAATTCTATCTTTGCTCAATTGCAAAAGGGTGATCCATAACTGTGAATCAGGTCATACCTCAAATAGTCGAATACAACCCCAAAAATGATACCATCAACCGAATTCGCTACAACCCATCTCTAGACAGTGTGTAACTAGTTTATGTTATTTACTTTACTCTAATCTAATCCCAATGCATGAAATTAAACTAGAGCATTGGGTTTCAAGTGTTAACAACCATTGTGTAGAAAATCATGGATTAAGCATCTGAGTTCTAGTACATAGTGAATAACCATGATTGGGTAAGAAAATATATTCATTCAATCTAAGATAAGAATTTATAACAAATATAAGATCTTGTGTCAAGAATAAAAATGGTCACACATCTACAACAATCATCAAAGTATAGTCACACCTTTCCCTCGTTACAATTGAAAACAAATATAAAAACTACATTATTTGGCTAGGGTTTTGTTAGAAAACGTTAGATACTGAATTAGTTGCTCATGGTAGAAGGAGACTGCATCGTTGATGTAGAAACGTTCTCCATGATCTTCTTCTCCAGATCTTTAGGTCTTGAATGGTTCCTCTTTGAATGAATTTCCAGAGATTGCTTTGAAAATTATATGTTTTGAAGCTCTGAAATTATGTGAATAGAAGTCCCTAAAACTTGTAATAGACATTGGTATTTATAGGCAAAGGTGAGGGAAATCCTAAATTGCCTTCTTTTTGGTAATTTTACAAAAAACCTAATAAAAACCCTATATTCTGATGTATATATGTGTATATTCACGTGCATCGAGGTGTAAAGTCGCAGCCACCACAAGGAAAAACAAATCGGGGGCAAAACATAGGGCCTTTTCTTATGCATCTACTCTGGGCGTAGAAACGACACTTTCTAGTCACTTTTTATTATTGTGGGCGTAGGTCAGGTGTAACAAAATACTCAAAATCAAATTTTCTTGGGAATAGTGCCATTTGAACCCCCTTTAATCGCTTGTTAAGATTCTTGAAGTCGTGGCTTGAAAAAATGACGTTTCTACCCTCCGGAAGCCACTTTTCTCTTGAAAACACCTCTTAAGCTCTCCTATTGGATAAAAATAAGCATGTCTTTAGTTAATTCACCAAAGTTAGCTCTTTTTCTTTGTTAAGCTCCTGAAACACGTTTAAACACAAAAACGGCATAAAAATACCAAATAATTGAATGAAAAGACATACAATAGCAAGATAGGGGCTTAAAATAGACAATATTGAGCACCTATCACACCCCAAACTTACATATTGTTAGTCCCTTAACAATGAACTCATGAAAACTATCTTGTGATGATCTTTATTCTAGCTGCTCTATACTAATCTACACTAATCTATACTACTCCCTTGCTTTTGTGAGGGTCGACAATTACACTTAGCATGTGTAATAAGCCTTTTAAACCCCTCGGCAATACCGAGTGGACGAGTGAAGTATCGTGAGGGTTGAATATACTACCTACAACTTCACCATTCTTTGTAACCACGCATTCATGCATTCATATACTCATCAATCAAGTCATGATACAATATATAAAGTAATATGGATGCAAATACTCGCTCACTACCGAACAATAACTATCTTGAGTTTCGTGTCATGAATGGTTCCCACTAAAGTAAAATATTTTGTTACTTGCTACTCCCAATCCAGACAACCCTCCGTGCTTTGTGAATGTTCTACTATAGTATTTCAATCTTTAATTTTCTACTTCATTGATCAAACTTTGCCATTTTATTTTAAAAACTTATTCCGTCCATCATTCCACTTTTTATCCCTTTTTGTCTTTCTAAACTTCAGACTTTCATGCAAGGATTTTTAATCCCAGCCAATTGGGCCCGAGCTTCTTCTATAGGATTTATGCTCATTAGTTTTCTTCCCTTTTTACACGATCACTCCTACTTTGTGGTAAGAAGCCCGGTTACTGAAAGGTGCTTAATATTGGTCATTTTTTGCCCCTATCTTGCGTTTGTTATGTCTTTACATTCCGTTACTTGGTATTTTTATCCCATTTGTGTGTGTAAGCATGTTTTAGGAGCTTAATGAAGAAATAGAGCTAATCTCGGTGAATTAACTGAGTTCGTGTTCGTTTCTATCTCGAGAAAGGAATCAAGAGATATACCAGAGCAAAGAAGAGCTACCAGAGGGCAAAATGGTCATTTTCCGACATCGTTATTGTATCGAAGGGTAAAAATGTCATTTTCAGACATTATTACTTCATCGAAAAGCATCGGTAGTCAAAGGTGTACAATATAGTTCAAATATGAAAAGACGAGTTTTTACAGCAACAGATGCATAATACCCTACGCCGTTAAAGAGAAAAAAAGGCAGATTTGACTTGAGCTACGCTCTGGAGTTACGCTTTGGTTTGGACCCTACGCCCAAGCGTAGGTCAGAAGCGTAGCCTGCACCCTATATCTATCCCAAGTGTAGGTTAGGAGCATAAGTCCCACCTTGTCGCCACGTGACCCCTTTACGTGCTGAAGTTGTTTCAGAATTTTCTAGTTTTGTCCCGACTTCGATATTTTAAGTGTTCGGTGATTCCAGACCTCTACATGCAGGCTTATACACATATTTACATGAGATTTTATAGATATTATTCATGTATTATGAAATTACAGAAAAGGGCAACCATTAGGGTTTCCCTCACTTATTTATAAATATAAAAGGGTTAGGTTTAGAGAAAGGGTTGGTTTTTGGAGGCTAATTCTGGTTATGAGTTTCACGTTCATTCATAGAGTTCTTCCATTGAAGAGAAAGACCATTAAATACCTAGAGATCCGGAAAAAAAGGCCATGGAGAGCGTTTCTATACCGACAATGTAGATTCTCTCCGCCATGATCAACTAACTCGGTATCTATGGTTTTCTCGCAAAACCTTAGCCAAGTAATGTAGTTATAATTGTATTTTCAATTGTAGAGAGGGGAAACTGTGACTATATTCTGATAATTGTGTTAGATGAGAGACCGTTTTTATTCGTGATACAAGTTTATATATTTGAATTGATTCTTGTCTTAGACTTTTCGAATATATTTATCTTACACAATCACAATTATTCACTATGGGCTGGAACTTGGATGCTTAGGGCCCGTTTGGTAGGCAGTCCGATCTGGTCTTATCTGGTCTGGTCTGGTCTTATCTGGTCCGGTCTGGTCTGGTCTTATCTGGGTGGTGTTCTGAAAGTCTGTTTGGTAAAACTGTCTAATCTTATGGTCTTATTCAAGTTGTTTGGTCTTATGTTTGAAAAATAATATAAAAAATAAAAAAATAATATATAAAATTCAAAAAATATATTAAGTATGAAAAATATATAAAATTTGAAAAAATATAAAAAAATTGAAAATAATATAAGAAATTCAAAAATAATATATTTTTCGAATTTTTATATTATTTTCAAAAAATTTATATTTTCTCAAATATATATATATCTAATTTTGTATATTATTTTTGAATTTTATATTTTTTTCAAATTTTATACATTATTTCAAATTTTTTATATTATTTTTCAAAACTTATATATTATTTTTTAAATTATATATATATATATATTTAAAATTTTATATATTAATTTTGATTTTTATATATATTTTTCGAATTTAATACATTATTTTAAAAAATATATATTATTTTTCAAATTTTATATATTATTTTCGAATTTTATACATTATTTTCGATTTTTTTCTATTATTTTGGAATTTTTTTATTTTCCCAAATTTTAAATATATTTTTTGCATTTTATATATTAATTTTGAATATATATATATATTTCAAATTTATACATTATTTCAAATTTTTTATATTATTTTTTTAATTTTATATATTATTTTCAAATTATATATATATTTTAATTTTATATATATTTTTCAAATTTTATGGTCCTATGTGTTAAGACAATTGTATATAAGACCAGTTGAGACCACTTGAGACCATCATTTTTTGTTGTCTCAAATTACCCCTTTTGGTCCCAAGTGGTCTTTGTTTTTTTGGAACCGTGTTGCCAAACAGTGTCCGGTCCCAAAAAAATCATTATGAGACCGGACCACATGGAACCGGACCGCGAACCAAACAGGGCCTTAATATGTGATTTTCTACACAATGGTGGTCATAAAACTCGAAACCCTTGGTTGACACAGGTCATGCCCTGACAAACTGATATAGACATGCTTTAGTTTATTTACATGCTTTAATTTACTACTTTAATTTACTTTTCTCCATTTACTTTCTATTAGTAGTTGGCATGAACTAATCAGTTTAGTCTTGAGATGGATTGTCGCGATCCGGTTGAGAGTAATCCTTTTTGGGGTCAAACTGCTGGCGTGGTGCGACCTGATTCACAGTCAATGGATCGCCCTCATGCAATTGAAATAGAATTTGGACTATATTATGCGGTTAGTGGTGGAGTGAGGAAACCATAGTTTTCTCTCTCTCTGAATTACAACCATTATTCATTATTGCTTTCTGTTTTATTTTCCTTATTATTAGATAATTCAAAAAATCAAACTCTTTTCGAAAAAATATAATTCAGTATTTTTAAACTATTAAAGGTAACAATCCTCGTCTCTGTGGGATCGATATTCCCCTACTAAAGCAAAACTATATACAATTGATTTGTGCGCTTGCAGAAGGGTAAAACCTAAAGTGTCATTAATGTGTCATTTTTAACCACATATTTTGCACACACCTGACACCCATCAAGTTTTTGGCATCGTTGCCGGGGACTTGGGATTATTCAATAACTTTAGTAGTTTATTTGCATTGCATTATTGTAGATTGTATCTAAAGTTGGAATTCGTGTGTTTTTGCAAGGTATTCTTAGAAGCATTAGGGGATTTGGCAGAGTAGTGAAAGTTGCGTCGTTGGACCTCTTGTGAGTTTTAGTTTATCTTAATTATCCACATAATTTTTAGCTTTATTTTTGTTAATAGTTAGAAGAGTTTAGAAGTAGTTAATTTTATTTTATGAAAAAAAAAATATATTCCGATTTTTGCAAATGAGGTGTTGTTTTTGAGTGGAAATGGGCCATTAAACAAAAAACAATGAGGTTAGTCGATTTTTGGCCGAAAAACATTGTTTAGGACCTCAAAACTGTGATTTTGCGATTATTAAAATTTTTAAAAAAATTAACATTAATTTTTTTTCAGAGCTCAGTGTATGACCGATGGATTGACCCGTTCTAATCCAAGTACAATGTTAGTTGTTTTCGATACTGAGATCAAAAGAACTCTAAGTCATTTACGTCGAGATATTGAAGAGTGTCATCATCGGACAGAAGAAAGCGCAATGGGTGACCAAAGAGTGAATCAACAGAGGGCACCAGAGATGTCTCTTAAAGGATACTATGCGCTGGAGGTGTATGATTCCTATGCAGATTTCCCAGAAGAAGAAGGCGCGAAGCATTTCGAGATCAAGTTAAGCATGATCAATATGCTTCCAAAATTTTTTGGCCTTAGGATAGATGACCCATACTAGCATATAAATGATTTCTTAGAGGTTGCATCTACAGTTAGGTTTGAAGGTTTGACTAAAAATGATTTATGAGTGCATATATTTCCTTGGTCGTTGAGAGACAAAGCTAAAAGATGGTACATCAAATTAGCTAAGGCGATTAAAATTGATTGGGAAGCCCTTCAAAGAGAATTTATAGAAAAAAATTATCCCATAGGAAAGACCTTAGAAGCACAAGATGCAATCAAAAGTTTTAGAAATTGTCTAGTGAGCAGTTTCATGATGCTTGGGAGAGATATAGTGAAATCTTGTATAAGTGTCCCTACCATAGGTTCACTGAACAGGATGTGGCTAAGGATTTTTACATGGGACTTGGAGAGGCACATAAGACTTTGATAGATGCGTCAACACAAGGTCAATTTACCCTGAAGCCAACAAAAGAACTTTTAGACTTGTTTGACAATATCAGTGAGAATGGAATCCAATATGAATCTGATTTGAGGTCTAGGGGTGGTCTTGACAAGAGATCTAAAAAAGCATATGAGGTGAATCATGATGATGTAAGAGATTCAGTGGCGTTGTTAGGAGAGAAAGTAGACAAGCTTCTCAAGCAAAATTATTCATCTAGGAGAGAAATGTTAGAGGTAGAAGCCAAGTATTTCCAAAATGAGTGTCAGGACATAATGGCCGTTGATGCCAATGTATCATGGAACTATTCAAATAATGCTCCTTTCACAAATTTATACACTTCCAATACCAGAAATCACTCATTCTTATCCTCTACATCCACAGATGTGGAAAACCATCCAGAAAGGGTCCCACAAGGACAATCATCCAACAGTCAACTAAGGTTCATTCAGGAACAACAATCATATCCACAACCAAGGTTCCAACAGAGTCAGCAGTCATTCGAATCTCAGCCAAGAATAATGACTCAAAATTCTCAATCAAATTACCAATTCAGAGAGTCATCCAATAATTCTCAGGCCCTCCAACCATTCAATAATAATCAAGTTGTTCAGTCATATAACTACCAGACCCAGCCTCAAAGAAACCAAAACTAAGGATTCAATCTAAATCAAGCTTAGCCTCCATATCCTCAAAACCATTTCCAACATCAACATCCAACTCAAAATTCACTATCAAGACCACCTGACTTTCAAAAGATGATGAGTATCCTGAGGGAGCTTAAAAATCAATCTAATATTTTTCAGGCAACCATCCAAACACTGAACTCTTATTCCCAATCCCTTGTTCAAATGGAAGTCCGAATGGTACAATTAGTTGATGCTATGGATAGGATAGTGAGAATATTTCCTAGTTAACCGGTGTTGAACCCAAAACTGCAACAAGTACTGGAGCCTGGATCCTTTGTTGAGACTCGTCATGAGACAGTCCAAGTAGTCACAATTTTGAGAAATGGAACAGAAGTAAATAGTAAGGCTGAGGAGCAACATGAGGAGAGGTTGAAGAAGCAAAAGGTCAAAGAAGTTCAAAGAAAGGCAGAAGAAGAAGCTCAGAAGAAAGAGGCTGAGCAAGCTCAGAAAGATCAATTTCAAGTGAAGGAAGATAAAGAACTAGAAAGGGTACCATATGAGGAAGTAACACCTTACCCTCAATGTCTCTGAGAGTTAAGTTTGTATAAAGAGCATAAGGAGAAGAACATGTTGGATCCATGTCAGCAAGTCGAGATCAATAAACCTCTTCTAGACATTATTGACCAAATTCCACCTTATGCCAAAATTTTGAAGGATCTCTGTACTCAAAAGCATAAAAATAGAACTAAGGTCCCGAAAAAGATTTTGTTGACTGAACAAGTGAGTTCGATCTTACTGAGTGATACTCCACGTAAGAGGAAAGATCCCGGTGCTCCTATTATTTCTTGTGTCATTGGTGACCAGAAGATTGGTAGAGCTCTTCTTGATGTGGGTGTGAGTGTTAATTTATTACCTTACTCGGTCTATCAGTAGCTAGGGTTGAGAGATCTCAATACTACCTCGGTGGTGCTTCAATTGGTAGAAAAATCAACTAAACAACCGAGAGAAATTTTGGAGGATGTCATAGTGCAAGTGGGTAAGTTCTACTATCCTGCAGACTTTGTAGTATTAGACATGGAACCTGACCATGGATCGAGGAGACATATCCCTGTTTTCTTAGGAAGATCATTTTTGGCTATGGCGAATGCATGCGTTGATTGCAGAACAGAGGTTATGGACATATCTTTTAGGAATTTAAACATGAGGATGAATGTCTTTGATACCAACCATCAACTACCTGAACCAACTGAGTGTTTTAACATAGAGGGGATGGTTGAAGAAGTTGTACCTCAGAGTATTGCAAGACATGATTTGGAGATTGAGATAAAAAGGTCGAAGATAAATTTTGAAAATGGAGAAGACCAACAACAATATAGTTTGAAAGATATTGTTGTGTTGGAAGTTGCGTTGTATTCACCGTTAGAGAGAGCATCAAGAGAGTCGCTTGGACCTCAACTTATTCCTCCACTGACGTTGGTGCCTGAAAGTAAGCTTCCTGAGATGGTGTTGCATGTGGAGGATGATAAATTAAAAGATAAAACAGGGGTGAAGAATGCTAGAGCTGATCATTTGCCATGAATTGTCATAGAGCCTATCAAGGATGACACCCCTTTTAAGGATCCCTTTCCAGATGAGCGAGTGTTGAGCATAAACATGGTAGATAAGTTGTATGCCTTGGAATATCCGTGATTGAGAGACAAGTGTGAGGGGATACGGAGTTGTGCATATAAGGATGCTCGGAGTTACATAGCTCGAACTCTACATCATGCTAAGCATGTTCATCTTAAGTTCCTTAAGCTTGGCCAGAAATGGCAATGTAATCCAAAGCTGAAAGTGTTTCTAGGTAAACTCTGACAAAGATGGGAAGGACCACACAGGGTTAGATCGATTTACCCCCGCAGAGAAATAGTATTCGATAAAAGGTTCGGGATACATGGGCAGATGATGAAAATTTATGAGGAGATTGATCAAGGACCGAAATTTATGGCATCTGTCAGTTTACTGGAGAGTGATTAGATGATGGAAGGACTGTTGGCTAAGGTGTTGAAGGAGGATTTGATGGAAGCACTAACCATACAGGGGCTGAAGTTAGAACAAGAAAAATGGGTATTTTACATGGTGATTATTGTTATGTACTCGATGTCATGAGTAATACTAATTGTCTATGGGTGAGAGCGCTTAGAGAGTCACCTCCTACATTTTATCCTTTAATTAAGGTAAGTATGGCAGAGAGGAAAGGTGTTGGATAACCCTTTGTGAAATGTTCTGCCAAAGACGTTAAACATTAGTCCTAAGCTGTCTAGCCTCAGTTTGTATAATAATAGGTAAGTTATTTCTGCAATTTCAATTCTTAGAGATTGTAGTCCCTTAAGGCCAAATCATTTTTTTTATTTCATTTAAAAAATAATAATAATAATTTTTTTAAAAAAATACAAAAAGAGAATTTTCAAAAATTCCTTGAAAAATTGTGTGTCAATTTCTAGTAATTTTTGCAATTTCTTTTCCCTTGCTATGTGTTTGTTGTATATTTACAGATGATCCAATCAAGTTTGGGGGAGGAGGTTGAGCATTTCGAAAAATCCAGGACTGCGCTTCAAGCGTAACTATATCTGTTCTCATTCTTTATTTTTGACCATGAGGACATAGTCACATTTAAGTTTGGGAGTGAGTGTATATAGTTACAAGAGAGGAAGTTTTTTGAAATTTTTGAAAAAAATTAAAAGTTTTGAGGAGTTCTTTATTTTCATGCATGAGTGTTTCACATTATGAGCTGATTGAGTTTATGTTTATAATGTATAAGTAGTATGTGATGTAATGTTCCCGTTCAAGAGAGTAATGATTAGATCGAGTTAGTGAAGTGATGTGGTTTACATGGGTGAGTGATTAGTGAAATTGAAATTAAGAATGACGACTTTGACCTATAAACATAAACACACATTCACTATGAGAAATAGGTTGATTTTTGACTATGTAGTTGAAAAATAAATTTGCCGCAATAAAAGGGGAGAAAGGGAGTTGTTATGCTTGACATGGAGAAAATTGAAAAATATTTTTGAGAAAATAAAATGCAAAAAGCAGTTCTTTGATCTGAGAACCGGACTTTGGTATCACCAATATCATTGTTCACGTTTAAAGGGGAGAAGACTGATGAACATAAATCCCATGGAAGAAGCTCTGACCAAGTTGGTTGGGACTAAAAATCCTCGCTGGAAAGTCCGGAGACTAAGAAAGACAAAAAGGGTTGAAAAGTGAAAAGATGGAAATAGTACGTTTTTACTAAAAATGGCAAAGTTTGATCAATGAAGTAGGAGAAAAGAAATTGAAATATTGCAGTTGAATGTTCACAAAATCACGGAAGGGTGTCTGGATTTTAAGTAGAAAGTAGCAAAATCATTCACTTTAGTAGGGACCATTCATAACACGAAGCTTGATATAATTGTTGTTTGGTAGTAAGTGGGAATATTTGCATGCATATTATCTCGTGTGTTGTATCATAAGCTTATTTGACTTGTGTGTGTGAACTCATGAATGCGTAATTACAAAATAATTGAGATGTTTGTAGGTACCATCACTGGAAACCTTCACAATACTTCACTCGAACACTAGGGGTAACCTAAGGATTTAAAAGGCTTGTTACACGTGCTAAGTGTAATCGTTGACCCTCATAAAAGCAAGAGATTAGGTTAGAGTAGAGAGGTTAGATAGAATAAGAATCATCACAGATAGTTATCTCTGAGTTTATTGTTAAGGGACTAGCAATATGTAAGTTTGGGGGTCTGATAGGTGCTCAATATTGGTAATTTTTCGCCCCTATCGTGCGTGTTTCAGGAACTTAATAAAGAAACATAACTAATCTTGGTGAATTAACTGAGTTCGTGTTCGTTTCTATCTCGAGAAACGAATCAAGAGATGTATCAGAGCAAAAAAGAGCTACCAGAGTGCAAAATGGTTATTTCCCGACATCGTTATTGCACCCAAGGGCAAAAATGTCATTTTCAGACATTATTACTTCACCGAAAATCATCGGGAGTCAAAGGCGACCAGTCTAGTTCAAATATGAAAAGACGAGTTTTTATAGTAAAAGATGTATAATACCCTACATCGTCAGAGAGAAAAAGTGGCATATTGGACCTGAGCTACGCTCTGGTTTGGACCCTACGCCCTAGCGTAGGTTAGGAGCGTAGCCTACGCCCTATACCTACGCCCAAGCGTAGGTTAGGAATGTAGGTCCCACCTTGTGGCCACGTGACCCCTTTACGTGCTAAAGTTGTTTCGGAGTTGTTTCTTAATTTTCCAGTTTTGTCCCTACTTCGATATTTTAAGTGTTCAGTGATTCCAGACCTCTACATACAGACTTATAAACATATTTACATGAGATTTTATAGATATTATTCATGTATTATGAAATTACAGAAAAAGGGCAACCATTAGGGTTTCCCTCATAAATATGAAAGGGTAAAGTTTAGAGAGAGGGTTGGTTTTTGGAGGCTAGTTCTGGTTCTGAGTTTCACGTTCATTCATAGAGTTCTTCCATTGAAGAGAACCACCATTAAATACCTAGAGATCCAGAGAAGAAGGCCATGGAGAGCATTTCTACACCGACAATGCAGATTCTATCCGCTATGATTAACTAACTCGGTATCTAGGGTTTTCTCGCAAAACCTTAGCCAAGTAATATAGTTATAATTGTATTTTGAATTGTAGAGAGGGGAAACTGTGACTATTCTGATGATTGTGTTAGATGAGAAACCGTTTTTATTCGTGTTACAAGTTTATATATTTGAATTGATTCTTGTCTTAGACTTTTCGAATATATTTATCTTACACAATCACAATTATTCACTATGGGTTGGAACTCGGATGATTAATCTGTGATTTTTTATACAATGGTGGCTACAAAACTCGAAACCCTTGGTTGACATAGGCTATACCCTAACAAACTAATATAGACATGCTTTAGTTTATTTTCATGCTTTAATTTACTGCTTTAATTTACTTTTCTGCATTTACTTTCTGTTAGTAGTTGGCATGCACTAATCAATTTAGTCTTGAGATGGGTTGTTGCGATCCGGTTGAGAGTAATCCTTTTTGGGGTCAAACTGCTGACGCGGTGCGACCTGATTCACAGTCATTGGATCGCCGTCATGCAATTGAAATATAATTTTGACTATATTATTCAATTAGTGGTGGAGTAAGGAAACCCTAGTTTTCTCTCTTTCTGAATCACAACCATTATTCATTATTGCTTTCTGTTTTATTTTCCTTATTATTAGATAATTCACAAAATCAAACTCTTTTCAGAAAAATATAATTAAGTGTTTTTAAACTATTAAAGTGAACAATTCTCGTCTCTGTGAGATCGATATTCCCCTACTCAAGCAAAACTATATACAATTGATTTGTGCGCTTGCAAAAGGGTAAAACCTAAAGTGTCATTAATGTGTCATTTTTAATCACATATTTTGCACACACCTGACACCCATGAGTTACTCAGATCGAATAACTACTTTTTGCATTTTATTTTCTCAAAATAATTTTTCAAATTTTCTCCATTCCATCGATATTAACTCCCCATCTCCCCTTTTATTTTGGCAAAATTATGTTTTCAACTACATAGTCAAAGATCAACTGTTTTTCCCATAGTGAATGGGTGATTGTGCTTATAGGTCAAAGTTGTCCTTTTCGGTTTTAATTTTACTAATCTATTTACCCATGTAAAACTACATCACTTCACTTAGATCAATCTAATCATTACTCTCATGAATGAGAATATTATATCACATACTACTCAGGCATCATATACACAAACTCAATTAACTTGCAATGAAAAAACTTTCATACATGAAAACAAAGAATTTCTTAAAAAAAATTCAATTTTTTACAATTTTTTTCAATCATTCCTTATACCAACTATACAACCAACTATACCTTCCCCCCAAACTTAATTTAAACCATGTCTTCATGGTTCACCATCATACTCATGAGAAATAATATAGTTACCCTTGAAGCGCAATTCCGAAATTTCCTTTATTCATGTCCGTTCTCCCCCCCAAACTTGAATTGAGCTACTTATAGGAATATTCAACAAAACACAAATACCCAATATCATAGCAAGGGAAGAAGCAATTCATCATAGATTTCTGGAAATCATTACTCAATATAGCACAAGGAATGATTTTTTTTTATTTTTTTAAATAAATAAACATGATTTGGCTTTAAGGGCCTACAATCCTACAAAATTGAAATTGCAAGAAATTAAATGACCTATTATTATATAAAACGAGGCTAGAAACTAACTTTCACAACCTAGGACCAATGTTTAACGTCTTTGGTGCGACGGCTCCGCAAAGGGCTATCCAACACCCTTCCTCTCTTTCACACTTCCACCACATAGCGGAGCAGGTAGGGGAAGTAAATCGTTCTATGGTGTCCATTGTGAACATTCAGTAATGAGCAAGACATCAATCACATAATAATCGTCACATACCTACTCTCCTCTGTCATGCTCTACATTCATCTCATGTTTCGTACCTATGTCCAACGATCCTTCTATCAATGAATAAGGTAATGGGTTCTCCATCACCTTATCAATCCCATCAATTACATATTACTCATCCCATCCTTGTTTATTTTCAAAACACAACTCATCGAGACCTTGGGTAAATATTGTTTTAGGTTCATATGTTGTCTCTTTTGGATCTTATGGTAAAGGAATGGTTGGCGCACTCTCGTCATATGCATTGTCACCCTTAATTTCAAAATATTCCTCTATTTCACTATACCCGTCCTCCTCATCTTCAAAATTATCTACCACTTGATTTGACATTTCTTCCATCCTCATTAAAGTATCATTTATTTGCCTTGCTTGGGTTTCGAACCTAGCCATGACTTGAAAATTAGAGTCGAATTAGTTTTTAATCTCTCTCAAGGTTCTCATCAGTTCATCTCCATCACCAGTTGGTCTAGATGGTGGATTTTGATTTTGAAACTGAAGTGGATTTTGGTTGGAGGGTTGGAACATCTGAGTATTATTGGACTAAAAATCTTGAGTAATGAATGATTGTTAACCTCTATTGAAACTTGGTTGAGGATTTTCAGTGTAAGGAAAGTATGAATTGTCTCGGTTGTATGTGATTTTCTCACAATTTCAAGGGGTCTCGATTTTGCCCAAAGGTGCTAAGAATATTTCTTTCGAAGACAATGACTCTAGACAGATGGTTGCTCCTGCTCTGATTTCACTCAATTTTTCTAAGTATTTCTCTGCAAAAAACAATGGCTCCGTACTCAAATATCCACTTGACTCTTCAAATTGAAATTGATTAGATGGTTAAGGATAATAATCTTGACTATACGGCCGATACCCTAATCCATAATCAAAATATCGTGAATCCTCATTGAAGCTTTGATATGAATTTCCTATACCTGATTGTTGGTATTGGAAATTGGGATAATTACTCCAATCCTGGTTGTATGATTTATTATATGGAACACTCGCTGAATTAGTATAACCATTATACATTTTTTTTCCATAACAATCACACAATCGTGATTTTGGGGTCCTAAACGATATGTTTCGGCCTAAAATCAACTGGGCTAACTGTATAACAATGATTTTTGTTCAACAACCCTTTTCCACTAAAACACCTCTCATCTTTTGAGAAAATCGGACTTTCTAACAGTATAAACGAAAATTGCAGATTTTTTTAAAGAAAGTAAAAACTAACTATGGACAGAAAATAAAGCTAAGATTATGCGTAAAATTAAGCCACACTAAAACTCACAAGTGGTCCAATGATGCAATCGTCACTACTTCACCGATTCCTTTTGCGCTTTTCAAGATACCTCATAAAAATACACAATCCAACTTTATATACAATACAAACAATTCAAGTATATTAAATTACAAAAATTCAGAATATCCGTTTGTTCCTGGCAGCGGCACCAAAAACTTGATATCCGCTCAAGGTGGCTAAAAATATATGTTAAGAATACACCCTTAAGATGACCTAAGTTTTACCTATCGCAAGCGCATGAGTCAATTATAGTATAGAAGCGGCTTGTAAATGGTTATCGATCCCACAGAGACTAAGTCGTATTTTGAATTCTCGTAAAATAATACTCTTAAATTGCTATAAAAATATGATTTGCTAGTTTTGATTTCTAAACTAGTTAACTAAGAAAGCAAGTAAAGATAGATTAAGACAAGAATAATAGAAATAAATCTAGGGTTTCCATACTCCACCACAAACAGCATAATATAATTATCTCTTTGCTCAATTGCAAGAGGGCGATTCATAACTGTGAATCAGATCGTACCGCAAATAGTCGAATACACTCCCAAAAAGGATACCGTCAACCGGATTCACTACAACTCGTCTCCAGACAGAGTGTAACTAGTGCATGCTATTTACTTTACTCTAATCTACTCCTAATGCATGAAATTAAACTAAAGCATGTCTATGATACCTCGCCGAGGCATGGCATGTGTAAACCTAGGGTTTCAAGTGTTAAGAACCATTGTGTAGAAAATCATGGATTAAACATCTGAGTTCTAGCCCATAGTGAATAACCATGATTGGATAATAAAATATATTCATTCAATCTAAGATAAGAATTTATAACAAATATAAGATCTTGTGTCAAGAATAAAAACGGTCACACATCTACAACAATCATCAAAGTATGGTCACAGCTTCCCATTGTTACAATTGAAAACAAATATAAAATTACATTACTTGGCTAGGGTTTTGCTAGAAAATCCTAGATACCGAATTAGTTGCTCATGGTAGAAGGAGATTGCATCGTTGATGTAGAAACGCCCTCCGTGGTCTTCTTCTTCAGATCTCTAGGTCTTGAATGACTCATTCTTGAATGAATCTCCAAAGATTTCTCTGAATATTATATCTATTGAAGCTCTGAAATTATGTGAAAAAAAGTCCCCAAAATTTATAGCAGACCTTTGGTATTTATAAACAAGGGTGAAGGAAATCCTAACTTGCATTCTTTTTGATAATTTTACACAAAACCAAATCAAAACCCTATATTTTGATGTATATATGTGTATATTCACGTGCATCGAGGTATAAAGTCACAGTCGCCACAAGGGAAAACAAATCGGGGGCAAAACAAGAATTTCAGCAATTTAAAATCGCCAGCACATACGCCTGGGGTGTAAGGCCTTTTCTGTTGTGTTTGCTCGGGGTGTAGAAACGACACTTTCTAGCCATTTTTTATTGTTGTGGACTTAGGTTAGGTGTAGCAAAATACTCAAAACTAACTTTTCTTGGGAATAGTGCCATTTGAACCCTCTTGACTTACTTACTAAGATTTTTGAAGTTGCGGCTCAAAAAAATGACATTTCAGCCATCTGGAAGCCACTTTTCTCTTGAAAACACCTCTTGGATAGAAATAAACATGTCTTTAGTTAATTCACCAAAGTTAACTCTTTTTCTTTGTTATGTTCCTGAAATACGCTTAAATACACAAACGACATAAAAAATACCAAATAATGGAATGAAAAGACGTACAATTGCAAGATAGGGGGCTTAAAATAGACAATATTGAGCACCTATTAATTTCCATCCCTACTCTTATGCTTTGTCTCTAATGGAACGAATTTGCACAAAGTTAGCACTTTTAGATTAGTGAACATAGGTTTAGTTTTAGGTTTAGGTTTCTTATGTGCTTTGTATACCTGTCAAGGGATCGGATAATGATCCGAATCCGATCCATTTATTCGGATATGGATTAATATAAAAATCCGATAATCCGAATGCGATCCGAATTCGATAATCCGATTTCATTAACAAATTGGTTATGGATTTAGGTGATCCGATTCGATTCTATATTAAATTATGATATTAGTTGTATATGTTTAAGTAACATATTTAATTATATTTTAATTTTTATTTGTTATTTGACTTTCATATTTGTCATGAACATGTATTATAAGTATAAATAAATAATATAATTTTTAATGTTCATAAAATAGCAAAAAAAATTTAATTTAATTTATTAATTTTTATTTTTGAAGAATTACAAGATTGAATCGGATTATCAGATCAAGGATCCAATTATTAGAAAAATAGGATATGGATTAACCAAGTTTAAATTTGTTTGATTATCGAATTGGATCGAATTGAGATTTTGCTTATCGGATTCGGATTCGGATCAGCTTGATCCGAATCCGATCCATTTACAGGTAGTTAACACTTTCAGATAAACGAAATTAATAATCTTTCATTAACTCTCCTTGGTTGCTTTCCAAATTACCACAATCCTGCCTATTCTGACTCTCTTTAATTGCTTTTTTCTTTAGGTAAATGTCTTTAATTGCTTTTCAAATTACCATAATCCTTCCTTCCCAAACTTTCTTATTTGCTTTCTGAATTGCCATAATCCTTCCTTCACAACCACTCCCCCATCCGAGCAATGCTACACGTCTTGAAATGGAAAGATTTGCTACTAATCAATTCTAGTCAAACATTACTCGGTTAAACATTTACTCACACATAGGGCAACAAATGAACAGTGCCAAGCCGAACTTTAGGCTGATCAGGCTCGGACTCGTTTAAGAAAAAAAATTAATTATTATATAAAATCAATTCTAAATTTTTAATTATTTGCAATGAAATAAAATATAAAAGCAATAATTAAAATATTATTAGGAATTTTTTTTAATTTAAATGTGTAATTACGAACTAATACGAGCTTTATACGAGCCTATGTTCACGAACTCAAACAAGCCTATACACGCGAATTCATGTTCACGAACATATACGAGCAGTGACAGATCTAGAGATCCAACTTAGTGGGGGCTAAAACAAATTACAGTGGATTTTAGGGGTATAAATGACATATATTTATTTCAGTGGGGCTTAAAATTTTTTTCAGTAGGGGCTTAGTTGTAAAGAAATCTAAATTTTGTGGTATCTAAGGTAAAAAAAAAATTCAATGGGAGCTAAATGCTAAATATTCAGTGGGGGCCTGTTGATGCCCTAAATGAGCCAACACATGGCAACAAAAGTAGACCGAAACTAGGCTGAAAAATGGACAGAACTGGGCTGGAATTTAGGTTGGAAACTGGGCCATTTTCGAGCCTAAATTGGGCTATTTTTGGGCTAGAAAATAGGCCAGAAAGTTGGGCGAATTGGGCCAGAACTAGGCCAAAATCTGGCCTAAAATTGGGTTGAAATCTGGGCCGAAATCTGAGCCAAGTTGTGCTGCGAAAATGGGCTAGAATTGGGCCAGAATCTGTGCTGAAGTTGAGCTGCGAAATTAGGACAGAAGATGGGCTGAAAATGGGTCAGATCATGAAGTAACCTTGTTGATCAAGACTAGAAGATTTGTGGAGTATTGGACACTTATAAGAAATATGAGTTGTAATTGATTAATGTTTTATTTAGATAGATTTAGATTTAGGAATATTTATCTTTTATTTTTAATTATTTATCTCTAGGTTATATTTTAGAATCAATTTTAGGTTATAAATAAGGTACGTAGATATCTGTTTTAGAGGTTCACGACCAAATACAAAATGTTCCATTACAATAGAAGTTTTTCATTATATTTTACTTTTTTATCATCTCTTTTCAGTTCCTTGCACCTTCAACTTTATTTTATTGTCAATCTTTACATTACCAGTTTCTTTCAATTCCTTGCAAATCTTTACTTTCATGCAATTTAATTTCTCAGCATTCGTTCTTTTAATTCTTTTTACAATTTTTTTTGGTTACCCAAAAGTCCTCTTTGTTGAGGCAATCAGAACCTTTCATCAGAGTTGAATTCTCTCTCTCGTAAATTGCCTGATTCTATTCCACATATTCAAAAGAGACAAAAATTCGTTCCTTTTGAACCGGTTGAACTCCATCACCGGTTTTGGCATGCCGCAATCTACGGATACGTAGAATATCATCGGCCCTACTATTCGGCCGATGATTATTTTTTGGAAAATGAAGAATATTATTATCGCCCCTGCTATTCGGCCGGTAATGAATATTTTTTGGAGCGAACATATTTTGGCATGCCCGATAGGACACCACTAGGTAGCTGAGAGAATTACAGCATATTTTGGCATGCCCGATAGGACACCACTAGGTAGCTGAGAGAATTGCAGCATGCCACCACAAGTTGTCTATGGTGAAACCTTAGAACAATTGAGGCAAAAAAAAAACGTATTATGTTGAGGCAAAAACGTATTATGTTGAGGCAACGTATTATGCAGATACGAATGTGTATTATGCTGGTAAAAATTGATATCATGCTGAGTCAGAAACGTTTCATGCTAAGGCAAGAGTGTATTATGCTGAGGCTGCTGATGCATAAATATATCATGCACAGATGGCACAAGATTATTCTGAAGAAAAAGAGAGGCTTCAGTAGGTTTACGATTCGATGAAGAAAGCATATGCGAATCTATCAAGTCGGCCAATCCATCATTCTAGACATGGGGGGCAGCCGTCGACCAGTTCACAAAAACCACCGTCGATTGAGAAAAAAATCGCTGTTGCGGAAATTAAAGTTTTGGCAAAAAAAAAGGTTTTGGCTTAAACCTCTTTTGTTGATGCCAAAATGTCTGGGGCTGATGAGGGTAAAAATGAGGCAGTCGATACCAATCTAGCCAAAAAGGGATTTTCCAAAACTCATCGAATTGGAAAGGTTTCGGCCATCGAAAATAATCTGGCCAAATATGCAAAAACTAATCTGGTCGAAATTGTAGTGGTCGAAACTGGTTTTGTAGCAGTAGAAATTGCAACAGCTGATGTCATAATTGTAGCGGCTAATATCAGATGTAACGTCTGGTATTTTACGTCTTAATTTAAAGTTTTGATAATGATTAAGTGCTTATGTAATTATGTGCTTAATTTGTTTACATGCTTAATATGACTTATATGAATTATGTGTAATTAAAATTATAAGTTGTATGATATATTTTTATTTCGTGAATAATGGAAAATATTGAAACATTTGGAAAAATAAATGACCAAAGGGTAAATTAGTAATTTCACATGTATTGAGTTAGTGGGTTTTGTAGAGATTAATTGACTAAGTGTTGGGAAGATGTTGAGTGGCAGTATTGTGGTTGTGTAGAAGACTTGGGCAAACGAGTAAATTGGGTTCAAAATGGCAAGGGATGTGATTAAGTGATAAAGGGGTCGGTAACTTGGGCATTTCACCACTACCTTTAGTGTTGTCACACTAATGGCCATTGGATCAACTCTATCTTGCCATCTTCATTCCTAGCCCTTAGATGGGATTCTCTACACACCAATCCTATCTCTAACTCTATCATTATCTTCAACTCTTTTTCTCTCCCACACCAAGAACACACAAACATTCTCTCCCTCTACATGGAATTTTTGGCCACACTCTTCTCTCTCGATCATTTTGTTTCAACCATGCTCTCTCATGTTCTCCATGCTTGATTGGTGAAGGGTTCTTGTGTTAGGTCACTTGGAGTGGTGTCCTTGAACTCCATTTGGTAAGCTCTCTCTCTCTTAGGGTTTCAAGAACCCTAACATTCAAAGTTCACCATTCTTCTTCCATGTTTTGATTTTTCCTCTTCCATTGTTCATTTATGGAAGGTTGAACATTGGTTGAAATCTTTAAGTAAGTATTGCTTGTGTGGTGGCCTTTCACTCATATTGTGTTGGAACTATTGGTAAGTTCGAAATTCCATTCTCTTGAGTTTATTCTTCATGAAACCCTAGTTAGTTATCATTAGGGTTTGGTTGGATTCTTGTGGTTGGAACCACTTTTAAAAATTGATACTTATTATGATACCATATTAATCTTGCCTTCATTAAATGGTATTTTGAATAGAATCTTGTTGAATTGTGAAACCGAACTCACTATTGGAAGCGTTCTCTTGAATCCTTGAATTGGTGGCTTGGATTGGAACTCATATTCAACATTTGAAACTCATTTTGCTTGGATTGAGGTAGGGGAAAAACGAGTTGTTTTAGTTTTTGTACGAGGGTGTGTGCGTCTATGTGTATATATGTCGCATATATATATGCGAGTTGAGTCTTGACAACTTAGACGATGAACTAGCCCCCCTTGAAAAACATGATTATGTGATAGAAATGCTTATTGTGGATTTATTGCTTAAAATTGTGAAATTTTGAGGATGATGTTAAAATTTAATACAATATATTGCATGAGGATAAAAGCATGTATTGTGATGAAGCATGGTTGTTATTGAAAACCTTGATGCATATTGAGTACACCGTGTAGTGTCAAATATATAGGTGTTGGTCTATGCGGGTTGTGTAATCATATGTGAGTTGACTTGTGTCGGATCGTCGTACTTGACTGGCCAGGGGGTGCTTCTCACTTCCCGCGAAACTAATCCTTTGAGAAACTGAGAAATGAGGGAGGACTTGGTCCAAACTCCATTTCCACGGACCGTGTTTCGTGTTTCAATATTCCTTGTTGAGTATGTGTCTATCTCTCAAGTGAATGATCATTGCGGACTCTACCTTACTTCGTGAACAGGTATCCTCAGAGTAAATGGTAGAGTGTGTATCCGTTGACCCTTAGAGATAGGGTGTGTGATTGTGCATGTGTATCTTGAGGTGTGTTGGGTCACATTACATTTAAATTGTTATATGTATAATTATGATAACTATGTTGATGTATCCTACATTCTTGAAGAATTATAATATGAGCATGTTGGGGAATTGTTTGTTGGGTTTGATGGGTTTAATGTTAAACAAGAGATCGACCTAGGATTAGTTGCATGTACCTTGGGTGGGTTGTACCACTCGGACTACCGAGATTGAGGCAATGACGCTTCATCTACTGGGCCAGTGACTCACCCCAGGACTTATATATTTTTCAGGTGACGATTTCCACATGGGAGGGCCCGTAGTCTCCCTGTAGAGACTCGGTGTTGGTTCCATCCTTTTGCGGACATGGAGGTGGAGTACTTTTGTAGATCATTGATAGACATTGTATACATGTGCTTCTTTTGTTTAGTGCTTCAATTAAGTTAAACCTATTCTTTTGTCGGCTAGTATATTAGCTAGGTAGTTCATATTGATGTACATCCCTTGGAGCGCTATGCACGGGGATTTTATTCTTTTTGTGCACTTTGGTGCCAAAAATGTAAAAATACATACTTTAATTAACTATAGAATGTTTCGGCTTAGAGCGCTATAATGTAAGCATTGAATCCTTTTATTTGGAGTTATGAATGTGAAGTGGATTAATTGCTATGGATTGTGGTCATTAGGTGTTCGGCCGAAAATGACATTTTTTCTAGGTTTACAAACCAATCCTTTTCGTTTTGAATGGAAAAAACGTTTTTGCCTACCCCCGTAGCCCCAGAAAAATTCCTTGTTTTAGAAATGATTTTAAACTCATTTTACAAATATTTTGATTTTTACAAACCGGTGGTCGTTAGAACGGAGACCGGGGGCAAGACGGTTATTTTTACAGAATGTGTTTTTGATAAAAATAAACCGAGTTTAGTTTGTATTTCTCATTCTTAAAGTTTCTAAATGAGTTGAGAACTTAGTGTCATGATTTCTAAGGGTTTCAAGATGTTTAGAAGTCATTTTTGAGGTTTTATGGTCGAGGCAGTTGACTGACCCTTTTTGGGCAGCCGACTGGGTGAAATAGAGGAGTTTTCCGCAAATATTTTGAGGTCTCTGACTCACCCAGTCGACTGGGTCCTTTGTGCCAGTCGACTGGGTCACTCAGGGCAGTCGACTGGCCCTTTTCTGGGGAATCGATTGGGTGAAACATAGGAGTTTTTCGTAAATATTTTGAGATCTCTGACTCACCCACTCGACTAGGTCCTTTGAGCCAATCGACTAGGTCCTTTGGGTGGTTCTAGTTCAGCCCCGTTCTAACCCTGTTTTACTATTTTGCTCATATCTCGAGCTACGGGTGTCGGATGAAGGTGTTCTTTAGCTTTTTAGAAAGATGACTTAAAGTTATTTATGTTAGTATTTTGAACCACTTCATTCCAGTCATTTCTGAGGCCATAATGGTCGTTTGAATGTGACGTTATGTTTTTAACTTTGGCACGTTGCGATGACCGATTTTCAAAATGTCATAGTTTCCTTCTTGCACCTTCAAATTTAGTTCCGTTTATTCCTATGACTTATTTTAGGTCCAAAACTTGTCTTTATATGTTGAAATTATTATTTTACCCATGAAATGACCATTTTACCCTTGAGTGAGCACGGATGCTCAAAAGGTCCGTTTAAGGTGTCGTTTGTTTCGTTTTGCTCCTAGTTCGATTCCGAGTGATCTTGTTTACATATTTTAGGCATGAAATGATGTTTTTACCCTTGGGTGGGTATTTGATGACTATAGGTCATTTGTTTTCGTTTTTTTTTTATTTTCGCATTCATTCCCTTAGCTCTTAGGCTCGGGTTTCGGAGTCCTAAGAAATTTGGGGCGTGACATCAGACCTCCAGCGGCCAGAATTGGCTTTAAATCGGCCAAAAATAGTTGGGTTTCGGCCTATAAGAAAAATCTTATTGAAGGAGAAACTTCGTATTTTATAATTTCAGCCAATACAATTGAAATTATAAAAAGATATAAACTTTCAAGAGTAGTTTCCATGAGAAATTTTCATGGGTATTGTGCCGTTTCTCGAATGGAACTGTCAATAAGATATGCTAACATGACTTTGTCCAATTGTTTAATTCCGTCTGATCTCATTTTTTCCCTACTTCAAGAGTGTTGGGATCTTGTATGGGTTCATTGATCCACTGTCGATGAACGTTAAATAATTTTCTACTTAGTTAGGATTAGGATTAATGGAATAAAGACCACTTTATTGTTGGTCCTAAATAATAAAGCACTGAGCCAACTCAATTTTATTTTTCTTTCCAAGTGGCGGACTCGGGGGGCAAGGAAGGTTGATACAAGAATGTGTTGATATCATTTTGGGCTAAAGAAAAATTCCAACAACCATATTTTTGAGCAAAAATGGTGTTGTAATTGGGGGCATTGTTGACACCCTAAATGAGCCAACACATGGCAATGAACCGAAAGTAGACCGAAAACTTGCCAGAATTGGGCTGGAATTTAGGCTGGAAACTAGGCTATTTTCGACCCTAAACTGGGCTATTTTCGGGTTGGAAAATGGGCTAGAAAGTTGGGTGAATTGGGCCAGAACTGGGCCAAAATATGGCCCAAAAATGGGTTGAAATCTGGGCCGAGTTGAGCTGCGAAAATGGGCCAGAATCTAGGTTGAAGTTGAGCTACGAAATTGGGCCAGAAGATGGGCTGAAAATGGGCAGGATCATGAAGTAACCTTGTTGATCAAGACTAGAAGATTTGTGAAGTATTGGACACTTCTAAGAAATATGAATTGTAATTGATTAGTGTTTTATTTAGATAGATTTAGATTTAGGAATATTTATCTTTTATTTTTAATTATTTATCTCTAGGTTATATTTCACAAACAATTTTAGGTTATAAATAAGGTATGTAGATCTCTATTTTAGAAGTTCACGACCAAATACAAAATGTTCCTGCTACAATAGCAATTTTCCATTATATTTTACTTTTTTATTGTCTCTTTTCAATTTCTTGCACCTTCAACTTTATTTTCTTGTCAAACTTTACATTACCAGTTTATTTCAATTCCTTGCAAATCTTTACTTTCATGCAATTTAATTTCTCAGCATTCGTTCTTGATGCAGGGGGATCCGAGTCAGATGATGCTGAGCTGTCAGATTGCTCATTAATGGCGCTAGATTACCTGGAGCGGGAGGATCAGCGCAAAGATGGCAAGAAATCGTGATCTAGCCTAATTGGGGCGGTTTCCGTACACGTGTCGGTTTTTTGGCCATAACTGGAGCTACAAGTGTCCGATTCGCACCGCTGGGTGTACCGATTTTCGAGCCCTAAATCCGCTGTTTTCCTTGTCGAATCTTTATTTTTAGTTAATTTTTGCTATTTATGGTAATCTTTTATTTGTCAATTAGGAATTGATTCTGAACCCGATTTGGGCCAGATTTTTGGCAATCTTTTGATTTTTTTCCCTATTTTGTTTTGGTATGACTTTTAGGGTTTTGTTATTTTTGGCAAAATTCAGCTATTTTAACCCGGCTTGTGGGTTGTTTTTGATCAGTTTTGAATATTAAGAATTTTATTGAATTTCAGAGTGTTCTCTGAATTTTGGGTCGAATTTCTCCTTTTTTCCCTTGCAAATTACCCGTTGCGCTAGCCTGCAGAATAATCACTATTCTGTTCGGCATCAGCTCTTTCAATTAATTTTACGATTTTTTTCGGTTACCCAAAAATCCTCTTTGTTGAGGCAATCAGAACCCTTCGCGAGTGTTGAATTCTCTTTCTTGTAAATTGTCTGATTCTATTCCACATGTTCAGAAGAGATGAAAATTCGTTCATTTTGAACCGGTTGAACTTCGTCACCAGTTCTGGCACGCCCGCAACCTACGGATATGAAGAATATCATCGACCCTTCTATTTGGCCAATGATTATATTTTGGAAAATGAAGAATATTATTATCGGCCCTACTATTCGGCAAGTGATGAATATTTTTCGGAGAGAACAGGGCCATGGCCCCCATTAGTCCTTAGGTGGATCCATCACTGTATACGAGTCTAACCCACCATTGCTCAATCTCGGCTCGTTTGTTAAACAATCCTGAAAATCAAGATTAAGCTTGGATCATTTACTTAACGAACAAGTCTGAACCGAGTCTTCAACGAGTCGAGCCCGAGCTGTTCATGAACAACTTCGGTTCATTAGCAGCCCTACTCACACAAATGGACCCTTCATTCGAGAATAAGGACCTGGTAGGCCTTTAGTATGTTTCCCATAATTTTATTTCTTATTTATGATGATAAAGTCAAGAGCTTGTGTTTCCAATTCAAACTTTGACCCCATCTATATACTAGTTATTCAAAAGAAATTTGGTAACTTTTTTTTTTTGTATCCATGTTTCTACATCTAACAAACCTTTAGAAAATGGGCACAAATATTATGATGGATTTCCAAGCATGGTAGAAACAAATGCCATTTCAAATCCCAGTCTGTTCCCTATTGAGTGGTCACTATCAAATCCAGTGAGGCTTAGTAAAAATCATTGTGGATCATAAATGTGTCATGATATTAATAATGTATTAGTGCATACCAACATATATTTCACACAACCTTATGAATGAGAACAGTGTATCATAAAGATGTTCAAACCTTTACAAGAATTTAACAGCATTGCACACCAGATCAGTTTTGAAACCAACAATATTGCGAATTAGACCCCACTAATTCCTCAGGTCCTCATGGACACACAATATAATTGCTAACATGGTTCACTAGTATGAAATGCAGTGTGGGAACAATTTATACAATTAATGAAATTAAATTTTTAACATCTATACATTTAGAATTCAAAAATCTGAAACTACAATATTATATGCTTGGTTTGTATTTATGAGAACAATTTTCTTTTTTCTAAAACTGAAAATCAGAAAATTGTTAAAAAGATCTGTTTGGTTCAGTTTTCTAAAAACATTATTCTGAAAATTCAGTTACAAAACAGAGAACTCATTTTTATTATTCTCATAAGATTGTAATCTATTATCAGAATTCTCAAGAACAGTTTAGAGATACAAACCAAGCGAACCGATAAGCTCTCAAGACAATTTTCAAAGATGAGGATCTCCCTTTTACCTACCATGTAAAATAGACACTGTTACATCATTAGAAGCATTAGGATACGTCTTTTTTCCAGCCGATGAAGAATTGGTGTCAACGGAAAATCTTAGCGAATAGAAACCAGGTTGTTTAGGTTGCGGTAAAATTGGATTTTCACTATCCAACATCAACAGAACAGTTGACATCGTTGGCCTGTCTTCGGGGCGTTGCTGCACACACAATAGGCCTAAATGGATACATCTTAGCACCTCTGGTGTATTAACTGGACCCTCCATGAAAGCATCCATTAGTTTCATAGCATTTTCTTCATTCCACAATGTCCATGCCTAAATAAGTTCAAAACCATTATAAGTATCAATAAATTTACTGGTTTACAAATTTTAATGAAATTTTTTGGGATTTAGACTCACATGTCCTAAGAGGTTAAGGTCATGATCAGCATGAAAAAATCCTCTATTTTTCTTGCCACTGACTATCTCTAGAACCAAAACTCCAAAGCTAAAGACGTCCGATTTCACTGAAAATAGTCCGTCTATTTGATATTCTGGAGACATGTAGCCACTACAAGCAATTTTCAAAGAAAAATAATCAAATGTCTTGAAATGAACATGACATTAGAAGGGAGGGGAAAAAAAAAAGAAAGGATTATATGAACTTACTAAGTTCCCATGATCCTACTAGTATTTTCTTCTGATTGATCAACTCCAAATGTTCTTGCCATACCAAAGTCTGATATTTTAGGATTCATATCACTATCTAACAGAATGTTGCTTGGTTTCAAATCCCTGTGAATTATTCTCAATCTTGAATCGCGATGAAGATAAAGAAGTCCTCGAGCAATTCCCACTATTATGTCATAGCGTTTGTGCCAATCGAGTGATGTACCTCGTGCTTGATCTGGGCCATTTCACATCAAGTTAGACTAAACTACAGTTGAACAATGTGAATGAGTTATGACATGGATGAGGATAAGAGATTAACTGAAAATGAATGTGTCCAAACTGCTGTTAGGCATGCACTCGTAGATTAACAACTTCTCTTCTCCACCAATGCAACATCCCAAGACCCTAACAAGGTTCCGGTGCTGCAGTTTCGAGATCAAGATAACCTCATTCTTGAACTCTTTGAGGCCTTGTCCCGAGTCCTTGGAGAGTCGCTTCACTGCTATTTCTTGTCCGGTTGAGAGCTTACCCTATATGTCGTGTATCATGAATTTAGATATTTAGTGCCATGAAAGCGCGTTTAGTTTATGATGACTAAATTTAATAACAATGAACATTCTAGTGCTATGTTTGTGAATGTGAGAGAATTACCCTGTAAACAGGACCGAAACCACCTTCTCCAATCTTATTTGTCAACGAGAAGTCGTTAGTGGCAGTTGAAACAGTGACAAAATCAAAGAAAGGTAACTCTAGGTCTTCATCCCCAATGCTCCGATTATTGTGGTTGCTTGTTTCAACTAGTCTCAGAGATGTTAAAACTGAAAATGAAAAAACAAGCAATGTTATTGAGATAATAATTACCATCTGTTAATATATTATGGATTAACACATACTCAGTAACAATTAACATCTAATATATTACCAAAGGGATAGAATGAGAGTCAATGGTGGTGACGAGTACAAAAGGACATGGTAAATTGTTAGGTCAACAGAAGGAGATTGATACATACATAGACATACATGTTAGGTAGGCTTGCACATCCAAAAAAGAAAAATGAAAAAAAAAAGGTGAGGAAAATTTGATATTCAAAATCTTATAGTTAAGAACATTTAGTAGGCATCAACCAATTTCTTAATGTGCCAATTTGAACCATCCCATAGCTTAGCCATTCCTCTAAACAACATAGATCAGTGAGGATTTGCTTTTATTACCAGCATGCTTTCATAGTTTGCAGCAGCATTTTGATCCTTAGCTAAGTGTAATTTTTTTAAATATATATGTATATATATATATATAAACATTGAAGGGAATAAACCAGCCCTCTCTATCCCCTAATGTTGAACTTTCATTACTAAATTATTTAGAGAATGACTCAAAAAATATGAACCATTCTTTAAAAGAGTTGTTGCTAGTAACACTCCGCTCCAATACTTGATACGATATTGTTCGCTTTGGGCCCAGCCCGCACGGTTTTGCTCTTGGACTCCTTCCCGAAAGGCCTCATACCATTTGGAGACAACACTGCATATATAAGCACAGCCCCAGACTTATACCTAAGCGATGTGGAACGTCACAATCACCCCCTCTTGGAACTCAGCGTCCTCGCTGGTGTTACCCACGGACTTGTGTACGTTCCCACACTTAATTCCGGCCGGGCTCTAGCTCTAATATCAATTGTAACACCCCGCTCCAACACTTGGTATGATATTGTCCGCTTTGGGCCTAGCCCGCACGATTTTTATTCTTGGGCTCCTTCCCAAAAGGCCTCATACCAATTGGAGACAACACTGCACATATAAGCACATCCCCAGACTTATACCCGAGCGACGTGGGACGTCACAATCACCCCCTCTGTGCACAAGCCCGTGGGTAAGACCAGCGAGGACGCTGGGTCCCAAGAGGGGGTGATTATGACGTCCTACATCGCCCGGGTATAGGTCTGGGGATGTGCTTATATGTGTAGTGTTGTCTCCAATTGGTATGAGGTCTTTTAGGAAGGAGCCCAAAAACAAAACCGTACGGGCTGAGCCCAAAGGGTATAATATCGTACCAATTATTAGAGCGGGGTGTTACATCACTAAGTTTGGTCATTGACATTTTTTGATTTCCTAGAAAATACAGTTTTCTAATACAGATAAGATAACAAGTCATAATATAAAACCAACCTATTGTTGTCTTGGGCCCAAAAGCATTGAAATCTTAGAATTTACTTCTTAAAAAAATGCAGTAGAAGTCTAATACATGCACCATATACATTAATTGGTAGCTTATGTACATCAATTATGTGCACTAAAACACCAAACTATGTCCAGATGGCTTTGAATTGAAACACATACCTCTTCTCCTCCGAGCATTTCTTCGAATAACATACCAAGTGATTAAACTCAAGGAAAGAACGACTAAAATCACTGATAACGCGATCACCGCCCTTCGTTTGGCTTTGTTATTTGATCCTTTAAGCACCAACCAGAAAATCAAAACAGGTTAAGAAACAAGAAGAGTATTTTTTTTAAAATGATCAATATTCATTTAGACAGCT
This sequence comes from Cornus suecica, assembly GCA_963922005.1. Taxonomy (NCBI): domain Eukaryota; kingdom Viridiplantae; phylum Streptophyta; class Magnoliopsida; order Cornales; family Cornaceae; genus Cornus; species Cornus suecica. Next base: position 47,543,076 of record OY998241.1, on the reverse strand, counting down.
TTTGCACTCAATTTAAATGACTGTCTTAAATTGGCTTCTAATATTGAAATGCCATTGACAAAATGATCTAACTGAAAAAAAATGAGAATAATTCAATGACAAACTTACGAAGATCAGAAGCAGCGATCCGAATATAAAGATCTTGTCCACCATCAGCAACAGTTCTAATATCAAACAAATCACTAAACCAAACTACACAACTACTAATTTCTGTTATGGCATAAGCAACACATGAACAATTACTTGAACAATTCGCCTCCCATTCATCAGGACTTGAAGCTGTCCTACTAAAATAGGACGAATCCGGCAACTTCAACCCCGGAAACTTCCTAAACCCCACTGCCACGGTGCAATTCAAGGGCGTCTTCGGCACACAGCCACCGGTCCAATCATACTTATTCCAGTCCTGTGGGAATTTAGGTGTGAACCCATCTGGGCAGTAACAGATAGCTAAATCATTGATATTGCATATACCATAAGGACCACAATGTGCATAGTCATCACACTTATCATTTTGCAGATTAGTTGAGACTATCCATCCGTTTTGCTTGTTGTAAAGATGCTCAAGCACACCAGACGCGTTCACCACGAACCTCGAGTACATGGTGCCCACATCATTTTCAAAGGAGTAGTAAACATAGCTCTCATTGTAAACAAAATTTGGTGTGAAAACTGAGTTTTGGCCTAGTGGAGGACCACCCCCGCCGAATCTAGTACCGTCCCATGGACCACTTCGATAGATTATTACCGAGCCTTGGCGAAGAACTAGCTGAGGAAGGCCACTATAGTGTAGTCTATATGTATAGTCCCCTGAAGATGGATCTTGCATACTCTTCCATGACCTCAAGTAAAATTCTTGATTGGTTTTTAGGTTCCATCCTAGCTTCATTCCTGGTATCAACGTGTCGCAAGGATGATCAAAGCTTTGCCACAGATAGTTGCTGCCACCATTTGAGACGACAAGGTTACCGGTGTCAAGGAGCTGCAGGACCGGATTGGTGGCTGCGAAGGAGGAAGAATTGGATGTCCATAGGATTGCGCGAGTCTGGTTGCTCAAAATGACGACGTTGCCAGCGGAGGTGACGGTGAGGACACCAGAGGAGTCTGGGATGGGGTTGTTCTTGTTGGCCACCCAAACAAGTGTTTTTTCTGTTATGTTCTTGAACCATATCCCTATGTAACGGTTGTTGGTGTTCGATGGACTGAAGAATCCTAATTCATAGTTTTCGCCCGATGAAACAAGTGTTTGGCCGCTGTCTAAGAGCGTTTGGTTCGGTGTTATGGTGTCGATAGCAATGGAGGGTTTGGGGAAGAAGGAAAGAGGAGTGAAAAACCAGAGGATAATGAATGGAAGGACCATCATTCATTATTCAATTACCCAAAACTCTTATCATCTTATTTTCATATTTGAATAAGTAAACGCAAACATGATTAGACCATGACTTGGTACTTTTGAAAATTACACTAACTTCCCCTAAGGTTTGACATAACTACACGCGGTACCCTTAATGTATATATATTTGTATGATATATTTGGCCTTGTTTGGAAACCAGTGTTTTTGTATTTGTTTTTTGGGTGAAAAAACAAAAATATATATTTGTCTTTGTATTTTTCCCCAAAAATACAAAAACAAATGTGTTCGGAACCAATTTATATTTTATTCCAAAAGGGGGGTTTAGGGCAATTATGGGTGGCGGGGGTTTGCCCCAATTCGGGGTGGCGGGTGGTGGCGTTGGTGGTGGTGGTGGAGGGAAGTGTGTGTATGTGTGTGTATATATATATGTGTGTGTGTGTAGATTTGTGGTGGTGGTGGTGGTGGCGGGGTGGCGGCTGGTGGCATTGGAGGTGGTGGTGGCGGCGGTTGGTGGCGGCTGGTGGTGGGGTTGGTGATGGTGGTGGTGGTGGTGGTGGTGAGGGAAGGGTGTGTGTATATATATATATATGTGTGTGTAGAACAAAAAACAAAAAAAAAATGCCAATTTCATGTTCTCAAATTTGTGGCTGTTTTTGTATTTATTATTGACACTGTTCACCAAAATGTTTTTGAAAATATGGGTGCCAAACAAGTTTTGTTCCCAACTTGGGAACAAAAAACAGAAACAAAAACCAAAACAACCATTTTCCAAACGGGCCCAATACATGCCCCCTCATCTCTATCTCTCTCTCTTGCAAGATCTAAACAAAAATTAAAATTCTTGTCTAATCAAGTGGCACAAATGGGTTTATGAAAGAATTGAAATTTCTTATGGATTTATGTTCGAATTGAAATAAACATACCCCCTCATCTCTCTGTCTCTCTCTCCTCATTTTCTCCCATGGAAGCCACTCTATTCAAATTCCCCTCCTCCAAACCCTAACCCTAAATTCCCATTTCATAAACCCCCTCTAGCTTCCCTCACCCCCCCCGCAAATCACTACCCACCCTTCCAAGACTGTCATTGAAGGGGTTCACCATTGAAGAAGAGATTGAGGATTTGGGTTTGGGGAAATAGGGTTTGAAGAAGATAGGAGAATTGGGGGTTTGAAGATGTTTATGTGATTGGGATTGGGGGTCTTGGGTTTGATTTCAAACCACATTTCTTCCCCTAATCTAAAATATATACATATACTTGTGTGTTTGTGTATATATATATATAAGAGAATAAAAAAATAGAATATTATGATGGATGACTGTTTGGTAATTTTATATGGTATTTGGACCAAATTGGAGCTCCGATGTATTTGAGGGCTATCTTTGTTATATTGAAAACAATAGGGGCACCGCGTGTAATTATGCCTTACCTCAAGGAATGTAAGTTATATTTTCCCTTCTTTTTACTTATTCATTTTTGTAAGGAAAAATAATATATTTATTAGGTCAAGAAAATATTTGTTGACATATGAAAGGGAAAAAAGAAAAAATTGGAAAACATTTGTTGAAATAATCTAAAACAACAAGCTTTTTTATGCAGGTAACTTAGGGCCTGTTTGGAATGACTTTTGAAACCCGATTTTTGGCTTTTGAGATAAGGAAGCTAAAAGATACGGTGTTTGGCTGTTTTTTCAAGGAGAGCTTTGGCGATTAAAAGAGCATTTAGGTGAAGCTAGGACCCCAGCTTTTTCCTAAACGCTCTAATGCACAAACACAGGAAGCCGTTTTATATTTTAATGAAACTTTCATATTACCAAGTGTACACTTTTATTTAAATAGTGAAAATACAAAATTACATCGTATGCCATTGTAGTTGTATTTGTTCTATAAACCCTAATTTCAATAACTCAAACAACGACGATAATCCATCCTGCAACAACAAGACGATAATCTGGTTCGTTCACACTCAACATCGAATCTGGTAAGCAAGTTTTCTTACTTTTTCATTTACATCGTAGTTTATCAGTTAAAATAAGTTGATTTGTGTAGTAGTTTTGTTATTTCTTTCGGATAGTAATTGAATGGTATACTATTAGCTAACAAATAACTACGAATATGGCAATTGTTCAAGTAAAATATTTATATATAAGAAGTAAAATAGGTAGTAGATTAGTCATATTTTATTATGTAAAATGGATAGATAGTGTTGCAAGGTTTGTGTGTATTTTTATTTCAATAACATATGAAATACAGTGAAGTGGTGTAAGCAAATATTTATATAGAATATACACGAGCATATATTATTCTATTTATTAAATATAAAAGCTATAGAATGTTGTAAAATGTGTGCTACAAAATATTTATGAGAATAATCTATTTCTTTCTACAACATATGAAATAAATTGTTCTAATAGAATACAATGGCGTAGAGTATTGTAAAGTGTACAATACAAAAGAATTAGTAGAATAATCTAATTTCCACTATCCTTCCCACGAACCAAAAGGGAGTTTGAAATTTTGTTTTGGACAAATAAATCTAATGCAATGCCATTTATAGAGGGGATGTATTTAAATTTTTTTTTTTTTATTGTTGTGTGATTAATTGCAAATATAAATATTTTTTTCATTTAATATATATTCATTCTTGTTTGTAAATTAGATGACGAATGAGGGTGAAAAGCTTAAAATGAAAGTTGTATGGGACTCAAGGACACATGAGATTTTTGTTAATCTGGTTGTACAAAAAGTGAGAGCTGGTAATAGGAATGGAACACATTTGAACAAAGAGGGTTGGAAGAATTTCATTGAAATTTTTAATAAGGACACCAATAAAAATTATGATAGGAAACATATAAAAAATCATGGGAACACTGTAAGAAAAGATTGGCAGCTTTGGGAGGCATTAATAAGAGGAGAAACTGGAATTGGATGGGATTCTGAAAGGCACACTTTAGCTGCTTTGAATGAATGGTGGGAGACAAAGTTGCAAGTATGTATCTAGATTTTTATTATTTAAATGTAAATTCATTAAAACATTACATTTCTAACTTTTAGAATAAAAATGCAGAAGTTTCCAGATGAGGCAATATTTCGTGTCAAGGGTCTTGATTACGCATTTGAGTTTGATGAGATATTTTGTGATGTCAAAACCACTAGAGCCAGGGCTTGGGAACCTACTTTTGGTAGATTTCCTCATATTTACAACCAATCTTCTAGTATTGATGATAACGTAGAAGAGGGAACACATTCTGAAGAGTTTGAACGCGAGGAAATTGATTGTGGAGTCAAACGTGGAAAAACCTTAAATTCAAACAAAAAAGTACTAAGGAAGGGAAAGAAATAGATGTCTATGTCTGAGAAGTTATCTAAACTACTTGATGAACTTTGTGAAGTCGGTAAAAATAAGGATTCATATGTTCGAATTGATCCACCTTGATGTTCTATTAAGGAGGTCCTCAATAGACTAGCTACACTTCCAGGTTGTGAAAAGGAAAGTCAACTTTTCAATTTTGGAATTGATTTCTTTATGAGTCGAGCACATCGCGAGGTGTTTGTAGCTTTGGAGGATCTAGAGAGTCAACTTACATGGTTCTAGGCTCAAAATATAAAGTCAAGCAATGTTGTTTGAGGATAATGTTTCACTTGTGGGACATGGTTTTTAGGGTATTATTATATGTTTTGTTAAATGTTTTTAATTTTCAGACATAGATCTTGTGCTATTGAGTGATATTATATTGTGGTTATGTACTATATCTTTTTAAACATGGACCTTGGACATGATTTTGGATCATATCTATTGAGATATATTTGTTTAATTTTTATGGTATTACTTTTAAGTTGTATGATTGTGTTTGCAGTTTTGCGATGGAGAATGATAACGACCTTGAGAACGACATATATGAGGGAATTGTAGAATGTGTTAAAAGAGATAATATGGAACTTAACCAAATTATCCTTATTGCAGCCACTGTAGCAGTGCATCACCAAAATAACTTTTCAATGAAAAACCCATGCAGGGATTCTCCTCATACAAGATGGAAATATATGATGGAGATTCTTAATGGGCACGAAAACCGTTGTCGTGAAATTTTTTGTATGGAAAAACATGTATTTTTCAAATTATGTGATAGATTAGAAAGTTATGGTTTGAAATCCACAAAAGGTTTATCTTTAGAGGAAGTAGTGGGCATGTTCCTAATGACTTTAGGGCATGGAGTTGGAAATTGAATGATTCAAGAACGATTCCTGCATTCAGGGGAAACATTGAGTAGGCAATTTGGTCTTGTCCTACAAAAAATGATAATGTTGACATCAGATGAGATTAAACCACATGAAAATTATGATGAAGTTCCACGTTAAATCTGATCCAATTCCATGTATTGACCATACTTTAAGGTAGTGATTCATATCTTACTTTTTTTATATAATTTTTTTTTTGTTTCTTTATTTTTATTAATTGTACATGTATGTGCATATACATTAATAGTATTGCATTGGAGCCATAGACGGGACACATATCCGTGCATCACTTCCCGTGGATGAGCAAATCCTCTATATTGGCAGGAAGGGATACCCTACTCAAAACATAATGGTTGTTTGCGATTTGACATGTTGTTTACTTTTATGAGACCAGGATGGGAAGGAACTACACATGATACAAAATATTTTTAAGGGCATATCGAGACCCAACTACGAAATTTCCAAAACCACGAAATGGTTTTCTCAATCTCTTGTTTAAATTTACTATTATTATTATCATTATTACTATTTTATTTTGGTTATTGTTGTTACAATTTGTTTTTACTGTTGTTGTCATTGTGATTATGCAGTCTCTCATCTTTGGTGAATATATTATTTCACATATAAATTCTACTTGGTTGATGCGGGTTATCCAAATATGAAAGGGTTATTGGCTCCATTTAAAGAAGAAAAATACCATATTCCTGAATTTCAACGTGGTAGTCAACCTAGAGGTTCTTGAGAAATATTTAATCAAGCACACTCCTCCTCGCGAAGTGTTATAGAACGGACTTTTGGCGTGTGGAAGAAAAAATGGAAAATTTTACAGAATAAGCCTAATTTTGAATTTGACAAGCAAGTTGCCATTGTTAGTGCTTCGATGACTCTTCACAATTTTATAAGAAATGAAGCTATTGCAGACTTAGAATTTCAACAATTTGGTGAAAATGAGGATTATATACTCGGTGAAGAAGTTGGTGAATCTGATATTTCGACCCCAAATGATGATACTACTGAGATGGGAGCTATTTGAGAAAATAATTACTTTGGAGATGATGCTTAGATAAATATTTTATGTTATTATTTCACAACTCAGATTAAATTGGTGAATATTTTTTTGCACATTGTATTATTTTTAATATGTGTTCAGGTTTTAATTCTCTATAATCACCTACGTGCTACTAATGATTAGGGGCAATGTTTAGACATCTATTTTTTTTTTTCAAAGTTCCGTTGAAATATTTTACTTTGCTGAGTAAATAATAAATAATGTCAAGTTAAGCCCTTCATAAATAATGTGAAATAATGTGAAGTTGGCATAAAAAATTACTTTTTACAAATTATGGCTTCATAAATAATGTGAAGTTGTAGATGCAAGTTGACACAAAAATAAGCATTTTTACATGTTTCCGAATTGTAGTGATGAACAGTATAAAAAAATATTAACATCTTTTATTATTTATTTTTTAAAAATACCTACTATTATATTTTTGAATGCTTGAAAAAGATTTCTTAACCAAAACACAATTTTTATTTTAGAATGAAGCTAAAACTCAAAAATCAATAAAGAAATTTTTTGACCCATGAGAATTATTTTTAATGATTTGCTTTATGTGGGTAATTACCTAGGAGATAACATAAATAAGCCGGGGGGGGGGGGGGGGGGGGGGGGGGGTTGAATAGGTTTTTTATTACTTTAATGATCAATTAAAATTATTTGTTGAATATTTAATTTTAATCAGAATAAATAGGTGATTAAAAAACTTTTTCTAGACTAATAATATTAATCAGAGATAAAATTAAATTTTTATTAAAAGTATATTCTTAATAAAAATAATGAATTTTTAATTAAAATATTTTTGTCTCAAACAAAAATAATAGTTTTTTATTAAATTTATATTTTAATAAAAATAATCAATTTTTACTAAAAATATTTTTGTTTTAATAAAAATACTTAATTTTTATTAAAAAAAATTTCTACATAAAAAGAAATTATTTAATGGATTTTCAATTTGTGATGTGCTAAAATCAATATTGTGATACGTAGGGTACCCAAAGATGTGAAGTCACAAGATATAATAAAATGTAATGTTGACCCACCGATCGATCGCCTATCCACTGATCGATCGCGAGTGTGCGTGGGGATAGTTTGCACCTTTTGCCACCGATCGATTGGAAAACCCTGAAACAAGAATTTTGGGAACAGTAACATGTCTACAGATTAATATTTGTTGTAACACCCCGTGTCACTTGTTCATAACGTCTTGTTTACACTTGGTGTTTAGTACGCGTAAATTTTTTGCGTTTAAGTTTGGACTCGACTTGACGACTCTACTATTTCTCCTTGACGACTTCGTGGACTTTCTTGTTGCCGACTACGCAGATTCGTTTTGACATTTAACGTTAGTACTTCGATTGGGTGGCGACACCTTTTGTTTGTTTGGCGTTTAAGGTTTTGATGTTTGGGTTTTATACCCCGGGTTATTTATAACAGTTTATATTAGTTATTTGGCGTTCCGTGAATTTTTGAGTTCACGTGATTTCGGTTTAGGGGTTCCTAGTGTATTTTTTGGGATTTATTGTACACATATATATTATATATTGAAATTATATATATGTGTGGGTATTTATTAGGTATATATATATACATGTTTGTATATTATCAGTGTAGAGAGAGAGTCAACCTTCGTCTTCCATCTCTCCTTATCGCAATGACTAATCTGCTCATCCTTTCTCTTATTCATCGACGACACTTCTACCTCTCTTCACCAGGTCGCTAATCATGAAAGGGAGAGAGAGAAAAAAAAATCAGGTTGAGAGAGAGAGGGAAAATCACAACTGTTTAAGGCTAGGTTGAGGTCATCGGTGGCGATAGGCACGACGACGTAATGGTGGTGGTCGCGATTGAGCAACCGCGCAGTGGTGGCACAAGGCCCAGCTCTGGCCGAACTGTTTGGCACCGGTTCGACAAATTCCCGAGCTCTTATCACCATAAAATTTGGGGGGGGGGGGGAAGATGGGTCTCGGCTCGGTGTTCATCATACTCAAATTTATTGCGAACCCATTGAGCAGTTCGCTGGGAAATTTTATTTATAGGTATGAATATTTGTTCGGTTTTTCTTAGATTTGATAAAATTTTGTTAGCTATTGCTAATGGGCTTTGACTATGTTGAATAGGTTGTCAAGGTGGTCATTTTGGTCCGAGCATAAATTTATTCAGACAACATTTATCGGTGGACCCCACTTTCGGGCGCTAACACTTGTTATCGGTGGGTCCCGCTTTTGGATGTTGACGCGTTTCAGAGCTGAATTAACACGCATGTTAGGTGGGAGTCCCTCTAACCCTCTCACTTTTGGCTACATAGGAATACGCCTTCCTAAACCCTAGACTTATTACGTTGTGATATTATGATTTGAGCATGCTAGATTTGAGTATAAAATGATTTAGAAATCCTGTTTAGGATTAATTATTATGCTTGTATGTATATATATATATATATGGATATACGAGGATGTGTATATATATATAGGAGTTTGTGTTGTGGCTTTCATAGTAGTTTGGGCTAGTTCCATCTAGGTGATTGGAATTAGTGATATGTGTCAAATATTATACATTTTGACCCCTTAACTCACTATTGTTACGTTCTTTCATTCTATTATTTGGTATTTTTATGTTGTTTGTGTGTTAAAACATGTTTCAGAAGCTTAGCAAAGAAATTAAGCTAACTTCGGTGAATTAACTGAAGTGCACGTTCTTTCTATTCAAGAGGAGAGTCAAATAGGCAGTTCGAGACAAAAATGGCTCCCAGAGGGCAAAAACGGCATTTCCAGAGGCAGTTATCTTCAACAAAAAGTATCATGGGTTCAAGGCGATCGTTTTGGTGCATTCACGGAGAAAAGTGGTTTTGAAGAAAATACCTACGCTTGTGCCTACATTTTCAGTTTCAAAAAGTGGCTAAAAATCACATTTTTACGTTGGACCTACTTTTGGGATGTATGCTAGGACCTACGCTTGAAGCGTAGGCTAGCGACGCTTGAAGCGTAGCACTTATATATTTTAGCTTTTAGGGTTTACATGAGATGTAGAGTGAAAAGACTGAAAATGGCCTCTCTATACTATTGCCTATATATACACGATCATATATTAGCGTAAAGGAGTTGAGTTGTGGGTTGTTCAATTGTTAACAACTGTTCACATTCATTCAGAGAGTTCTCTCATGTTCAGACTTGTTGCTATTGAGAGCCATATTCTGACCTAGAGATCTGGAGAAGAAGACTATGGAGATCGTTTCTACATCACCGATGTAGTCACCTTCCACCATGGCCAACTAACACGGTATCTAGGGTTTTCTAGCAAAACCCTAGTCAAGTAATGTAGTTCTTTCATTGTTTTTAATTGTAACGAGGGGAAATTGTTGACCATACTGTGATGATTGTAGTAGTTAAGAGGCCGTACTGATTTGCAATATAAAATTCTATGTTTTTTTTAAATTATTGTCTTAGATGGAATGATGTATTATTTTATACAACTATGATTATTCAATATGAGCAGGAACTCGGATGTTTAATTATGGTTTTCTACACAATGGTGGTAATAAAACTTGAAACCCTAGGTTGACACAGGCCATGCCTTGACAGTTTAAGATAGACAGGCTTTAGTTTATTTTCATGCATTAGGAGTATATTAGAGTAATATAATTGGCATGCATTAGTTAGCTCAGTCATGAGATGGGTTGTCGCAATCCGGTTGATGGTACTCCTTTTTCAGGTCGTATTTAGCTATTTGTGGCACTACCTAATTCACAGTTATGGATCGCCCTCTTACAGTTGATATAGTGAGGAACTATATTATGTGGTTAGTGGTGGAGCGATGAAAATCCTAATTTTCTCTCTCATCTGAATCATAACCAATTTACTTTACTTTCTATATAATTTTAGTTAGAATAGATAATTTAGTCTCTGACCACCCAAACAAACCATTTTTAGAAAATATAATTAAGTGTTTTTGAATTGCTAAAGTGAACAATCTCAGTCTCTGTGTGATTAATATCCCTTACTCAAGCCACTGCTATTTTACAATTGATATGTGCACTTGCGTAGGGTAAAACCTAGCGCTGTCATAGAAGGGTATTTTTAACAACTATTTTTACCCCCTCTAGACATACATCAATTAGTAGTGCTAGACGTAGTTTAGTGTATACGTGTAGGCGTGGTTGTGTACGTTTTCATTTTCTTTGATTAGTGGGAACGGATATATGATTATGTGATTTGTGTGATGTGGCATCTCAATTTAGAACATTATTCTAGTTCCCTCTATATGTGTTGATTATTACTTTAATTGAATTAAAAGCATGTTAACAAGAATGAAATTGATATCCTTGTGGAAAATTGCTTATATGAGAGTAATTATTAGCATGTTAGTGAATTGGGCATAATATATTGTATAATGACATAAAATGCATGTATTATGATGAGACATGATTTTTATTGAGGCCCTTTATGCATATTGAGTACACCGTGTCATGTTGAGTGCATGGGTGTTAATCAATGCGGGTCATGTAACCATGTGTGAGTTGACTTGTGTCGGATAGTTGAATGTTTTCATAAATATGATGAGATACATATTTGTGTTGATGCATGGTTCATTTGAGGCCCTTTATGCATATTGACTACACAATGTCGTGTTGAGTGCATGGGTGTTTGTCTATGCGGGTCGTATAATCATGTGTGAGTTGACTTGTGTCGGATAATCGCAGCAACCAACCAGGTGGTGCTTTTCGCTCCAAAGAAACTAGTCTTCCAAGAAATAGAGAGGATGGGGGAGGACTTGTTCCGAACTCGTGTTCACGGAACGTGTTTTGAGTTTTTGATATTCCTAATTGATTCTGCATATCTCTCTAGGGAATAATCGTGGCGAACTTCTCTACATTCCTTCGTGAGTTGATAGCCTCAAAATTGAATGGTTAGAGGAATGACATCCGTTGACCCTTAGAATTAGGGTGTGTGGCCGTATGTGTACCATGGGTAGTATTGAGTCACATTACATTCATGTTGCCACTATGTGATTCTATTCTATATGTAGATCATGATATCATTACATGTGATGTTGGAGCATGTTTATTATGAATGTTGATAAATAAATTCTTATTTTAATATAATGCTCAACTGAAAGTGGATAACGTGAAAATATGATTTACATGCAGTAATTGTTAAAGTATAATGAAGTATAAATTCTTATACTTGTGGTTATGTACTTTTATGTCTTTTGAGGGTTAAGTATGTTGGATTAGTGACCTCTTTGGATAGTTGAGGTCAGTGGTGGATTTTAATATCAACTGTGAGTTGAGGCCTTAGAGAAGGTGGGTGATGAAATTGTGAACCTAGTAGATTGTGTAGTATAGGCTTTTAAATGCCTTTCACCTTTTGAAGAATGGATTATCAACCATACTTTTAAGATTTTGGTTGAGTTAGACTAGGTGACAATTGAACTTAGTTATTTTCGTGGCAACAACAATTTAGGACCCTTTGTGTCCTTAGTGATTGTGTTCGTCCTTGGAGTTGTATTCACTCTTATCAGGCTATCATTTGAAAACAGTGTTTTTCAAGTTTTGAAAAGAAACTCTTTCGTATTTAAAAGGAAAACCCGTTTTCGCTCATCCCCGTAGTCACGACAAGTTTTCCTACTTTCAAAAGTGATCATAGGATCCTCTTTAAAAAGATTTTTAACTTTTAAAATTTGGTGATGGCGAATGACGGAGACCGGGGGAAAGACGGTCATTTTTTGTGTGGATTCTTAAAGGAAACCTACTTTTTAATATTTCTCGAGATTTCGATGCTTCTTTCTCAAGATCTTGACCTGCAGTGTTTTTGAAATGTGTCTTCTATTTCACTTTTGCTTCTACTCATTTCTACGTTTCGGGTATGAGGCTTGTTGTTTAGTGCTCACACAGTGTTGCCTTTCCCTTCTTCTTGGTTGCTTGATGTCACTATCTAGGTGATTAAGGCTTTTACACATGTTAGGGGCATGGATGCCGAATGGATTGGTTTGAGTATTAAAACATTTTTCTTAAAACTATTGAATCCGTGGGATTCATCTTTTTATGACTTTCATTTTCGGCCATTCGCTTTTGATTTCTTTTGTCCGGGTGTTTGTAGCGTCCGGTATTTTTATGTCCTAATTAAAATTTTTCATTAACAACTAAGTGCTTATGTGCTTAATGTGTTTATATTCTTAGCATGACTTACTTGTTTTTTGTGAGATTAAATTTTTAAGTTGTATGTTGTATTTTCATATTAAGAATAATGAAAAATGTTGAAAACAAATTCGGGAAATAAATGACCAAAGGGTAAATTGGTATTTTCATATCAAGAGGATTTAATGAAATTGTAGAGAAATGACTAAGTGTTGGTGTGTGAATGGTATGGTGGTAAATAGAGAGGAAGACATGTGGTAAAAGGGTAATTGAGAGTAATAATGACACTCTTGTAATTTATCCTAAGTTAAGAGGGATTTTGTCTTTTCACACTTTAGGGTGTTGTCTAATTCTCCACCATTGATCCAAGTCTTCAACCTTTGCTCACAACCATTGGATCTTTAGGACATGTTTGGCAAACAAATGGATTAATGTATGTTGTGTATAGTATTCCACTTTGCAAGAATTCCTTTCCACCCTTTGATCTTTCCTTCATTTTCTAGCTTAAATGTGAACCATTGGATTTTGAGAGGTGTGAGTGGAGAATCTCTACACTTCATAGGTCTTTAATTAGCAAGACTTCTCTACTCTCTACACTTCTCATTCCCTCTTCCACTTCTTCACTTCTCCATTTGATTTCATCTCCTTCCACTTGGAGTTTGAAGGAGTGTTCAACATGGAACTTGATTGGATTGCTCTATTTTTCAATTTGCTCTAAGTATTGGGGTAAGTCTCTAACTCTTTTGAGGTTTCCAACTTCAAACCCTATAATGTATATTCTTGATGCTATGTGTTCAACTTTTGATTTTTGGTTTCCTTCTCTCGTGAAACTTATTAAGGACCATAAGTTGAACCTTTTCATCGATTGTTTTGGTTATTGAAATCTTGGAGCTCATCTTATGATTTTTGGCTCATATTGTGATAGAGTTAGTGGTAACTTCAAGAATCCTTTCTCTTGAGTTATGTCTTTCATGAAACCCTAAAATTAGCTATCATTAGGGTTGGTTTTATTTTTGTGGTTAGAGCCACTTTGATAATTTCGGTTTATTGAGACACCATTGTAATATTGTTGTTTATTGAATGGTGTGTTGATAGTTGGAAGCTATCCTTGCGATCACTCGAATTGGTAGCTTGACTTGAACCTCCTTGGGCATCCTTGTGTTAGCTTGCTTGAATTGAGGTAGGGGAAAAATGAGTTGTTTTAGTTTTTGTATGAGGGTGTGGTGTCTATGTGTATATATGCCGTATATATATATATATATTTATGCGAGTTGAGTCTTGACTACTTAGAGGATGAACTAGGCCCTTTAAAGGATGATTGTGTGATATAAATGCTTCTTTTGGTTTATTTCTTATAAATGTGAAATTATGAGCATATTGTTAAGTTGGACATAAAATATTGCATAACAAGATAAAACATGTATTATGATGAGACGTGACTAAATTGAGAATTCTTGCATATTGAGTACACCTTGTCGCGTGAGTACATTGGTGTTGGTCTATACCGGTCAAGTAACTATGTGTGAGTTGTCTTGTGTTGGATTGTCATAAGAACTGGCCAGGTGGTGCTTCTTGATCCAATGAAACTAGTCTTCCGAGAAACAAAGACGATAGGGGGAGGACTTGTTCCAAATCTTATTTCACGACCGCGTCGTGTTTAGAATATTCTATATTGAGAGTGTATATCTTAAGGAATGATCAGTACGACACTCTACCTTCCTTCATGAGCTTGTATCCTCAAAAGTGAATGGTTAGAGAATGATCTGGTTGACCTTTAGAGTAAGGGTGTATGGTTGTGCGTGTGTACCATGAGGTGGGTTGAGTCGCATTGTACTTAAATTCTCATATATGTAACTGTGATAATTGTATTGAAGCATGCTATAATTGTGAATGATTATGATGTGAGCATGTTGGGGAATTATTTATTCGGTTCGATGGAGTTTTGGATTGGCGTGAGAGCTATGGGACAAGAGACCGACCTAGGATTAGTTGCATGTACCATGGGTGGGTTGTACCACTCGGACTACCGAGATTGAGACAATTACACTTCCTCTACTGGGCTAGTGAGCTCACCCCACTACTTTATATATTTTTTAGGGGATGATTCCGTTGGGAGAGTTCCGTAGTCTCTCCGTGGATGTGTGGCACTTGTCTGCCTTTTTGTACATGGGTGGCGAATCGTATTACTTTTATAGAGCATTAGTATAATATACATGTATACACATGCTTCTCTTATGTAAACTTATGAACGAATGATGATTTTCCGTTCTTTTGCCGGCTAGCGTGTTAGCCGAGTGGCTTACATTATTGTATGTCCCTTGAAGTGTTATACGAGGGGACTTTATTATTTTGGTGAACTTTGGTGCCGTAAATGTAAACTATGACATGTTTCTCCCTAGGGAGCCTTGAATGTTTAATCCATGAATCCTTTCATTTGGTGTTTGTGAATGGCTTATAGAGATGGATGTTGTTATTAGGTGTTTGGCCGAAAACAGCATTTTTCTAGGTTTCAAATAAACCCTTTTCATTTCGAATGAAAAACCCGTTTTTGCCCACCCACATGATCCCAACTAAAACTTTGAGCTTTGGAAAATGATTTTGAGTTGTTGGAAAGGATTTGATACTTTAAAAGTCGGTGGTATACAAAAACGGAGACCGTGAACAAGACTGATATCTTTTACGGAAATTCAAATAGGTGTTTTTAACAAAATTACCCATTTCTCTCTCTTTTCCGAGCTCCTGTGATGTTTTTCTTATTTAAAAAGTTCCCTAATAGTTTTGAGGCTATCCTCCATGTTTCATAAGAGTTCAAAGTGGTTTTGGGTCATGTTTCCAACTTTTTCAGACCTTGGCAGTTGACTGGGCACATTAGGCAGCCGACTGGGCCTTCAAAATTTCAATTTCTGAAATTTTTGTTTAGCTTGGGCATTGTGTAGTCGACTGCTACTTCAAGGAAGACGACTGGCTATATCTAGAGCTACATGTGTTAGATTGAGGTGTTCTTTAGCTTTTTGGAAACTGACTTCAAGCTCTTGAGTGTAGGATTTTGAATCGCTTCATTTGAGTCATTTTTGAGTGCGTAATGGTCATTTGAATGTGACAGTATATTTTGGACTTCTAAACGTCGCGACGCCCATTTTTTCCAAAATGTTGTAGTTTCTGTCTCACACGTTCGAATTTGGTTTCATTTGTTCCTATAAGCTTGTGTTAGGTCAAAAATTTGTATTTATACTTTGAAATTACTGTTTTACACCTGAAATGACCATTTTGCCCTTGGGTAAACATGAGATGTTTAAATGTTCCGTTTAAGGTGCCGTTTGATTCGTTCCATTCCTATTTTGATCCCAAGTGATCTTGCTGGGATCTTTTAGGAATGAAATATCTATTTTACCCTTGTATGGGTATTTGATGACTTAATGATCTATTTTTTGTTTATTTTTACTTTCGTATTCACTCCTTTAGATCTTAGGCTCGGGTTTCGGAGTCCTAGGAAATTTGGGACGTGACAGCTTGGTATCAGAGCATGTTCTTTCTCTATGGGATGACGGGCGAGGGTCGTTATCATTTTTCGGTTCGTGGTCTTTCATTTATGACTTGTCGCTTATTAGTGGTTGTTTATTTTATCATGTCGACTTGTGCGTATGTCGGCATGGCGGTATTACGTTGTTTGGTGTACCTTTGGGTTTAATCGTGCATCGATCCCTTATTTCCTATTTCCGGAAGTTGGATTAGCTTAATTATAGTTCGGGATTTTTTCAATCCTTTTGTTACTTTCGCCATTGTTTCTCCGTTGTTTCGCCTTTGGGACTAACGGTTTGTTCTCTTGATGATGCATGGTTAATCTATGCACTAGTGGGATGTAGTGTGTACTTGACACGTGTGTGTTGTTATTATAAGGTCGTGATTGCTTGATGGTCATTAACATTCGACTTCACTCCTTTTGGCATGACGAGCTTCAGCGTCATTTTAGGCATGGATTGGTTATCAACCTTCCGTGTGCGAAATGGGCGTGCCTTTGGGAAAACACTTCCTCTTCTTTGCTGATCGCGAAGAGTCTTCTTTTGCTTCTTATTATGATAGGGGTTGTATAACCGTGTGTATCTAGAGAGCGAGTACTTCATTTATGGGCTTTTGGAGTGACGTTAATATTGCTTTTTATGGTTTGTGGAAATCGTGACTTACCTAGCGTCTTGTTGGTAAGAGTGGCTGACGCAGAAGTAAGTGGTTTTGTCAATGTACCGAGTGTGTGTACGAGTGTTGGGATGTCCTCACCATGAGGTAAATCTTTCTATTGGGTTTAGGCCGTATACCATGCCTATTTTTGTGGCATCATACCAGATGGCACTGACGTCATACATGAGTCTAGTAAACCACTTGTTTGAGATTTTCATGAAGTGTGTTGTTTTGAAATGTAGTGTCTCGGTCGAACTTTTAAAGTTTAAGCAATGTTGAGTTAGAATTGATCGACTAATGTCTTGAGTTTCATAGCTTCTCGAGTGAGCAAGTAGCTACCGACTATTGTTAGGAACTTTCTTTTGTGCCATGAAATTACAATGTTTCAACTTACGCGGTAGAGTGTTAGGTTCGTGCAGGATGGCAAGTGTGAAGGGCTACCCTCTAGTGAATGACACTATTGACTATGTCTCCCAAGCTTGATTTTGGTTTTTGATGTGCGTCAGGTGTGTACAAAATATGTGGTTAAAAACAACACCTTAACGACACTAGGTTTTACCCTATGCAAGCGCACATATCACTTGTAGAATAGCAACAGCTTGAGTTAGGGATGTCAATCCCACAGAGACTAAGATTGTTCACTTTAATTCTTTAAAAACAATGAGTTATATTTTTGAAAAGTTGTTTGTTTTGGTGATCGGATACCAAATTATCTAAATTAACTAAAGTATTATCAAAAGCAAAGTAAATTATTTTGTGATTCAAGAGAGAGAAAATTAGGGTTTTCATCGCTCCACCACTAACAACATAATATAGTTCTATCAATGTAACAATTGTAAGAGGGCGATCCGTAAACCGTGAATCAGGTCGTACCGCAAATAGCTCAATACGACCCCAAAAAGGATTACCATCAACCGAATCGCGACAACCCATCTCATGACTGAATTTATTAGTACATGTTAGTTAAATTACTCTAATATACTCCTAAATCATGAAAATAAACTAAAACATGTCAATTCCAATTCACCAAGGCATGGCCTGTGTCAACCTAGGGTTTCAAGTTTTATTATTACTATTGCGTAAAAAATCACATATTAAGCATCCGAGTTCAAGCCCATAGTGAATAATTGTGATTGTGTAAGATAAAGATATTTATTAAGTCTAAGACAAGAATCAAAATAAATATGTAAACTTATTTCAAGAATAAAAATGATCTCTCATCTACTACAATCATCACAGTACGGTCACAGTTTCCCCTCGTTATAATTGAAAACAAGATAAAATCTACATTACTTGGCTAGGGTTTTTCTAGAAAACCCTAGATACCGAGTTAGTTAGCCATGGAAGATGAAGACTGCATCTTTTGTGTAGAATCGATCTCCATGTCCTTCTTCTCCGGATCTCTAGGTCTGAATATGGTTCTTCTTCTCAACAGCAGCAAGTCTGAATATAAATGTGAGATAACTCAATGAACAAACCCTCTACCTCTGATGTATAGCTCTGTATTTTTAGACAAGTCGAGGGAAACCCAAATGGTTTCCCTTTTCGGTAATTTCACACTAAACCTAATACAAACCCTAAGTTATGATATATATGTGTATACACATGTATGTAGAGGTCTAAAGTCGCAGATCTATTGTGGACATGAAACAAGGACTAAGCAGGCAAAACCCCGTAGAAAATCTCTAAAATTTTCCGCAGTTACGTTTCAAGCATAGTTGTGCTACAATCCAAGCGTAGGAAGGAAGCGTAGCTTAGCTTCTTCAAATGTAGGTAGGAAGCGTAAAAGTACAGTTTCTGGCCACTTTTTTATTCTGAAAGCATAGGGATTTTGGTTAAAACCACTTTTCTCTGCAACTAAGCCAGAATGATCATCTTAAACCCACGATACTTTTTGCTTGAAGTGATGGCTTTGGGAAATGATGTTTTTGCCCTTCGGGAGCCATTTTTGCTCGGAAACACCTCTTTGACTCTTCTTTTGGGTAGAAACGAACATGAACTTTGGTTAATTCACCGAAGTTAGCTTTCTTTCTTTATTAAGCTCCTGAAACATGCTTAAACACACAAACGACATAAAATAGCAAATAATGGAATGGAGAGACGTAACTATAATGAGTTAAGGGGTCAAAATGTCTAACATTTGACACCTATCATACCCCAAAACTTACATATTGCTAGTCCCTTAGCAATGAACTCAGGAAAACTTTCAAAACCTCTCTTGTGATGATTGCTTTTATTCTAACTACTCTAAACTACTCTACATTATTGCCTTACTTTTTTGAGGGTTGACGATTACACTTAGCATGTGTAACAAGCCTTTTAAACCCCTCAGTAGCACTGAGTGGATTAGTGAAGTCTCATGAGGATTAGTTATATTACCCATAACTTTTCCTTTTTCTACAATCATGCAATCATGAGTTCACACACACATCAACAAAGTCATAATACAATGCATAAGATAATATAGATGCAAATATTCCCACTCACTACTAAACAACTAATATCTCATGCTTTGTGTCATAAAAGGTTCCCACTTAAGTGAATGACTTCAATACTTTTTGTTCCCAATCCAGAAAACCCCTCGTGTTTATGTGAACATTCTACCATGATATTTCAATTCCTCTTCTCCTACTTTATTGATCAAATTTTACCATTTTTCTTCAAAAATCATTATTTCCATCATTCCACTTACCATCCCTTTTTTCTTTCTAAACTCTGGACTTTCTAGCGAGGATTTTTAATCTCTACCAACTAGGCTTGAGTTTCTTTATGAGATTTATGCTCATTAGTTTTCTCCCCTTTTTATACAAACAATGATATTGGTGATACCAAGGCCCGGTTACTCAGATCGAAGAACTACTTTTTTCATTTTATATTTTTTTTAATATATTTCAACTTCCTCCATTTCAACCATAACATCTCCCCTTATCCCATTTTATTGTGGCAAAATTATTATTTCAACTACTTAGTTAAAGATTCATTATTTTTCCCATAGTGAATGTGTGCTTGTGTTTTTAGGTCTGGGTCGTCTTTCTCAGTTTCAATTTCACTAATTCACTCACCCATGTAAAACCACGTCACTTTCACTCATCTTGATCTAATCATTACTCTCATGAATGGGAATATCACAATATATACTTCTCATGCATCGTAAATACAAACTCAGCCAACTTGTAATGCAAAGCAATCATGCGTGAAAATAAAGAATTTCATCAAAAAAATTTCAAATTTTTAAATTTTTTTTTCAAAACTATCATTCCTAAACTATACCCTCACCCCCAAACTTAAATGAGACCATGTTCTCATTGTCAAAAATAATATCGGGGAATGGACATAGTTACCCTTGAATCTCAATTTTGAACATCCACAATGAAGTTCTTAAACTCCTCCCCCAAACTTGATTTGGATTACCTGTACATATACATAACAAAATACATATCCAAAATCATAGAAAGGGAAACAAAGTTCAAAAATATCCAGAAATTCACACAAAATTTTCAAGGAATTAGAAATTGTCTTTTTGGATTTTTATTAATTTTTTTGTAACGTTTTGGCCTTAAGGGCCTACAATCCTATGAATTAAACACATGTAAAGAAATGCTCTTAAGGGTCTACCATCTCTAAAAGAAAATATATAAAAAAAGCAAAACAAAAAAAATAAATCAAAACCCTAATTCTAAACCCTAGCCCTACTTACAATCCATCCTCATCACTAGCCATGGCTCTCTTTAACCATATCTGACAGTCCGCTGTCTCTTTCAGCTTAGCAAAGTATTCCTTCGGATATATCTTCATAAACTTCCACCACATCTTACCCACCTCCTCTATCCTACCACCCAATTGCTCTGCAATGATCTTCGATAACAAAAATGGGTATGGAAGATATTATTCAAATTCATCTGCATCAACCCACTCTTTACTCACAATTGCTCGGGCAATCGACATCTCCGCCATTATCAACGTCGGTACACACACCCTATACCCATGAGTTAAAGCATACAACATTCTAAGCATCATGTGTTCAGTCACACTAGTCCGATTATTTGGTCGAATTTGAGCCGCAAGGACACAATCCAAATATAGAAGATCCGATCTCAACCACCAATTTTCACAAGTCTTATCTCCTGGATCTGACATGGCACACAACTCCCTAACCATCTCCTCATTCGTATGTGGTCATACCGGAGGGTACTCCTTTAGTTCACCTTCCAAGTGTGCCGGACAACTGATTGGTATATTCCATGCATCAACAATACTTCTCCTTCCTATCACTATAGGAGCACTCCACTTAACCACTTTATCTATCATAACCTCAAATCCTGGCGGTCCCAAAATCTTCATATTTTCATAGAATCTTCGAACCAAGCCTGGATACACCTTTACTCCCACCGGATGCTCTACACTTCGCAATCCTTGTTCCCTAAGGATTCTCCTCCCGAGTGTACTCAATATTTGGCTCATCCTTTCCGAACGAAACTCTACTTCAAATTGCGGTCTACACTTCAGAAATGAAGTCGGTGTGGTTCTTTTTCCCTTCTGGCTTTTTGCTCTTTCATTCGAACTCTCTACATCTACATGTGGTTCTTCAACCTCAATAAACTCATCTGGGTTAGAATATATCTCATGATCACTATCCATACTCACACGCCTGAGATAGAAAAAAGAAGAAGAAAGAATAGAATAAGAGAATCGAGCTGTATTACTCAACTATTGTGAATTGTGTATTGTGCCTGCTCTATGGGTGTAGTTATAGATGGATGTCTTAGAATCAAAGAGGAAAAGGATTTGGAACCCTTATTTAAATGGGAAAGTGGAAACAACTCATGATCAAACTTCAACTTGTATTTCCATTCCACTTCCTTATTGGACTAGGATTACTCTAAAACCTCCTATCTAAAGCCTAAAAAAGATCCTAAAAGTAATCTATATTAAGTCCTAGTACAAGTACAAATACAACTCAGGCCAAAAACACCCTGTAAACTAGTCAAAATTTGAAATTTCAAAAACTTCCCTCGTAATACCCTACGCTTGGAGCGTAGGTTAGGTTTGAGAATTTTTTTTCAACACACTTTTGCAATCAATTCATATACCTTTGGTGAGAACACGTGCACCCCCAAACTTATATGCACACATGTCCTCATAGCGCGATTGAAAAGCTTGAAAGAACTCAAAATATCAACACACTCAATATAAGCGTAAAAACTTTCGGGACACATATAACTCAATAAAACTGATCGCAAAAATTGTCATTTTATAAAAGATCAAAATATCAAACACATTTAGAAAATGATCGTTAAAGTGGTCACATAAAATACTATCATAATCTATCCGCTTTATGATTTATCTCTAATGTGAAATAACTAAACCAAAGTAAAAATATAAACTACAACTAAAACTACGCCTCATCATCCGAGAGTGGTGGTGTAGGTGGTAAGTGTATGCCCATGTGTTCTCTCATGCCATCAATCATATGGTATAACATCCTATGATCTCACCGATGGGCCTGTCTCTCCCAAGTGAGCAGCTGCTCTAGCCCTTGCATCCGTGCAATAATAACATCGAACTGTGCCTGAGATAATGTAATATTACCATCCGTAGGGGCCTGTGGTATGACAACTTCCTCCTTAAATGGCATATGTGGCATCTCAACACCATCCTCCGCCTGAGCACAGCCATCTTGGGCCTGTGCATCATGATCCTGTGCCTCGGCCTCTGCATCCTATCTGGTAATGTACCAAACCCTGGCCTCTAAAACAATACCCCAGCTCCATGTAGTGTGCTCCAACTACATGACCACATCCCAGCAGAATATGGGGCAACATTCTGGTAACTATTCGGCTCGCCTGCCTCCATCTCATTCCCAGTTTCAAACATTAACTTCATCACTAGGTACAAAAATTGCATCTAAAATCCACTCTCCCCACCTTGGTCACTCTGCGCAAATGAATGTAATATTGAAACAAACCCTACCATAGAATTTATGGAAATGAAATCCACCTCTCGAACTCAAAAGTAAAGTGCAGAGCCAGAAATGGCAAATAACACATTGTAGCATGGTTGTGAGGAAGAATTTGAGAATGAACTATCACATCCCAAAACCATAGCATCGGGTGATAGTTCATCTTCTTCGTGTCATTCCTCCAGTGATCAACCCATTCCCCCTGAGTCTATAATATAACCAAGTCTGTAAGAGGCGAGAGTGACTCTGACATATGTGCGAACCTAGAAACCAACTCCGGTGGACACTCATCTGGAATTTCCCAAACGTTAGCAATGGTTTGGGGCATATTCCCAACTTAATCCCCCTGACCAGAGTTTGTAATCTTATCCCTCTGTTGTAATCCCACATATGGAGCCAAAACTCACTAATCATGTCCTCATAAATATGTGGAGTGGCCGGAGTAAGAATCATTAAAAAGGGATGGGCCCCCAGACAGCCTACAGTCTATGCAGGGACTGGCTGTAATCCCTCAAACACTGCCACCAAATAAATGGGCTCTTGCTTATACTTCTTCCGGATCGCTTGTCCTATCAACTCGTTAGCAAAGACTGTCAGAGGCATTATCTGATAAGTAATCAACACGTCTGGCTCATCCTCCTATTGAGGCTCAGAAAACTCCACATCTTGCTCAGCCTCATCTATATGCTCCTCCTCTTGAGCACCATGATCACTATAAACATCATCATCCATCGGCTCAGCGTATGGCTCAGGCACATAGGGTAGAGACGGTACTCGTGGAATAACTGGATCAATAATGAGTTGGCCATACGGCAAGTCAATTTACGACCCTGGGTAGAGGCTTCTGTCATGTCTGCCTCAAAAGATGATGAAGAAGATGACTACTCAATATATCGGCACCTCTGAGTTCGAGTAATCCAACGCAAAACCTATGAGGGAGCCAGAGGCGGTGACCTCGATCTTTGTCTCTCTGGTGGATTTACTGGAACAGCAGCCTGAGCCATCCGTCTCACTGGGCCCTTAACCTGTGTCATGCTTACAATACGGAGTTTTTCAAAAAATAAGAGATAATGTCTCGGACACCGAATCATACTTAAAACTATAACAAAATGGATTTAATATGATGATAAAACAAACCCTCATCTCAAAAATTTGATATTCAATCCGTATCCGAAGCTGATAATATCATATTTTGGAAATCCGATCAAAACATGATTTTGATCGGACTCGTTCATCAATATTAGTTTAGAATAGTTATAATAGTCAATCAAAAGCAAAGTAATGGAACAAAACTCACCGAATCGACCGAAACAATGAATTTCCCAAAATTGACTTTTAGAGACTTTTTGAGTTCTTCACGAGAATCCGGACAAATCACACACTAATTTGACAATCCGTCATTAAGGAAAGATGAGAAATATGATGAGTAATATGTAGAAACAAACCTTTGGTCAAATGGTGAAGAAATGAGGGAAAAATAAGAATTTAAAAAATGAACAGTCTCGGTTCTATTTTATAACAGTCCCGTCGCTACGCTTGGGGCGTAGCTTAGCCTACACTTGAAGCATAGGGTACCAGGCTTAAATTTATCTAACTTCAATTTTTGTTCAATATTTCTGCATTCATGCAATCACACTCTCCACACGCACTCACCTTGTCCCTTCTTCACTAAATTGACCTTCACTTTGGAGGAAACTACCTTTCTCGAGATGGCGACAGTTCTACAACTCAATCTTATGACTCAATTTTACAAAAACTGATCTAAATTAATAACTACAAGTACAAACTAGGATCAAAAGCTACTCTTAATCACCTAGAACCAAAGTTTAACGTCGTTGGCATGACGTTGCCAACTTTCAGTAATCAGCCTCAAGCCCATCCAACTCAGGTGTCGGTTCAGATAAATCAATCGTTTCTACGACACACTCGATTGGATGGACATCAATGTAATGCTTCAATCTCTAACCATTCACTATAATTTTATTTTCGGTATCAGGATCATCAAGCTCTACTGCTCCATGGGGGAAAACCTTCGTAATCTCATAGGGCCTATC
Source organism: Cornus suecica (assembly GCA_963922005.1). Lineage (NCBI taxonomy): Eukaryota > Viridiplantae > Streptophyta > Magnoliopsida > Cornales > Cornaceae > Cornus > Cornus suecica. The sequence continues at coordinate 47,518,106 of OY998241.1, read as the reverse complement.
CCATCTTGATTAAAGCTTACTAGGAAATAACTTGAGTCTCGAATTAAACAGCCAAACTTTCTGGCCTTGCTCAAAGACTTTCTTTCGAATGTGTTTATGATGAAATGCTTTCGTCCGAGCCTTGTAAATCCGAGAATACTCGTAAGCATCGTTTCTCAACTCTTCAAGCTCTTGAAGTTGGATTTTTCGCTGAGCATCGTTTTTCTTTATATCAAAATTCAACCTCTGAACTGCCTAATATGCTTGATGTTCTAGCTAAACAGGGAGATGACACGCTTTACCATATATAAGATGATACGGTGTCATACCAATCAACATCTTATACGCTATCCTATAAGCCTATAGTGCATCATTTAATCTTCGCGGCCAATGCTTCAAATCTGGACGCACTATTTTTTCTAAGATATTCTTTACTTCCTTGTTTGAAACCTCCACTTGCCCTTGTGACTAGGGGTGATATGGTGTACCAATCCTATGATTGACGTCATACTTCCTACAAAGACCACCGAGAAAATAGTTATCAAAGTATTTTCCACCATCACTGATTATCACCTCTGGCACACCAAATCTTGCAAAAATGTTCGACTTCACAAATTCCTCCACTGCCTCTTGATCAACATGTATGGTGGTTATCGCTTCTACCCATTTCAAAACATAATCAACCCCCACAAGTATATACTCCTTCTTATCCGCTTTTGGAAATGGTCCCATGAAATCAATCCCCCATACATCAAACATTTCCATAACTAAAATAGGGGTTAGAGGCATCATATCGTGTCAAGATATAGATCCCAACTTTTAACATCGCAGAAATGCTTTACAATACTCGAAAGCATCTTTTAATATGGTAGGCCAGTAAAATCCGCTCTGCAGAACCTTATGAGCTGTCTTTTAAGCTCCGAAATGCCCTCCACACTCTAGTGTATGACAAAATGTCAATATGCTCTGCACCTCACTCTCTGGGACACAATTTTGAACAATCTAATCCGAGCAATACTTGTACAATTGCAGATTGTCCCAGATATAAAATTTGACCTGGCTGAAAAATTGATCTTTCTTATTCTTAAACCATCCTTTTGGAATTCTACCTGTGGCTTTGTAATTGAAAATGTTAGCATACCACGGTATCTATTCCTCAACATCCACAGTGAACATATGTTTATCTGGGAACGAATCCTTAAGAGGAGTAGTTTCCTTTGTAGATTCAATAATGATCTTAGACAAATAATCAGCAACCACATTCTCTGAACCCTTCTTGTCTTTAATTTCCAAATTGAATTCTTACAACAATAGAATCCACCAGATAAGTTGGCGTTCAGAGTCCTTTTTAGTCGGTAAATTCCTTAGTGCGTCATGATCAGAATAAAAAACAACCTTGGTGCCCAATAGATATGATATGAATTTATCCAAGGCGAAAACAACTGCCAACAACTCTTTCTCGGTTGTTGTGTAGTTCATCTAGCATCATTGAGAGTCTTGCTGTCATAGTATATCACATATGGAAGGTTATCCTTTCTGTGACCCAATACAGCTCCAATAGCATAATCAGAAGCGTCATACATGCGCTGAAATGGCAGAGACTAGTCCGGTGGATGAATAATTAGGGTTGTGGATAGAAGAGTACGCAGCTCCTCAAAGGCATGAATACACTATTCATCAAAGACGAATGTCGCATCCTTAGCCAGTAAGTTGCATAACAGCTGGGCAATTTTTCTAAAATATTTAATAAACCTTCTGTAAAACCCGACATGGCCCAGAAAAGAGCGTATCTATTTAACAGATGTAGGAGGAGGCCACTTTGAAATTAATTCAACTTTTTCTTTGTCTACCTTTATCCCTCGCTTCGATATAATATGGCCTAGTACTATCCCCTCTTGAACCATGAAATGGATCTTTTCCCAACTTAGAATTAAATTTATCTCCTTACATCTTTTGAGTACAAGTGCTAGATGTTTCAAACAGTCTTCAAAGGTTTCCCCAAAACCTGAGAAATTATCCATGAACACTTCAAGAAATTTCTCTACCATGTCAGAGAAGATAGATATAATACACCTTTGGAATGTAGCTAACGCATTACATAAACTAAGAGGCATCCGTCTATAAGGAAACGTGCCATACGGACAAGTGAAAGTGGTTTTCTTCTGATCAGTAGGATCAATTGCCACTTGGTTATAGTCAGAATATCCATCGAGAAAGCAGTAATAGCTCTGCCCGGCTAACCTTTCTAGGATCTGATCAATAAATAGAAAAGGGAAATGATCCTTACTGGTGTTAGAGTTGAGCTTCCTGTAGTCAATGCACACGTGCCACCCTGTAGTCATGCGTTGTGGAATTAGCTCACCTTTTGAGTTAGGTACAACTGTGACGCCTGACTTCTTTGGCACCACCTGAGTCGCACTCACCCATGTGCTATCAGAGATATGGTATATGATACCCGCATCTAGTAATTTCACCACCACTTTTATTACCACCTCCTTCATATTTGGATTCAGTCTTCATTGCATTTCCCTTGATGGTTTTGCACCCTCTTCAAGATGTATGCGATGCATATAAATCAAGGGATCTATTCTTTTCAAATCCGCAATGCTCCATCCTATTTCCTCTTTGCTCTCACTCAAAACCTTAATCAAACTCAATTCCTGTTCTTTTGCCAGCTGTGACGATAATCATAGGAAGAGTCTCGTCTGGTACTAAGAAGACATATTTCAAATTTTTTAGCACTTCCTTTAGTTCCAAGGTAGGAGGAGTTGTTAAAGATGGAATCAGTGGAGTACTTAAGACTATAGGAAGCGGCTCAATCGGCTCCCGTCATGGTTGAGTGTATAAAGCAATTTTTATTTCAGCAAACTCTTGATTGTATAGCTTCAACTGCACATCCCAATCATAAACTTCTTCATCCGACCACTCTCTAGTCATAAATGACTCCAACTTACCTTTCTCTAGAATTTGAGTCGCAAAATCTTCTATAATGTCATCAAGCTCATTACACTCATTAATCTAGAAGCAATCCCATGATTCATGAAATTAAGGACTCCTTTTAAACACATTCATCCGTACCTTCATATTTCCAAAGGTCAGATCCATGGCTCTGGTTCTGCGTTTCTATATGCATTCACCTTGGCGAAAAATGGTCTTTCTAATATCACCAGAATGTGTTTCTTCGATTCAGGGACAAGTTCTGTATCCAGGACTACAAAATCAACTGGAAAATAGAACTTGCCCACCTGAACAATGACATCTTCCAAAATTTCTCTTGCTTACTTGACTGATTGATTTACAAGTTGAAGTAAAACTATAGTGGGACTAAGCACATCCAACCCTAGCTGTTGGTAGACTGAATAAGGAAACAAGTTAATACTCACACCTAGGTCAAGTAGAGCTCTACCAATCTCATGGTCACCGATAACAAATGGAATAGTGGGAACACCTGGATCTTTCCTCTTAGGTGGAGTATCACTTAAAAGTAATGAACTTACTTGCTCAGACAATAGTATTTTCGTTGGATTCTTTGCTCTGCTATTTTGTTTTTGTGTGTAGAGATCCTTGAAAAACTTAGCATAAGGTGGTATCTGGGCAATTACATCTAAGAGAGGTAAATTAATTTGAATTTGTCAGAATGTTTCCAATATATCAGATTCTTTAAGCTTGCCGTACTTGGCCGGTTCTCTTAGACGCTAAGGGAATCGTACTGCCTCCTCATAACTTGCCCTCTTTAGCTCTTCGAGTAATGTCTAGTCAACATTGTCTTCCACTGATGATTGATCCTTCTGGACTCTTTCAGTCTCATTTCTTTGCTCTTCTTCAGCTTCCTTCTTTTGTGCTCGTTCCGCCTCATTTCTTCTTTGCAACCTTTCTTTATGTTCCTCCTTAACTCTACTTTCAACTTCCCTTCCCCTTTTGAGAGTCGTGATTTATTGAACCGACTCATTAGGTTCATTAAAAAATTATCTGAGCTGCATTGTTTGTTGTGGCCTTGGGTTAGCTATCGCTGACTTGGAAATCTTCTTATTTTTCTTACATTCCTCTCATTAGCCATTTGGACCATCTAGAGGTGCAGTTGCGCTAATGATTGAGTATGAATGCCTAGATTGTTATGAATTTCCAGTATGACCTACTCTAACCTATTATTCTGGAAACTGGGTGGAGGAGTTTGGCTTCTTGGAGGTTGGGTTTGGTAGTTATATGGTTGCACAACCTGATTATTATGGAATGGCTGAAGATCTTGGGAATTATTGAATGGCTGGAGAGCTTGGGAATTATTGGATGGATGAAGAGCTTGGGAGTTATTGGATGGCCATTTGGGTTGGTAATTTGACTGAGAATTTTGAGCCTTGATTTTTGGCTATAAGTCAAATGATTGTTGACTCTGTTACAACCTTGGTTATAGGTTGTATGACAGTTATCTCTCAGTAAACCTTGGCTGTGGATTATTTGACCGTTGTCTCTCAGTGAACTTTAGCTGTGGATTGGATGATTGTCCTTATTAAAACGTTGATGATGGATTCTCCACATTTGTAGATTTATAGGATAGAGGAGGGCGATTTCTGACATTTGAGGTGTATGAGTTAGTCAAAGGAGCATTATTTGAATAGTTCCATGATGCATTGGTGTCGACAGCCATTATGTCCTGACACTCATTTTGAGAATACTCAGTTTCTACTTCTAACATCTCTTTCGGAGGGGAATGACTTCGCTGAAGAAACTTATCAATTCTCTCCAATTTCTCTCCTATCAATGCCATCGTATCCCTCACATAATCATGATCTATGACATAATCTTTCTCAGATCGTCTATCTTCTCCACCTCTAGACCTCAACTCAAATTCATATTGAATTGTGTTCTCACTAATGTTATCAAACATCTCTTAAAGTTCTTTTGCCAGTTTCAAGGTGAATTGACCTTGTGTTGACGCATCTATCAAAGTCTTATGTACATCTCCAAGTCCCATGTAAAAATTCTTGGTTATATCCTATTCAGAAAACCTATGGTGGGGACACTTATACATGATTTCATTATATCTCTCCCATGCGTCATGAAAATGCTCATCGGGCAATTCCCTAAATCTTTTGATCGCATCTTGTGCTTCTGAGGTCTTTCATATGGGATAATATTTTCGATGAATTCTTTTTTAAAGGCTTCCCAATCAATTTTAGTTGTTTTAGCCAATTTGATATACCATCTCTTGGCTCTCTCTTTCAACGACTATGGAAATAGTCAAACTCGCAAGTCATTCTTAGACAGATTATCATACCTAACAGTAGAGGCAACCTCTAATAAATCATTTATGTGCTAGTATGGGTCCTCAATTCTAGGTCCAGAAAATTTAGGAAGCATATTAATAACGTTTGTTTTGATTTCAAAGTACTTTGCACCTTATTCTTTTGGAAAATCAGTATAGGAATCATACGCATCGGGAACGTAGTATCCTTTCAGGGACGTCTCTAGTGCCTTTTTATTGGTTGGGTCTTTGGTTACCCATTCCTTCTTCTTCACTGATTTCGCTGGTGCCTTCCTCTGACTGATGCTGATGCTCTTCAATAGCTCGACGTAAATGACAGAGAGTCTTTTCGATCTTAGGATTGTACTTGACTATTTCAGTGCTAGAATTAGAACGGGTCGATTTATTGGTCATGCGCTATACTAACGACTTTTTTTTTCTTTTTGAAATTTTATGAAATGAAAAATACTGAATTAACTACTTCTAAATTACTTTAACAATGAATAGAAAATAAAGCTAGAATTAAATGCAAAAATCAAGGCAAAACTAAAACTCAAAAATGGTTCCAAACGCAACTTCAGAAGCTCTTCTTTCTCCCTATATACTTTTCAGAGTACTTGTCAATCACACAAAAACCTAACTTTTAGCTACAACTACAATAACAGAATATAAATAAAATACTAAAGCTATTAAACAATGCTAAGTCCCCGGCAATGGCGCCAAAAACATGATGTCTGTCGAGAAGGGGTAAACATAATTATTAAAAACAACCTCTTCTGACAGTGCTAGGTTTTACCCCACGCAAGCGCACATATGACTTATAAAATAGTAACAACTTTAGTAAGGGATATCGATCCCATAGAGACTAAGATTGTTCACTTTAATAATTGAAAGACAATGAGTTATATTTTTGAAAAGCTATTTATTTTGGTGGTCGGAGACCAAATTATCTAAATTAACTAAATTATTCTAGAAAGCAAATAAATTGGTTTATGATTCAAGAGAGAGAGAGAAAACTAGGGTTTTCATCACTCCACCATTAACCACATAATATAGTTCGATCAATGTACCAATTATAAGAGGGTGATCCGTAAACTATGAATTAGGTCGTACCACAAATAGCTAAATGCCACACCAAAAAGGATTACCATCAATCGGATCACATCAACCCATCTCATGACTGAATTGATTAGTACATGCCAATTAAATTACTATAATCTACTCCTAAAGCATGAAAATAATCTAAAGCATGTCCATTCCAATTCGCCAAGGCATGGCCTGTGTCAACCTAGGGTTTCTAGTTTTATTACTACCATTACATAGAAATCACATATTAAGCATCCGAGTTCCAGCCCATAGTAAATAATTGTGATTGTGTAAGAGAAACATATTTATTAAGTCTATGACAAGAATCAAAATAAATATGTACACTTGTTTGAAGAATAAAAACAATATCTCATATACTACAATCATCACAGTACGGTTACAGTTTCCCCTCGTTACAACTGAAAACAAGATAAAATCTACATTACCTGGCAAGGGTTTTGCTAGAAAACCCTAGATACCGAGTTAGTTAGCCATGGAAGATGAATACTTCATCTTTGCCCCTTTGGTGTAGAATCGATCTCCATGTCCTTCTTCTCCGAATCTCTAGGTATGAATATGGTTCTTCTTTTCAACAGTAGGAAGTCTAAATATAAACATGAGAGAACTCAATGAACGAACCCCCTACCTCTGATGTATAGCTCTGTATTTATAGACAAGTCGATGGAAACCCTAATGGTTGCCCTTTTCGGTAATTTCACACTAAATCTAAGACAAACCCTAAGTTATGATATATATATGTATATACATATATGTAGAGGTCTGAAGTCGCAGATGTATCATGGACTGGTAACAAGGACTAAATAGGCAAAACCCCGTAGAAAATCTCCAAACTTTGCCGCATTTACGCTTCAAGCGCAGTTGTGCTACGCTCCAAGCGTAGCTTAGCTTCTTCAAGCATAGGTAGGAAGCATAAAAGTGCAATTTCTGGCCACTTTTTTATTCTGAAAGCATAGGATCAAGTGTAAGGATTTTGGTGAAAACAAATTTTCTCCGCAATTGAGCCAAAATGACCATCTTGAACCGATGATACTTTTTTCTTGAAGTGACGGTTTTGGAAAATGATGTTTTTGCCCTCCGGGAGTCATTTTTGCTCGGAAACACCTCTTTGACTCTCATCTTGGATAGAAACGAACATAAACTTTGGTTAATTCACCAAAGTTAGCTTTGTTTCTTCATTAAGCTCCTGAAACATGCTAAAACACATAAACGACATAAAAATACCAAATAATGGAATGTAGAGATGTAACTATAATTAGTTAAGGGGTCAAGATATCTAACATTTAACACCTATCAGTTTTCCTTTTTCTTGAACCATTAAAGGCTTTTGTGATTGGGTGTTCTTGTGTAGACATCGTGAGTTGATTTGTCCTTTTGGGAACTTTACTAATAGATGTTTTCTATTATGGTATCCAATGTGTATTACCCAAGTATTATTTCCTTTTAGTTCGAGATTCTTTTACTTGAGGTATAATGTGTCACGCCTCTAATTTCCTAGGACTTCGAAGCCCAAGCCTAAAAGCTAAGGGAATGAATGTGAAAGTGATAAGAAATAAAATAAAATCTCATATAGTCATGAAATACCCGTTCAAGGGTAAAATAGTCATATCACGTCCCAAGGATGTGAAAAAGACCACTTGAGATCGAAAAGGAAATGAAACGACTCAAACGACAATTTAAACGGTTCATTCTAACACCCCATGTTTACCCAAGGGTAAAATGGTCAATTCAGGGGTAAAATGGTAAGTTCCAAGTATAACTAAAAATTTTGGACCTAGCACAGGCATTAGGAACAAATGATACCTAAATCAAAGACACGAGGCGAGATATATGAATTTTGGAAAACGGTATCGAACAACGCTGACCAAAATAGAAAGTTGACGTACCCCACTTTCGCCAAGGGTAAAATAGTCATTTTAGGATAAAAATAGTCATTTCAAGTGCAAATATGTATTTTGTACCTAGGACAAGCCATAGGAAAAAAATGGGGCTCAATTTGGAGTTGCGAAGTGAGAGAAATAGATTTTTGAAAATCGGATGTCGGATGCCGCTTAAACAGTCCTGCACTGAAATTTTGAAAATCCTAAAAACATTTTAACGTGTTGGGAGGCTGATCTACTGCCAGATTTGTGCTTCTTCTTTAATGTTTAAATATGGAAAAACACAAGATTTTGCGATATGGCTCCATTTTTCGCATCGTCGGTCCCGAAAAATCATAAATATTGGTAAAATGAATTTTTTATTAGCGGAACTCAAAAATAGTCACCGAGACCTCAGGAAACACATAAAACGTAAACTTCGTATAAAAGTGATTTTTGTAAGTTTCGTAAAATCTTCCGTTTTGCCCCCGGTCTCTGTTTTAACTACCGCTGGTTTCTAAAGGTCGAAATCTTTAAGGAAATGAGTTTATTTAAATCCATTTCTAAAACAAGAAAATTTTTCGAGGTTACGGGGGTAGGTGAAAATGGGTTTTTCTATTCAAAATGAAAAGGGTTTGTTCAAAAACCTAGAAAAATGTCATTTTCGGCCGGACACCTAATAACCACATTCAATAACGAGAATTTACTACACAATACTAAACGAAAGCATTCATAGATTAATAAAAAAATGCCTTAAGGCGATACATCTCATAGTTGAACAAAATACATAGTTTTACATTTTCGGCACCGAAGTGCACCAAAAGAATGGAATCCCCGCGCATAGCGCTCGGAGGGATAATACATGAAACTACAACCCATCTGGCTAAGATGTTAGCCATTAAAAGAAAGGAATACATTATTTAAATTACAAGTTTGAAAAAGAAGGCATGTGAGTACAAGTATCACTTATAGTTCACAAAAAGATAAAGTCCATCACTATAAGTACAAAGGACTGACAAGAAGCCATAATCCATAGAGTGGCTATGGACCTCTAGTAACGGAACCATCACCTAAAAAATATAATATGTCATGGGATGAACTCACTAACCCAGTAGAGGAAGCGTCATCACCTCAATCTCGGTAGTCCGAGTGGTACAACCCACCCAAGGTTTATGCTACTAATCCTAGGTCGGTCTCTTGTTCCACATGACTCTCATGCCAAACCAGAACCCCATCGAACCCAACAAATAATTCCCCCAACGTGTTCACATCATAATTATTCACAATTATAACATGATTCAACATCAAAACCACAGTCACATATATATAGCATTTTAGATGCAATGCGATTCAACACACCACATGATACACACTTTGCCCAACACAGGTTAATGAATACATACTCTAGCCATTTTACTTTTGAGGATACAAGCTCATCAAGTAAATGTAGAGTACCGCACCGATTCTTCCCAAGCAAATATTTTGTCTTTCACTTTCAGCAAGGAAGGCGGTTACACGAGAGCCTCGTTTGTAACTCCGTGTGCCAAGACTCCAAAGGTCAAGAATACGAGAGGAGCCTACTTGCGACTCCTAACTCGGTATCACATTTTCGGACTTACTAATTCCGTAGGTGTGAAACATCCATTGGCCAGTTGTTGCGACGATCCGACACAAGACTACCCACACATGATTACATGACTCACATATTCTAACACCATGATTTTGTCACTACATGATGCACTCAATATGCATCAAAGTTGTCAATAACAATCATGTTCCATCACAATATATGTTTTTCTCATTTGCAATATATTGTGCAATATAACCATCATGCTTATAATTTCACACTTATAACCAATGGTGCACAACATGCTCAATCACAATACATGTTTTTCTCATTAGGAAATATATTGTACTCCATTTATCACAATGCTTATAATTTCACATTTATAAGCAATAAATCACAATAAGCATTTATATCACACAATCATGCTTTCAAGGGCCTAGTTCTTTGTTTATGTTGTCAAGACTCAACTCGCATATATATATACGGCATATATATACATAGACGCACACACCCTCGTACAAAGATGAAAACAATTCATGTTTCCCCTACCTCAATTCCAAGCAAGCCTACTCAAGAATGCCCAAGAGATATCCAACCCAAGCTACCACTCCAAGTGTTCAATAGCATAGCTTTCAACTAGCAATACACCATTCATGAACCACAAGATTACTATGGTGTCAACAATTACCAAAATTTTCAAAAGTGGCTCCAACCACAAGAATAGATAACCTAATGAATGAATTTATAGGCTTTATAAAAGGGAGTACTCAAAAGAAAGAAGATAGTTAAGACACTTACCAAAGTCCCCAATCCAAAAGTGAGCTCAAAACTACAAGATGAACTCCAAGCTTTCAATAATCAAAAATCGGCGACAAGGTTCAACTTATGGTCCTTAACAAGATTCAAGAGAAGAGGAAACCAAAAATCAATAGTTGAACATAATACTTCAGGAATGGAAAATCTAGGGTTTGAAGTTTAAAACCTCAAGAGAGCTAGAAACTTACCCCAATACTTAGAGTAAATGGAAGAGGAGAGCAACCCTAGCATTTCCTATGTTGAACACTTTTTCAAACTCCAAGTGAAAGGAGATGAAATCAAATGAGGAACTGATGAAGAGCAAGAAGGAATGAGAAGTGTAGAGAGAAAATAAGTTTGTAGAGAAATAGAAAAGTCTTGCAATGAAATACTTATGAGTTTGTAGAGATTTCCCACTATATCTCACACTCATCCAATGGCCTATGATAAATGTGAAATAAAAGGGATAAGATCCAAGGGCCAGAAAGTGGTATTGGAAGAAGACTAAAACTCAAAACCCATAAAGCTAACTCAATGCCAAATAAGGCCTTAGCATATAAGGGTTGAGAATAAAGGAAGAAAAATGAATAAATTATCCAAGGGTTAACATGAAGTCTTGCCAAGTGAAAGACTAAGAATAATGCATTCTTTCATTTAAGAGCCAACCAAACAAGGCCCTATGATCCAAGGGTTATGAGCAAAGATGGGAAAAGGAGATCAATCGCTAGAATTTAGACACCACTTAAAAGTGTAAAATAACCACTTTCTTCTCAACTTAGGGTTAATTACAAGAGTGTCATTGTAACTCTTAATTACCCTTTTACCCCTTATCATCCTCTCTATTTCCAACTATGCCACTCATACCCCAACACTTAGCCAAATCTCTACACTTTCCACTAAGTGCTCTAAATATGAAAATACTGATTTACCTTTTGGTAATTTCTTTTCCGAAATCGTTCCCAATAATTTTTATTATTCTCAAAATGAAAATAGAACATGCAACTTACAATTGTTAATATCACATAAAATATGTAAGTCATGCTAAGCACATAAGCAAATTAAGCAGAAAATTACATTAAACACATAATCACGTATGCATTTAATCATTAATAATTTTTTTAAATTAGCACGTAAAAATATCGGACGCTACATAATGTATCCGTGTCCTTCCATGGTTATCGATGGACTTGAGGTATAAGAGTAGTGATTCGTTGATTGTGGATTGTAAGTTTGCGTAACACTAAGAGATGTGTTATTGAGCCTTGAAGTGGCTATCTATGATGAAAGAGTTGTGATGCATTGTGTCTGACTTAGTGATGCAAAGACTGATGTTACATTTTCTCTAGCTTGTGAATAGTGATCTTGCGTATAAATCTTGCTTTGTTATTGAAAGAAGGAATGGTATTCAAGGAAACGATTGCTAGTTCTTTAGTAATGGGTAAATTTTAAGAATTGGTGTATGTTTTAATTCACTTATTAGTGAAGTTTTTGATTTGAAGATCTTGAGGTATTTTTTGTAGTGTTGTAGCAAATCATTACCAGGTAAGATTTTGATGTCAAGGATAAATTTGTTGATTCACTTGAAGCATGATTGTTAACTAGGATACGAGAGTGTTGAGTATCGAAACATGATTTGAGGACTAGATTATGAGTAGGGTTATCTGTTATGAGGAGATGACGGACATGATAAAAAGTTATTTGTGTTGTATGATTGATGTTGCGGTTAGAACATGAGTTAGGCTTTCGTTGACCTATAAAGCATGAAAATTGGAGATGTTAAGATTACCGTTGATTGAGGTATGAAATAGTATGATCATAGGGTAATTAATATTAGTTAGTACATGATTGTGGTTTCTATTTGAAAGGAAGTATGACTTGTAACCTTGAGGTTCATTAGTGGTTGATCACTAGAGTGCATGGAGTCAGATTGAGTGTGAGTTCCTCTGTCAACAATTGATGTGTTGGGTGTTGAGTGATAGTGTGGGCATTGGCAGTACCGAATTACTATGGTAGATTGCCTTGGTCTTTCACGTCATTGACCGTGTCTGTGTATTCACATGAGTAGGAAATTACCGCATTTCTTCTTTTCCTTCATTGCGTACTTGTAGTACGGTCATTCTCGCTTCGCGGTTATATAGTTGGCTTACTTCTATGGGTTTTTATAATGTACCTCATATTTGAGTTGAGGTTGATTCGTACTTAGTGTTTGGTTACGTTATTTAAGTATGCATATGGTATGAGGAAAGTATAAGTTATTTTCATTGCGGATTAAGGACTTCATTGATGTGTGTTTAGCTACCCTATTTCTATATTAAGGGATATTTAGTGTCATGCGACTTATGTTTCCATTTGAGGTGGTTTATGGTAGGATTAAATGTACCATTCAAATTTTGAGATGGGGGCTTGACTTGGAAACAGTCAGGTTTCGCTGAGCAATGAAGTTTATGAACATTAGATAGTGAGTTATAAGATATAATGTGCTATGGTCTGTGGTAGCATCTAAGTGGTTTGGAGCCTTAGAGGGATTGTATGCAACGTATGAACTAGTGAATTGATTTAAAGTATGATTGTCATTGAACCGTTAATTAAAGGATTAGATTGAGATGCCTTCTTGGGAGACTATTATATTTTATAGATTGGTGATTTGAATAATCATGATTTGATCATAGCTTATCCACAAGACCGTGGGTTGGAATCGAGGTTTAATTGTGATTAGACCTTGGATATTCAAAGGGTATCCTTAGCATTATGATATAGTATGTATTAATTGAACCAATAGAGAATTTAAGATTTAAAATGATTGATTCAGGAAAGCAACGATATAATGATTATAGAATTGGATTGTAGAGAAATTACTCGAGGTCATCATATATGTAATATGGACTACGATCGTGATATGGATCTAGTACCTTAGTGGTTGCGTTTGTAAACTGAGTGATATGGTTATAGGGTCAAGGATAACTATTAATACTCGAGGACTTGGTGCTTTGATTTATGGCCTTAACATATGTTTTGCTAGGTAGTGGATCATTCTGGTGCTCTTGAGGTTGAAGATTTGATCTTCCTTACTGAGGTTAATGTAGCGTATGGAATTGAGGTATGATCATTATATTCATGGAAGTATTAGTAGTGATTGTTTAGACCTGTAGTCTTACCTTGAGTTTTGGACTTGGGATTAGTCATCTTGTGCTTGTGTTATTGATTTCATAAGTAGTTCGGGTACAATAATAGTTATAAATCCAGCATTCGGATGGCACCTTTTGAGGCATTATACGGTGGGCCATGTCGGTGACCGACTCATTAGGCCAAGGTTGGTGTGTCGCACTTTTTGGACCCGATATGGTTCATGAGGCGACCGAGAAGATTAGGATTGCTCGACAGCATTTGGTTACAGCGCAGAGCCGACAGAAGAGCTATGCGGATTGGTGTAGGCGTCCTTTGTTATTTGAGACTAGTGATCATGTGTTTTTGAAATTTTCACCTCGAAAGGGGTTAATACATTGCGAGAAGAATGGCAAGATTTCCCCATGATTTGTTTTGGTCTTTCAAGATTCTAGACCGTATCAACAAGGTGGCGTACCGTTTAGCATTGCCACCAGATTTGTCGATGGTTTATAATAATTTTTTTCACGTCTCTATGCTTCGAAAGTATGAGACATATCCATCCCATGTCTTGAGTTTGGTGGATGTCGATATTGCTGAGGACGTGTCCAATGAGGAGCAACCCATGAGAATCTTGGATGCTCGAGAGCAATTTTTGCAAGGCAAAACTATTCCATTAGTTAAGGTCTTATGGCACCATCGCGGAGTCGAGGAGGCGACTTGGGAGCGTGAGCATTAAGTTTGGGAAAAATACCCAGACTTGTTTTCTATTATAGGTACATTTTGATTTCAGGGAAGAAATCTCCTAAGGTGTGGAGGTTGTAGCGTCGAAAATTTTTATGTCCTAATTAAAAATATGGATTATCAATTAAGTGCTTATGTAATTATGTGCTTAATGTGTTTATGTGCTTACCATTACTTACTTATTTGATGTGAGATTAAATTTGTAAGTTTCATGTTGTATTTTAATTTTAAGACTAATGAAAAATATTGAAAATGAATTCGGGAAATAAATGACAAAAGGGTAAATTGGTATTTTCTTATTAAGAGGACTTAGTGAAATTATAGAGAAATGACTAACTGTTGGTGTATGAGTGACATGGTGGTAAATAAAGAGAAAGACATGAGGTAAATGGGTAATTGAGAGTCATGATGACACTCTTGTAATTTATCCTAACTTGAGAGGGATTTGGTCTTTTCACACTTTGGGGTGTTGTCTAAATCTCCACCATTGATCCACGTCTTTCACCTTTGCTTACAACCCTTGGATCTTTAGGACATGTTTGGAAAATAAATGGATTAATGAATGTTGTGTATAGTCTTCCACTTTTCAAGACTTCCTTTCCACCCTTGGATCTTTCCTTAATTTTCTAGCTTAAATGTGCACCATTGGATTGTGAGAGGTGTGAGTGGATAATCTCTATACTTCATAAGTCTTTCATTAGCAAGACTTCTCTACTCTCTACAAACTCATTTCTCTCTACCCTTATCTTTCCCTCTTCCACTTCTTCATTTGATTTCATCTCCTTCCACTTGGAGTTTGTAGGAGTGTTCAACATGGAACTTGATTGGGTTGCCCTCCTCTTCCATTTTCTCTAAATATTGGGGTAAGTCTCTAACTCTCTTTAGGTTTCCAACTTCAAACCCTAAAATGTATATTCTTTAAGTTATGTGTTCAACTTTTTATTTTTGGTTTTCTTCTCTCTCGAATCTTGTTAAGGACTATAAGTTGAATATTTTCATTGATTGTTTCGGTTATTGAAATCTTGGAGCTCATCTTGTGGTTTTTAGCTCATATTGTGGTGGATCTAGTGGTAAGTTCAAGAATCCTTTCTCTTGAGTTATGTCTTTTATAAAACCCTAAAATTAGCTATCATTAGGGTTGGTTTTGTTCTTATGGTTGAAACCACTTTGAGAATTTCGGTTTATTGAGACATCATTGTAATATTATTGTTCATTGAATGGTGTGTTGCTAGTTTGAAGCTATCCTTGTGATCACTCAAATTGGTAGCTAGACTTGAACCTCCTTAGTCATCCTTGTGTTAGCTTGCTTGGATTGAGGTAGGGGAAAAACGAGTGGTTTTAGTTTTTGTACGAGGGTGTTTGTGTCTATGTGTATATATTCCGTATATATAATGTGAGTTGAGTCTTGACAACTTAGACAATGAACTAGGCTTTTTAAAGCATGATTGTGTGCTATAAATGCCTGTTGTGGTTTATTGCTTATAAATAAGAAATTATGAGCATATTGCTAAGTTAGATATAATATATTGCACAATGAGATAAAACATATATTATGATGAGACTTGACTAAATTGAGAATTCTTGCATATTGAGTACACCTTGTCACGTGAGTACATTGGTGTTGGACTATGCCAGTCACGTAACTCTGTGTGAGTTATCTTGTGTCGGATCGTCGTAACAACTAGCCAGGTGGTGCTTCTTGCTCCAACGAAACTAGTCTTATGTGAAACAAAGATGATAGGGGGAGGACTTGTTCCAAATATTATTTCACGACCGTGTTGTGTAAACAATATTCCACATTGAGAGTGTATATCGCAAAGAATGATCGGTATGGCACTCTACCTTCCTTCATGAGCTTGTATCCTCAAAAGTGAATGGTTAGAGAATGATCCCGTTGACCCTTAGAGTTAGGGTATGCGGTTATGCATGTGTACCATGAGGTGGGTTGAGTCGCATTATACTTAAATTGTCATATATGAAATTGTTATAATTGTGTTGAAGCATGTTATAATTTTGAATAATTATGATGTGAGCATGTTAGGGAATTTTTTGTTGAATTCAATGGGGTTCCGGATTGGCTAGAGAGCGATATGGGACAAGAGACCGACCTAGGATTAGTTGCATGTACCATAGGTGGGCTGTACCACTCGGACTACCGAGATTGAGGGAATGACGCTTCCTCTACTGGATTAGTGAGCTCATCCCACAACTTTATATATTTTTCAGGAGATGATTCCGTCGGGAGACTTATGTAGTCTCTTTGTGGATGTGTGGCACTTGTTTGCCTTTTTGTGAATGGGTGGCAGATCGTATTACATTTTTAGAGCATTAGTGTAATATACATGTATACACATACTTCTCTTATGGCACTTGTCCGCCTTTTTGTGCATGGGTGGCAGATCGTATTACGTTTTTAGAGCATTAATGTAATATACATGTATACACATACTTCTCTTATGTAAACTTATGAACGAATAATGATTTTCCCTTATTTTGTCAGCTAGCATATTAGCCGAAGAGCTGACATTAATACATGTCCCTTGGAGTGTTATACGCGGGGACTTTATTCTTTTGGTGCACTTTGGTGCCGTAAATGTAAACTATGACATGTTTCGTCCTAGGGCGCCTTGAATGTTTACTCCATGAATTCTTTCATTCGGTTTTTGTGAATGACTTATTTAGATGGATGTTGTTATTAGGTGTTTGGCCAAAAATGTTGTTTCTCTAGGTTTTCAAATAAACCCTTTTCGTTCAGAATGAAAAACCCATTTTCGTCCACCCTCGTGATCCCGACTAAAACTTTGAGATTTGGAAATTGATTTTGAGTTGTTGAAAAGGATTTGATACTTTAAAAGTCGATGGTATACAAAAACGGAGACCGGGGGCAAGACGGATATCTTTTACGGAAATTCAAAGAGGTGTTTTTAACAAAATTACCCATTTCTCTCTCTTTTCCGAGTTCCGATGATTTTTTTCTTATTTCAAAAGTTTCCTAATATTTTTGAGGCTATCATCCATGTTTCATAAGAGTTCAAGGTGGTTTAGGGTCATGTTTCCAACTTTTCAGACCTTGGCAATCGGCTGGGCACATTAGGTAGCCAACTGGGCCTTCAAAATTTCCATTTCCGAAATTTTTGTTTAGCTTCGGTATTGTGCAGTCGACTGCCACTTCAAGGCAGCCGACTGGGACCTTAAGGCAGCTGACTGGGCTACCTAGCATTGCTCGACCCCTGTACACTATTTTGGTTATATCATGAGCTACAAGTGTCAGATTGAGGTATTATTTAGATTTTTGGAAAGATGACTTCAAGCTCTTGAGTTTAGGATTTTGAATCACTTCATTTGAGTCATTTTTGAATGCGTAATAGTCATTTTAATGTGAATGTATATTTTGGACTTCTATATGTCGCGACGCCTATTTTTTTTAAAATGTTGTAGTTTCCGTCTCGCAATTCTGAATTTGGTTACGTTTGTTTCTACGGCTTGTGTTAGGTTCAAACATTGTAATTATACTTTGAAATTACTATTTTTTCCCCGAAAATGACCATTTTTCCCTTGGGTGAACATGGGGTGTTAAAATGGTCCTTTTAAGGTGCCATTTGATTCATTCCAATGGATGGTGTGTAGATTTTTAAATATATAGGTCATCCAATTGTGCATAAAAGTCATAACTGTTATAACACAATTGGATAACCCAAAAAACTAGAAACAACTAGAAGATGAATGATCAATCAATATTTTTCTCTCCGTCTCTCTTTCTGCAGAAAGATCTTTTCTGTGGAAGAATTACAGAGCTCTTAAAACTTGTTTTCTTTTCTCAATTGAAATTACCTAGACGATAGTGAAAACAGCCTAGAGGGGGGGTGGTGAATAGGTTTTTTATCGATTTTAGGACCAATTAAAATTATATAGCAGAAATTCAATTTTAATTAGTCACAAACCCTCATTCTCAGATCAATTCTCAAAAACAAATCAATCAAGCAAATATTAATATAAGTGCAGAAAATTAAATAATGAGAAGACATAGAGATTTTTCGTGGAAAACCTTGGAAAGACTCCAAGTAAAAATCACCAGATACACTTGGGTATCGATGCATTAGGAATCATAGAATTTGTATAGACTCTACGAAAACAGAACTTATAACCGCTATAATTTGTTGTTCTTCCCTCGATGTCTGAAAGTCTAGATTCACTCGTGCTCCAAGAAGCTCTCGCTTTAATCTCCATACTATAACGACTCTATTTCTCAACATATCAAAATCACCACGAAGCCTCCTGTTTTGATCTCTGCACACAGATGGCTTCGTTCTTCAATGCAACCTTGTTGCAATAAATGGTGTGTGAATTTTTCATCGTGCATAGAAATCGTCGATGTAGAAACACGATTGAAGATGTCCAAAAACAAGAGAGAACTTGCGTCTTTCTAATCACACAATAATATTCTCTTACCATATGTATATCTCTGTAAAAGAAGAAGATGAAGCTTTAGAAAACTTGCAGAGAATTCTTCAAGATGTGTCTCCTCTTGTTGTAGACTTGGGTATTTATAGACAATGATTATCCAAACCCTAAGTTTTCCCTTTCTCATAATTTCATATTCAAACCCTATTCTGGTGAATATATTGTATATAGTACGCACTTTAATGTATATAAGTTGTGGACAATTCATAAAACCAAGCCCCGAACAATTTGGACATCGCAACAAAAATAACCAAAAACTTGCCGCAGCTACGCTTTAAGCGTAGGTCCAAGCGTAAAAATGTGTTTTCCAGCCATTTTTTGAAACTGAAAGCGTAAGCATTTTTATTAAAATCACGTTTCTCCGCAACTGCGCCAAAATGACCCTCTTGAACCCACACTAATTTTTGCTTGAAATGATGGCTTCGGAAAATGTCATTTTCGCCCTCCAGGAAACATTTTTCTTCAATATGCTCACTTTCATGCTTCACTTGTATTCTTCATTACTTCAATGCTTGATTCTGCCTTTAATGGAGCTTATCGATGTCATTGAAACCAAACCAACCTATCTAACACTCAATATGATTATTGTCTAGAAGATGCCATACATAAACAATATACAAAAGTGTTCTTACAATCTCCCCCTTAGCATTTCTAAGACAAAACAATGTTTTATAATATAGCCTCACAAATAACAACATAACATCTATACATATGAACACACACTAACAAACATATATATAAACTATCACCTTGCTTTCATGATAACCAATCCTGTAACCACAACACTGAAAAAACCATTAAACACAAGTGTAGAAAACAAATATAAACCAACATAATGATCATCAGAAAATCATAACAACAATGCAGACATAATGATCATCATTCTCCCCATGAGAATAAACTCCCCCTTGCTAAATAGTTATCCCTTTTAATCAAACAATCTCTCCCCATTACTCAATATTTCTCCCCCTTTTTGTCACTGAAATGACAAGGAACAATAAAAATAAACAAATCATATGAGAGAAACAAGGGAAAGCCTCAAGAAGAAAACATAGGGAAAGGATCACAGAGGATATTCAAGAGAATCTAAGCCAAGCACTAAATACTAAGATAAAGTACTCTTTGAGAATATATTCAGATTCTCAAGTAACATAAATCTCTACAATGCAAAATGCAAAACAACCAAAAATCCTTTTGTTCTTAGAACCATGTGAGCAGGGCAGTAGAGACAATGAGTTAGTCGTTAACACATCATATACGCATATTTGACTTAGCTATTACACACATGATAGTGAAAAAAATCAGCACATGTACCTTGTAGTCATAAACAATCACAAGACAAAATTTACATAGCATTTGAATATATGAGAAAATATTCAGGTGTAAGCAAACAACTAAGATGAAAACAATACGTGCTAATTCTAATAATCTTCGCCCTAATCTTGATGATACTTCAGTCCAAAAACTAAACTAGAAGTCAAATCATTAACTTAGACCTTATACCTAAATAAAGAAAACACAATTTAATATTTTCAACCTTTTCACCATATCCCTTTTTGTCTTTCTAAGTTTCGGACTTTTTGGCGAGGATTTTTAGTCCTGACCAACTAGGTCCAAGCTTCTTCCATGGGATTTATGCTCATTATTCTTCTCCCCTTTTTACGCGAACACTCAATGCTTACTGAGGCAAGAGGTTCGGTTACTCCAATCGAAGAACTAATTTTTAGCATTTCTATATTTTAAATATCTCATTTTTTCTCTTTTCAACATCACCACAACATTCCTAAGCATGCAAAGGTACTTAAAAACATAGATCAATATAGCATAACTCATGAACCTACATATCACTTCAGATTATATGAGAAAGACTAAAAGTTTTAACAAGTATTACAGTCATCTCTGAAGTAAAAAAAGCACCCAGAGTTTAATGAGTTCTAAAAATAATACTTAAGCATGTCAAGTGAACAACTTATAACCTCAGGTTAGACTAACGACTTCAATTCTCACAAACATAATATAAAAAGTAAATATAAGAATAGAGTGGAATATGACAACCATTTGTACCATTTACCAAGCTCAACAGGCTAATAATTTTTCTATTTAATTTTTTTAATTTTTGTCATAATGATGCATACATGTATAACCCTAACAGTAACAAAACATGATGCATACATAATAAAATAAACATGTAAATAATACAAAATACATGATAATGTATCAATTTTATGATGAAAGATAATGCAAGATATTCCTAGAATGATACATATGAAGACATCTATCCTAATGATAATATGCCACCAGATTTTCTAAGATGCATATGCTTTTAAAAATCTAATGCTTTTGTAGAGATGTCTATTGACTGAGAATCTGTGGATATATACTCGAGATGTTTCTCAGAATTAGAGTCACGTGTTAGACATGCAGTAAGATCAACCAACCAATGCAATTAATGTTTTCTAACCAACATTAGTTTAATTTTTGGTGCTCTATTTACTAGCCTAGTAAACCTCTTCACCTCTTCACTCAACACTCGAATTTGACTTTCAACATTGGGTCTTTTCTTAATTCTATGCTTCCGCTCAGATTTCAATGTTTCTCCTCTTAACTTTGAACATACGGGTCTAATGTGACCTTTCACTCCATAGTGATGTCAGACTGGAATAAACCTTTGAAAAACATTATTTGAACCCTTATTGACTCTAGTAGTAAAGGGAGGCTTACTCTCGACATGTTTTCTGACATAAGATCGAGCATTAAGATTCCTATCAGACTTACCTTGAGAAAAACTAGATGCTACTTAGGAAGCCTTAACAAAGGTTGTTTCGGAAATAATGTCAGGATCACTCATTCCTTTGAACCTTAACCCCTTAGTATTTCCTGCTGGCTTTCCTACACTCAACATGTGATCAAGCTTATTAGTTTCACTAGACCATTTATGAATAGTTGAGTTAGCATCCTTCAATTCATTTTCCAAACTCTCAATCCTTGTAGATTTCTCACTCAATTTCAATCTTAGAGTTTCTAATTCCTCATTGAGACCATCTACCCTCTTCAAAGCCTGAGTCATTTCTTATTCATACTTGGTCAATTATTCTCTTAAGGACTGTCTCTCCTTATCAACATTGCTGAATTGAACCAAAACTTTCGAGTACACTTTGCTAACCTACACGAACTTTTCATACAATTTATTGTATGCATCATCATATGAATCCCCATGATCTTCATTATCCTCAAAATCATCATCCTCAGACATTGCTGAACTTGCAGTAACTTCACTGATCTCCTTACTTTATGCAACAAACACGGTGAAATTCTCAATCTCATCTCCTACCTCCGAATCCGTCAAATCACTAGTTGATCCATCATTCCAAGTAACAGCCAAACCTTTTTTCTTTTTTGACTTATTAGCACACTCAACAGCTATGTGATCGAACCTTTGACACTCAAAATATTGAGGTTTCTTCTTTTTATGAACAAACTGATCATTTTTTATTTTGGATTTTTCTATTTTTAGAATTATGTGATTTATCTCCAAAATTTTGTTCTTTAATCAATTCTTGACCACAAAAAGATTTTAAAAACTTATAAAACTGCTTCATGATCATGTCAAACTGACTTAGTTTACTCTCACTCTCTTCATCCGTCTCACTAGAACCCTCCTTAGTGAATTTCAAAGCTATGTCCTTCACTTTTGTACTACTTGACGTTTTAGAGGATTGAGCACACATCTCCATCTCATATGATTTCAAATTACCAGCCAACTCTTCAGGTTTAATTTCCTTGAAACTCGTGATTTTAGATATAACGGTAATCTTAGACCGAGAACGTTCAGGCAAAGACCAAAGGATTTTCTTCACAATGGTCGTCTCGGAAAAAGGCTCTCCTAGATTGTGACAACTAGTTACTATGTCAGTTAACCTAGCCTCAATGTCACCAAAAACTTCATCCTCCTCCATCCTAAGCTGTTCAAATTTTGAATTTAGAATTTGGAGTTTAGATTGTTTAACTTTTGAAGTTCCCTCATGAGTTACTTGGAGTATGTCCCAAGATTTTTTAGCAATCTCACATGTGGCTATACTCTTAAACTCACTCGCAGTCACCGCATTATACAATGCATTCAAAGCTTTTGAATTTCAACTATCACTATTTATTTCAGCAGTAGTCCACTCACTCAATGGTTTTACCCTAGATTCATTAGTAACATCATCTTTCACAGTGGGCAGTGAATATCCTACCTCTACGGCTAGCCAAGCTCTCTCATCTAGCGATTTCAAAAACGCTCTCATTCTCACTTTCCAATACGTGTAATTCGAGCCATCAAACAAAGGGGACCTAGATATGGAATCTCCTTCACGAGCAATCTCCATTGTCTAAGTATAGAATCTAACCCTAGGTAATTAACCAAAAAAGGCCAACCACTCTCTGATACCAATTGAAATTACCTAGACAATAGTGAAAACAACCTAGAGGGGGGGGGGGGTGAATAGGTTTTTTGTCGATTTTATGATCAATTAAAATTATATAGCGGAAATTCAATTTTAATTAGTCACAAACCCTAATTCTTAATTCAATTATAAAAAATAGATTAATCAAGCAAATATGAATATAAGTGCAGAAAATTAAATCAAAAGACAGAGATTTTTACGTTGGAAACCTTGGAAAGACTCCAAGTAAAAACCATGGATACACTCGGGTATCAATGCACTATGAATCATAGAGTTTGTACAAACTCTATGAAAATAGAACTTATAATGTCATGCCCCTAAAATTCCCGAAACTCTAATCTAGAGAATCAACGAATTTCCAAGGGATGACGTCAGTCAAACGATCACTAGAGTCAACAATAACAAGAAACTACATGAAATAACAATGAAAAATATACTCCATGCCAAATCGAATACTAGAAACTCAATAGTATCATCTGATACCAACAAACACGACCCTAAATTCCTACGACTCCCGAACCAAGACATCCAAGGAATCCAAGATGTGATCCTTAATATGAGTGACCAACTAAGATATCATTAACCATGAAAACGTATGGAATAATGATAAAAATGGTATAATTCATACCCAAATGAATGATAGAACAAAGCAGCGGAATCTAACGAAAATCCGGCAAAGTTCCGTTTGTAAATGGAACATCCGGACATACAACCACAATAGAATAACCTGCCAATAACAGTTCGATAATATCAATGGCTCACAGGCCCAACATTCATCAATCCTACCAAGGCCGAGGTAGTGGAAAGAAACCACCAACCCCTACACAACCCTCTATAATCAACAAAGCCACAAATTCTCGAATAAGAATATAGAAAAACACATGGCAGTGCATAATAGATACAATAACATCCTGAAATAATAAATACAGGAAATAAAAGATACACCAATAGGGATATGCCAACAGACTGGCTCCCAAAAGAAATATATGACAATCCCATACAAAATGGGTAAAGAAACTAACAACAGATAACAATCGTCCCCAAACCAGCTACGCTGCAATCGTAACCGCATCACCGTGCACAACTCCAAAACATGTAACAAGGAAAACAAAAGAGAACTGCCGTTGCACCGCATGCTGCCCGTAGCCGTAACATTTCCTGCAACCTGGCGTGGGAATACCAGAGGGAAAATGAAATACCCCTATGAGCAAATAAGCTCAGTGGGAAAAGTTATCCTAACTACCACATCCTCTGGCAGTTTAGGAAATGCTAAACTATCTAGCAAGATATATAGCCCACAACGTAACCCAGCCGCAAAAAACCCAAGGCACGTACTCATATGCTACCGTAAACGAGTATATATAACGGGGATATATATATACATATATATATAAATACACAACATGAGTCTATAATGTACAACTAAGACTCGTACTCTAAGTACCAACACTCTCACTATGGATAAGGAATACTACTCTCATGACAACCACATAAGAGTCAAGGAACCAAAGCAAGGGAAAAGAAGTCCCAATACTAAACCAACAGATAACCGAGACAACAACGTCAAGGTTAGGGAAAACACCCGAACAAGGAAACCAAAGCAAGGGAAAAGAAGTCCCAATACTAAACCAACAGATAACCGAGACAACAACGTCAAGGTTAAGAACACCACAAGTGTTTAGGAAAAACACCCGAACAAGAAAACCTAAAGCGAATGGCCGAGAGTGAAAGTTATAAAAAGATGAATCCTAGGGATTCAATAGTTTTTAAGAAAAATGTTTTAAAACTCGAACCAATCCATTCGACATCCATGCCCCTAACATACGAAAAACCCAAATCACCTAGGTGGTGACATCAACAACCAAGAAGAAGTGAAAGACAACACTATATGTGTGCACTGAACAACTCAAGCCTCATACCCGAGACTTAGAAATGATCCGAAGCAAAAGTGAACAAGAAAACACTTTTAAAAACTCTACAGGTCGAGGTTTTTAAGAAACAAGTCTCTTAACCGCAGAATCTCGAGAAAGTAATAAAATAGTTTTCCTTTTAATAAACCACACAGTAAAAATGACTGTCTTGCCCCCGGTCTCCGTCAATCGCCATCACCGGCTTTTAAAAGTTAAAAATATTTTTAAAGAAGATCCAAGGATCATTTTTATAAAGTACTAAAACTTTTTGTTGCTACGGGGGTAGGTGAAAACGGGTTTTTCCTTTTAAATACAAAGAGTTTATTTGAAGACTTAGAAAACACTATTTTCGAAAGACAGCCAAATAAGAGTGAACACATCTACAAGAATTCCTATAATGTCCAAGAGGACAAGGAAGGAAGAGTACTACATTGGTTTCACGGAACACAACTATCCGTTTCCCACCCAACGAAATCAAATGATAACACAAGGAAGAGATTCGGCACCACACCGTAACCTACGACTCTAGGAGTAACATAGAAGTCAACGATCACCTACTAGTGTAGAAAACACCGTACAAGGAATGCTTAGGAGAATGAACTAAGCATAAGAAACAACACTACAGTACCCCAAGTACTTAATAAAATCATCTCAACCATAACCTTTTCTAACCTGATCAAAACCTCAAGACACGGTTGATAACTCATTCCTAAAAAGGTGAAAGGCACCTAAAGGCCTATACAACAACATCCACTAAGTTCACAATCTCATCAACCGCCTTCTCTAAAACCTCAAATCTCAACTGATACTAGAATCAATCCCTGACCCCAAATCTCTAAAGATGTCATACAACTAACCACAATCACAAAACAATTAACCCGCATTCTCTAAGGCATCAACTCAAAATCAACTCTACAGTCCATCTCTAACCTCAACTATCCACAGAGGTCACTATGCCAATATATTTAACCTTCTCCAAGGGTACTAAAGTACACAACCACAAGTATAAAGATATATATTTCATTATACCTTTTCAATTACCGTATTTTTGTTCATGTTTTCACATTAATCACTTTCAGTTGAGCATTTGATAAAATATGAGTTTATTTTACAATATTCATAATTAACATGTTCCAAGATTCGCAGGCAATAACAGTACATAATAAACATGCTCCAACATCACTTGTAATAATATCACATAAATGGTATGTAGTGTAAAGTGACTCACAGACCACCTGTGATACGCACACAAAAACACACCCTCCCAAAGGGTAAACGGATCCTTCTCCACCATTCCCCTGAGGCTGCAGGATCACTAGGAAAGGTTGACTCATCGAACCGTCATTCCCAAGTTCTTTACACTTTTAACCAAGGAAGACATCCTCCACGACGCGGTCGTGCGCATAGGCTTTAGATGATATGTCCTCCCCCTATCATCTGCGTTTCTCAGAAGATTAGTTTCGTGGGAGCAAGAAGCACCCCCTAGCCAGTTGTTTCGACAATCCAAACACAAATGTCTACTCATGCACCACACGCAAAGGAAGTAGACCACACCAATTGAATTTTTTCTGCAAAAGGTGAACCCGTACACTACATGAACCAACACCTATGTACTCACAGTACACGGTGTACATAATAAAAATCGTGCCTCAACATAAATATGTAATGCATCATATTTATGAAAATATCCACATCAAAATACCAACATGAATCTCAATCTCTTTAACATACTTTTAAAAATATGATAAAGGCATTTAAATTGTGAGAAAACAGTTTCATATACAATTCATGCTTAAACAACATATTTTCTTTAATTTCTTAGAAAATATTTTCAATTTCTCTTAACATGCCTTTAAACAATTTAAAGCAATTAATTCACGTAAGATAAGGGGAACCTAACATAACGTCTAAGTTTACGTTTAACTTTTACAAAAGTTTACTAACCCATTTTAATTCGCAAGGGGTTTACTAAGCCACCTATTCCTATTCATGTCAAATAGGAATTTATTTAATTCCGCAGGAAAATCATTTAATTAATTTCGCAAATTAATTTCTAAGTCCTGCCCCGATTCTAACTCAATTGTAGATACTTAAATTCATAACTTAATATATCTATATTAAAATAAATACGGGTTTGCACACCCAAACCACGTCAATGATACGGAAGTGAGAATAGAATTTCCCACCTAAATTACACGTATAGAACAGCCCGAACGGCCCATCGTGAACAGTACCGATGTCAGAATATGGAGCCGCTGACCAAAGTCACCCGAATAATATTTCGAATATACCGAAACGTCCATCTCGACAACCTATACGATATATACGAAGCCCATTAGTAATAGGTTAATCAATTTAGGTAAATCTAAAATAACCCAAACGAAAATCATAACCTATAAATGCGATTTCCTGATAAACCGCTCAACGGAAAATTACGAAATTTAGGTATGATGAACACTACGTAGAGACAAAGCTACTCACCAAAAATCGGCCCAAATCGACAACAGAAAGCCATCCAAATCATTGGCCGAAGTTCCGGCCAGAACTACCCCTTCTCGCGCAAACTACGCCTAGCCTCCTTGCGCCGCCTGCGACGGCCCTTGCGCCGCTACCACCATGCTGCCACGCCATCGCCGTCGCCCAAAAGTTCAAGCTAAGCCCAGCTCCCACAGGTCGCGCCTCTGCGCGTGGACCACCGACCCTCCATGCCGACTCTTTCCTCTCTCTCTCTCTCAATCGCCGGAGATGATGATGATGGTGGAGATGAGGGTGGTCGGCTTGCTAGAGAGAAGCAGAAGATGGAGTTGTGTGTGGTCGTGAAGAGAAAAGGGAAGAGGAAGCTAGGTCAATGTCTCTTTATACACTGATATACATGTGTGTATACATATATATCCAAATTACATAAGTAACCCTTCAATTATCCATAATTACAAAATAATCCCACCTATATATAATTATTTGTAATAATCTATATAGGCATAATAAATCCAAAATTATAATGGACCAACCCCCGAGTGTGATCACGCGAACTGGTAATTCCACGGGACATAAAATAACTAAAATAGTCTGAAATAATTACACCGGGGTAGGAACCCAAATGTTAGAACGCCTAACAAGCCCGAAAAATTAAAACGTGACGTCGTCCAGTCGAAGTACTAAACACAAAACGTTGAAACGAAACCGCGTAGTCGGGAACAAGAACTCACGTAGTAGTCAAAGAGAAACCGTAATGTCATCCAGTCGACTTTAAAAGTAAACGCGTAAAATTTTTACACACCCGAAATACTAAGAATAAACAAGGCGTCAAGAACAAGTGACGTCATAACCGAAATTAAATCAAAAATAATTACAGGTTAAAGAAAAATAACAAGGGGTGTTACATACAACCATTGTAATTTGTTGTTATTCACTCAACGTCTGAAAGTCTAGATTCACTCACGCTCCAAGAAACTCTCGTTCTAATCTTCGTACTCTAATGGCTTTGCTTCTCAACAAATCAAAATCACCATAAAGCCCCCTGCTTCAATCTCTGCACACAGACGGCTCCGTTCTTCAACAAATTAATCCAATCTTGTTGTAATAAATGGTGTGTGAATTTTTCAACGACTATACCATTCAATTGTGCATAGAAATCGTCGATGTAGAAACACGATTGAAGACGTCCAAAAATAAGAGAGAACTTGCGTATCTCTAATCACTCAATAATATTCTCTCACCAAATGTATATCTCTGTAGAAGAAGAAGATGAAGCTGTAGAAAACTTGCAGATAGTTCTTCAAGACGTGCCTCCTCTTGTTGTAGACTTGGGTAATTATAGACAATGATGATCCAAACCGTAAGTTTGCCCGTTCTCCTAATTTCACAATCAAACCCTATATTCTGGTGAATATATTATATATAGTACGCACTTTAATGTATAGAAGTCATGGACAATTCATGAAACCAACCCCTAATAATTTGGATATCGCAACAAAAATAACCAAAAACTTGCCGCAGTTACGCATCAACCGTAGCAGGGCCTACGCTTCAAGCGTAGGTCCAAGCGTAAAAATGTGTTTTCCTGCCACTTTTTGAAACTGAAAGCATAGTCTTAAGCGTAGGCATTTTTGTTAAAACTACTTTTCTCCATAACTGCGCCAAAATGACCCTCTTGAACCCACAATACTTTTTGCTTGAAGTGATGACTTAAGAAAATGCCGTTTTCACGCTCCAGGAGACATTTTTTCTTCAATATGCTCAATTTCATGCTTCATTTATATTCTTCATTACTTCAATGCTTGATTCTGCCTTTGATGAATCTTATCGATGTCATTGAAACCAAACCGACCTATCTAACACTCAACATGGTTATTGTTTAGAACATGCCATACATAAACTATATACAAAAGTGTTCTTACATCAATATCTTCTCATATTTATAGAGAGAGACGTCTTGAATTATGGAATAGAAATCTTGAACTACGGAATAGGATTTGTTGTTCACCAAGCCTTTTTGCTTGTCTTCGAAGTCTTTTCCTTGTCCACCAATTCTTTGTCTTTTTACCATTAAGTCCTCAAACTTTAACCAATATACCTAATCAACCCAACATGGTTATTGACTAGACATGCCAATATAAAAATTTTCTTACAATCTCCCCCTTGGCGTTTCTGAGTCAAAACTATGTTTTACAAAGAAAACTCCAAGATATACAAAATTAAATCTAGACCTATGAACACACACCAACAAACATAGACTCAGACTAGTATCTTGATCTCATGATGATCTACCAATTCCTGCAACCACAACACTGATCAAACATACCGTGAAAAGCAAGTGTGAAAACTAATTAACAAGAATAAACAAATACAATGATCATAACAGTGTAATCTCTTTAAAAATAGACCAAGCAGGCATAAAAAAATATATATTATAACTTAATCCTCTCCCCTTATAATCATACTCCCCCTTAACAATTTAATCTCTCCCACTTGAAACATAATCGCTCCCCCTAAATAGATAATCTCTCCCCCTTAATACATGTTCTCTCCCCCTTTTTGACACCGAAATGCCAAGCAAGGTAAGATCAGTATAAACTAAATTGCAACTAATGGGAAAGAGTTGTAGAGAAATACTCAATCTGTAAACAAAGGGAAAAACGAGAATAAGAGACCTGGGAATCTAGGTAACAAACAAGATAGACATAGGAATTTGAAACTTCAAATCCAGATTCTTAAGTGACAAATATCTCTACAATGCATGACCCTAATACTAATGCATGAATTCAACATGTCACGAAAAAATATAAAATTTTTGTTTAGGAAACCTGTGAGAAGGGCTGTAGAGATAATGAGCTCATCACCAACACAACCACATTCTCAATATTAAATTATCCTTTATACACATGGTAGTGAAGGAAAACAACACAAATACCTTGTAGACACGAGATTTCACAAGTCATGCTTTATTTAGCATTTGTATATATGAAAATATTTAGGTGCAAGCACACAAGTAAGGTGAGAGAAATACACATTAATTCTGATAATCTCCTAACCAAACCTGATGATAATGCAGTCCAAAAACTCAAGCTAGAAGTCAAATCTTCTACTCGGACCTTATTGGAATCTAAGGGAATTTGTTTACATTTTTTTTCGCTCCCTTTTTATTTTTTTTAAAGCATCAAAATTTCTAGCGACGACTTTTAATCCCAACCAGCTAGGCTCGACCTTATCTATTTTTTTCCTTTTGGAGAAGGATTTCTTCTCCTTATTTCTTTTTCCACTCTTTTTCTTTCTGAGATAAGAAAAACGTTTTCAATTATTTCCAATATTACCCCAATATTCATGAGCATGCAATATGTATTCAAAAACATGGATCAATCTAGCCTAGCTTACGAACTTATAGATCACTTTAGGTTAGGTGAGAAACACTAACAATCTCACTAGGTGTTACAATCACCTCAAACCAAAGTGAAACAAACACCCAAGTTTAGAGAGATATATATGTATTTATTTATTTTTTAAAAATATTATTTAAACATGTCAAGTGAACTTCTCAAATACTCCGGTATGTCTAACATCTCCAATTCACATAAACATAAATAGATAAGTAAATATGATAATAGAGTGAAAAATGGCAACCCTTTGTATCCTTGCCATGCTCAACAGGCTAAAATTGATATATATATATATATATATATGGTTATTTTTTTCATGATGCATGCATGAAAAATCCGAATTGTAATAGTAAAATATGATGCATGCTTAATAATAACCAAATTAAAAGTGTATTATAATAAACAAAATAAAAAATGCATGTTAATGTATTAATTCTAGGATAAAACATTGATGCATGTCTGCCCAGGGGTGACAAAAATAATGGTTAAGAATAACCCCTTAGGACGGCTTAGGTTTTACCTATCGCAAGCGCACGAGTCAAATTATAGTATAGAACTGGTTTGTGAAAGGGAATATCCAACCCATAGAGACTTGGTTTATTCACTTTAGCAATTTTGAAGTATTAAATTATTGTTGAAAATTTTTGTTTGATTTGTTTTGAGAATTATAATAAGATTAACTAAAACAAAATTTAAATTAAGAGTTTGATCAAGAGAGAGAGAAAAACTAGGGTTTTCATTGCTCCACCTCTAACTGCATAACATAGTTCTCTCTTTGCTCAATTACAAGAGGGCGATTCATAACTGTGAATCAGGTCATACCGCAAATAGTTAAATACGACCCCAAAAAGGATACCGTTAACCGGATTTGCTACAACCCATCTCCTGATAGAGTGTAACTAGTGCATGCTATTTACTTTACACTAATCTACTACTACTACATGAAATTAAACTAGAGCATGTCTATATTACCTCGCCGAGGCACGGCCTGTGTAAACCTAGGCTTTCAAGTATTAAGCACCATTGTGTAGAAATCATGAATTTAACATCCTAGTTCTAACCTATAGTGAATAATCATGATTGAGTAAGAAAATATATTCATTCAATCTAAGACAAGAATTTAGAACAAATATAAGATGTTTTATCAAGAATAAAAATGGTCACTCATCTACAACAATCATCATAGTATGGTCACAGCTTCCCCTCGTTATAATTGAAAAAAATTAAGAACTACATTACTTGTGTAGGGTTTTGCTAGAAAATCCTAAATACCGAGTTAGGTTATTATGGCTGATGGAGACCGCATCGTTGATGTAGAATCGATCACCATTTGTTTCTTCATCGGATCTTTAGGTTTTGTATGGCTTCTCTCCTTGGAATGATATAAATCTCCAGAGGCTGCTCTGAAAATTATACGTGCATAGAAACTCTCCAAAATCTGTAGTACACTTCGGTATTTATAGACAATAGCTGAGGGATACCCTAAGGCTACCCTTGCCCTTAGTAAAAATATGGTTGTTCAAGATAATTTATTAATTCAATCTCAGCTTAAGAAGAGAATTAATAAATAAATCTTATTTAGGTCAATTGTTCGGTCTCTCACTACATAATCATTGTATCAGTGTTCTTCAGCTTCCCCTATTTGCAATAAAATTAATTAAAGTTCTACATTACTTGAATAGGGTTTCGTTGAAAACCCTAGATACCGACTAGCCGCTCATCGAGGGAGAAGACTACATCATTTATATAGCCACCATCTTCATGGTCGGGTAGCAGTTCTTGAGTTCTTGAGGAGAGCCTCTCTCTTGAGAGAGACTTTTTGTATGAACGATGATATATGATCCAAGGATCCAGGATATCTTCTCTTCATGAATTCTTCATATATTTATAGACAAAAGTTGGTGTAAATATGACCTGTATTTTCTTGCACTCCAAGAAGACTTGGTGTAAAGACCAAGTAATAGCAGTGAATGGACCAATCTGCTTGCACAAAAAGTCAAAATTCTGAAGTATCTTCGCGCACATTTCCTAATGTCGGCAGTAGCTGATCGATTGGTGGCTCCTGAATTTTAAAATTTCTTTATTCTACGATTTTGTGCTTCTACCGCTTGTACTCTGCTCTGCTGACTTGTACCTTGCTCTGAACTGAGTGCATTTATCCTCCACGTATCATTTCGGATCAGACATATTTGCTAAAAACCCATAATTAACTCAGATTTGCATTAAGACCCCTGAAACATACTTAAACACACAACTCAAATAAGAATATCTTATCAATAAAATAAAGAGACTAACTAAGGGTTTATTAACACCAAGAATACAAAATATTCTGGTCTGATCACACCCCAAACTTGAATATTGCTAGTCCCTTGGCAATGAAATAAAAGAAAACATCATGAAAAATAAACTAATCTAATTTATTTATATTATTTAAACTAAGCCCCTTTCTTTCATGAAGAAAAAATGATTACACTTAGCACGTGTAACAAGCCTTTTAAACCCCTAGGAAAAATCCTAGTGGACGAGTGAAGTCTCGTGAGAGTTAAATAGACTACCCACAACTTCTTTATAATATTTGTTATCATATATATATTTTTGTACCTATTTATGAATGATCTTGTCCATCAATTAGGAGATGATATAATTCATAAGATAAATGCAAACAAATAAATTCTACTTATGTAAAACAATAATCAAGTCAGATCAGTGTTAAGAATGGTCTCCACTAGTGGTTAAACATAGCTAATTTCTACTTCTAGAGCCAACAATCCTTTGTATTTTGTGAACTTTCTATACAACACATTTACTCCCATTTATAGTATCTCTCTCTCTATATATATATTTCTTTTTGTAGAGGGTTCCTCTCTCTTTTTGTTTTTTCCTCTCATAACATTTTTTTTTCTTTTTTTGGAGAAGGCTTTCTTCTCCTATTTGCTTTTTTCACTCTATATTTTTTCAATACACCATTCTCCATTCTTTGATATTGTATTGTTTTAAGAAGGAGAATTTTTACGTATTTATTTTTTATATATATATATATATATATAATTGTTTTTCCAAAGATAATACCTTATATGCTCATAAACGAAACTATAGAGATCATGTTCATGTACTTATATGTCAAGTTGTCTTTTCTAGTTTTAATTTCACCAGTTTACCCACCTATGGAGAACCACATCTTTTCACTTTTCCAACTTTAATCATTATTCAGACAAGCATAAAATATAGCCTACATATACTTTATGAACTAGTCTCATTTTCCTAATCAAATCACAAGTCTAATAATAAATAAGTTTTAAATGATAACTTATTAAAATAATTGATGTGCAATTTGGATCAACCTAAATAAATAGATTAAAACCAAATCAAATTTAACTCGCAAGTATACGAATCGAATGTAGTAATGGTGTGTATTGCGAGATCGTTCCCATGAGGATTGGTTAGGACAACTTAGTTCTAAAACTTATTATTTAACTAATATAAAAAAATATTGATGATTGGAGAAACTAATATAAATACAATAATACAAAAGGAATATCAAGGCGTTGATTCCACCACTAATCATCACAATTCTGATTTTCAATTGTAAACTAATTAAATATCTGATTAGTTTCAACACATCTAAATAATACTAATTATTAAATATCTGATTAGTTTCAACACATCTAAATAATACTAATTATTAAGTCCATAGATGGTCCATAGATGGTCTAAATAATACAAAGAGGCAATAGGATGGAGCGTTGCTGATTTAAAAGGCATAGACCCCTTAATTTGCATGCATCGCATACATCTTGTGGATGATGCAAAGCCATTAAGGGAAATGTAATGAAGGCTGAATCCAAATATGAAAGAGGTGGTGATGAAAGAAGTAGTGAAATTACTGGATGCGGGTATCATTTACCCCATTTCTGATAGCACTTGGGTAAGTCCAATTCAGGTGGTGCCGAAGATGTTAGGCATCATAGTGGTACCAAACTCAAAAGGTGAGCTAATTCCACAACGCATGACCACAGGGTGGCGTGTGTGTATTGATTACAAAAAGCTCAATTAGAACACCAGGAAGGATTATTTTCTGTTACCATTTATTAATCAAATCCTAGAGAGGTTAGCTGGGCAAAGCTATTACTGCTTTCTACATGGATATTCTGGCTATAATCAGGTGGCGATTGATCATGTTGATTAGGAGAAAACCACATTTACGTGTCTGTATAGCACATTTGCTTATAGACGGATATCGTTTGGTTTGTGTAATGCGCTAGCAACATTCTAACGGTGTATGATGTCTATCTTCTCTGACATGGTAGAGATTTTTTCTTGAAGTGTTCATGGATGACTTCTCAATTTTTGGGGAAACCTTTGAAGACTATTTAGAACATCTAGAACTAGTACTTAAGAGATGCAAACAGACAAATCTGATCCTAAGATGGGAAAAGAGCCATTTTATGATTTAAGAGGGGATAGTAGTGGGTCATATTGTATCTAAGAGAGGGATAGAGGTAGATAAAGAAAAAGTTAAATTAATTTCAAAAATGCCTCCTCCCACATATGTTAAGCAAATACGTTCTTTTTTGGGTCACGGTCGGGTTTTATCGAAGGTTTGTTAAAGATTTCAGCAAAATTGCCCAACTGTTATGCAACTTATTAGCTAAGGATTCTACTTTTGTCTTTGACGAAGAGTGCCTTCATGCTTTTGAGGAATTACGTACACAACTTTCATCAACCCCGATTATCTGTCCTCCAGATTGCTCTCTACCATTTGAGCTCATGTGTGATGCTTCTGACTATGCCATCGGAGATGTGTTGGGTCAGAGAAAAGATAATCTATCATATGCTATTTATTATACCAGTAGAACTCTGAATGAAGCTCAAATGAATTACACAACTACTGAGAAGGAGTTGCTCGCAGTTTTCTTCCCCTTGGATAAATTCTGATCATATCTATTGGGCACCTAGGTCATTGTTTACGCGGATCATGCCGCTCTGAGACATTTGCTGATGAAGAAATACTTTAAGCCCTGACTGATTCAGTGGATTCTGTTGCTACAAGAATTCGATCTGGAAATTAAAGATAAAAAGGATTCAGAGAATGTTATTGCGGATCATTTGTCAAGGATTATTGTTGAATCCATAAAGGAAATTACTCCTCTTAAGGATTCTTTCGTGGATGAACATCTGTTCAATGTGGCTATAGTGGAACAAATATCGTGGTATGCTGACATTGTCAATTATAAAGCCACAAGTCGAATCCCAAAAGGATGGTCTAAGAATGAGAAAGACAGATTCTTCAGCCAAGTCAAATTTTATATCTAGGATAATCTGCATTTGTACAAGTATTGCTCTAATCAGATTATCAGAAAATGCATCTCTGAAAGTGAGGTGTGAAGCATACTGACATTTTCTCACACGTTAGAGTGTGGAGGGCATTTCAGAGCTCAGAAGACAACCCATAAGGTGCTGCAGAGTGGATTTTACTCACCTTCTATATTCAAATATGCTTTCGAGTTTTGCAAGGCATGTCTGCGATGTCAAAATCTTGGATCCATATCTCGATGAGACATGATCCCTTTAACCTCAATTTTGATTATAGAATTATTTGATGTGTGGGGTATTGATTTTATAGGACCATTTCCGAAAGCAGATAAGAAGGAGTACATACTTATGGGGGGTGATTATGTTTCAAAATGGGTATAAGCAATAGCCAGAAAGCGTGTTGACCATGACATGGTGGAAGAATTTGTAAAGTCGAACATTTTCTCATGATTTGGTATGCCAAGAGTTTTTATCAGTGATGGTGGAAGCCATTTTAACAACCAGTTTCTTCCTTCTTTGTGTAAGAAGTACGGTGTCACTCATAGAATTGGTATGCCATATCACCCCCAATCACAAGGATAAGTGGAGGTTTCTAATAGGGAAATTAAAAATATTTTGGAAAACACTGTGCGTCCGGATTTGAAGGATTAGCCTCGAAGGCTAAATGATGCACTTTGGGCATATAGGTCTGCGTTTAAGACAACAATTGGTATGTCGCCACATCATCTTGTGTATGGTAAAGCGTGTCATCTCCCTGTAGAGCTGGAACACCGAGCATATTGGGCTATTCGAAGTTTGAATTTCGATATAAAGTAATTCGGTGCAATGTGGAAACTCCAACTTCAAAAGCTTCAGGAGTTGAGAAGTAATGCGTATGAAAACTCTCGGATTTACAGAGCCTGAACAAAAGCGTTTCATGATAAACATATTAGAAAGAAAGTTTTTGAGCTCGGTCAAAAATTCTGGCTGTTTAATTCGAGACTCAAGTTGTTTCCTGGCAAGCTCCAATCAAGATGGGATGGGCCATACAAGATTATAAAGGTTTTCCCCCATGGAGCCGTGGAGCTCGATGATCCTGACATTGGAAAAAAGTTTGTCATGAATGGATAAAGATTGAAGCATTGTATAGAGGTGGACCCAGCTGAGTGTGTGGTAGAAATGATCGATCTAACTGAACCACCACCTGAGCTGGATAAGCTTGATCCGGAGTATTGAGAAGCAACAATGTCGTACCAATGACGTTAAATATTGGTACTGGGTGAAGAAGAGTAGCTTTTGAACCTAGTTTATATTTGTAGACGGTAATCTAGTTATTTCGGTATTTAAGATCGAGTCTGTAAAAATGAGTCGCAAGGCCATCATCATTTGAGTAGGAACTGTAAATTAAGCCTAGGAAGCATTGAGAATGCATGGAGTTGAAGACGGGATGAGAAGACGGCAAAATATAAAAAATTAATTGTGGGCCATGGGGACCTACACTTCAAGTGTAGGTCCAGCTACGCTTGAAGCGTACCTGCGGGCCTTTTATAAATAGGACCCATCAACGGTTTTTCCCCCCCATTCCATTCAAACTCTTCTTTCTCTCTCAATTCTCCTCCAATCTTTACAAGGTTTGATTCTACCATTTATTTATCCAATTCCTCATCATTCTTTGCCAGTGGATAGTCAGATTAGTTGGTGATTCGTCCGGATTCACGTGAAGAACTCAAAAATTCTCCGAAACTCAATTTTTGGAAAATCATTGTTTCTCTCGATTCGGTAAGTTTGGTTCCATTATTTTTATTTCATATGATTTATTTAACTATTCTAAACTAGTATTGACGAACGAGTCCGATCAAAATTGTGTTTTGATCTGTTTTCAAAACGTTAAGTTTTTCAACTTCGAAAGTGGATTAAATATCGAATTTTTTTGGGACGACGACTTGTTTAATCATCATATTGGATATATTTAGATACAGTTTGAGTTTGATTCAGTGTCCGGTTCATTATCGCTTACTTTTCAAACATTCCCTGGTGTAGCCATGGCACGGACCAAGTTGTCAGCGAGACGACTGGCTCAGGCTACAGTTACGGTTGATCCTCCGGTGTGACAGAGGTCGAGATTGTCATCTCCTGTACCATCCCCAATTCGCCTTCGGAGTTCGTCTGTTGAGGTAGAGGTACCAAAGAGTTCCACATAGGGACACGATATCCTTTTGCCATATGGTTGCCTCATTGTTGATCTAGTTGTTCCACAGGCACCATCACCGCCACTTGTGCTTGAGCCGTAGGAAGAGGAGATAGAGGAGGATACTGAGAGTGATAGTATGAGGCAGGGGGATGATGTCGAGCAGGAGGAGGATGCCACTCAGGGCGATGATCGAGCAGATGAGAGGGTATCAGAACCATCTGTGGAGGGTGACCCCGGAGTTTTAACTATATTTTTACCTATGCCCCGGACAACATCGGTAGAGGATTTACTAGATCGGATGATCCCGAAGGGGTATCAACAGGAGCGTACTTACTTATTGCAGATATTTGAGGGATTACAGCCTGTCCCCACCTAGACAATAGGCCAATTGAGGGCCCAACGGTTTTTACCTATTCTTGCCCCAACTACTCCGCATATTTACGAGGATATGATCCGGGAGTCCTGGCTACACATGCGCTATTTCAGCAGGGGGCTGAGACTATGGACAGTGGTCTAAGGTACTGAGATTGAGATTACTCCCCAGACGATTGCTGATCTGTGGGGTATTCCGGATGAGTGTCCACTCGAGCTAGCTATTGTGTTCCCACCAATACCCGAGATACTCCCATCTATTTATGAGATTACTACACTTTAGACTGTGGGTCAGTGGGTTGATACACATCGAAACTACACGAAAAAGGCGAACTATCACCCGATGCTTTGGTTTTGGGATGTGATAGTCCGATCCTAGATTCTGCCGTACAGCCATACCACCGTGCGTTATGTGCCATTTCCATCCATCCACTATGCTTTCGAGCTCCGGCGGTGGATTTCTTTCCCACGGATTTTGTGGGAGGGCCTATATACACATTATATTCATCTACGTAAGGAGACCAAGGTTGGTCAGCATTTGTTTTTCATTCAATTCCCGTGCTTGGTGATGAAGATTATGCTGAATGCCGGGATTGAGATGGATGCAGGTGAGGGGAACAGATTCAGGGAGGGTACCCCGTATGCTAGAGGGATATGGACTGGTGTCTGGACCCGATTGCATAGAGATGTTATTATGAGGTAGAGACCGGGGTTTGGCATATTACCAGCCCAAGATGCACAAGCCCAGGAGCAAGATGATGATGTTGGTCATGGTGATTCAGGTATGGCTCAGGATGCTGAGGCTGAGATGCCACAGATGCTAGTTACTGAGGATGAGGTTATGTTGCCAGAGGTACCTGCAGGTGGTACTATTACTTTGTCTTAGGCACAGTTTGATTCTTTTATTGCACGGCTACAAGGGCTAGAGCAAACATTGGTTGAGGAAAGACAGGCTCGGCAGTGTGAGACAGTGCGCCATCGGAGAGATCAGAGGCGGTTATTTCATCGGTTTGACCTTATGAGTCAGCATATGGGTGTGCAGATTCTACCTACGCCACCAACCTCTGATGATGAGGCTTAGTTTA
Source organism: Cornus suecica (assembly GCA_963922005.1). Lineage (NCBI taxonomy): Eukaryota > Viridiplantae > Streptophyta > Magnoliopsida > Cornales > Cornaceae > Cornus > Cornus suecica. The sequence continues at coordinate 47,478,088 of OY998241.1, read as the reverse complement.
GTTTTATTTAGGTTTTTGTTTTATTTTAATTTTTTTTGCATTAAAGATGCATTCTCGAGCGGATAATTTTGTATAGGGCTTTCGCACAGATCAATTGTAGATAGTCTTGTTTGAGTAGGGGAATATCGATCCCACAGAGATGAGGATTATTCACTTCAATAGTCTAAAAACATTGAATTATATTTTTCCGAAAAGAGTTTGGTTTTGTGAATTATCTAATATTAATGAAAATAAAACAGAAATCAATAATGAATAATGGTTATGATTCAGAGAGAGAAAACTAGGGTTTCCTAACTCCACCACTAATCGCATAATATAGTTTAAATTCTATTTCAATTGCATGACGACGATCCATTGACTGTGAATCAGGTCGCACCGCGCCAGTAGTTTGACCCAAAAAAGGATTACTCTCAACCGGATCGTGACAACCCATCTCAAGACTAAACTGATTAGTGCATGCCAACTACTAACAGAAAGTGAATGCAGAAAAGTAAATTAAAAGATGAAAATAAAGTAAAGCATGTCTATATCAGTTTGTAAGGGTATGACCTGTGTCAACCTAGGGTTTCGAGTTTTATGACCACCATTGTGTAGAAAATCACAGATTAAACATCCGAGTTCCAGCCCATAGTGAATAATTGTGATTGTGTAAGATAAATACATTCAAAAATTCTAAGACAAGAATCAATTCAAAATATATAAACTTGTATCATGAGTAAAAACGGTCTCTCATCTAACACAATCATCACAGTATAGTCACAGTTTTCCCTCTCTACAATTGAATATAAAATTAGAACTACATTACATGGCTAGGATTTTGTGAAAAAATCCTAGATATTGAGTTAGTTGATCATGGTGGAGAGAATCTGCATTGTCAGTGTAGAAAGGCTCTCCATAATCTTCTTCTCTGAATCTCTAGGTCTTTAATGGTGGTTATCCTCTATGGAAGTAAGTCTGAACTTTGAACGTGAGACCTCTATGAATAAATGTGTGTGAGAATCAGAACCAGAACTAGCCTCCTCTCTAAACCTAACTCTCTCATATTTATAGACAAGTAAGGGAAACCCTATTGGTTGCCCTTTTCTGTAATTTCATAATCTATGAGTAATATCTCTAAAATCTGAAGTAAATATGTGTATAAGCCTACATGTAGAGGTCTGGAATCACCGATCACTTAAAATATCGAAGTAGGGTCAAAACTGGAAAATTCCGATACAACTTCAGCACGTAAAGGGATCACATGGCCACAAGGTGGGACCTACGCTCCTGACCTATGCTTGGGCATAGGTCTAGGGCGTAGGGTATAAACCAAAGTGTAGCTCAGGTCCAATCTACCTCTTTTCCTCTCTGACGACGTAGGGTATTATGCATCTTTTGCTTTAAAAACTAATTTTTTCATATTTGAGCTAGACTGGTTGCCTTTGAATCCAATGCTTTTGGGTGAAGTAATAATGTCTGAAAATGACATTTTTGTCCTTTGCTGAGATAACGATGTCGGGAAATGACCATTTTGCCCTCCGGTAGCTCTTCTTTGCTCTCACACACCTCTGGATTCCATTCTCGAGATAAAAACAAACACGAACTCAATTAATTCACCGAGATTAGCTCTATTTCTTCATTAAGCTTCTGAAACATGCTTATACACAGAAACAGGATAAAAATACCAAGTGATGGAATGTAAAGATATAATAAACACAAGATAGGGGCAAAAAATGACCAATATTGAGCACCTATCAGTTATACAATGCTATAGCTCCGAGTGAGTTCAAGAGGATTGCTACTTGCGTAATTGCCAAGGAAGCTTGGGACATTCTCCAAGTCACTCATGAAGGAATGTCGAAGGTGAAACAATCAAAGCTTCAAATTTTGAATTCTCAATTTGAACAGCTGAAGATGGAGAAGGATGGGGTCTTCGCAGACTTTGAGGCTAGGTTAATTGATATTGTAACAGGATGTCATAACCTAGGTAAGCCTATTCATGAGACTACCATAGTAAAGAAAATCCTTAGGTCTCTTCCTGAACGTTTTCAATCTAAGGTCGCTGTCATCTCAGAGGTCATAAGTCTTAAAGAAATTAAGGTTGAAGAATTGGCTGGAAATTTAAAATCTTATGAGATGGAGATGTTCAAAAATCCTTGTAAGAAGGTTAGTATCACAAAAAAGAAGAGCATAGCTTTCAAAACCACTAGGGAGGATCATGTTGAACTTGATGAAGAAAATGAGTTAAGTCTGAATGATATTGCTATGTTTGCTAAGAGATTGAACAAATTTTTAGGACTAAACAGAATGGCCAAGGGAAAAATTTTTGGGATAAGTTGGGTGATTCTAGAAGTTGAAATAAGACTCAAACTAGGAATGACAAGTCTAATCCTAAAAAGAAGAAACCCAAATATTTTGACTGTCAAGGATATGGTCACATAGTTGTAGAGTGTGCAAACACTATGAAAAAATCCAAAGGATTAGCTGTCAGTTGGGATGATGACTCTGACAATCGATAGCTAGTGATGTGACAGAATCAGAAGTAGGTGATGATTTTGAGAATTTCACTCTGTTTGTTGTACAAAGCAAAGAGTTTAAAGAAGTTGATTCAAGTTTGGCGATGTCTGAAGAAGAAGGTTCTGAGAGTGATGAAGATTGTGATGAAACACTTCAAGAGTTATAATAAATTATTTGATAAGACCACGCAACTTCACAAGAATCACATGAAACTGTTGACTACAAGTCTTAACATGGGCAAAGAATTGCATTCTTTAAAAGACGAATTAGCCAATAATTCTCAAACTGTAAATCATCTATAGACCCAAAAGGCCAAGTTTATTGAGGATTTGAATATGTTTGAACTTGAAAGACTAAGGCTTTGAAGTTAGTATATGGTCTAAATAAGGATTTGGTTGAGAAATCTACTAAGATTGAAAATTTTGAAAAAGAGCTGAAAGATGCTAACTCAACTATTCAGAAGTGGCTTAGTGGAACTCTTAAGCTTAATCATATGTTGAGTGTAGGAAAGTTCGTAAGAAATACAAAGGGACTAGGTTTTGTTGGAGTATTGCAAAATTTGAATGTTGCTGCAAAAACCACATTTGTGAAAACCACTCATGTAACATCTAGTTTTTCTCATGGAAATTCAAATTGGAATCCTAGGGCTCAATCCTATGTCAAAAGACCTGTTGAAAACAAGCCCTTCCTTACCCCTAGATATCCTAGGAGGTCAATTGATAGAGCTCGGAGGTTTGTTCCTATTTGTCACCACTATGGTGTCAGAGGTCACATTCGACCGAGGTGTTTTAAGCTGCGAGGGAAGGTGTTGAAGTCAGTGAAGGAAGAAAGAGTTCAACATGGAGATTATGTTCAAAATCAAATTCAAATATTGAATGAAGAAATGAATAATTTGTCAAGATTGGCGGATAAAGCTCCAAAGATGAAGAAGGCATGGATTCGCAAAGGTGAGCTACACTATCTTGTAGTTTATACTACTCTTAGAGCATGCAAATCTACTTCTTGGTATCTGGATAGTGGATGTTCGTGGCATATGACTGGAGATAAGTCATTTTTTGGATTTCTCGAGGAGGGTCATGGTGGGATAGTAATGTTTGGTGATGGAAAGAAGTCAAATGTTAAAGGAAAAGGTACGGTTGTGATTCCTGGTCTACCTAAACTAGAAGATGAGATTTATGTAGAGGGTATTAAAGCAAATTTGTTGAGCATAAGTCATATATGTGATAACAATCATAAGGTCACTTTTTTCACCTGATAAGTGTTCGATCATTGACTATTCTGAAAATTGCATGATGGAAGGTATGCATTTAACTGATAATTGTTATTGCATTGTTCCTAGTTCTGAATTATTATGCAATAGAGTTAAACTTTATGAAGTTGAAATTTGGCTTCATCGGATGGGACATGTTAATTTTCAAGAATTAACAAAAATTACTAAAAGTGAAATTGTTAAGGGAGTCTCTAAGCTTGGTTATGCAAAAAGGATTGTGTGTGGATCATGTCAAAAGGGTAAACAAGTCAGATGTCAACACAAAAAGACAAATATCATTGGTACTTCTAGACCTTTAGAGCTGTTGTATATTGATTTAAAGGGTCCCACTAGGACCATGAGCAAAGGAGTAAAGAAGTATATTTTTGTCATGGTGGATGATTACTCAAGGTTTGCATGGGTTGGATTTCTAAGTGAAAATTTTGAAGCTTCTAAAAGTTTTAAGAGGATTTGTTTAAAAATTTAGACTCAAAAGAATTGTTCCATTTCTAAAGTGAGGAGTGATTATGGAAGGGAGTTTGAAAATTCAGAAATTGAAGTGTTTTGTGAAGAGAGAGGAATAAAACATGAATTTCCAGCACCTAAAACTCCTCAACAAAATAGAGTAGTTGAGAGGAAGAATAGGGTTATTCAGGAAATGGTCAATATTATGCTACAGGGTAAGAATGTTCTTAGCCATTTTTGGGCCGAGGTGGTGAACACAACATGTTATATCTCAAACATAGTTTATCTTAGGCCTGGCACCTTAAAAACTCCTTATGAATTGTGGAATGGTAAGAAACCCAATGTGAAATATTTTAAAGTTTTTGGAGCAAAATGTTAATTCTTAGACATCGTGAATCTATTGGGAATTTCGAGTCTAGGAGTGATGAAGGAATATTTTTAGGTTATTCATTGACTAGTCGAGCATATAGGGTGTCTAACCTTAGAACTCAAACTATGCTGGAATCTGTAAATGTAGTGGTTGATGACTCATGTGTTGATGAGTCTCCGATGTCTGCTGAGGAGGAAGATGGTGAGCCGTTCTTTATATTGGATAATGATTCTTCTGAGGTTGAGAAATAGGACAAACTTGGTTAATGATGATACTTCAAGTCCTGCAGAATCACATGATCAAATTGGTGATATTCAGCCTACACCTTCCAAAGAACTATCTGCAAGGGTAAAGTTGTACCATCCTTTGGATAATGTTATAGGATCAGTTGATCAGATGATGGTGACATGGAGAAAAGCTAGGAATGAGGTTTCATATGCATGTTATACATCTTCCTTGGAACCTAAAAATGTCAAATAAGCACTTCAAGATAGTGATTGGATTAATGTTATGCAAGAAGAACTTCAACAGTTTGTTAAGAATGATGTGTGATATATTGTGCCTAGACCGAAGGAGATAAATGTGATTGGTACCAAGTGGATATTCAAGAATAAAAAAGATGAACATGGTACAGTAGTTAGGAATGAGGCTAGGCTTGTTGCTCAAGGTTATACTCAGTTGGAGGGTATAGACTTTGATGAGACGTTTGCTCCAGTAGGGAGACTTGAATCTATTTGGATTTTGTTTCCTATTGTGTGTCATCTTGGATTCAGGTTGTATCAAATGGATGTGAAGAGTGCACTTTTGAATGGTGTTCTTCATGAGGAATTATATGTGAAGCAGCCCAATGGATTTGAAGATCCTTATTGTCTAGATCATGTTTACAGGCTGAAAAAGGCTTTGTACAAGCTAAACCAAGCTCCTAGAGCTTGGCATGAAAGGTTCACTGATTACATGTTGGGAACAGGTTTTGCTCACGGGAGAGTGAACAAAACACTGTTTGTTCAGAAAATTGAGAGTGATACAGTTGTTACTCAAATCTATATTGATGATATTGTATTTGGTTCCACTTCTGATCAGCTTGCTCATTATTTTGGTGATCAAATGAAACATGAATTTGAGATGAGCATGATTGGTGAATTGAACTTCTTTTTAGGGCTTCAAGTTAGGCAATTAAATGATGGGATTTTTGTTTCTCAAACTCGTTATGCCTTGGAATTAGTAAAGAAGTTTGGTTTGGAAAAGGCTAAGGATGCACGCACTCCTATGAGTACAAGTGTCAAGCTTAGCATAGATAATAAAGGTAAAGATGTCGATCCTACACTTTATAGGAGTATGATTAGGAGTTTGTTGTATTTTACTGTCAGTCGACCTGATATAGCTTTTAGTGTTCGTTTGTGTGCACATTATCAGGCAAGTCCTAAGGAGTCTCATATTATTGCTGTGAAAAGGATTATCAAGTATGTTAAAGGGACAGTGAATTATGGACTGTGGTATCCATCAGGTACTAATACTGATATCGCATCTTTTTTTTATGTTAATTGGGCCGGTAATGTTGATGGTAGAAAAAGTACCAGTGGAGGGTGTTTTTATATTGGAAATTGCTTAGTTTCTTGGCATAGCAAGAAGCAAAATTGTATTTATGTTTCCACTATTGAGGATGAGTATATAGCAATTGGTAGTTGTTGTACTCAGGTTTTGTGGATGTGTCAGATGTTACAAGATTATGGTTTTTCTCAAGGTACAATGACTGTGTTCTATGATAACACGAGTGCAATAAATATTTCTAAAAATCTTGTTCAACACTCTAGGACAAAGCTTATAGATATTCGACATCATTTCATTCGTGATCTTGTTGAAGATGGTATAGTGTCTTTAGAGTTCATATCGACAGATTATCAGTTGGCAGATATCTTTACAAAATCATTAGATTTTCAAAAGTATGTTAGTCTTAGGAAATCTATTGGTATGCTTTCTTTAGAATAGATATCTTTTTATCTATCATTCTAGGAACACATTGCATTATTTTCTTAAAATTGATAGGTAATCATGCATTTGTATTATTTTACTCTATTTTCACATTTACGTGTCTCATTATGCATATGTGAAGTAGAGGTATCAATCTGACCTAAGATTTTTGGATGATCATTTGTCATGATTATTTTATGTTATAAAACTTTAATCTTAGGTGCTAGTTACTTTGGTGATGATTATAATGCTTGTTGAATCTGTTAATTTTTTTATTTAACCCAAAATGGTATGAAGGTTCATGAGCTATGCTAGATTGGTCTATGCATGAAATATATATATATATATATATATATTTAGCATGTGTATGAATGTTGTAGTGATGTTGAAAAAAGAGAGGAAAGAATGAGATGTTTAAAAATATAAAAATGCAAAAAGTAGTTCTTCAATCTGAGTAACCGGGCCTCTTGCCTCAGTAAGCATTGAGCGTTCACATAAAAAGAGGAGAAGACTAATGAGGATAAATCTCATGGAAGAAGCTCGGGCCATGTTGGTCGGGACTAAAAATCTTCGCTGGAAAGTTCGGAGCTTAGAAAGACAAAAAGGGATATGGTGAAAAAGTTAAAAAGATGAAAAGGAGGAAATTGTGTGACAAAGAGAAAGTTTCTTTTATTTTTTCCTTCTTGTTTGGATTTTGGATTGAATTATCATCATGGTTGGTGGGGAGATTATCAGCTTTAGTATGTATTGTTATCATCTTAACTTAGTGCTTGCACATGAGAATCTTCATATATATCTTTATTTGCAAAACTTGACTTCTGCATTCTTAAGTTTACAAGGTATGTGTGATGATTTTCTTCTATACCATGTGTATGATGGTCTAGTTAAATCTGAGAATATGATGTGTTAATGATTGACTTTGTGTCTGTAATGCCTTACTCACAGATTTCTAAAAACAAAAATATTTTATTTTATTTTTATTCATGACATTTTGCATTCATGCATTAGTAGTAGGGTCATGCATAGTAGAGATGTCTGTTTCCCTGAGAATTTGGATATGATCTGATCAGAGTTCTATATCTCGGTGTTTTTTTATTGAGTACTTCCTTGCATCTCTCTACATTGTTGTTATGGCATATATTCTCTTTGCTTGACCTTTCAGTGACAAAAAGGGGGAGCAGTATTAAGTAAGGGGGACATATTACTTTATTAAAAGGGCAGAGTATTTAGCAAGGGGGAGTTTATTCTTAGAGAGAGAATGATGATCATTATGTGTGCATTATTATTATGATTTTCTGATGATTATTATGTTGGTTTATATTTGTTTTCCACACTTGCATTTAAAGGTTTGTTCAGTGTTGTGATTACAGGATTGGTTGTCATGGAAGCAAGGCGATAGTTTATATCTATGTTTGTTGGTGTGTGTTCATAGGTATAGATGTTATGTTGTTATTTGTGAGGTTATATTGTAAAACATGGTTTTGTCTCAGAAATGCCAAGGGGGAGATTGTAAGAACATTTTTTGTAATTGTTTATGTATGGCATATTCTAGACAATAACCATGTTGAGTGTTAGATAGGATGTATTGGTTTCAATAACATCTATAAGCTTAGTAAAAGGCAGAATCAATGTTGAAGTAATGAAGAATACAAGTGAAGCACGAAAGTGAGCATATTGAGGTAAAATGTCTCTTGGAGGGCAAAAACGATATTTTCCGAAGTTGTCACTTCAAACAAAAAGTATCGTGGGTTCAAGAGAATCATTTTGGCGCAATTGTGAAGAAAAGTGGTTTTTAAAAAAATGCCTACGCTTTCAGTTTCAAAAAGTGGCTGGAAAACACATTTATACGCTTGGAGGTACGCTTGAAGCGTAGGCCCCTTACGCTTGAAGCGTAGTTGCGGCAAGTTTTTGCCAGATTTTGCCTGTGATGTCCAAATTGTTCGGGGGTTGGTTTTATGATATGACCACGACTTATATACATCAAAGTGAGTTCTATATACATTATATTCACCAAAATATAGGATTTGGATGTGAAATTATGAGAAAGGGAAAACTTAGGGTTTGGATCATCATTGTCTATAAATACCCAAGTCTACAACAAGAGGAGACACGTCTTTAAGAATTCTCTGCAAGTTTTATACAACTTCTTCTTCTTCTACGAAGAGATACATATGGTGAGAAAATATTATTGAGTGATTAGAGATACACAAGTTCTCTCTTATTTTTGGACGTCTTCAATCGTGCTTCTACATCAATGATTTCTATGCACGATTGAATGGTATAGTTGCTGAAAAATTCACACACCATCTATAGCAACGTGGTTGCGTTGATCCATAGAAGAACGTAGCCGTCTGAGTGCGGAGGTCGAAGTAGGAGGCTTCATGGTTATTTTGATCTGTTGAGAAACAGAGTCGTCAGAGTACGGAGATTGAAGCAAAAGCTTTATGGAGCGCGAGTGAATCTAGACTTTCAGATATCGAGTGAAGAACAACAAAGTAGAGCAGTTGTAAGTTCTATCTTCATAAAGTCTGTACGAATTCTCTAATTCATAATGCATCGATACCCGAGCGTATCCGTGATTTTTACTTAGAGTCTTGAAAATTGAATTAGGATTTCAGAATCGAATTGAAAATTAGGGTTTGTGACTAATTAAAATTGAATTTATGCTAAATAATTTTAATTGATCATAAAATCAACAAAAAGCCTATTCACCCCCCCCCCTCTAGATTGTTTTCACTATCGTCTAGGTAATTTCATCATTCATGACATGAAGCTTTATATAATTGCTATTTGGTAGAGAGTGGGAGTATTTGCATCCATGCTGTCTTTTGTATTATATTATGATTTAATTGGACTTGTGTGTGAACTCATGACTGCGTGATTAATAGAGAACTGAGATGTTTGTAGGTACCATCACTAGAAACCTTCACGAGACTTCATTCGTCACTAAGTGTAATCGTCGACCCTCACGAAAGTATGGGATTAGGTTAGATTAGTTAGAATAGTTAGAGTATTTAGATTAAGAAGATCATCACAAGAAAAGAGTTTCCTGAGTTTATTGCTAAAGGATTTGAAATATGTAAGTTTGAGGGTGTGATAGGTGTCAAATATTAGACATTTTGAACCCTTAGCTCACTATTGTTACGTTATTTCATTCCATTATTGGGTATTTAAATTGCGTTTGCATGTTAAGGCTTGTTTCAGGTGGTTAATGAAGAAATGGAGCTAACTTCGGTGAATTAACTAAAGAGTATGTTCTTTCTATCCAAGAGGAGAGTTAAAGAAGGAGTCTGAGACAAAAATGGTTCCCGGAGGGAAAAAATTGAATTTCCAGAAACCGTCATCTTCAGCAAAAGTATCGTGGGTTCAAGACGGTCATTTCAGTGCATTTACGGAGAAAAGTGATTTTCCACAAAATACCTACGTTTTTGCCTACACTTTCAGTTTCAAAAAGTGTGTGAAAATCGCATTTCTACGCTTGGACCTACGCTTGGGACCTACGCTTAAAGCGTAGGACATCTACGCTTGAAGCATAAGTGCGACAACTTTTGGTGGTTTTTTGTGGAATTTTCCTGTTTCACCAACGGCTTAATTGGATGACGTGCCTGCGACTTCAGACCTTTATATACATGTATATACATTTATATATGAGAAGTTAGGGTTTATATGAGTTTTAGAGTGAAAACACTAAAAATGGCCTCTCTATACCATTGCCTATATATACATAATCAAATATCAAAAAGAGAGGAGTGTGATTCTGAGATTCATTATTGAGAGTTGGTTTTGGTGAGACGTTCATCCAAAGAGGTTGATTCATTCAGACTTGCTGTTGTTGAGAGACATATTCAAACATAGAGATCCAAAGAAGAAGACTATGGAAAGTGTTTCTACATCGACAATGTCGTTACCGTCTTCCGTGGATAATTAACTCGGTATCTAGGGTTTTCTAGCAAAACCCTAGCAAAGTAATGTAGTTATTTCATTATTTTTAATTATAATGAGGGGAAACTATTGACCATATTGTTATGATTGTAGTAATTAAAAGACCGTACTAATTTATAATATAAAATTCTATGTTTGTTCTAAATTCTTGTCTTAGATGGAATAAATATATTATTTTTCATAACTATGATTATTCAATATGAGCAGAAACTCGGATGCTTAATTATGGTTTTCTACACAATGGTGGTAATGAAACTTGAAACCTTAGGTTGACATAGGTCGTGCCTTAGCGACTTAATATAGACATGCTTTAGTTTATTTTCATACGGTATGAGTATATTAGAGTAATATAATTGGCATGTACTAGTTAAGTCAGTCATGATATGGATTGTCGCGATCCGGTTGATGGTACTCCTTTTTGGGGTCGTATTTAGCTATTTGCAGTACGTCCTGATTCACAGTTATGGATTACCCTCGTACAATTGATACAATGAGGAACTATATTATGTGGTTAGGATTTTCTCTCTCATCTGAATCACAGTCAATTTAATTTCCTTTTTAGATATTATTAGTTCAAATAGATAATTTGGTCTTTAACCACCCAAACAAATAATTTTCCGAAAATATAATTTAATGTTTTTTAATTGTTAAAGTGAACAATCTTAGTCTCTATGGGATCGATATCCCTTACTGAAGTCATTTGTTATTCTATAAATGATATGTGCGCTTGCGTAGGGTAAAACCTAGAGTCATTAAGATGTTATTTTTAACCACATATTTTATACACCTAACGTGCCAACAAAGCCTCAGAAGTCTGAAGCTCCCTCGGCGAAGCCTGAAGTTCCCGCGGAAGCCTGAAGCTCCCTTAGAGGCCTAAAGTTTCCTCGGAATCCTGAAGATCCCTCGGAAGCTTGAAGCTTTGTCGAAAATCTGAAGCTCCCTCGGAAGCTTGAAGCTTTCTCATAAGTCTGAAACCTCGGATGCTGGAAGCTCCCTCGGTAAAGGCTGAAGATCCCTCAGAATCCTGAAGCTCCCTCGACGAAGGCAGAAGTTCCCTCAGAAGCCAGAAGCTCCCTCGAATATTTGAAGATCCCTCAGAATCCTGAAGCTCCCTCAGAAGTCTAAAGCCACAGAAGCTTGAAGCTATCTCAGAAGTCTAAAGCCATTAAAGCCTGAAGTTCCCTCGGAAGCCTAAAGCACCCTCAGAAGCTTGATGTTTTCTCGGAAGTCTAAATACTTTGAAACCGGAAGCTACCTTGGCAAAGCCTAAAGTTCCCTCGGAAGCCTGAAGCTCCCTCGAAAGTCTGAAACCTTGGAAGCCTGAAGCTCCCTCAATGAAGCCTGAAGTTCTCTCAAAAGCCTAAAGCTCCCTCGGATGTTTGAAGCTCCCTCAGATGAAAATACATTTCAAACATTAAGGGATCGTGGGGTTTTCTCAAAGAACTCTCTTTACAGGGCCTACGAGAAAATGAGGCTAAATGATGATGCCAAATTCGGGTAACAGCTTAATCCTTCTCTATTACGAACTAAGAGTTGGACATGGGCTCGCCCAAGGGGTAAAAAGGCCCACTGGACCCAAGGTTGGGGGATTCCCAAGGAAGATCATTGGCTTCCCTTGAGAAACTCCCACCCTTCAAGAGGAGGTCTCCGCTCCATCTAGATAGGCGAGGAGGGTCACTAGACCTAATACTAGGGGAGTCCCAAGGAAGGTCACTGGTTTCCCTCGAATAACTCTCACCCCACGTGGGGAAGCCCCCACTCCGTTTGGATGTGTACTCACTCGTGGGAGCTGGCTTGGTACCAGTATTTGAATATGCACAGAAAATCTGGTTTATGTTACTTCGTGAGGGGGTATTGGGTTTTTTGTTAATGGAAACAACAGGAATCAGTTCGCAAGGGAAAAAAAGGCATGTTCTAGCAAATGGTTCCCCCCTCTTTCCTTGGTATTTAGAAACTTACAATCCTCTGTATGAATTTTAAGTTATTTTTGGATAACCCTCGGTATGAATTAAATTTGTTTTTGAAGAGAAACACCACTAGGCTCAATGCAAGAATGATGACTTATGCACATGCAACCTTTTCTGAAGCTTATATGTGTAGGGGGGCTAAATGTTGATGTCAGATTTGGGAAGAACCCAAATCTCCTCATTAATTAAACATATTTTGTTTCGGTATGCCTAAAGAGGCATAAAGGGTCACTTAACCCAGACTGGAGGGGAGGCCCCAAGGAAGATCAAGGGCTTCCCTCGAGGGACCCCTCACTCCTTGTGGAAAAGGCCCCGCTCCAGTTGGATGGGTACTCCCATGAAGAGGTTGGCTTGGTACCAATATTCTTGGACACGCGCATACAATTTGGTTTATACCACCTCATGAAGGGGTATATGGTTTCATGATGGAGGAAATTGGAGGAATCAATTTGCAAGGGCAAAGAAGGTGATCAGTGGCCAAACCTCAATTGGTTTAGCCTACTGATGTGGCCATCAGGTGTGTGAAAATATGTGGTTAAAAATAACACCTTAACGACTCTAGGTTTTATCCTACGCAAGCGCACGTATCAATTGTAGAATAACAAAGTGGCTTGAGTAAATGATATCGATCCCACAGAGACTAAGATTGTTCACTGTAATAATTTAAAAACACTAAATTATATTTTCTGAAAGCTTGTTTGTTTGGGTGGTCGAAAGACCAAATTATCTAATATTAACTACATTAACTAAAAAGCAAAGTAAATTGGCTATGATTCTGATGAGAGAGAAAATTAGGGTTTTCATCACTCCACCACTAACCGCATAATATATTTCATTATTGTTTCAACTGTAAGAGGGTGATCCATAACTGTGAATCAGGTCGTATCACAAATAGCTAAATACGATCCCAAAAAGGAGTATCATCAACCGGATTGCGACAACCCGTCTCATGACTGACCTAACTAGTATATACCAATTATGCTACTCTAATCTACTCATAATGCATGAAAATAAATTAAAGCATGTCTATATTAAATCGCCAGGGCACGGCCTGTGTCAACCTAGGGTTTCAAGTTTCATTACCACCATTGTGTAGAAAACCATGATTAAACATCCGAGTTCCAGCCCATATTGAATAATCATAATTGTGAAAAATAATATATTTATTCCATCTAAGACAAAAATTTAGAACAAACATATAATTTTATATTGCAAATCAGTACGGTTTCTTAACTACTACAATCATCACAGTATGGTCATAGTTTCCCCTCATTTATAGTTAAAAACAATAAAAGAACTATATTACTGGGCTAGGATTTTCCTAGAAAACACTAGATACCGAGTTAGTTGGCAATGGTAGAAGGTGACTGCATCATTGATGTAGAACTGTTCTCCATAGTCTTCTTCTTCGGATCTTTAAGTTTGAATATGGCTCTCAATACCAACAAATCTGAACGAATGAACAACCTCCAAAAACTCACATCTGAACTCTCCAACTCAACAGTCCTAACCTTGATGTATGGTCTTGTATATATAGGCAATGGTATAGAGAGGTCCTTTCTGTCTTTTCACTCTCAAAACTCATCAAAACCCTAAATATAAGTGTATATACATGTATACAGAAGTTTAAAGTCACGGGCACGTCTTCCAATTAAGCCCGGGGTGAAACAGGAAAAATCACGTAGAAATCCTCAAAGTTGCCGCACTTACGCTTGGGGGCTAAGCTTCAAGCGTAGGTCCAAGCATAGATTTTGCAATTCTAGCCACTTTTTGGTACTAGAAGCATAGGCACAAGCGTAGGGTTTTTATGGAAAATCACTTTTCTTCGTAAATGTGCCAAAATGTCCATTTCAAACCCACGATACTTTTTACTGAAGATGACGGCTTCTGAAAATTCCGTTTTTGCCCTCCGAGAACCATTTTTGTCTCGGACTACCTCTTTGACTCTCCTCTTAGATAGAAAGAACACACTCTTCAATTAATTCACCGAATTTAGCTCCATTTCTTTATTAAGCTCCTGAAACATGCTTTAACACGCAAATAACATAAAAATATCAAATAATGGAATGAAAGAACGTAACAATAGTGAGTTAAGGGGTCAAAATGACTAATATTTGACACCTATCACACCCCTAAACTTACATATTGCTAGTCCCTTAGCAATAAACTCAGGAAACTTTTCTTATGATGATCTTTTTACTTTAACTAATCTAACCTAATCCCTTGTTTTCGTGAGGGTCGACGATTAGACTTAGCACGTGTAACAAGCCTTTTAAACCCCTTGGTTACCCGTAGTGGATGAGTGAAGTCTCATGAAGGTTTCCAGTGATGGTACCTACAAACATCTTAGTTATCTATAGTCACGCATTCCTGAATTCACACACAAAGTAAATTAAGTCATAATACAGTGCAAAAGACAATATGGATGCAAATACTCCCACTCACTACCGAACAACAATTATATCAAGCTTCGTGTCATGAATGGTTCCCACTAAAGTGAATGATTTCGCTACTTTCTACTTAAAATTCAGACAACCTTCCGTGATTTTATGAACATTCAACTACAATATTTCAGTTTCTCTTCTCCTACTTCATTGATCAAACTTTGCCATTTTTCATCAAAACGTAACTTTTTAACTTTCCACTTTTCATTCCTTTTTGTCTTTCTAAGTCTCCGGACTTTTCATCGATGATTTTTAAACCCATCCAATTGGGCCCGAGCTTCTTCCATGGGATTTATGCTCATCAATCTTCTCCATTTTAAACGTGAACAGTGATATTAGTGATACCAAGGCCCGGTTACTCAGATCAAAAGAATTGCATTTTCCATTTTATTTTCTCAAAAAAAAATTAATTTTCTTCATTTCAACCAAAACATCTCCCTATCACCCCTTTTATTACGGCAAAATTATTTTTCAACTTCATAGTAAAAAATCAACCTATTTCTCATAGTGAATGTGTGCTTGTGCTTATAGGTCAAGGTCGTCATTCTTAATTTCAATTTCACTTATTCACTCACCCATGTAAAACCACACCACTTCATTAACTTGATCTAATCATTAATCTCATGAATAGAAATGTCACATCACATACTACTCATGCATCATATACACAAACTTAATCAAACTATAATATAAAACATTCATGCGTGAAAACAAAGAACTGTTCCAAAAATTACTTTTTTTCCAAAAATATTTATTCCTTTTAATACTATACCCTCACCCCCAAACTTAAATCAGACCATGTCCTCATGGTCAAAAATAATATAGGAGAACATATACAGTTACCCTTGAAGCTCAATTCTGGATTCCAAAGCAAAGCATGAATCCCCTCCCCCAAACTTGAATTGGATCACCGGTAGATATCCTCGACAAAGCACAAATACCCAATCATAGCAACGGAAAAGAAATTTCATCATAAATATCCAAAAATGGACACATGTTTTAAAGGAATCAAAGATTCTCTTTTTTTATTTATTTTTTTTCAAAAATAATAAAAGGAAAAGAAAAATTGATATGGCTTTAAGGGCCTACAATCCTAAAATAAAATAAAAATAAAAGAAAAAAATACGTGGCCTTAAGGGTCTACCATCTCTAAGAATTTAAATTACAGAAATTAAATGATATGCTATGCTACAAACTGAGGCTAAAAACTAACTTTCACAGCCTAGGACCAATATTTAACATCATTGGTATGACATGACCAATCAATGGGCTATCCAACACCCTTCTTCTCTGCAACATTTCTCTTACTCATAGGACAAAATGTAGGAAACGACTCGCTTAGTGCTCTCACCTGTGAAGAATTAGTATTATCCATGACATCAAATATAGAACAATAATCACCATGTAAAGTACCTTTTCTGTCACATTTTATATTCACCCCATGTACATGCAATGTGTCCAATAGATGCTCCTTCAACATCTTATGTAAGGTTCCCTCCACCACTTCATCACTCTCCATTAAACCGATAGATGCCATAAATTCTAGTCCCGGGTCAATCTCCTCATAAATCTTTAGCCGCTGACCATGACTCTTTAACCTCTCATTTCCAAAACCTATCTCTCCACGGGGATAAACAAATTTCACTCTAAATGGTCCGTCCCTTCTTAACCAGATCTTACCTGGAAATAATTTCAGTTTTGAATTATACAGTTGTCCCTTTCGGCTGAGCTCAAGAAACTTAAGATAAACATGCTTAGCATGATGTACTCTTGTCCGAGCTATATAAATTCTAAAATCCTCATACGCACAATTTTGTATCCCCTCACACTTATTTCTTAATTGTGGATCTTCCCAGGCATACAACTTATCTACCATGTTTATACTTAGCACTCGCTCATCTGGAAAGGGATCCTTAAGAGGGATGTCATCCTTGGTAGGCTCTATGACAGTTCGTGGTAAATTATCAGCTCTCACAGTCTTCGCACCTTTTTTATCTTTCAAAATTCCATCCTTTTGATCCTCATTTAACCCACACATCACCATTTCTTGAAGTGTACTCTCAGGCATCAACTCTTGCAGAGGAAAAAATTGAGGTCCAATCGACTCTCTTGGTGCTCTCTCTGGCTACGAGTACCAAGCAACTTCCAATGCCTCAATAACTTCCAAATTTGATTGCTATTGATCCTCCCAGTTTTCTAATTTCGCCTCCACATCTTGCTTATTTATCACTAAGTTCTCATCTTGACCTTTAGTGCCGTTATACAACCCAATCTTATAAAGTGAGTTATCAGACACCAATACCACTGGTGACACAAAAGGAGATTCAGGCGAATCTCTTAGCTCATCCCCTAGTTGAAAACCTAAAGCTCTTTTAAATGGATTTGATCTTCCCATCACAGCATCCAGATCATTTCTTGCTCGACTTTGAGGTGTCGATTATTCACAAACCTTATTGAGTTATTCTACATTAAAGCACTCAACAGGTGTTTTGATTTGATGACCAATATAAAAAACATTCATCCTCACCTTCATATTCCCGAAAGATAGATCCATCTCTCTTGGTCTGCAATCGATATGTGCATTGGTTGTAGCCAAGAACGGTCTTCCTAATATTACTGGGATAAGTTTCTTCAAGTCTTGAACAGGTTCTGTATCGAGAATTATGAAATCAACTAGAAAGTAGAACTTGTTCACTTTAATGATGACATCTTCCAAAACTCCCCTCGCTTGCTTAATCGACCTGTCTGCAAATTGGAGCTCCACCGAGGTAGGACTGAGCTCTCCCAACCCTAGCTGTTAGTAGACCTAATATGGTAGTAAGGTAACACTCGCACCCAAATCAAGAAGAGCTCTGCCAATTTCCTTGTCACCAATGACATATGGAATAGTGGGAGCACCAGGATCTTTCCTCTTAGGAGGTATGTTACTTAGAAGCAATGAACTCACTTGAAGAACTTTACATAGGGTGGTATTTGGTATATAATGTCCAAGGGAGGCAGATTAATCTTGACTTGTCGGAATGTCTCCAACATGTCTAACTCTTTATTCTTACCAATTCTGGTTGGCTCTCTAAGACGTTGAAGGAATGGTGTTTTCTCCTCAAATGATGCCGTTTTTGGCTCTTCATCTTCCTCCACTTGAGGTTAATTTTTCTGAACTTTCTCAGCCTCTTTCTTCTGAGCTTCTTCTTCTTCCTTTCTTTGAACTTATTTGGTCTTTTCCTTCTTTAACCTCTCCCCATGCTACTCCTCAGCCCTATCCTCTACCTCTTTTCCACTTCTTAGAGTCGTAATGGCTTGAACTGTCTCGTAATTATGCTCAGCACATGAACCACACTCCACTACTGGTTAACTCTTTGGATTAACCACTGGTTTCCTAAGTAACCTTTCCTCTTAAAGCCTATTCACCACATTAGCTAGTTGCCCTTTGCGGGTTTCTATCTCAGCATTGGATTGGGAATGAGAGTTCATCGATTGGATAGTTGCCTGAAAATTATTAGATTGATGTTTTAACTCCCTTAGGGAACTCATCACCTCTTCTTCAAAGCCAGGTAATCTTGGTGGTGGATTTTGAGTTGGATTTTGATGTTGGAGATGATTTTGAGGATATGGTGGGTAAGCGTGATTTGGATTGAATTCTTGTATTTGGTTTCCTTGAGGTAGAGTTTGGTAGTTATATAGTTGGACAACTTGATTATTATTGAATGACTCGAGAGCTTGAGAATTATTGGATGGCTGTCTGGATTGCTAATTTGATTGAAGAATTTGATCCATGATTGTTGACTTTGTTGGAACCTTGGTTGTGGGTTGTATGATTGATGTCTCTTAGTGAACCTTGGTTGTTGATTGAATGATTGCCCTTGTTGGAAATTTAATGGTGGATTTTCAACATTGTTAGATTTGTAGGACAAAAATGGATGATTTCTAGCATTGGAGGTGTATGAATTGGTGAAAAGAGCATTATTGGAATAGTTCCACGATGCATTGGCATCAACAACCATTATCTCTTGACACTCATTTTGGGAATACTCAGTTTCAATTTCTAACCTCTCTCTCGTAGGAGAATGACTTTACTGAAGAAACTTGTCAATTCTTTCTAATTTCTCTCCTATCAACCCCATTGATTTTCTAACATCCTCATCCGACCTTTATTCTATGACAAATGCTTTGCTGGATCCTCTCTCATATCCCTCTCTAGCCCACAACTGAAATTCATATTGAATTGTATTCTCACTAATATTATCAAACAAATCTAAGAGTTCTTTTACCAACTTCAGGATAAATTGACCTTGTGTTGACGCATCTATCAAAGTTTTATGTGCATCTCCATGTCCCATGTAAAAATTATTAGCTACATCCTGCTTAGATAACCTATGGTAGGGACACTTATATAGGATTTCACTATATCTCTCCCAAGAATCATGAAACTT
The DNA here is from genome assembly GCA_963922005.1 of Cornus suecica. Classification (NCBI taxonomy): domain Eukaryota; kingdom Viridiplantae; phylum Streptophyta; class Magnoliopsida; order Cornales; family Cornaceae; genus Cornus; species Cornus suecica. The sequence continues at coordinate 47,458,757 of OY998241.1, read as the reverse complement.
CTCACCAGGTAACTCTCTAAAACTTTTGATCGCATTCTGGGCTTCTGAGGTCTTTCCTATGGGATAATATTTTTCTATGAATTCTCTTTTAAGGGCTTCCCAATCAATTTTAATTGCCTTATACAATTTGACGTATCATCTTTTAGCTTTTTCTCTCAACGACCAAGGAAATAGACGCACTTGTAAATCATTCTTAGACAGATTATCATACCTAACAGTCGAGGCAACCTTTAAGAAATCATTAATATGCTGGTATGGGTCCTCTATACTAAGGCCAGAAAATTTTGGAAGCATATTGATAAGGCTTGACTTGATCTTGAAGTGCTTTGTGCCTTCTTCCTCTGGAAACTCAGCATAGGAATCGTATGCATCAGGCGCGTAGTATCTTTTCAAGGATGTCTCTGGTGCCCTCGGTAGCTTGGCTCTTTGGTCACCCATCGCTTTTTTTTTTTTTTTTTTAATTCTAAACTACTCTAAATATTGACATAAATTAAAATTAAAATTATGCACAAAATTAAGATAAACTAAAACTCACCAGAGGTCCAATGACGCAACTTCTACTCCGCCAAATCCCTTTATGTTTTTCAGAGTACCTATCAATCACACAAAAATTCTAACTTTCAGTACACTACAATAACGCAATGTAAATAAACTACTAAAGCTAATGAACAATGCTCAGTCCCTGGCAATGGCGCCAAAAACTTGATGTGGCCGTCAGGTGTGTGAAAATATGTGGTTAAAAATAACACCTTAATGACTCTAGGGTTTATTTTCTGAAAACTTATGTGCTTAGCATGACTTACATGTTTTATGTAATATTAAAAATTGTAAGTTTCATGTTGTATTTTCATTTTGAGAATAATGAAAATTGTTGAAAATGATTTCGGGAAAATAAATGACCAAAAGGTAAATTGGTATTTTCATATTTAGTGCACTTAGTGGAAAGTGTCAAGATTTGGCTAAGTGTTGGGGTATGAGTGGCATTGTGGTAATTAGAGAGGATGAGGGGGGGTGGAAGTGTAATTAAGAGTGAAAATGGCACTCTTGTAATTAACCCTGAGTTGAGAAGAAAGTGGTCATTTTACACTTTTATGTGGTGTCTCAATTCTAGCCATTGATTTCCTTCTCCCATCTTTGTTCTCAACCCTTGGATCATAGGGTCTTGTTTGGTTGACACTTAAATGCAAGAATGCATTATTCTTAGACTTTCACTTGGCAAGACTTCTTGTGAACCCTTGGATCATTTATCCATTTTCCTTGCTCTATTCTCAACCCTTGGATGGTGAGAATTGTGAGTGGAGAATCTATACAAATCCATAAGTATTTCATTGAAAGACTTTTCTATTTCTCTACAAACCTATTTTCTCTCTACACTTCTATTTCCCTCTTGCTCTTCATCACTTCCTCATTTGATTTAATCTCCTTTCACTTGGAGTTTGAAGAAGTGTTCAACATGGGAATTGCTAGGGTTGCTCTCCTCTTTCATTTGCTCTAAGTATTTGGGTAAGTCTCTAACTCTTTTGAGTTTTCCAACTTTAACCCCTAGAATGTATATTCTTGAAGTTATGTGTTCAACTTTTGATTGTTAAGTTCCTTTTCTCTTGAATCTTGTTAAGGACCATAAGTTGAACCTTTGCACCGAGTGTTTCAGTTATTGAAAGCTTGGAGTTCATCTTGTAATTTTGAGCTCACTTTTGGATTGGGGACTTTGGTAAGTGTCTTAACTATTTCCTTTCTTTTGAGTATTCCCTTTTATGAAATCCTAAAATAGAAATCATTAGGGTTTGAATTAATTCTTGTGGTTGGAGCCACTTGTGTGTAAATTTTCGGTTTATTGTTGACACCATAGTAATCTTGTGGTTTATGAATGGTGTATTGCTAGTTCAAAGCTATCCTATTGAACACTTGGAGTAATAGCTTGGGTTGGACTTATTTTTGGCATTCTTGAGTAGCTTGCTTGGAATTGAGGTAGGGAAAAAATGAATTATTTTTGTCTTTGTACGAGGGTGTGTGGGTCTATGTGTATATATGTCGTATATATATACGAGTTGAGTCTTGACAACTTAGACGATGAACTAGGCCCTTGAAAGCATCATTGTGTGATATAGATGCTTGTTGTGGTTTATTGCTTATAAATGTGAAATTGTAAGCATTGTGAAAAATGAAGTATACTATATTGCCTATTGAGAAAAACATATATTGTGATTGAGCATGTTCTGAACCATTGCTTATAAGTACGAAATTGAAAGCATGATGGTTATAGTGAGTACAATATATTGCAAATGAGAAAAACACATATTGTGATGGAACATGATTGTTATTGAAAACCTTGATGCATATTGAGTACATCATGTAGTGTCAAAATCATGGTGTTGGTATATGGGGTTCGTGTAATCATGTGAGGGTAGTCTTGTGTCGGATCGTCGCAACAACTGGTTAGTGGGTGTTTCACACCGAAAACGTGATACCGGGTTAGGAGTCACAAGTGGGCTTTTCTCGTATTCTTGGCCTTTGGAGTCTTGGGGCACGGAGTTATAAGTGGGACTCTCATGCAACTGCCTTCCTTGTTTAAAGTGAAAGAGTGAAAATTCGCTTGAGAAGAATCGATGCAGTACTCTACATTTACTTGATGAGCTTGTATCCTCAAAAGTAAAATGGCCAGAGTATGTATTCGTTAACCTGTGTTGGGCAAAGTGTGTATCATGAGATGTGTTGATTTGCATTGCATCTAAACTGTTAAAATATGTGATTGTGGTTTTAATGTTGAAGCATGCTATAATTGTGAATAATTATGATGTGATCATGTTGAGAAAATTATTTGTTGGGTTCGATGGGGTTCCAGATTGATGTGAGAGTCATGTGGAACAAGATATCGACCTAGGATTAGTAGCATGAACCTTGGGTGGGTTGTACACTCGGACTACCGAGATTGAGGCGACATCGCTTCCTCTACTGGGCCGGTGATCTCACCCCACGACTTATATATTTTTCAGGTGATGATTATGTTGGAAGAGTTCCATAGTCTATCCGTGGATGTGTATCATTTTTTTCCGCCCTTTTGTGCATGGGTGGCAGATCATACTTACTTTTGATGGGCATTAAGTTGAGAAAACATGTATCTCTATGTTCCTTTTGTCCATGTAATCAAATGTGTTAAACTACTTTCTTTTGACTCGGCTAACATGTTAGCCGAGGATTAATTATCAATGTATATCCCTTGGAACACTATGGGCGGGGATTAGGTTCTTTTGGTGCACTTCGGTGTCGGAAATGTGAAGACTATTTCGTATTATGAAAACTATATTCTATTTTTCCTTGATGCATTTTAACTATTAAATGTATGAACTCTTTTATCTAGAGTTGGGATGTGAATGATAGTTATTGAAGGTCGTTATTAGGTGTCCGGCCAAAAACAGCATTTTTCAAGGTTTTCAAACAAACTCTTTCGTTTCGAATGGAAAAATTCGTTTTCGCCTACCCCCGTGACCCCGACTAAAAATTTGGGCTTTATAAAATGATTTTGAGTCATTTGAAAATATTTTGGCAATTAAAAAGTCGAAGGATGCTAAAACGGAGACCGGAGGGAAAATGGTCATTTTATCGCAAATTCTTACGTACCGCGCGACAGTTTTCCAAACCTCATATTTCCTTCTCCGTTTATCGTATCGAGGTGAAATTTTTTTTGTTAGAAAGCTAACATCTTGAATTTGTGTTTAGAATTTTGAAATGATAGTTTTTTGAAACTTCATTTTTGGCAGAATATGGGTATTTTTGAGGTTTGGAACAGTAATTCACTCTGTTTTTTTGGAAAGAAGAATTCAAGCTATTGATTTTAGGCTTTTGAATCACTCCATTTGACCCATTTTTTAGTGCGGTATGGTCGTTTGAATGTGACGCTTCATTTCAAACTTCTAACCCACTTGATGGTTTTTCTCCAAGTCTTTTGGAATTTTTCCGAAATGACTTAGACATACTCCTAGGATGTCTTAGAAACTTATTAAGGTCCTTGACATGCCTAAAGTCAATATTGAGATCATAAAATATTTTTCCAATTTAAACAAATTCTCAATATTAGATAAAAGTTTTTCATGGTTTAACAATTTTGTTCAAAGCTATAATATGCATCTAGAATCCATTTCAAGTGATATGAGTTAAGTTAATGGTTCTAGGACAACATCTTTGTTGAGTTCTTCCATAGCTTATGAAATCTTGAACTAACTCAACTTCAGCAAAGACTAAATGATGTTCATAGTCTAATGCTAATGATGCAAGGACTCATAAATGATATGCATGATCTTATATGATATATGGTTAAGAGTTGAGCATTCAAATACGTTATTTCAAAAATAAATTTACATTTAATCTAGCACTCACCCAAGACTATTTTACCCATTTCTTTGATCTTCAATTTCTTTAAGCTTTGGGTTGATGTCTCTATCCTTGTCTCCAATGTTTTTTGAGCTCTAAGTACCTTTGCTTGATCTTCCCATGGATCCACTAGCTCTCTTGATTTTATCTTGAATTAATAACCTATTAAGCATAACTCAAGTAGACATTAAATTCACCACATTCAATGGTTTGTTATCATCAAAATGTCATGTTTACCCATGGTGGAAAACCTTGGGTCAACAGACATGATTGAGGTTAGAAATTATGAGAGTGAGACTCTCCAGGGATGATTTGATAGCGGCGTTATGTAGAAGTTGTTGTTTAGTTGAGTTGTGGGCGTGGATGTGATTATTCCTTTCGGGTACTCCTAAGGAGTGACTTATTTACCTCCTAGAAACTTTGAACGGTGTGCTTGGTGCACGGTGTGATGGATAGTTAGTTCTTATAATACCTCAGGGTTATGGTACGTATTCGAATATATATATATACACGCAGAGATGATTAGTTACCTACAGGGTTATATATATATATCCAATATATATAGATATATACTTGACTTTGCTTATATGCCTTTATAGGATTGAGACTTGTGGATATATCTATGTTTCATGCTTTGTGCCTTCATATGTGGCCGTGATACATGGTTGGGATTATTTGTGGGTTTTTTTTGGGGTCTCAAATTGGCGAGAGTGTCATCTGAGACAACAGACCGACCTAGGATAGATGCATGCACATGGGATGGTTAGCAGTTTCTAGACGACTAGGGGTGTGTTTCTTAGAGATATTATTGGTGAGCCGTGGTTTTGCTCACCCCCACACAGATTGCAGGTTTGCAGGTGGATGTAGCATGGCATGTTCAGCGGCGATGCTACGGGTGACTTGGGATGTTTTTAATTAGAATTGTTCCTTTTATTCGTAATTATTCTTGTGTATTCTTATTTCTCTAGGGAGCCAGTCTGTTGGCATATTCCCTTTCGTTGTATCTTTTAATCCATGTATTTATTATTTTGGGGTGCCATCGTGTCTCTTTGGCACTTCCATGTGGGTTTCTTTGTATTTTTATACGAGTATTGTGGCTCTGTAGGTTTTAGAGAGAATTGTGCAGAGGTAGCGGTGGTTTTCTTTCTACTACCACGGCCGTAGTAGGTTTCTGGAATGTTGGGCTGCGTGATATTGTTGTTATTATACTTGCTACGGGTAGGTTATTCTGTTTTGTTGTGGTTGTGCTTCCGGATGTTCCATTTACAAACGGAACTCTTTCGGATTTTTGTTATAATCCATTGTTAAGATTCTATCACTCAGGTGGGCATGGCATACATTATTCTCATCCGTATTCTATGTGTTTCTTTGTTATTATTGACTTTAATGGTTGTTTTCACTGACGTCATACCTCGGAGTTCGCTGATTCTCTGGATAGGAGTCTCAGGAATAATGAGTCATGACAATTTCGGTGTCAAAAAGGGGGAGAGAATATATAAGAATATGTATTGAGGGGAAGTATGTGTTAAAGGGGAGATATTAAATATTGAGGGGGTATATGTATTTTCTCGGGGGGAGAATGTTAAGTTATATTATTTGGATTTGCCTGCTTGGTCTATGTTTAAAGAGATTATACTATTATGATCATTATGCCTATTGATGTTGTTATTATTCATATGATCATTGTATTTTTTTATTTATGTTAATTGTTTTTGACACTTGTTTTTCACGGTATGTTTCCTCGGTGTTGTGATTGCAGGAATTGGTAGATCGTCACGAGATCAAGATACTGGTCTAGGTCTATGTTTGTTGGTGTGTATTCATAGGTCTTGATTTAATTTTGTATCTCTTGGGGATATCTTTGTAAAACATGGTTTTGACTAAGAAATGCCAAGGGGGAGATTGTAAGAACATTTTTATATTGGCGTGTCTAGTCAATAACCATGTTGGGTAGATTAGTGATAGGTGCCGAATGTTGTCAATTTTAGGCCTCTATCTTATTGTTGTTATGTCTTTACATTCTGTTATTTGATATTTTTATGCGATTTGTGTGTTCAAGCGTGTTTCATAAGTTTAATGAAGAAAATGAGCTAACTTTGGTGAATTAACCAATGACATGCTATTTCTATCAAAAGAAAGAGCACAAGAGGTGTTTTGCAAGCAATAAGTGTCTCCCGGAGGGCAAAACTATCATTTTTCAGAGCCGTAACTTCAAGAAACATACCAACGGAGTTAAGGGTGTTCAAACAGAGCAGCTATCAAGAAAAGTGATTTCCAAAAATTTACTACGCTTGACCTAAGCTTACAGTAGTTAAAAGTGGCTAAAAAGTGTTAAAACTATGCTTGACCTACGCTTGAGGATTTTAGACTATGCTTGAGCTACGCTTAAGTGTAAATAGGGTCTACACTTAAGCCTAGGGAGGTTAAGTGTAGTAATGCTGTGAAATTCTAATTTTGGTCCAACTTAAATTGTTTTGGCTCGACATCGAATCCAACACTTCTATACACGTGATTTAGACGTATTGTATATCAGATTGAAGGGTTTTGCTCAGTTTAGAAGGGAATCACTCAAAAGGGGAATCCTACTCTAATAGGAGAAGTCTAATGCAGATTAGGGTTTCCCTCAGTAAAATAGATGACATCTACTAGTCACACTCTGTCCGGAGATGGGTTGTAGCGAATCCAGTGGATAGTATCCTTTTTGCACGTATTTGACTATTTACGGTATGATCTAATTCACGTTGTTGGATCGCCCTCTTGCAATTAAGAAAGTAGATAGCTATATTCTGCGGTTAGTTGTGCAGTAAGAAAATTCTAGTTTTTATCTCTATTGTTCTTGTCTTAATCTATCTTTATTTTTTTTATTAGTTAATTAGTTAACAAATAAATTCTCAACAAATCATAGTTTCATAGTAATTCAAGAGTATTACTTTACGAGAGTTCAGAATACGACTTAGTCCCTTGGGTTCGATAACCTTTCTGAAGTCGAACTGTATTATAATACTACTCGTGCACTTGCTATAGGTAAAACCTTGTCGTCATAAGGGGTCGTTTTTAACTATTATGTTTAATCCCGTTCAACAGACATCAAGTTTTTGGAGTCGTTGCCGAGGACTAACAGATATTCTTAATTTTGGTAGTTTAGCATACTTGAATTGTTTGTATTGTATTGTATCTAAAGTTGAATTATGTGTTTTTGCGAGGTACACTGAAAAGCGTAAAGGAAATCGGCGGAGTAGTGATGATTGCGTCGTTAGACCACTTGTGAGTTCTAGTGTGGCTTAATTTTATGCATAATCTTAGATTTATTTTCTATCCATAGTTAGAGTAGTTTAGAAGTAGTTAGTTTTTATTATAAATAAATAAATAAAATAAAAATAAAAGAAGAAGAAGAAAAATTATGCAGTTTTCGTGTAAACTGTCAGAAAGTTTAAATTTATTGAAAGAGGAAAGTTTTTTAGTGGAAAAGGGCCATTGAACAAAAAGTTCTGTAAGACAATGAGCTCAGTTGATTTTAGGCCGAAAAACGTCGTTTAGGACCTCAAAACCACAATTTTGTGATTGTTCGGAAGAAAAAAATGTATAATTCTTATACCAATTCAGCGAATGGTCCATTTTATAATTCATACAACCCGAATTGGATAAATTATCCCAATTTCCAATACCAACAATCAGGTATAGGAAATTCATAAAAAAGTTTCAATGAGGATATATGATATTTCAATCACATATTAGGTTATCAACCGTATAGTCAAGATTATTATGCTCAATCATCTAATCAATTCCAATGTATATTCATGTCTGCAGCCATTGTATTTTGAAGATAAATACTTAGCGTATTTGAGAAAAATCAGAGCAACCACTCGTCCAGAGTCATTGTCTTCTGAAGAAAAAATCTTAGTATCTTTGACCAAAATCAAAGCAACACCTCAAAATTCGGAAGAGATCACATACAATGGAGACAATTCATATTTTCCAAACACTGAAAATCTTCAACCAAGTTTCAATAGAAGTCAACAACCATTCAGTACTCAGGATTTTCAGTCCAAGAATACCCAATCATTCCAACCCTTCAACCAAAATGCACCCTAGTTTCAAAATCAAAATTTATCGTCTAGACCAACTGGTGTTGAGGATGAACTGATGAGTGTCTTGAGAGAGTTTAAAGCAATTTTCCAATTGAATTCTCAAGCCTTATCTAAGTTAAAAACCTAACTAGGGCAACTAGATGATACTTTAAGAAGGGAGGAATTGCCAAATCAAGTGGTAGATAATTCTAAAGATGAAAGGATGGGTAAAGTGAAATAGAGGAAATATTTGAAACTGAGAGTGACATTTCACAGGACTAGTGTGCGCAAACCATTCCTTTACCATAAGAGTCAAAAGAGACACCATATGAACTTAAAACAATATTTACCAAATATCTCGATGAGCTATATTTTGAAGATAAACAAGAAGGGGATGAGTACTATATAATGGACGGGATTGATGAGGTGATAAATGACTCTATACCTTATTCGTGGATAGAATAATCGTTGGACATAAGTACTAAACATGGGATGAATGTAGAGCATGACAAAGGAGAGAAAGTATATGACGATTATTATGTGCTTGATGTCTTTCTTATTATTGAAATGTTCACAATTGACATCGTGGACTGATTTACTTGATTTACTTCCCACAATTGCTCTGCTATGTGGTGGAAGTGTCGAAGAGAGGAAGGGTGTTGGATAGCCCTTTGCGGAACGGTCATGCCAAAGACGTTAAACATTGGGTCTAGGCTGTGAAAGGTAGTTTCTAGTCTCAGTTTGTAAAATAGTATGTCATTTAATTTCTACAATTTCAATTCGTAGGATTGTAGGCCCTTAAGGCCAAATTAGTGTTTATTCTAAAAAAAAGAAAAAGAAGACTCATTTCTTGTGAGTAATAATTTCCAAAAAGCGATGATATTTTTTACTCCCTTGCTATGATATTGGGTATGTGTGCTTTGTTGAATATTTCTACAGGTAGCTTAATTCAAGTTTGGGGGGAGAACGGACATGAAAAGAGGAAGTTCCAGAATTGTGCTTCAAGTGTAACTAGATTCTTTCTTATGAGTATGATTGTGAACCATGCGGCCATGATTGGGTATATGGCTATAGAGAATGATTGAAAAAATTTGAAAAATTTTGGAATTTTTTTTTTGTTTTCACGCATGAGTGTTTTGTATTACAAGTTGATTGAGTTTGTGTTTATGATGTATGAGTAATATGTGATGCTATATTCCCGCTCATGAGAGTAATGATTAGATTAAGTTAGTGAAGTGATGTGATTTTACATGGGTGATTGAATTAGATAAATTGAAACCGAGAAGGACAATCTTGACCAATAAGCACATGCACATATTCATTATGGGATAATTAATTGATCTTTGACTATGGAGTTGAAAAATTAACTTTGCCACTATAAAAAGGGGAAAAGGGGAGTTGAAATGGAGGAAATAAGAAAAATTTTGAAAATATAAAAAAAATGCAAAAAGTAGTTATTCGATCTGAGTTACCGAGCTTCTTACCACAAACTAAGAGTGTTCGCATAAAAGGGAGAGAAAACTAATTAGCATAAATCCCAATGAAGAAGCTCAGGCCCAGTTGGTCGGGACTAAATATCTCCCTGGAAAGTCTAGAGCTTAGAAAGTTAAAAAGGGATATAAGAGGAAGAAATGTAAAGAATGAATTTTACATATAAAACGGCAAAGTTTGATCAATGAAGTAGAAGAAGAAAGGTTGGCCTACCATAGTAGAATGTTCACAAAAATATGGAAGGTTATCCGGATTGGGAGTAGAGAGTAACAAAGTTATTTACTTTAGTGGGGACCATTCACAACATGAGCTTGAGATAGTTATTGTTCGGTAGTGACTGGAATGTTTGCATCCATATCATCTTATACATTGTATCATGACTTAGTTAATAAGTATGTGAATACATGAATGCATGAGAATGAAGAATGAAGAAGTTGTGGGTAGTATAGCTAACCCTCACGAGACTTAACTCGTCCACTCGGTGTTACAGAGGGGAATAAAAGGCTTGTTACACGTGCTAAGTGTTATCGTCGACCCTCGCGAAAGCAAGGGATTAGTGTAGGATAGTTAGAATAAAAATAATCATCACGAGGTAGTTTTCAAGTTTTCCTAAGTTCATTACTAAGGGACTAGCAATATGTAAGTTTGTGGGGGTGAGAAGTGCCGAATGATGTCCATTTTAAGGCCCTATTTTGCTATTGTTATGTCTTTACATTCAGTTATTTGATATTTTTATGTGGTTTGTGTGTCTAAGCGTGTTTTAGGAGCTTAATGAAGAAAATGAGCTAACTTAGGTGAATTAACCAATGACATGCTTATTTCTATCCAAAGAAATAGCACAAGAGTTGTTTTTCAAGCAAAAAGTGTCTCCCAGAGGGTAAAACTGTCATTTTTCGGAGCCATAATTTCAGGAAACATACCAACGGAGTCTAGGGGGTTCAAACGGAGCAACTATCAAGAAAAGTGATTTCCAATAAATTTTCTATGCTTGGCCTGTGCTTACAGTAGCGAAAAGTTGCTAGAAAGTGCTCAAACTACACTTGAGGATTTTGACCTATGCTTGAGCTACGCTTAATCGTAGCTAGGGTCTACGCTTAAGCGTAGGGGGGTCAAGCGTAGTAATGCTATGAAATTCCAATTTTGGCCCAACTTCAATACACCTGATTTAGATGTATTGTATATTAGATTGAAGGATTTTGCTCAGTTTGGAAAAGAATCACACAAAAGGGGAATCCTACTCTTAATTGGAAAAGTCTAATGCAAATTAGGGTTTCCCTCGGTTTTGTTTATAAATACCAAGGTTTGCTACAGATCTGGAGAGCTTCAAATTTACATAATTTCCAGAGCACTATCTCTGGATATTTACATCTTTCAATGAAGGGAGTCATTTAAGACCTAGAGATCCGGAAAATAAGATCATAGAGGTCGTTTCTACATCAACGATGCAATCTCCTTCCACCATGAGAAATTAATTCGGTATCTAGGATTTTCTAACAAAACCCTAGCCAAGTAATGTAGTTTATTTATTTATTTCAATTATAACGAGGGGAAATTATGACCACACTGTGATGATTGTGTAGATCTGTGCCAGTAGTTATTTGTGACACGAGATTTTATATTTATTCTAATTCTTCTTTTAGATTGAACAAATTCATTATCTCAACCAACCATATTATATTTAACATAGCGTACTTTTCTACACAATAGTGCTTAACACTTGAAACCCTAGGTTTACACAGGTCATGCCTTGGCGAGGTGATATAGACATGTTGTAAGAGTAAATTAGAGTAAAGTAGATGGCATGTACTAGTCACACTCTATCCGGAGATGGGTTGAAGCGAATCTGGTAGATAGTATCCTTTTTGGGACGTATTCAACTATTTGCGGTACAATCTGATTCACGTTGCTGGATCGCCCTTTTGCAATTGAGCAAGTAAATAGCTATATTATGCGGTTAATTGTGGAGTAAGGAAATCCTAGTTTTTATTTCTACTGTTCTTGTCTTAATCTATCTATATTTAGTTTATTAGTTAATTAGTTAACAAATCAATTCTCAACAAATCATACTTTCATAGCAATTTAAGAGTATTACTTTACGAGAGTTCAAAATACGACTTAGTCACTTGGGTTCAATAACCTTTCTCAAGCCGAACTGTAGTATAATACGACTCGTGCACGTGCTATAGGTAAAACCTTGTCATCATAAGGGGCCATTTTTAACCCCATTCGACAGACATCAATTACGTATTTTGGTTAAATTTTGAGGACTTAATGGTAAAAAGACCAAGACTTGGAGGATAAGGAAAAGACTTGGGAAACAAGAAAAAAGCTTGGTGATCAAGAAATCATATTCCATAATTGAATATTTCTATTCCATAATTGAAGACTTCCCTCTCTATAAATATGAGAAGATATTGAGAAGATAACACAAGTTTTGAGAGCTCTGCAATTCTTCCACAAAAAAGATCTTTCTGCAGAGAGAGAAAGAGATAAAAATATACATTGATCATTCATCTTCTAGTTCTCTCTAGTTTTTTGGGGTTATCCAATTGTGCTACACCGGTTGTGATTTTTATGCACAATTGGATGACCTAGATACTGAAAACTCTACACACCATCTGTTGCACTGTGTGTGCTTTGATTCGTGATAAGCAGAGCCATCAAAGTACGGAGATCGGAGCAGAAGGCTTCGTGGTAGCGCGAGTCAATCAACAATTTTCGGACGTCAAGTATAGAACGGAAAATCAGGAGCTATTGTAAGTACCTTCTCCATAGAATCTATATAACTTTTGAATCATAGTGCATTAATACCAGAGGGTATCCGTGGTTTTTACTTTGAGAATTTTACAAGGTTTTCCACGTAAAAATCTGTATGTTATTTTACTACTTTAAATTCTGATATTATATTATTGTTTGATTAATATATATTGTGGTGATGATTAATTTGTGTGGGGTAATAAACAAGAATAACCCAAACATAAATTTGTTGACATGTTACTGTTCCCAGAATTTGCGTTTTAGGGTTTCCCGATCGATCAGTGGGTACACGATTGATCGATGGCAAAAGTAACGAACTATCCCTAAGCACACTTGCTATCGATCGGTGGTACTGCGATCGATCGGTGGAGTAAATGAAAAAAGAATGTGAGCGAACCTTAAGTGGCACACTAGAGATCGATCGGTGGTAATAAGCGATCGATCGGTGGGTCAACAATGTGTTTTATTAAAGCTTGCTATAATAACCTCACATCACATATTTGGGTAATAATTGTACCCTACATATCACAATATTGATTTTAGGACATTATCAATTGACAATCCACAAGATAATTTCTTTTTGTGTAAAAAGTATTTTTTAATTATTTTTCTTAAAAGAAAAATATTTTTAATAAAACTTTATTTTATCTCTGATTAATATTATTAATCTAGAAAGAGTTTTTAATGACCTATTTGTTCTCATTAAAATTAAATATTCCACAAAAAATTTTAATTGGTCATTAAATTGATAGAAAACCTATTCACCCCACCTCTAGGATTATTTTCGTTATCTCCTAGGTAATTTCACATTAAATGCGATGCAGATTTCCATAAGCGAAATCCGCATGAGGTGGCTTGATACCCTTGGGTCCAAGCCCTTCCTTTGTCCCATGTAAGCAAAGAATCCCTCAGGTAAAGGACCTACCATCCCTTTGCCCACGAGGCATTACCCATGCCAAAATTAGTATAAATAGAGGCCTAAGGTCCTAATTTAAGGGGATCAGAAAATAGAGAGAATATTAGACAATAGTTCTTCTAGGCATTGACACCAAGTGACATACCTTATCTTTCTTATTCCTTGGAAAGGGAGTCCCTTGCATCAGCTCTGAATCCTCATCCTAATCTACTTTCTCCAAAGTTTCTTTATTGCATCGAAAGAATATTATCCTCATTAATCTTAATTTACAAAACCGACCCAAATAGTAACTTAATCTAATTGAATAATGTTTTATATGTAATACATAATTTTAAAATAGTGAACAAATTACTCTTTCATCTCTAATCTAACACCAAAACAATTTAACCATACAAATAATTCTACAAAAATCATCTTTGTTATTTAGAGAGAAACACGAAAGGCATTTAACCGAAATCCAACATAATATTTGGGGGTTAGACCTTTTATTAAAAAAGTAATTTGGTAAAATAGACTATTTTTAGCCATTTAACCAAAAGGTAATTTGATCTGACCCGAGGTTTCTCGTGTATAGGGATGATAACGGATCGGGTGTGGGACGGGTTTCGCTAAATTCATTATCACCCCATTAGAAAATTAGTAATACCATTACCACCTCAAACCCACAATGGGTTTTAATCGGTAACACCGTTACCACCCCGTAGGAATAAACGGGTTCCATCGGATTGCCATCGGTACCTACTAAATTTGGAACTTAATTTTTTATTTTTTAATAAAGCAACGTCACACTCATAAATGACTATTTGGTTACTTTGTCCCAGCTTTGTACATATATTTTTACGTCTTACTTAGCTATATAGATTTTTTAATCACCTGCTTTTTTTCTAGTCTAATTTAAAAAGATATATTAAAAAAAATAATAATAAAATAATAAATTTTAATATATAAAATTAAAGGGATCTAGTTTTACACAAAACCCGAACCCGCTCCGAACTCACTTGGGTTTTGATTTTTTAATACCAAACCTATTTAAAAGTTTACCAAATCCGCCCTATTAAGGGCGAAGTGGGTCGTGTAACATTGTCATCCCTACTCTTATGCTTTGTCTCTAATGGACCAAATTCGAACAAAGTTAACACTTTTATATTTGGCAACTTGGGTTTAGGTTTAGTTTTGAATTTAGGTTTCTTATGTGCTTTATAGACTTTTCAATGAATCGGATTATGATCTGAATCCGATCTATTTAGTTGGATATGGATTAATAAAAAAAAATTCAATAATCCAATTGCGATCCAAATCATATAATCCAATTTCATTAACAAATTGGATATGGATTTAGGTGATCCGATCCGATTTTATATTATATATATATATATATATATATATATAAATTATGCTATTAGTTGTATATGTTAAGTAATATGTTTAATTATGTTTCAATTTTTGTTTGTTATTTGTCTTTCATATTTCTCATTGACATGTATTATAAATATAAATAAATAATTTAATTTTTAATGTTCATAAATAACAATAAAAAATAAAAAAATTTATGAATTTTTTTTTTTGAAGAATTACATAATTGAAAGATCCGATTATCAGAAAAAACTGATATGTATTAACTAAATAAGAATTCGTCGGATTATCGGATCAGATCGAATTGAGATTTTACTTATCGGTTTCGGATCAACCTGATCCGAATCCGATCCTATAGTTAAATCTTTCAGATAAAGCAAATTAAATGTTTCAAATTACCATAATCCTTCACTAACTCTCCTCGGCTGCTTTCCAAATAATCCTGCCTACTCTGACTCTCTTTAATTGCTTTTCAAATTTCCATAATCCATCCTTCCTTCCTTCCTTCCCAGACTCTTTAATTGCTTTTTGGATTACAGTAATTCTTCCTTCCCAAACTCTCCTTATTTGCTTTTCAAATTGCCATAATCCTTCCTTCACAACCACTTCCCCATTCGAGCAATGCTACACGTCTTGAAATTAATTTGAGGATAATATCATTAACTATAAAATGGTAAGATTTGGTAATAATTATTTGAAGTTAGTTTCAATTCTACTAAAAAATTACTCCGTTAAACATTTCGTCACACAAATGGACCTCTCATTCGAGATTAAGGACCTGGTAGGCCTTTAGTATGTTTCTCATAATTTTATTTCTTATTTATGATGATAAACTCAAGAGCTTGTTTTCCAATTCAAACTTGAACCCCATCTATATACTAGTGATTCAAAAGAAATTTGGTAACTTTTTTATTTTCTTTTTTGTATCCATGTTTCTACATCTAACAAAACTTCAGAAAATGGACACGAATATTATGATGGATTTCCAAGCATGGCAGAAACAAATGCCATTTCAAATCACAGTCTGTTCCCTATTGAGTGATCACTATCAAATCCAGTTAGGCTTAATAAAAATAATCGTGGATCATAAATGTGTCATGATATTAATAATGTATTAGTGCATACCAACATATATTTCACACAACCTTATGAATGAGAACAGCGTATCATAAGGATGTTCAAACCTTCACAAGAATTTGAAACCAACAATATTGCGAATTAGACCCCACCAATTCCTCAGTACCTCATGGACACACAATATAATTGCTAACATGGTTCACTAGTACGAAATGCACTGTGGGAACAATTTATACAATTAATGAAATTAATTTTTCTAATATCTATACATTTAGAATTCAAAATTTTGAAATTACAATATTATATACTTGGTTTGTATTTAGATGAGGATCTCCCTTCTATCTACCATGTAAAATAGACACTGTTACATCTTTAGAAGCATGATGATAAGTCCTTTTCCCAGTCGATGAAGAATCCGTGTCAACGGAAAATCTTACCGTGAAGAAACCAGGTTGCTTAGGTTGTGGTAAATTTGGATTCTCACTGTCCAACATCAAAAGAACAGTTGACATCGTTGGCCTGTCTTCGGGGCGTTGCTGCACACACAATAGGCCTAAATGGATACATCTTAGCACCTCTGGTGTATTAACTGGACCCTCCATGAAAACATCCATTAGTTTCATAGCATTTTCTTCATTCCACAATGTCCATGCCTAAACAAGTTCAAAACCATTATAAGTATCAATAAATTTACTGGTTTACAAATTTTAAATAAAAATTTTGGGATTTAGACTCACATGTCCTAAGAGGTTAAGGTCATGATCAGCATGAAAAAATCCTCTATTTTTCTTGCCACTGACTATCTCTAGAACCAAAACTCCAAAGCTAAAGACGTCCGATTTGACTGAAAATAGCCCGTCTATTTGATATTCGGGAGACATGTAGCCACTACAAGCAATTTTCAAAGAAAAATCATCAAATGGCTTGAAATAAACATGACATTAGAAGGGAGGGGAAAAAATAAAAGAAAAGAAAGGATTATATGAACTTACTAAGTTCCCATGATCCTACTAGTATTTTCTTCTGATTGATCAGCTCCAAATGTTCTTGCCACACCAAAGTCTGATATTTTAGGATTCATATCACTATCCAACAGAATGTTGCTTGCTTTCAAATCCCTGTGAATTATTCTCAATCTTGAATCGCGATGAAGATAAAGAAGTCCTCGAGCAATTCCTACTATTATGTCATAGCGTTTGTGCCAATCGAGTGATGTACCTCGTGCTTGATCTGGGCCATTTCATATCAAGTTAGACTAAACTAGAGTTGAACAATGAATGAGTTATGACATGGATGAGGATAAGAGATTAACCGAAAATGAATGTGTCCAAACTGCTGTTAGGCATGTACTCGTAGATTAACAACTTCTCTTCTCCACGAATGCAACATCCCAAGAGCCTAACAAGGTTCCGGTGCTGCAGTTTCGAGATCAAGATAACCTCATTCTTGAACTCTTTGAGGCCTTGTCCCGAGTCCTTGGAGAGTCGCTTCACTGCTATTTCTTGTCCGGTTGAGAGCTTACCCTATATGTCGTGTATCATGAATTTAGATATTTAGTGCCATGAAAGTGCGTTTAGTTTACGATGACTAAATTCAATAACAGTGAACATTCTAGTGCTATGTTTGTGAATGTGAGAGAATTACCCTGTAAACAGGACCGAAACCACCTTCTCCAATCTTATTTGTCCACGAGAAGTCGTTAGTGGCAGTTGAAACAGTGACCAAATCAAAGAAAGGTAACTCTAGGTCTTCATCCCCAATGCTCCGATTATTGTGGTTGCTTGTTTCAACTAGTCTCAGAGATGTTAAAACTGAAAATGAAAAAGCAAGCAATGTTATTGACATAATAATTAGCATCTGTTAATATATTATGGATTAACACATACTCAGTAACAATTAGCATCTAATATATTACCAAAGGGATAGAATGAGAGTCAATGGTGGTGACAAGTACAAAAAGACATGGTAAATTATTAGGTCAACAGAAGGAGATTGATACATACATAGACATACATGTTAGGTAGGCTTGCACATCCAAAAAAGAAAAATGAAAAAAAAAAGGTGAGGAAAATTTGATATTCAAAATCTTATAGTTAAGAACATTTAGTAGGCATCAACCAATTTCTTAATGTGCCAATTTGAACCATCCCATAGCTTAGCCATTCCTCTAAACAACATAGATTAGTGAGGATTTGCTTTTATTACCAGCATGCTTTCATAGTTTGCAGCAGCATTTTGATCCTTTAGCTAAGTGTAATTTTTTTAAATATATATGTATATATATATATATAAACATTGAAGGGAATAAACCAGCCCTCTCTATCCCCTAATGTAGGACTTTCATTACTGAATTATTTAGAGAATGGCTCAAAAAAATATGAACCATTCTTTAAAAGATTTGCAGCTTGTCACACTCCACTCCAATACTTGGAACGATATTATTCGCTTTGGGCCCAGCCCGCATGGTTTTGCTCATGGCCTCCTTCCCAAAAGGCCTCATACCAATTGGAGACAACACTGCATATATAAGCACATCCCCAGACCTATACCCGAGCAATGTGAAACGTCACAATCACCCCCTCTTCAGACCCAACGTCCTCGCTGGTGTTACCCACGGACTTGTGCACACTCCCGCACTTAATTTCGGCCAGGCTCTAGCTTTGATACCAATTGTAACATCCTGCTCCAACACTTGGTACGATATCGTCTGTTTTGGGCCCAACCCGCACAGTTTTTTCTCTTGAACTCCTTCCCAAAAGGCCTCATATCAATTAGAGACAACACTGCACATATAAGCACATCCCCAGACTTATACCTGGGTGACGTGAGACGTCACAATCACCCCCTCTTTTGATCTAACGTCCTCGCTGGTGTTACCCACGGACTTGTGCATGCTCCCACACTCAATTCTATTGTAACACCCCACTCCAACACTTGGTACAATATTGTTCGCTTTGGGCCCAGCCCGCATGGTTTTGTTCTTGGGCTCCTTCCCAAAAGCCCTCAAACCAATTGGAGACAACATTGCACATATAAGCACATCCCCAAACCTATACCCGGGCGATGTGGAACATCACAATCACCCTCTCTCGGGACCCAACGTCCTCACTGGTGTTATCCATGGACTTGTGCACGCTCCTATACTCATTTGATATTCAAAATCTCATAGTTAATAACATTTAGTAGGAATCAAACAATTTCTATATGTGCCAATTTGGTACCATCCCATGGCTTAGCCATTCCTCTAAACAACATAGATCCTTAAGGATTTGGTTTTATTACCAACATGCTTTCATAGTTTGCAGCAACATTTTGATCCTTAGCTAAGCCTATTTTTTTAATATATACATACACACACACACACACATATATTTATATTTATAAGATTGAAGGGAATAAAACCAACCTTCTGTTAGGGTTTTTACATCTTCCCAAGACCGAACCGAAAAACGCACACAAACAATTACAACCAAAATCACACACACAACGACACAGAAATTTATACGTGGTTCGGCCAAATCAACCTACATCCACGGAGAGCACCAATAATCAGTATTAATGAGAGGATTACAATATGATGATCAGTAGATCAACAACTCACACAGTGTTTCATTCACACATGTATCGCTCACCCGGTTTTTCACTCGCACCAAAAAAATACCAATTTGTAGTTTTCTCTTCTCTTTCTCTCTCTCTTCTGTGTTATAAATACAATATGCTAGAGCTTGTATTTATAGGAGAGGTTGATTGGTGAATAAGAAAATTGGTATCCCAACCCAATTCGAATTAGGAGTCTTCAAATCAATCTCGTACTCAAATAAGGATTGTTTGGTGGTTAAGTTTAACTTTTCTCACAAGGAAAAGAGACACCAAATATAACAATCTCTCACTTGACAACTTTCCATCCAACAATCAACTCCATCAATGATCAGTGCATTACGGTGTGCTCATTACTGTCTTCATGCCTGAAGACCCACTGAAGTTGTGCTTCAGTTTCTCTATTTTCACTACTTTAGTCAACATGTCGGCTGGATTGTTGCTGCCCTAGATCTTCTCGAGTGTCAACACCCCATTTTCTAACAATGATTTGATGAAGTGATAACAAAGTCCTATATTCTTGGTCCTTAAATAAAATGCTGAATTATTTACTAGATGTATCGCACTCTGACTATCATTGTGCAAAACATTCTTCTCTTGCTCGAATCTCAATTCTACCAACAAACCCTGTAACCAAATCAACTCTTTACTAGCCTCTATCACAACAACATACTCAGTCTCTGTAGTAGATAATGTTATAATCCTCTATATCTGCAAAACCGAACTAACTGTTGTTGTACCAACTGTAAAGGTGTAACCAGTAGTACCTCTTCTGCAGTTTACCTCACCAGCAAAATCTGAATCTACATAGCCATGTAGCTTCACTTCGCCTTTTCCAAAACAAAGGCATCTGTCTATGGTATTTTGTACATAACGCAATATCTACTTCATTGCTTCCCAATGAGTCTTACTTAGCTTAGCTATGAACCTGCTGACTGCTCCCATTGGATATGCAATATCTTGTCTCGTACAAAACATTGCAAACATCAAGCTTCCAATTGCTATAGCATATGGAACACTGGCCATGTTGTTCCTCTCTGCTTCTATCTTGGGAGACTACTCTTTGGATAATCGAAAGTAATTAGCCAAATGTGTGCTAACCGGCTTAGCATGTTGAATCGCTTCAGCATCCGTTCAACGTAGTCAACTTGAGACAACTGCAAAATACCCTTTTGCTTGTCCCTGTTGATTCTCATACCAAGAATCTGCTTCCCTGCACCTAAGTCCTTTATTTTGAACTCATTTGTCAACTACTTCTTCAACTTATTGATTTTCGCAAAATTAGACCCAACTACTAACATATAGAGCTGGCAATTCATGTTGGTGGGTCGTGTTCGTGTTGGGTTTAGAGCGTGTCGTGTCAAAAAATACCTGGTTAATATACATGAGAAATATGCTCAACCCTCACCCAACCCACATGTTATCCGTGTCAACCCATATAATTCAACCCACATGTTATCCGTGTCAACCCATATAACCCATATAATCCAATATTTAGCCTATTTATTATAATATATTAAATTAAATTTGACACAATCCAACACGAAACGAACTATTTAACCTATTATCAACAAAATTAAATTGAATTTGACAAGATCCAGTAATAATTTATTAATATATTTCAACTTATGTTCAATTAGAGAAGAAAACAAATATAAATATAAATATAATCGTGTCAAACGTGTCGTGTTCGGGTTACTCGTGTCGTGTTTGGGTCGATCCTTATATTATCGTATCGTGTTCGGGTCGAACCTTATACAGCTTCAACCCTTTTATAGTCAATCCTAACCCTTTTAATTCATGTCGTTTTACCGTGTCGTGTCTCATTTTGCCAGCTCTACTAACATGTCATCAACATAAAGTAGAAGGATGATGTAACTCGTGTCAAACCTCTTGAAGTAAAAATAATGGTTAGCATTGCACTTGTTATAATCATGTCTTTGCATAAATCCATCAAATTTCTTATACCACTGTCTCGAAGGTTGTTTCAAACTATACAAACTCTTTTCTAACTTACACACAAGTTTCTCTTTCCCTCTGACTAAGAAACCTTCCGGTTGCTACATATAAATCTCCTCATTTAGGTTACCATGGAAGAAAGTAGTTTTGACATCTAACTACTCTAGGTGCAAACCCTCTACTGCAACAATGCTAAGAACTGAATGAATTGTATTTAGTTTCACAACCAGAGAAAAGATGTCGGTGTAGTCGATTCCTGCTTTCTGCTGAAAGCCTTTAACTACAAGTCTCGCCTTATATCTCTTGGAACCATCATATTCCTCTTTGAGTCTTTACAGCTATTTGTTATGGAGAGCTTTCTTTCCTACCGGTAGCTCGGTTAGCTTCCATGTCTTGTTGGAGATAAGAGGCTTCATCTGATCTTTCATTGCAAGCTTTCACTTGCTCGCATCTGCTCCACTGCATGCTTCGTCATAATATTCTTGTTCACCTCCATCTATGAGCAATAAGTAATTTATGTATCTCATGTTTGGCACATGCGACCATGGAGTCCTCCTAGGTACAGAAATAGGAGTCGAAGATTGTGGTATATCATCTTGTTAAGTATTGTTATCTGCAATATGTTCCTTTGATTGAGGACTCTCACTATCTTGAACATCATCTAATTCAACATGCACAAGATCACTTTATGCTGCAGGATCTGAGGTTGTTGCGTGTCTATCCTTGTACATCACATTTTCATTGAACACTACATCTCTGTTTTGGATCACCTTCTAGTTTTGATCATCCCACATGTAGTAACCATACTCATCACCG
Organism: Cornus suecica; assembly: GCA_963922005.1. Classification (NCBI taxonomy): domain Eukaryota; kingdom Viridiplantae; phylum Streptophyta; class Magnoliopsida; order Cornales; family Cornaceae; genus Cornus; species Cornus suecica. The sequence continues at coordinate 47,436,356 of OY998241.1, read as the reverse complement.
CCATATCCAATGAAATTGCATTTCTGTGATTTGGGATCAAGCTTACCCCTAACACTGTCACTAATATGCACATATGCAACACAACCAAAAACTCTCAAATGTGAGAGTGTTACCAATTTAACGCTCCATACCTCTTTTGGTATTCTGTGCTCTAATGGTATTGATGGACCTCGATTGATTAAGTACGCTGCTGTACTAACTGCTTCTGCCCAAAACTATTTCGGCAACCCTGCCTGTATACGCATGCTTCTGGCTCTCTCAGTCAATCTTCTTTAATCTGATACCGTTCTCATAGCAAAAATTCTTGAAACCGGTGTCCTGATACTCTCCACCATTATTGGATTTTAATCTCTTTATCTTCAAACCCGTCTCATTCTTAACCACAACATTCCATTTCTTGAACACATTGTAAACCTCAGATTTACATTTCAAGAAATAAACCCATACTTTCCTAGAATGGTCGTCAATGAAGGTGACGAAATAGGACTTTCTGCCAAGAGATGAGACATTTCCTGGCCCCCAGACATTAGTGTGAACTAGATTAAGCTTCTCCTTTCTGAGATTTCTTTTGTTGCTCTGGAAACTCACCCTCTTATGTTTAGCAAATATGCAATCCTCACAGAAGTCGATATCAATCGATTTCAATCTTGGTAGTTTTCCCTTCGAGAGCATAACCTTGAGCCATTTTTCACTCATGTGACCAAGCCTCTAGTGCCACAAGTTATGATCATTTTTGCTTCTGCAACTGCTATAAATGTGCTAGCATTGGTGGTTGTGTAGAGCGTACCTATTTTCTTTCCTCGTGTTATAGTCATAGGCCCCCTGGAAACTTTCCACTAACCATCTCTGAAAGTGGTTACATGACCTTCCCTCGCCAACTAGCCTACTGAGATCAGGTTCTTCCTTAAGTCTGGAATGTGTCTCACATCCCTCAGCTTCCATATCAATCACCTTTCCATACGACACAGCAGGGCTGATCACCACCTAGATAAACCTTTCTGAGGTTACCAGGAAGATAGCTTTCAAAGAGCTCTCGACTTGAGGTGGCATGGAATGATGCTCCAGAGTCCAAGACCCAAAACTCTACTTTGCTCTAATATCAACGCATCATCTGCTTCTTCTAAAATAATATTTGCCTCAGTCTTGTTCTTCACTACCTTCTGTGGGGATCTGCACAGTTCTTGTAGTGACCAGTTTTACCATAATTCCAAATTTCTTTTGGAATTTTTGGGATTTCGAGACTGTGATCTTCCCTATCTCAACTTCGAATGACCACGTCCATAACTTCCGCCTTTCTTTCCACTCAAACCTCTACCTCTACTCTCGACATTCAATGTTGAGTCACTGTTAGAAGAGTCTGTTGTTTGCCTTTTGATTTCTTTTGTGAGTATCATACTAACCACGGAATCATACAATAACTTTTCTTTTCCAGAAGAGCTACTAATCGCAGCCACTATGCTGCTCCAACTCTCTGGCAACTGGCTTAGAACCAAAGCTACTTTCATCGCACTATAGATTGGCATATCAACAGATTCCAATTGCCCAACAACCTCATTAAGAATATTAAGTTGCTCACTGACCTTTCCATTCCCGAACATCTTTAGATTAACCAATCTTTTGATGAGATGTACTATGTTTGCTGCAAACGGCTATTCGTATATGTTAGAAAGGGCGTCCATAGAGACCTTGTTGTCATCTCATTCCTTAGGTGGAAAGCAACGGACTTTGACAACGTCAGTTTGATCGTACCGAAAACCTTTCGATCCAGGATTTTCCAATCCTCTTTTGACATCAATTCTGGTTTCTGCACTTCCAATGGTAAATGAAAATTCTTCTGGAATAACAAATCATCAATTTACATCTTCTAAAATGAAAAGTTTGTACCGTCAAACTTGTCAATCATTGCTGCATTTTCTTCTCCCACAACTCCCACTGAGCCTTTACTAGTTGTTCGGAGTGGAATCACATAAAATCGAGCAGACGATTGTGTCCGGAAATGTCCAAAACCTTAAGAACAGTTCCGACCGTGTTAAAAATGGGTGTAAAACAACTCTAAACGGGCCAAAAAATAATTCAGCACAAAATGACAAAATAGCACAGACGTGGGAGCCCTTACTGACAAGGCATATTCTTTCCCAATTTTTCGGTCGCCAGACTAGTTTTTTCGGACATTTTTCTGGCATCTTTTCGGTAAAAATTTTCCGGTCATCTTCTTCGGCACTTCAATCGCTGGACTGGTTTTCCCGGCAACAGCGAGCAACTTTCCCGATGAAATTTTGAATAACGATTCCGGATGCGTCCAAACTCCTATTTCGATGCGGTTTATGGCCCCGACTTCATCTTGACGAGACGAATTTGACTGTGTGTTCGGAGTTTGATTTCTAAAAATTTAAATTTTCAGATATGGACCAGATTGGTGGTTTTAGGTTTTGCTTCAACCTCGCTGATGCCAACCTGTTTCAGCCGAAGACTCTGATATGGATCTGGTTCAACCCGAATTGATCTGATACCATTTGTTAGGGTTTTTACACCCACCCAAGATTGAACCGAAAAACACACACACACCGACACAGAGATTTATACGTGGTTCGGCCAAATCAACCTACGTCCACGGAGAACACCAATAATCACTATAAATGAAAGGATTACTATATGATGATCAGCAGATCAACAACTCACACAGTATTTCACTCACACGTGTATCGCTCACCCAATATTTCACTCGCACCAAGAAAAATATCAATCTGTATTTTTCTCTTCTCTTTCTTTTTTGTGTTACAAATACAATAGGTTAGACCCTATATTTATAGGTGATGTTGATTAGTGAATAAGACAATTGGTATCCCAAACCAATTCAAATCAGGAGTTTTCAAATCAATCTCCTACACAAATAAGGATTCTTTGGTGGCTAATATTAACTTTCCCCATAAGGAAAGAGTCACCAAATATAACACATGACTTCCTATGAGATTAGTAGGGCCATCTCAATGAAATTGGAGGCCTTAGGCGAAAACTTTACAAGGTGAAATTGGAGGCCTTATGCAAAAAATATAAAAGGGGCTTTTGGTATATTAAATATTATTTTTAGTAACATTTATTTAAAAAACATCCTTCTTGCTTTTTAAGTTGCAAAATTTCTACTCAGATTCTTGTATTCAAGTATTGATAAAAAAAAAAAAATTCAATACTTAATATAATCAATTCATTTAATCTTACTTGCAACATATACATGATTTTATCAACTTTAATTTTTAAAAACTCATTTCTGCAGCAATGGTTACCGGTATTGTCAATAATGTTCGGTAAATAATTCATGGATTTGGAAAAGAATATAATCTTTTAATGTAAAATTATTTTATAAAATATACACCATGGTTGAAAGTGTGTACTAAAAATATAATTTTTAAAATGGCGCTATTTAGATTCATTCTAAAGGTTTATCTTTTACAACATTTATTAGGAGACTCATTCGAAAAGTATATCTGTTACAATATTATAAGAATATTCATTCTAAAAGTTAATCTTTTATAATATTAAATGAAGGTATATTTTAAAATATATATATAATATATTAAAATAATTATATATATATATAAGGTACCAAAAATTTTGACCACCTAAAATAGATTTTAAATCATATTTTGAGTCTTGACTTTCATTACTTAGAGGATGGCTCATAGAAAATGGAACAGTATTTAAAAGAGTTGCAGCTGGAGTTTGGTCAATGACATTTTTTGTTCCCTTCCGGATGATTCGGTAAAAATACACTGTTTTGGGGCCCAAAAACATTGAATTATTAGAATTGACTTCTTAAAAAAATGCAGTAGAAGTCTCATACGTGCAACAGATACATTGGTAGCTTATGTGCATCAATAATGTGGACTAAAAAAAAAACTAAACTATTTCCAAATGGCTTTGAATTCAAACACATACCTCTTCTCCTCCGGGCAGCCCTCCGAACAACATACAAAGTGATCAAACCCAAGACAAGAACCACTAAAATCACCGATAACGCGATCACCGCCTTTTTTTTGGCTTTGTTATTTGATCCTTTAAACACAAACCATGAAATCAAAACAGATTAAGAAACAAGAAGAGCAAAAAAAAATTCAGAAAATGATCAATATTCATTTAGACAGCTTTTGCTGAATTTAAAACATGCTTAAATGACTGTCTTAAATTTGGTAGGAATTGAATGAGTTTAGTAGGATAAAAAAAAATTTCTATCAATATTGAAATGTTATTGACAAAATGGTCTGATTAACTGACAAAATGAGAATAATTCAATGACAAACTTACCGAGATCTGAAGCAGCGATCCGAATATACAGATCTTGTCCACCCTCAGTATAAGTTCTAATATCAAGCAAATCACTAAACCAAACTACACAACCACTAATTTCTGTTATGGCATAAGCAACACATGAACAATTACTTGAGCAAGTCGCCTCGCATTCATCAGAACTTGTAGCTGTCCTACTAAAATAGGACGAATCCGGCAACTTCAACCCGGGAAACTTCCTAAACCCCACTGCTACGCTGCAATTCAAAGGCGTCTTTGGAACGCAGCCACCGGACCAGTCATACTTATTCCAGTCCTGTGGGAACTTAGGTGTGAACCCGTCCGGGCAGTAACAAATAGGCGAATCATTGATGTTGCATATACCATAAGGACCACAATGTGCATAGTCATCACAGATATCATTTACTAGATTAGTTGCGACAATCCATTGGTTTCGGTTGTTGTAAAGATGCTCAAGCACGCCAGACGCGTTCACCACGAACCTTGAGTACATGGTGCCTACATCATTTTCAAAGGAGTAGTAAACATAGCTCTCATTGTAAACAAAAATTGGTGTGAAAACTGAGTTTTGGCCTAGTGGAGGACCACCCCCGCCGAATCTAGTACCGTCCCATGGACCACTTCGATAGATTATTACCGAGCCTTGGCGAAGAACTAGCTGAGGAAGGCCACTATAGTCTAGTCTATATGTATAGTCCCCTAAAGATGGATCTTCCATACTCTTCCATGACGTCAAGTACAATTCTTGATTGGTTATAAGGTCCCATCCTAGCTTCATTCCCGGTATCAGCGTGTCGCAGGGATGATCAAAGCTTTGCCACAGATAGTTGCTGCCACCATTTGAGACGACAAGGTTACCGGTGTCAAGGAGTTGCAGCACCGGATTGGTGGCTGCGAGGGAGGAAGAATTGGATGTCCATAGGATGGCGCGAGTCTGGTTGCTCAAAATGATGATGTTCCCCCCGGAGGTGACGGTGAGGACGCCAGAGGAGTCCGGGATGGGGTTGTTCTTGTTGGCCACCCAAACAAGTGTTTGTTCTGTGATGCTCTTGAACCATATCCCTATGTAACGGTTGTTGGTGTTCGATGGACTGAAGAATCCTAATTCATAGTTTTCGCCCGATGAAACAAGTGTTTGGCCGCTGTCTAAGAGCGTTTGGTTCGGTGCTATGGTGTCGATAGCAATGGAGGGTTCGGGGAAGAAGGAAAGAGGAATGAAAAACCAGAGGAAAGTCAATGGAAGGAGCATCATTCATGATCTCAATTTCCCAAAACTCTATCATCTTATTTTCATATTTGAATAAATAAACACAAAACATGATTAGACCATGACTTGGTACTTTAGAAATGTATATATTTGACTTTAAAAGAGTTGATGATAACATTTCTAGAATCACAAAAGTAGCCGTCAACGCAGTTTGGTATCAATTATTGTATCTAGAAGGTTTAATGTGAGAAGTTTTCTGGTATTAAAAGTGTTGGTCTAAGGTGAATTTAAGAACAATTAATCGTTTTGATGATAACAAAATGTTGGCACGTGTTTAGTACTAATATTATTATTTAGTTTAGTACTTCAGAGCTACAGGACATAAAGTCAAAAATGAATGCGAAAAGCTTAAAGGAAGGACAAAAATGTCATTTCATAAAGGAAGTACTTCAAAGATTGAAGGATCAAGACTTGGGGTAAATAGAAGGGTGAGTGACATGTATTAAAGGTTTTATGCTAAGTTTTCACATTTTATAAGCTCAAGTATTAAAATTGAAAACGGAAATAAAAAATGAACTGTCAGCCGACTGATTTTCTGAATTAGTCGACTACCCACTTGGTCAGTCGTCTGAATTTCAAGTAGCAGCCTACGAAATGACCAGAGAGTTTTTGAACGAAGTTGTCAGTCGACCGAAACTCATTCGTTAGCCGACTGATTTTTTTATCGTCAGCCGACCGAACCAACCAGAAGGTTTTTCACTTATTTGTCAACTGACTTAAAGGTATTTGTAGGCCAACTGAAACTTTAGTTTTAGCCAACTGAAATGGACAGAGGTTTTTAAGCTTCAATTCGAGTTATTTCTCAACCGACTGATGAGGCTTTTTTAGTCGATTGATGGTAGGCTTTCAGCCGATTGACGAAAACAATTCAGTTGACTAACAGAGCAAAAAACGGCTAGTTCAGAGCATTTAATGGTTTCAACCACCACCCACTACCACCACTCTCAACGCAATCTCTTGAAGTGGGTTTCACTCTCTTAGCTTTTAACCTAAGTTTATATATGCTGGTATAGCTTTTGAGAAGACAACAACCTCCATTACTCTTGCATTGAAATCTCTTTACTCTCAATCATCCATCATCTTGTGTAAGAAAAAGCTTGAGTATTGAAAGCTAGCCTCCTCTCATTCAATTCTAATCATTGTGAGAAGCTAGATAGAAAAGATCTTTTAATCATTCTCTTGAGTACAACTCTTATTTATTGTCAAGAGATTCTAAGATCTTGAGAGAACTAAACACATCACTAAAAACACTTGAGCTTATACTTTGTGTATCTTTCATAAACCCTAAGGGTTTTTTAGTATTTATTGAGTGATTTCTTTCTTTATAAAAGGATTGTGATCTTTGAGTGAGTGAAGTTCATTGATCTTCAAGAGGGGTTTGTCCTCTTGTGTGTGTGACGGGCTCGTTAGCTCGTGTATAAAGGTTTGCTATTCCACTTGCAAGGAAAAGCCATAGTGTGAGATTGGGAAAGTCTCAAGGGGGGATTCTTGAGCCGAGGAGTAGGAGTTACCGAACCTCGTAAAAATCACGGTCTCATCTCTCTCTTTCATTTGATCTTTTGCTTGCTCTACTTATTTTGTTGACTATATTATTGTTTGATTATTGATTGCATTGTTAAAACATCTTTCATTAATTAACCATCTAAGTGTTTAGTGCATGCTCAATGTTAACTCATATAGAGTAAATCAAATTTATTCCAAAAAGAGTTAAAGAATTCTTATAACCCTATTCACCCCCCCCCCCCCCCCCGGCGCGCATTTAGGGACAATTAGTGACTAACAATCGGTATCAAAACCTAACATCTAGTGATTAGAGGTTTAACCATCTTAGAGAATGATCATGACATCTAATGTAGTCACTCATGGATAGATTTTCTCCAAGCCATTGACTACCAAATTTGGCAAGTCATCATTGATGGCCCATTTGTCCCCTTCAAAGTTGTGAATGGACAACGTGTTGTTAAATTAACTAGTGAATGGGACAATGAAGATAAGAAGCTCATCTCCTTGAATGCCAAGGCAAAGGTCAACATGAATTGTGACTTAAGCCCAAATGAATTTAATGATACACATACTCAATGGCCAAAGAGATGTGGGATAACTTAGAAGTTACCTATGAAGGTACTTCTCAAGTACGTGAGTCTAAAATTGATATCCATATACATGAATATGAATTATTTGCAATAAAGAGTGATGAAAATATCAATTCCATGATGTCTCGATTCACTAATATCTTGAATGGGCTTAAGAACCTTGGTAGGGATTTTCAAAGTCCGATATATCTCGGAAAGTCCTTAGAAGTCTTCCAACTAAGTGGGATGCTAAGGTCACAGCAATAAAGGAGGCTCACAATCTCAAAACCATGGACTTTGATGAGATTTTCGGGTCCCTTCTCACATGGGAAATTATCTTGAAATCCCGAGAGGAGGAAACAAAACCAAAGAAGGGATTGGGCTTGCAAGCATCAATCAAACATGACATCATTGAGTTGGAGGATGAAGATCAAGACGAGGACATTGCATTGAAAGTTTAAGAGATTTCTTCAACGGAAGAAAGTGAATGGCGGAAGGTTTATTAAGAGAAATGAACCAAGGGGTGAATCAAGCAAGAGAGAACCTCCAACTTACTTCAATTGTGGGAAGTCGGGGCATTATAACTCGGATTGCTTCAAGCTAAAGATGGACAATGAAAAGAAGCAAAAGAAGGTGGCCATGAATTCCACATGGGATGACTATGACTCAAGCGCCTCGGATGAGGATGAGGAATTCGAGGAAACGGCTAACCTTTGTCTCATGGCAAAGGATGATGAGGTACAAATAGATTATTGTCCCATAGATAGTTCAAAATTTTCATATAGAGAATTGTTAGCATCTTATAATGAATTGCAAAAGGCTTTCGAGGAATTGCATGACGAGTTTGAAAAATTAGCTATTAAGCATATATCTCTTAGAAAAACTAAATCTTTATGTAATTCATCTTGTTACACATCCACCTCACCTAGCTTGAATGATGATAGTAATGAAAAGTTAGAAAAAGAAAATGAACTTTTAAAAAGAACCGTTGAAGATCAAATTAATGTTCTAGCTAAGTTTACCAAGGGTAAACAAAACCTAATTATCATTCTAGGAAGGCAAAGAAGAGGCTTTGACAAAAGTGGATTAGGATTTGACGCTTTTGACAAAGAGAAAGTCATTAAGACACACTTTCATTAAGCAATCTAGTTCACGTTCTTTGAACATTCATAAGTATGTCACATGTTACTTTTGCAAGAAAAAAGAACACAAGGCTAATGTATGCAATCGTAGAAACAAAAAGGTTGTAACTAAAATGATTTGGGTTCCAAAAAGAACCATTGCATGCCTCACTAACCTTAGTGGACCCAAAATTACTTGGGTACCAAAAGTTGGTACTTAAACCTTTCTTTGTAGGTATGCTTAATGTCAACCACCTAGGACAAATGATTCCTTTATAGCGGTTTCTCAAGGCATATGGTGGAGGACAAATTAAAGTTTTCTTCTCTCCAAGCTTATGAAGGGGGAAACGTCACATTTGGAGACAACTCAAAACGTAAGATTGTTGGAATTAGTGCTATTGGTATAACTCATTCTCTCTCTATTGATAATATTTTTCTTGTTGATGGGTTGAAGTATAATATTTTTAGCATTAGTCAATTATGTAATGATGGTTATAACATTTTTTTTAGGTCAAATGCATTCATAGTTGAAAATGATGGAACACAATTATTCAATGCAAAACGAAATGAAAATATTTATATTATGTTGCTATGTAAATTGCATGAACAAGATGTTAAATGTTTTGTCACGTCTAGCGAAAGTAATTGGTTATGGCATAAATGGTTAGGACATGCTAGTATGGACCTCCTTCACCGCTTGACTAGAAATGACTTAGTCAAAGGCCTCCCAAAGACTAAGTATTCTAAGGATAAATTTTGTAATGCTTGTCAAGTGGGAAAGCAAGTCAAATCTTCTTTCAAAAGAAAGAAAGATACCACCACTACTAGGCCCTTAAAACTTCTCCATATGGACCTTTTTGGTCCGGAAAGGATTTCAAGTATTGGGGGAAAGCTTTATGTTCTTGTCATAGTTGATGACATGATTTAATTGGGTTTATTTTCTTACTCATAAAAACAAAACTCACTCCATTCTTGATAAATTTTATATAAAAGTTCAAAATGAAAAGGATTTGACAATCAAGAAGATAAGAAGTGACAGGGGTAAAGAATTTGATAACCAAGACACTTAGAGAAATTATATGATGAACTTAGTTTATCTCATGATCTCTAGGCACCTAGAACTCCTCAAAAAAACGGAGTTGTTGAGTGGAAAAATAGATGACTTCAAGAAATAGCTAGGACAATGCTAAATGAACATAATCTTCCTCGAAGCCTTTGGGCCGAAGCGGTCAACACCGCTTGCCATGTCATTAATAGAGTCATCATACAAATGAAATTAGATAAGACACCCTATGAATTATGGAATGGAAGAAAATCCAACATTGTCTATTTCAAAGTGTTTGGGTGAAAGTGTTATGTGCTTAATGACAATAATAACTTAGGAAAATTTGATTCCAAATCGGATGAGGGAATTTTCTATGGTTATTCATCTAGAAGTAAAGCATTTAAAGTCTATAATAAGAAGACTTTAACCATGGTCGATTCAATTCACATTGTTTTTTATGAGTCATCACCACCATTGACTTCTAGAATTGATTTAGATAATGATGAGGTTGTAGGGATTGAGAACGAGCTAAATGATCTCAATATTTCCAATCCTTCAAATGAACCCCCAAAAAAGACGGATGTCAAGGATCAATCCAATGATGATTTGACTCATTCTTTTCCAAAATCATGGAGAATTCTAAATAATCATCAAATTGACCAAGTCATAGGTGATTCATCTAAAGGGGTTGACACTTGTTCTCAACTTAGAGACATGTGTAATTTCATGGCATTTGGTCTCAAATTGAGCCCAAGAATATACTTGAAGCTCAATGCGATGACTCATGGATTGTCGACATCCAAGAAGAACTAAATCAATTCGAACGCAATCGAGTTTGACATTTTGTTCCTAAATCCAATGATCAAACTATAATAGGTACCAAATGGGTTTTTCAGAACAAAAAGGATAAAAATGGAGCAATTATTCGTAATAAAGCAAGACTTGTTGCCCAATGATATAATTAAGAGGAATGCATTGACCGTGAGGAGAATTTTGCACCCGTAGCTAGATTAGAACGAATTAGAATGCTTCTTTCATTTGCATCATCTAGAAACTTCATGCTTTATCAAATAGATGTCAAAAGTGTTTTTCTAAATGGTGTCATAAAGGAAGAAGTTTATGTCAAGCAACCACCCGATTTTGAAAATGAATAATTTCCTAATCATGTTTTTGAATTAACTAAGGTTTTATATGGATTAAAGCAAGCTCCTAGGGCTTGGTATGAAAGGCTTCGTGGATTTTTGCTTCAAAATGGTTTTTCAAGGGGTAAATTTGATTACACACTTTTTACTAAAACCATTGAGAGTAATTTGTTGCTTGTTGATAGGAGCCAAATATCATATATTTAAGGCTCCTAATTATATATTGTTATGTTCATGTTTATCATTATATTGGTGTTTTTATATGATTTTCGTGTTTTAAGATGTTTTAGGTTATGTTATGTAAAACGAGTTTAATTCGGTGAAATAACTGGATTTGTAACTTAAGATTGTTCGAGACCCAAAACTAAGGATAAAAAACCTATGAAGGGCCAAATAAGTCAAGGATGAAAAAGGAATGAAGCCGAGAAGAGAAACGGATCAAAGAAGATTAAACATGAAAATACAAGGTGAAAAACTACCGAGTACTCGGTAGTACAAAAGTGAGAAATATTTCAGAGACATATGTGCGTTCTTGCGCCATTGCGTAACACCGAATACTCGGTGGAATTCACATTGAGTACTCGATGAGACCAAAAACGACCAGTACACATCAGCAACTTGTATGTACAACAATGGGACCCGTTTCGGCCATAATCAATATGGAATGATCTATATGCTATATTAGACACAATATTGACCATATTTGATGAGATTTAACACCATTCTTCAAGGAATATCATGACACGCATTCCTGACTTAACCGTGAAGCAACCAGATTACCAAACAAATACACCTCTTTTTCTATAAAAGAGAGGGGTCTCCCTTAGAGTTAGGTGTGTTATATTGGAGTCTTAATACGTGGCTATGGGAGATTTGTGCAAGAATATCAATCATGGAGGGCATGTCTACATCAATAATGTAAACAACCACCACCATGAACAACTAAACCGGTATCTAGGGTTTTTAACAAAACCCTAGCTAGTAATGTAAACTCTTTCTTATTTTAATTGTATAAGGGGAAACTGAAAGACACGTATGTGATGATTGTATAACTGAGTGATTTTGTTTGATTTTATATAAGATTCTATGTTTATTTTATGTCTTGTCTTAGCTTGAATGAATGTTTTATCTTACTCAATCATAGTTATTCAATATGGGCTAGAACTCGGATGCTTAATTCATGATTTTTGATACAATGGTGGAAATTAACATGCAATCTAGATTTAGACAAACCATACCTAGAAATGATAACGAGTGACATGTTTTTAATCTATGTTAGTAGGAGTAATTTAGAGTAGATGCATGTACTAGTTATGCTTGTTCAATGATGGATTATGCCAATGATGGATTAATTGTTCCTTTTTTGGGATTAGGGTTTGCCAATGTTTGCGACCCTATATCTGATTCACATATGATTGATCGCCCTTTACAATTAAATAATTAGGATGATATATTATGCGGTTAGTGGTGGAGTTAGAAATACCCTAGATCTTTATCTCCACTGTTTTCAAACACCAAAACCAAAATCCATCTTTACTGTTATGTTATTTTATTTCTTGTCAAATTAGTTATTCAAATATATGTTGATGACATTATATTTGGATCAACAAACGAATCACTTTGCAAGAATTTTGCAAATAACATGCAAACAGAATTTGAAATGAGCATGATGGGTGAGTTGAACTTCTTCTTAGGATTCCAAATCAAGTAAAGTTTGGATGGTATTTTTGGTTGCCAATCCAACTACACAAAAGATTTCCTAAAGCGATTTGGTATAAAGGATGTCAAACATGACAAAACCCCTATGAGCATTGATGCGACGTCAGGTGTGTAAAAATATGTGGTTAAAAATAATACCTTAACAACTCTAGGTTTTACCCTACGTAAGTGCAGGTATCAATTATAGAATAGAAAATGGCTTGAGTATGGGATATCGATCTCACAGAGACTAAGATTGTTTACTTTATCAATTCAAAAATATTGAATTATATTTTATGAAAATGGCTTGTTTGGGTGGTCAAAGACAAAATTATCTATTTTAACTAAAATTATATAGAAATAAATTAAATTGGTCGTGATTCAGATGAAAGAGAAAACTAGGGCTTTCATTGCTCCACCACTAACCGCATAATATAGTTCCTCACTATATCAATTGTAAGAGGGCGATCCATAACTGTGAATCAGGTCGTACCGCAAATAGCTAAATACGATCCCAAAAGGAATACCATCAATCGGATTGCAACAACCCGTCTCATGACTAAACTAACTAGTACATGCCAATTATACTACTCTAATCTACTCCTACTGCATGAAAATAAACTAAAGCATGTCTATATTAAATCGCCAAGGCACGGCCTGTGTCAACCTAGGGTTTCAAGTTTCATTACCACCATTGTTTAGAAAATCATAATTAAGCATCCGAATTCTTGCTCATATTGAATAATCATAGTTGTGCAAAATAATACATTCATTCCATCTAAGATAAGAATTTAGAACAAATATATAATTTTATATTGCAAATCAGTACGGTCTCTTAACTACTACAGTCATCACAGTATGATCAACAGTTTCCCCTCGTTACAATTAAAAACAATGAAAGAACTACATTACGTGGTTAAGGTTTTGCTAGAAAACCCTAGATACCAAATTAGTTGGCTATGGTGGAAGGTGACTGCATCAGTGAAGTATAAACGATCTTCATAGTCTTCTTCTCCAGATCTCTAGGTTTGAATATGGCTCTCCACAGCAGTATGTCTGAATGAACATCTCTGAATGAACGTGAACCTCCACAACTGAACAACCCTAATGAACGTCTCCTCCAAAAATCAACCTTTCATACTGATATATGATCATGTATATATATGTAATGGTGTAAAGAGGCCATTTTCAGTCTTTTCACTCTCACTTCATGCAAACCCTAACTTCTGATATATATAAGTGTATATACATGTATATAGAGGTCTAGAGTCGAACCTGGGGTAGAATAGGCAGAAACCATCGAAAAACCACAAAACTTGCCGCAGATACGCTTCAAGCGTACCTGGCCTACACTTCAAATGTAGGTCCAAGCATAGGTCCAAACGTAGAAATGTGATTTCCAGCCACTTTTTGAAACTGAAAGCGTGGGTATTTTATGGAAAACCACTTTTCTCCATGAATGCACCAAAACGACCGTCTTAAACCCATGATACTTTTTGCTGAAGATGACAGCTTCTGGACATGTCATTTTTACCCTCATTGACTCATTTGTATCTCGGACTGCCTCCTTGACTCTCCTCTTGGATAGAAAGAACACATTTTTCAGTTAATTCACCGAAGTTAGCTTCATTTCTTCATTAAGCTCCTGAAACATGCTTTAACACGCAAACAACATAAAAATACCAAATAATTGAATGAAATGACGTAACAATAACGAATTAAGGAGTCAAAATGTCTAATATTTCACACCTATCAAGCACCACTACTAAGCTAGACAAATATGAAAATGGTAAATGTGTTGATATCACCAAATATAGCGGCATGATTGGTAGTTTGATTTATCTTACCACAAGTAGACCGGATATTATGTTTATTGTGTGTTTGTGTGCTCGCTTTCAATCTTGTCCTAAGGAATCTCATCTATGTGTCGTTAAAGGTATTTTCCGTTATCTTTGTGGCACACTTCACTTAGGACTTTGGTATCCATGTGACATATCACTTGATCTTATTAGTTATTCGGATGCCGACTTTGCCGGATGCAAAGTGGATCGAAAGAGCACAGATGGCACATGTCACTTTCTAGGGCACTCACTAGTATCTTGGTCTAGTAAAAAGAAAAATTCCGTTGCATTGTCTATCACCAAAGACGAATATGTTGCGGCTGGTAGTAGTTGTGCTCAAACATTTTACATTAAACAACAATTGTTTGATTACAGTCTAACTTTCAATCATGTGCCTATTAGATGTGACAACACTAGTGCAATTTGTATTTTAAAAAACCATATCCAACACTCTCGCACTAAGCACATAGAAATTAAACATCACTTCATACGTAATCATGTTTCAAAAGGCGATGTTTGTTTTGGTTTTTATAAATACAAATGAGCAATTGGCGGAGATTTTTACAAAATCTCTTCAAGAAGATAGTTTCTCAAAAATTCGTAGAGAAATTGGTATGAAAATGGAAAATAAAGTTGTAAAATGATTTTTTTTTTTTTTTTGTTTTGTGTGAATTTCTTGTTAACTCCTTGAGATTTTGTTTTTGGTGTCAAGCATGTTTGAATATAATTATGAATTTAGTTTATTTTATTTTATCTAATTTATCCAATTATTTTTCATCATGTGTTTTAAAATGTAAATTTTTTCAATTTTTTTTATGGGCCAGCCGACTGACACTTACATATCAGTCGACTGAAAAATACCCATTCTTCATCATTTTCCCCTGTCAGGTTCAGCCGACCAAAATTACTTCGGTAGTCAACTAAAATTTGAATTGTAGTCGACTGACTATTACCCATAAAAATTTTAGTCGGCTGACAACTCTCTTTCGGTCGACTGATTCAAGGAATATTCCCAGAATATCCCTTCATCAACCGACTGATGAGGCCTTATCAGTTGACTGATGCGACCATTTAAGTTGACTTACAGCTCTGTAATCGTTGCACTTCATCTTCCTCAACTCCTCTACGTGTTTCTCAACCTCTTTTTACACATTTCTCCACCACTTCCCTCATTAATTCACATTCATTCCCCATTTTATTTCTCAACCTCTATATATTTCATCATCTTCCTTCATCTCCATCGCAAACCCTTATCTTTCTTCAACATCCCCTTATCTCAAAACTATTTTGTCCCTCCTACCTCTTAAAAATTGCATTTTTCCCCTCTTCTTCTCATCCTCTCTACTCCCATGACTCCACCTCAGTATGATGCCCCCCGTAGAAAGAGATCTCATGTTTTTGGTAATGCTTCGCGTCCTCCTCCTCCTCAACCGTTTCCCGAGGAAATTGAGGAAGATGAAGAAGATGCGCACATGAGCCTCCAGAATCTTCTTCCTAATGCTACTCATCGATCCGAGTTCGTTCGTCACTTCAAGAAATGTATGATATGCAAAACCTGTCC
The DNA here is from genome assembly GCA_963922005.1 of Cornus suecica. Taxonomy (NCBI): domain Eukaryota; kingdom Viridiplantae; phylum Streptophyta; class Magnoliopsida; order Cornales; family Cornaceae; genus Cornus; species Cornus suecica. Next base: position 47,420,307 of record OY998241.1, on the reverse strand, counting down.
TGTCAAAAATTCCCTTTTCCAATAGTTAAACATTCGACTCTTCTCTCTTTGCTAAGCTCTTGGTTGGGGCTATTTCGTGTCTCTAGATTATCCGATTCATCACCATATTATTCAAGCCTTCTACACTACCCTCATTGAACACAAAACCTCGAATTCCCTTTCCGCGTATGTCGCTGACATTGACATCTCCTTCAATGATCATGACATTCGGAATTCGTTCCACATTACCTTTATTGGCCAAACCATTTACCTCTCCTATAAATGGTACCAAGGCTAGGACTTCGAGCCTATGGATGCCATCAATGTCATTTGCCACTCCCCAGACCAAATCCTTCCTATCACTCACCTCAACGCTAGCAACCTCACTTCCAAAACATGTTTAGTTCATAAAGTAGTGATGTACACCATTTTGTCCAAATCCGGTGGACGTAATTACATCTCCTTTTTCGAAGCTTGTATTGTGGTTTGCCTTATTACCAGTCGTTCTCTCAACCTTGCTCATATTTTCCATAAGCATTTGATGGCTTACAAGAAAATGAAAAATAAGAAGTTGTTCTATCCTATCCCTATCACTCATATCCTTCACCATTTTCAAGTGTCGACCGAGAACAAGGTCATGAATGATGAGAGTCTTCCCGTGGATGCCAAGATTCTAAGTCAAATGCGGTTGGAAGTTAATCCTCATGGTATCATTCAAGACAAGACCCACTGCTCTCGTCATCTTCCTAGGGTTAAGCATCTTCATCTACACCTCCTCTTGGTGATCTTGCCATTGTTCATGTTGCTCCCTCTACCTCTTTCCATGACCCCCACACTCATCTCCTTCAGGAGATTCTTAGGGCGGTCAGGCGGAACGAAGAGGGCATTATGTGTAATGCAGAGGCTATCTCCCGCATCGAAAGAAAAGTGACTAAACTCTCGACGGACTTTAGCACCTGTTTTGACGCTCTCAACCTCTCTCTTAATCACCTTCAGAACTATATTCCTCCTTTTTTATGTTATTTTTATGTTTAGAGGCAAAGGGGGAAAATGTTTGGGAATTTTTGGGGCGTATTTGTGTTGTTGGCTTTTATGTTTGTGTTTTGAGTAGGCTGTTAAAAGATGCTTTAAGTTGTGTTGTGTCGGTGTTAGTATGTTAGGTTTTGTTTGCGTCGTGTTGTCAGTATGCGGATTGTCGGATGTTTCATTTTAGCTTTGTTTTTCATTCTCATTTGTACCTTAAAATGATCACATCATGAATGAGAATGCGTTTTTATTTTGGGTATAACTTGTTGCTTCACTTTTAGTTATGATTATGCATAAATTCAAGGGGAGTGTATTTTTAACACCACCATCTCATGGCAAACACGCAATGTTTTGTCATCACCAAAAAGGGGGAGATTGTTGGCTTAAGGGTCAATCTAAGAACAATTATCCGTTTTGATAATAACAACATGTTAGCATGTGTTTAGTATTAATATTGTTATTTAGTTTTGTCACGCCCCTAAATTCCAAAGACTCCCGAACCAGGACATCCGAGGAATCCGGGTTGTGATCCATACAAGGAGCGACCAATTAAGATCTTAAATAATCATAAAACGAATGGACTATTATTAATAACAATAATTCCATACATAACCAAGCGGAAGCTAAACCAAATTATACACAAGGCACATCGAGGCGCCAAAAGAATACATCTCTCCAAAGATGCAACGATACCAAATATAAGGAAGGGATATGCCAACAGATTGGCTCCCAAGAAATACAACAGTCCCAATACATGGGATAAGTAAAGGAATAACTCTACTACGAACATCCCAAATTCCCCAACAACATCCGAAACACAATGGGCAAACCCAGAACCTGCAACGAGAAAACAAAAGAAAGTGTCATTGCACCAAAGCAATCAGTAGCCGAAACAATCCTTGCAAAGTAGTGTTTGGGGACACCAGGCAAAAGAACATCTGGGTGAGCTCATCCTTGCAAAGTAGTGTTTGGGGAATCGTAATTGTCACATCCTCCGACCATCCATATCGAGTACGAACTAACCCGTGTACATACATCAACCCTAGGTCTGTCAAATGCCCCATATAGCACTCACGCCAATACGAGACCTCGGAAACACATCCCCCTAGTCCCCTACCATGCATCAACAAATAGGGCAACTAGCACATAGTAAAACCATAGCACAACAACATATAATAATACACACCTATATATATATACATGTATATATAGAGAGGGAGATACACAACCAATATAAGCCACGTAGTATAGACCACCTCATAGATCACTACGACTCGTACCCGCCTGTCCCACACTGACAATCCACACAACACGTATCACAAAATCACGGGAGTAACACTCATATTCATAACACTCCAACAATCACACTTCCTATATCACAAGCACACTAAGCTCCAAAACCTCAAATCAGTATCAACTCATACTACCAATCACCTCACATGGTACTATCCACAACCTTAAACCCAACACAGGGGTAAAACTATCACTTCAACCTAAGGAAAGTCATAAAGATTACCGAACATCAAAAAAAGTGAAAGGGATTGAACAACCCATCACACAGACCACTCAAAGGTCACATGTTCGCCCAATGGTAAAATTATCATTTCAAGTGAAAATATGTACTTTCAAAGGTTAACCCACCTATTTGGACATAGGTTAAACCATAGAAACAAACATAACCAAATTCAAAGCCCTGACGCGAGAGAGATGAAATTTTGAAAATCGCATCGAACAATGCTGACCCAAACACAAAGTTTAAGTACCCCTCTTTCACCAAGAGTAAAACAATAATTTCAAGTGAAAATAAATGATTTTAATTTTTATATCAAATATTTAGATATATGAAAAGCCCTAGAAACAAACGGGACCTCAATCAAAGCCACAAGACGAGATATTCATTTTTTTTAAAACGGTATCGGACAACACCGATAAAAATGGAAAGCTGAAGTACCCCTCTTTCACCAAGGGCAAACAAAGTCATTTCAAATGAAAAATTATTATTTCAAATTTTTAATCCAAATTTTGTACTTAGCAAAAACCATAGGAACAAACGGAACCTAATTCCAAGGTCCGAGGTGAGAGAAATGAATTTCCAAAAATGGGTCAAAACAGGGCTAACTCACCCAGTCGACTACCTGAAGTGGCAGTTGATTGCACAAGGTCGAAACTTAATGAAAAATTGCAGAAATGCAATTTTGAAGGCACAGTCGACTGCCAAGGTCCGAAGAATTGCAAAAATAACCCGAAACCACTTTAAACCCTTATGAAACATGAAGGATAGCCTCAAAACTATTAGGGAACTTTTCAAATGATAAAAATATCATTTAATCTCGGTTTTGTTTTATCAAAAATACTTTCTTAAAAATCCATAAAACTAACCATCTTGACCCCGGTCTCCGTTTTGTACATCGCCGACTTTCAAAAGTCAAAATATTTTATAGCATAACTTTAAATCCATTTCAAAACTCAAAGTTTTTGTCAGCATCACGGGGGTAGGCAAAAACGGGTTTTTCACTTAAAGACTGAATGGAGTCAAATACAAGTCTTATGAAAATTCATTTTCGAGGAAACAAACCGAAACACCAACGGAAAAACCAAAGAAAATTCGTAGATGCTTAATGGAGTTAGAGAATCAAGAAACGGAAGTGAATGGCATTTCAAAGAAAAGGTAAGTGGCTATACACACCAACACTAACCATATTCCAACCACACCTAACTCCACATTCAAACCCATAAACCCTACAACGACTTAACCAAGAATTACCACACCTCCAGTGACATTCCAATCCTTAAGATCGCTAAAGGGAACCTAGTGGCCGCTGCCACGGAACCAACTAGTTTCAATCAAAACCTCTTCCGATTCTTTCAAACCTCAATTTCACATTCGAAACCACCTCACTTAGGTTTCTAACAAGATCTTATAGCGATCAATACACAATTGACTCGGTTCACTCATAACCTCGTCTATCATAACCAAAACATCAATAGCACAATTAATGACACATTGCTACACCAACGCTAACTATACCACAAAACCATCACCCGTCTTCTCAAGGCTTCAACTCACATTCAACTCCATAGTCCTATACCGACTTTACTTATCACATGAAAGTCATTAAACCAACTCATATCACCACACAAGTGACTATAAACACATAACAACAAGTATAAGCATTTATCTCACATTATACTTTTAAAATAAGGCATGCAATCATATTCTCATATTATCCAATTTCACTTGAGCATTTCAATAACATATGAATTATATCTCTAAATTCACATTAAACATGTTCATCAACCACATTGAATAATATCATGATTCGCATATAGAGGTAATTACATAATAGCAACTCAAATGCAATGTGACTCACACACCTCATGATACACATTTTTTCCAACACAGGTTAACGAATACGCACTCCACCCATTTAAAATGAGAAAGAGTACCACTGTCACACCCCGAATTTCCAAAGACTCCCGAACCGGGACATCCGAGGAATCCGGGGTCGTGATCCATAAAATGAGTGACAAACTAAGAATATCAATACCAATAAAATGAATGGAATATACTTAACAACAATAATTCCATACACAACAAAGCGGAAGCTAAACCAAATGATACACAAGGCATGTCTAGGTGCCGAAAGAATACATCTCTATAATGATGCAATGATACCAAATACAATGAAGGGATGCGCCAATAGACTAGCACCCAAGAAATATAACAATAGCGGTCCCAATACAGGGGACAAGCAAAGAAAACTAAACTGGAACAACACTAAGTACAAACCCAAAACCCGCAACAACATCCGTGCCACGAGCCATCCTGCAAGAAAACTTGATACCTAGCAGAAACATCACCTGCAAACTGGTGTAGACCACCACGGCAAACCAACGTCGAGGTAAGCTTATTGAGCCCAGTAGGAAAAAGGGAATCCTAATCGTCACATCCTCCGACTGTATAAACCTAGTGTGAACCAACCTGAGACCCCTAAAAATATCCATCTGGTCCCCTACCATGCATCATCAAGGGCATCTAGCAATAACAAAACCATAATATAACATGATATGGAAAATGCACACCTATATATATACGTATATATATACATAGAGACAACAAATAAGTACAAGTTATATAGTTCTAATCTCACAAGAGAACACTATAACTCGTACCCACCAATCCAACACTAGTAGTCTACACTACCCCCATAAACGTACTCCAAGTACACAATACCCTAGCATAACATAGTCAATCACTCTAGGGCCACAACCATAACAATAGTATCCAAATGAACTAAGATCACCACGATATCCATAAGAAGGAACATCCATAACCAGTACTAAGGAAACTCTAAAGTCCTTACGTACCCACATAACCATCGTCAATTCATATATACACAATACACATACGACACCTCAATCTCTTCACAAAGGCGAACCACACTCACCTTAATATCACTACTGATGCCACAACATCAATCTCATGATACCATCCACAAGGGGATCAGTTCAATCACTAACGTCCTCACTATGAACAAGGAAGGATAGTTACTCAACCACAAAGGGTACGTGAACACTACCCTCAAGAATGGCCACACAAAACCATGACATCAAGCAAGGGATGAAACTTCAATGTTAACCAAAAGAATAACCGGAACATCTCGTCAACATGGAGGGACATCCACTCGTGATGAGGAAAACCACCAATATGTATGTGCACTAAGACACATAGATCATAACCGAAACTTGGAATGAAATAAAGTATGATATACAAATACCGAGAGAAAAACACTCTCAAGTCAACCGAACAACCACAACTCAAAGATTACTATGACGCCCTGAGGACGAAGAAAGAAAAGTGACACGCTGGAACCGTGGAACCCAACGTCCATTTCCAACCCCACGGATCAAATGATGACATAAAAAGGAGTGGCTTGGCATCACGCCGCGACCAAGACTCAAGAAAGGTGAATCTAAGCCGATCTTTCAACCTAAGAAAACTTATCCCTAAATACCACTAATCAATGCCTCAAGCATAGTAGGAGAAATGGTGAAGCACAAGGGAAAAAAGGGAAATAAGTTAAAAAGACTACACAAAACAGTTTTCACTGAGTACTCGGTGTTGGCCACATATTGACACCTAGAGTGGGGGTGAATAAGGTCAATGACAAACTTTGAGACTTTTTCGATTTGACTTTATTTTATCAAAATTAATCTTTAGAGAGCTTTAGTCAAACACTTAGTGAATAAGATGATTACTTAAGTGTCTGCCTCAATTCATACTTTAAATCATGAACAATGAATTACACTACCAAATACATGCATAACGGATTCAAGTAGAATGACAACTAGTTCAAGCATCCAAATATGCATTTCAACTAAATATGTATAAGCACTTTTCTCTCATATATATAGACATAATGCAAAGTGTTATTTGACATGAAAAGGTTGTGTTGAATATCCATTTTGTTAAACACTTGGGATGCATATAAACTTTTAAAGGCCTTGGTTGTTTAAGATACATTTCATCAAATATTTGGTGTGCAACTAGATTATAGCAAATTTATGAGCAAGTAGAGAAATTATAATCTAAGTTATAATTAAGTTCACATTGCAATTTACTTCAACTATGCATTTTCCATACCTCATTATTAATACACAAACACAAGCAATTTCATAGCAATGATATATAAAGCTCAAGAATGTAAATGACAATTGCTTGCAAAGTAAAGAGTTGAGGGATAGAGAAAATGCAAACCAAGACACCGAGATTTTACATGGTTCAACCAAAGCTTTGTTCTACATCCATGCCTTGAGAAAACCTCTCAAGGATTCCACTATTGTGTTTTTCTTACGGGTGAAAAACAAACCCTTACATGCTCCTTCTTTCGGATGAAGAGCCCACCTTGCTCACTATTGCGGGTGGAAAGCCAACATAATTCTCTCTTTTTAAGGTAGAGAAAAACCATTACATAGCTTCAACAAGCCCATCACATGCTAAGACAACTTCTTGGTCTTTCACTCACAAAGAATAGGATTTGAATTTGAGTATTTATAACAAATCTCTTAATAGATATGTAACACCCCGTGTTATTTTTCCAATTTCCTGGAATAATTTCTAATTTATTTTTGGTTGTGACGGCACTTATTCATGACGTCATGGTTATTCTTGGTATTTCACGTGTAAATTTTTCGCATTTAACATTTGGAGCTGATTGAGCGGCTAGACGATTACCTTCTTGAGGACTTCGTGGACTTTCTTTGGTGATTACATGACTTGACATGACAGTATTGTTTCTGACTTGGCAAAATGTTGACGTGAGTTATGGGTTTAATAGCACGACTCTGTAATTGTCTCATTGGTGACTTCGTGAGGTTTCTTTGGTGATTATGCTAGTTGAAGGGATGTTTTATGTTTCAGACTTGGCTAGAGGTTTACGTGGGTTTTAGTGTTGATTACGTGATTTTATTTTGACTCTCGACGTTTGGTGCTTCGAATGGGTGGGGACATGCTTATTATGTCCAACGTTTAAAGCTCTGACGTTGTTAGAGTTTGACATTTAAGTGTTTTAGGGGTTGACGTTTTGTTTTCCCTTGTAATGGGATTAGTGTGTGTTTTATTTGATTGACGTACTTTGTGTTTGTATGTACGTGCCTCTATGTATTGTTTGATTTGTGTTCTTAGGGGTATTTGTATTGCTTTACGTGTTCTTTCGTGGCTATACTTACATGACGTGTAGTCTTCGACTTATGTGTTGGACATTTAGAGTTTCCTCATTTTAGGAATTTTGATGGGCTTTGTATGTACCCAGTGTTAGGGTGGTTGGGTTTCATACCCCGGGTTATTTATTTCAGTTATATTATTTATTGGACGTGCCGTTTATTTTTTGGGCTCGTGTGATTTTATTTGGGGGTTCCTGGTACATTTTTGGGATTAATTATGCCTATATATATTATTATTATTTATAATATATACATATAGGTGTTCAATAAATCAATGGAACTATGGGTATTTAATGGATATATATATTTAATTTTATTTAAATGTATATTCATGTATAAGTTGGCTGAGAGAGAAACACCGAACATCGTCCTTCTTCTTCCTCTTCAATCAGCACCACGGTTCTTCTCCACCATCATCATCATCACCGTCTTGCAGACGAGAGAGAGAGAGAGGTAGAAAGAGACAAATCGGGGAAGAGATAGGGAGGTCGTACCTGAAGGAGCGCGACCTAGTTGAGGGCAGAGGTCGTCGGACATGGCACTGACAGTGGTCCTGGTGGCGCGTCGTGTGGCGGCGTGGTGGTTGTGGCGGGCGATCTAGAGATTTCGCGACCTAGCTGGTCATTGGTAGGAGGCGACGATGAGGGGTAGCACTGGTGACGACGGCGCGACGGCGAGGAGTGACGACGGCGGCGACAACTCGCAGAGGTGGCGGCGCCGCGAGAAGGAGTTTTGTGCATGGGTGGTGGTTCGCGCAATGGTGCCGCACAACAAGGGCGTTTCAGCCGTAACTTTGACTGGCAATTTGGTCTGCTTCACGATGTCGGTTTGGGCTCAAATTTTAAGGAAAGCTTCGTCTCAATACTAGGTACGACATACTAAAATTTCATATTTTTTTGTTGACCGGTTTGTCCGAAAATTTGATTTATAGGTTCAAATTTTTGTTGGGGTTATATTAGATTTATTCAAAATTATTAACCAATTGCTAATGGGCTTCGTACATATCATATAGGTCGTTGAGACGGACGTTTTGGTATATTCGAAATAGTATTTGGGTGACTTTGGTCGGCGGGCTCCATATTCGGGCGCCGACACTATTCACAGTGGGTCGTTTCAGGGTTGTTCTATAAGATTTATTTTAGGTGGGATATTTTTTTAAAATATATCTAACTTTCACACTCGTGGCATAGGGAGCCCTAGATTTATTATTATTTATTGAGCATGCATTAAATGTTTTGGAAATTTTAATTTTCATGTTGTGTGTGTATTGCTAATATGTGATGGCATGCTTTGTGTTATTTATTATATGCGAGATTTAGGAGTTTTATAAACTCGATAACGGGGTGCCTTTAGGTGAGCTAGAAAAGAGGCGAAGGATAGTAATTTACTCGAGAAATTAAAATAACTTAAAAGCTACTTAAATTGGATTAAATTATGTGGCCTAGCATCCCTTGGAGTTAAAGTAGGTTAGTGAAATTTGTGAAAAATTGCACGTGAATTTAGAACACGATATTAGCTCCCCTATTGCTTATGTTTTACTGAAATTAAAAACAGGTTAGGGGATACGTGAAATCGAGGGACGTGGAACCTTAAACGCCGTCCTAGTTCCCTTTTATATTTTCGTAAATTATAAAGAAGTTAAATTACGAACTAGATGTCCCTGAGGTGGATTTATTCGAAATCGGTTAGTGAAATTTAATTATAAGCATGCGGATACGTAAAATTTATAAGAATTGGGTAATTAAGAACCTGGGTAACTTCGAGATGGAATTGTAGTGGTTTACTACTTAATTTAATTATAAAGCATGCTTTAAATGAAAATGGTTATATTGTGAACTTGTTGTCTAACAAGGACTGTAAGACAAGCATAAATCATTTGAAAATGTTGTACATTGATATTGACTCACTGTTGAGGCATGATATGCATATTGTATACACCATGAACATATTTGCATTGGGTGTGGTTTCATGTCTCATTCATTTACCTTTGGTGTGAGTGAGTCCTTGGGTTGTCGTGACAACTGGCCAGGCGGTGTCTCTCGCTACCGGCAAACTAGTACTCCGGGAATCAGGGAGGTGTGTGAGGACGTGGTCCGAATACGGTATGTATTTCACGAGTCAATAAATTCCTCATGCTTGTGTTACTTTGGCGACATTATACCTGGATGTCCCTTATTAGATAGGGTGCATTGGCATTCACATTGATTATTCGTTTTCCATATAGTTATTTATTGAGCTTTCATGAGATTATTGTTTTCTTATAGCAAACAGGTTGAATTTGAATTATATTAAAATGTATATTATTCTCTTGGGCGTTACGGCGCAATGGTTGTAATTGTGATGGTATTTGTAAATTCCTGAAAATGATAAATAAAACACTCAATGTAAATGAAGATTTAGGAACTTAAAGTTGGGAAATAAAAAGTATAATACTAATAGGAACCAGTGTCAATGGATCCACGATTGACATATATTCAAGGTGGTTAAACGAAACTAAGTAGAAAGAGGTCGGATTGGCGTAATTTTTCCCCTTGAGTCGGGGTTGTATACATAAGCTATCCTTAAATGGAAAGTTACGATAAACGTGTTCCCTTGGGCTAGGAGAGTGGTCTTGGGACATAGTTTTGACCGTGGGTTCTAAGTCATTTGGAGGGATAGTTGTGACTCATGTTGGGCTTAAACATGTATGTGGAAACGGCCAAGTAGACCCTTTCGTATGGGTCGGTGTATGATATTGTGAAGTGGTTAGTATACCACTTTAGTTGATATATAAGAATGATTGATTTGAGGTCTAACCAGGTATGATAGGTTAGCATTCTTCCTTTTCTCTGGACTAAAGTTATTTTTCACTCTACATATTATTCAACACCACATCCGTAGTTAAATGTTGGACTATCATGTGCCTTAAGGATCCTTTTAATGTAAATTGAGGTACCCATAATGGTTTGAGTTGTCATACTCCCGAGTGGACGCTTGTTAGAAGTTTTAAGGATTGGGTTGATCCTTTATTTACGGTATAGTGATATTGAGATCTTAGAGTATTATTGAGATCTTATGGTGATATTGGCGGGTATGGAATTGATTACATTTTAATGCATACATAATGCACGCAATTTTTATATTTTTCTTGTTTTAGTCTCGGGTAGGAGGTTTGATACTGACTTAAGCACACGTAGTGCGATTCGTAGTACTTTGGGTGGGTTCAGAGACATTGGAACTAAATAGATTTGACCGGGTCCTAAAACGTTTTCTTAAAAACCGGTTGAATCCTTCGGGGTTCAACATCTTTTCTTTAAAAACCCGAGGGCCTCGTCATCCATTTGGGATTAAATGACTCCGATACGCCTTTCTTTCGCCTCAGTAGGTAGTATGAATTGGAGATTAACTTGTGATTTTCAAATTTGATCTAATGATAGAGTTCTTCCACTGATGTTACTTTCACGGAATAGATGGTAGCAGTGTGAACCTGTCATATGACCACTAGTTGATTTTATAAATTCTCTTTACTATAGGGGGCTTTAGAGAAAAGATCTTGTAAGTGAACGGATTATTTCACTGGTTATTATTGATAAGAGGACAGGTTTGAGGTTAGAATTATGAGAATGAGACTTTTTAGGAATGATTTGATAGCAGTGTTGTGTAGGCATTGTGGTTTAGTTGTGGGCGTGATTCTGGTTATTCCTTTTCGATAGTCCTAAGGAGTGACCTATTTACCTCCTAGGAACCTTGAGCGGCGTGCTCGGTGCACCGTGTGATAGATAGTTAGTTATTGTAGTATTTATAGACGAGAGTGCGTATTAGACTATTATATACGCCTATGCGGATATGATCAGTTATTTATGGAATTTTACTTGTGTACATGTTTATATTTATGTTGTTTTGACCTATGTATATAGGTTGGTGATATTTTTATTGCTCTATGTTATCTTGATATGATTTGGGTTATCTGTGGGGTTGTTTTGGGGTCTCGGATTGGCGTGGGTGCCAGGTGAGACAGCTGACTGACCTAGGATAGATGCATGCACACGGGATGGTTTGTGGTTCCTAGCGGCTAGGGGTGTGTTTGTTAGGGATATTTTTGGTGAGCCTCTGAGGTTGTGTTCACCCCTACACAGATTGCAGGTTTGTAGGTGGATGCAGCACGGCGTATTCAGCGACAATGGTACAGGTGAATTGGGACGTTTATCATTAGTTTTGTTCCTTTTATCCGTAGTTATCCTTGTGTATTCTTATTTCTCTTGGGAGCCAGTCTGTTGGCATATTCCCTTTCATTGTATATTTCATTTCGGGTATTTGTTTATTCAGGGTGCCATTATACTTTTCCGGCATCGCCATCTGATTTTCTTTATAATTTCATTTGAGCATTTGGGGCTCTATCGATTTTAGAGGGGTTGTGTAGAGGTAGCGGTGTTCTTTTCCACTACATCGGCCCTAGTAGGTTTCTGGAATTTGGGTTGTGTGCCATTGATTTTATTTATGTTATTATGTGCAGGTTGTTCTATTGTGTTGATTTTGGGTTGTCCGGATGTTCCATTTATAAACGGAACTCTGCCGGATTTTCGTTATAATTCACTTCTAAGTTTCTATCACCCAGGTGACATGGAATACTTTATTTTCGTTCTTATTCCATGTATGTCATTGTTTTTATTGATTTTAGTGGTCGTTTTCCGTGACGTCACACTTCGGGATTCGCTGATTCTCCGGATTGGAGTGTCAGGAAGAACGGGGCGTGACAAGATGGATATAGAAACTCAAAGCTCACTTCCTCACATAACTTAGAGTTATAAATTAAATACTCACATGAAAAGCTCAACTAAAGTATGAAGAATGACTCACAAGAAGAAAATATGAATGATGCTCATGTGGTGATTCATGTAGGATTTTTCTACCCAAAAATGATTTCAAAATTGAAGCACAAATGATAGATTTTTCATACTCCTATCTCTCTTTTCTCTAACACATTTTTGGCTCATATATGGCATAAATATATTATAGGAATCAATATAGTTGTTTGAGAGTTGTAGGGGATGTTTAGGTAATTTTTGAAAGTTCAAAAATAGCCGTCAGAGTTCAAGATATGAAGCCGGAAGTCTGCTTCCCATTTTGAGTTGGTTGTCCAATAGAGACTCAAACTTGATTTTTTTCGTCCTAAAAAAGTCGACTTCCCAAACACCAAGAGTTGGTTGCCTTACATACAGCAGTCAGTTGCCAAACCATGAAAAGTCGGCTACATTTTGATGGGCAGTCAGCTGCCGAAGAGAAAATCATTTTCAGCTTCCTAAAAAATATTTTCAGCTTCGACCCAGTTTCGACGCAGTTTACGCTTTTGGTCATAACTAGAGTTCCGTAACTCGGATGGAGGCGTTCTTTAGCTTTTTGGAAAAAGACTTCAAGATCTCTATTTTAGGATTTTGAATTGCTCCATGTAACCCATTTTTGAGTCTAATAAACTAGTTAGAATGTGACACATCATTTCGAACTTCTAACCCACTTGACGGTTTTTCGTGAAATCTTTTGGGATTTTAATATGCATCTAGAATTTTCGAATAAACAAATTCTCAATATTAGACAAAAACATTTCTTGGCTTAACAAATTTGTTCAAAGCTTTAATATGCATCTAGAATCCATTTGAAATAATATGAGTTAAGTTAATGGTTCTAGGACAACATCTTTGTTGAGTTCTCCATAACTTATGAAAGCTTGAACTAACTCAAATTTTTAGCAAAGACTAAATGATATTCATAGTCTAATACTAATGATGCAAGGACACATTAATGATATGCATGGTCCTATATGTTATATGGTAAAAAATTGAGCTTTCAATTTCTTTAAGCTTTTGGGTTGATATCTTCATCCTTGTCTTCAATGTCTTTTGAGCTCTAATCACATTTTCTTGATCTTCTCATGGATTCACTAGCTCTCTTGAGTTTATCTTAAATCAACAACCTATTAAGCACAACTCAAGTAGACATTAAATTCACCACATTCAATGGTTTTTTATAATCAAAATATCATGTTTACCCATGGTGAAAAACCTTGGGTCAACACTCAGTATTCATAACCACCGAGTACTCGGTAGCCATTTTATGCCCAAAACTCTCAAAAATCTCGGGTGAAAATTAGGCTCGCGCGCACTTACGCACTCACCGAGTACTCGATGACCCCAGGATGCAAAGTTAAGGGATGAACCCGTAAAGCTCCGAAATGAAACTTGATGACTCTGGGCCAAACTCGAACACACGGAAACATCTACTACACAATGCGGAGTGGCTCAACATCCGACATGAACCACGGAGAATGAATAATGAAGAAGGAAGTCCAAAAATGATAACACTTCAACAAAACCAGGATAAAACAATCCCATAACCCTATTCTCAACCGGGAACATAGTCCAACTCTCAAATCAACAACTCATCTCAGCCACTCAAGACGGTTAAGTTGACCACCTTAAGAACACTACTATGCTTAGGATATTGAAAGCAAGACCTAGTAGCCAATACTTGGAAACTAACTAGGTTCAATCAAGACCATTTCCGATCCATTCAAACCTCAATCAACACTTAATACCACTTCTCTTAGATTACTAACGGAATCAAGAGACCGTTACCACACAAGTGACTAGGATCAATCCTAACCTCACTTAATCAACTTAAAATCTCGAAGTAAAAGAGACGATAAATTCCTTAAATGTACAAGAAGTATCAAATGGCCACCACTACATAGCCAACCAAAATCCCAAACTATCAAGGATCAAACACCCCTCAAAGGTGCAAAAACATCAAGTGGTCAATACCCCACTACCAACCAAGGTCACAAAGCTAACACTCGCTTCTTTAATGTCTCATTTCACAATCGACCCTATAATCCACTATCAACTTTACTTATCACAAGAAAGTCATATAAAACCAACTCATAACACCACCTAAGGGCGTATAAGCACATAACAACAAGTATAAATATTCATCTCATTTTATACTTCAAAACTAGCATGCAAATCATATTCTCACATTATTCAATTCCACTTGAGCATTTTAATAACATATGAATCATATCACAAAATTTACATTAAACATGCTCCTCAATCACATTGAATAATATCATGGTATACATGTCAAATGGAGTCACATAAATGCTACACAAATGCAATGTAACTCAACACCACCCGTGATACACACATGACCACACACCTCATGGAACACACCTCATGAAATGCACTTTACCAAACATAGGTTAAAGAATACGCACTCTACCCATTTACACTGAGAAAGAGTATCGCACCGATTCTTCCCAAGTGATTTTGACACTTCTCACTTTCAACAAGGAAGGCGGTTGCATGAGTTGACCCATGACTAAAGATTCATATACCGAATGCACGAGATGACTTGTGACTTTGAGGATGGGACGACCCAACCTATATCAACAATTTTTGGCTTTTTAGTTTAGTAGGTGGGGCACACCTCCTGGCCAGTTGTTGCGACGATTCGATACAAAATTACTCACCCATGGTTACACAACCGGGTGTAGCCCAACACTAATTGAGTTCTCAATATAAAAGGTGTACCCATGCACTATGTCTTCAATGACCCATGCATCAACATAAATATGTATCACATCATATTTATAACCAATATTCCAAAAATGTCAACATGAATGCTTTTCATCATTCGACATGCTTTTAAAGCAATAATCAACAATAATGCTTTCTCATGCACCATTCATGATCCCAAATCATCAAGTTATCCTTTTATACACAAATATAACATTATCATTCATTTAACATGTTTTTATCTCACTTAAAGCAATAATCAACACATTAACTCATTTTCATGCATATGCTTAATGTCAAGATAGCAACTTCAAGATTTACAAGAATGGGGAACTAGAATACGCTCTAAGTTCGAATCCCATAAACCACCCATCATCTACTTCCACCTCTCAATTCACTAACCAAATAGTTAGCTTACTTACGTTATCAAGGCCACACAACTACAATCCATAATCCTATATGTATAATTACACTTATACATATACACCTCAATACTTATATTCACATATATATGCATACAAGTATATTTCAACTTAAAAAGTCCACAACTCATAACCCATCTAGCATGCATCATATACCTATTTCAAGGATGATATAAACATGGATTATAGCACATAAACACCTATAAACCCTAAATTCCTATTTCTCAAGTTTACACTTCGCAAAAATATTTCTAAGGTTATAAAGTCCGAAAACGAAATCGCACACTCACGAATCAAAAAATGAGATATTAGAGATGTTTT
This sequence comes from Cornus suecica, assembly GCA_963922005.1. Taxonomy (NCBI): domain Eukaryota; kingdom Viridiplantae; phylum Streptophyta; class Magnoliopsida; order Cornales; family Cornaceae; genus Cornus; species Cornus suecica. The sequence goes on along the minus strand of OY998241.1, from coordinate 47,404,289 downwards.
CCCCTACCTCGAATGAAGAACAAGCCAACCTCCAAACAAAGACTATGAAAACTCTAGCTTTCACCCGAAATCGAAACCGAATAAACCAATCAGTGAAAAGCTCCACCATAACCTCCTAAGAATGAATCGAGACTCAAACCACAAGGAAAACATGAATCAATACATGGTTTGACAAGAAAACCCAAAACTAGGGTTTGGGAAAATAACTCACAAAGAGAGAAAATCACTTACCAATGCACGACTCAAATCGAAGGCAAAACTACCATGACCAACTTTCGTTTTGAAACCGTAACCAAAATCCAAACTTAAATAGACGAAATAGGGCAAAGATTGCAAGAAACCAAGTGGGAGAGAAAGAAGCTGAGTTTAGAGAAGAAAAGAGAAAGAGGAAATGTTTTTAGGTCAACATTTCCTTATATAGGAAATCTATGAAATCTGTCAAGTTATACCTCGAGTACTCGGTATGAATAGTAGCCGAGTACTCAGTATGAACAGTTACCGAGTCCTTGGTAACCCTAAAACAGCAAAGTGCAAGAAAAGGCTCTAAGGCCAAAGATTGACACCGAAAAACTCCAAAACAATCCGGGACACATCCAAACACTCCAAAACACATAAGAAGACTCTTATACTTCCTCAACAACCCACACATAAGTGAAATACCGAGGATACCTCTCACTCCAAAAGTCCAAAAATAAACAAATAAACACATAATCACATAAGTGTTACACCGAAATATCTACAATAAACTAAGCACGTTTGAGCACGGAACACGATCGCCGAAGCATCAATGAGAAAATGTTATGAAAAACCCATGTAGTCGTTGGCGACGACACTCAAATCCGCGAAGCCGGAAATTAAATACCATGAAGTTGTCCCGCTAAGTCCAAAACGTAAACGCGAAAAATTTACATGTACCAAAAATACACAAGACGTCATGAATAAGTGACGTCACAAAACGTTAACTTTTGGAAAAGAATTCCAGAAAAAAGAAAGGAAAACGTGGGGTATTACAATCGCACCGATTCTTTCCAAATGATTTTGACACTTCTCACTTTCAACAAGGAAGACGGTTGTGCGAGGCAACCCGTGACCAAAGATTCGTATACCGAATGCATGAGGTGGCCCGCAACTATGAGAATGGGGCGACCCATCCTATACCCAATTCTCGGACACATTAGTTCCATAGATTGGGAACACCCCCTAACCAGTTGTTGCAGCAATTTAACACAAGACTACTCACCCATGGTTACACGATCGGGCGTAGCCCAACACCAATTGAATTCTCAATACAAAAGGTGAACACCATATGCATTATGTCTTAAAATACCCATGCACCAACACAAATATGTATCTCATCATATTTTTTAAAGACATTTCCAAAATGCCAACACAAATGTTTTTCATCATTCAACATGCTTTTAAATTTCATTTAAAGCAATAACCAACAAGGATGTTTTCTCATGCACCATTCATGCTCCAATTCATCAAGTTGTCCTTTAATACACAAGGATAACATTTTCATTCATTTAACATGCTTATATCTCAATTAAAGCATTTAAATCACAAGGATACATTTTTGCGCACAATTAATGTTCCAAGTCATCAAGTTGTCCTTTAATTCACAAGGATAACAATTTCATTCTTTTAAACATGCTCTTAGTTCAATTAAAGCAAATTTATCACAAATCACTTCTCAACCTAACATCAATTCCCAACTTAGTAATTATCATTCACAAAACGGGAAACTAGATATTCACTCTAAGTTGAGATACCGAGTTACACCAATCACATAGTATATCCTCAAATGTGCTACCCAAAGAAGCTAGCCTAATCTCATTCCAAGGCTACATCCCTAACACCTACATATACATATGTATAATTACACTTACACATATACACAACTATTCCCACATACATATACACATATATATAGGCATACAAGTATATTTTAATATGAGAATTCTCAAGAACAACCACCCAACTAGCATACATCATAGTTCTGGCAATATCATCACCAAGTACTCCATACACAAGGGTTAATTCACATAAACATGTTCAAACCCTAATTTCACAATTCCAATGATACACTAAGAAATTTTATCTAAGTTTAGAAATCCTAGAATAAAACTCATACCCATACAATCACAATATGAGCTAGTTAAGAAGTTTTCCTCTACCTCAAGTGAAGAACATTGCAAACCACAAGGCAAAGCTCATGAAACCCTAGCTCTCACCCAACACCGAAATCAATGAAGTAAATCGGTGGAAATTTTTAACATAGCCTCCTAACCATGAATCAAACTCTAACACAAGAGGAGAACAATAATCATGAAGTGGTTTAACAAGAATCCCAAAACTAGGGTTCAAAAGGAAAACACACAAGGAAGGAAGAACATTTACCAATCCTTGGCTCAAACCAAAGATAAGAACACCATGAACATCTTCCATGTTGATGGCCACATCAAACTCCCAACTTAGGGTGATCAAATCAACCCATAAGTGGAGAAGAAGCAAGAGGGAGAAAAGAGAGAGCAAAAGAAAATGGAGAGGAAAAGATGAAGTCTTACAATATCGAAGACTTGCAATGTGTAGAGATCCTCCACTCACACCTCTCACCATCGAATGGCCAAGATTCAAGCTAGCAAGTGAAGACTTAATCCAAGAGCCACAAAGTAGTCTTGCCATTGGAAGACTTAAACCAATACACACCACTCTCATACACTCACCATACAAGGCCTTAATATCCAAGGGTTAGGAATAAGGCAATGAAAATGAATAAAGGATCCAAGGGTTAACATAAAGTCTTGCAAAGTGGAAGACTAAGAATAATGCATTCTTGCATTTAAGTGTCATCCAAACAAAGCCCTATGATCCAAGGGTTGAGAACAAAGATAGGAGATGAGATCTAATGGCCATAAGTAAGACACCACATAAAAGAGAAAATGACCAATTTCTTCCAAACTTAGGGTTAATTACAAGAGTGTCACCATGCCTCTTAATTATCATTCTACACCCAGTCATCCTCTCTATTTACCACTATCTCATTCATACCCCAACATTTAGCCAAATCTCTACACTTTCCACTAAGTGCTCTAAATATGAAAATACTCATTTACCCTTTGGTCAATTCTTTTACGAAATCGTTTCTAACTATTCTGATTATTCATAAAATTAAAATATCACAAAACATTCACATAAGTGTTACACCGGACGTCTACAATAAACTAAGGTAACACGTTCGGGAAAGCAATAAGATTGTCGAAGCTCCAACGAGAAAATGTTGCACTAACCCACGTAGTCGCCAACGAACAATACATCACGAAGCCGAAAACAAAAGTCTATGAAGTCGTCCCGCTAAGTCCGAAACTCAAACGCGAAAAATTTACACGTACCCAGATTACACAAGAGGTCAAGAATAAGTGATGTCACAAAACGTTAACACTTGGAAAAGAATTCCATAAAGGAGAAAGGAAACGTGGGGCGTTACAAGTTTAGTAGTTCAGAGCTACAAGACACAAATTCATAAATGAATGCGAAAAGCTTAAGGGAAAGACAAAAAAGTCATTGCATAAAGGAAGTACTTCAAAGATTGAAGGTTCAAGACTTGGGGTAGATAGGATGGTGAGTGACATGTATTAAATATTTTATGCTAAGTTTTCACATTTTATAAGCTCAAGTATTACAATTGAAAACGGAAATAAATAAATAAATGAACTGTCAGTCGACTGATTTTCGGAATCAGTTGACTACTCACTTGGTCAGTCGACTGAATTTCAAGCATCAGATTATCGAAATGACCCAAGAGTTTTTTAACGAAGTTGTTAGTCGACCGAAACTCATTCGGCAACCGACTGATTTTTGACCGTCAGCCAACCAAACCAATCAGAATGTTTTTCACCTATTTGTCAGCCGACTGACAAGATTGTCAGTCGCCTAAAACTTTAGTGTAAGAACATTTATAGTATTATTTATGTTTGGCATGTTCTAGACAATAACCATGTTGAGTGAATTATGGAGTCGAGTAGATTTAATAGGCATTGACAAGCTTCATCAAATACAAATCAAGCCTAAAGAAATGAAGAATACAAGAGAATGGAAGAAGAAGCAAGCTTGAGCAAAAATTGCATTCTGGAGGGTGGAAACATCATTTTTTTGGGCCGCAACTTCAAGAATCATTATAAGGGAGTCGAGGGGGTTCAAATGGCACTAGTCTCGAGAAAAGTTGGTTCCAAGGGTTTTGCTATGGCTGACCTACACCTCCAGTAACAAAAAGTGGCTAGATAGTGTCATTTTGATGCCTGGGCTAAACGCGGGCATTTTGGCCCTATGCCCCAGGCATACGGGTCTGGCAGTTTATATACTGGAAAAAAACCAGAATTTCCCTGACTTGTGTTCCTTTGTGACGGCTGTGACTTTACACCTCCATATACGTGATATATACATATTGAAGACCGGATCGAAGGGGTTCGCTCAGTTTGATGTGAAATTACGAAAAAGGGTAAACTTAAGGTTTCCCTCAGCTCTATCTATAAATAGGAGGAGTCTCTACATAATTTAAAATAGCTTTTGGTAAGATCTCTGCAATTCTTCTACAATTAATATTCTTCTGTAGAGATAGAGATAGAGAGAGAAAATCATGGAGTGATTCTATATTTTCTAGTTCCCTCTTGTTTTAGGGTTTATTCAGTTGTGTTTCTACATCGATGATCTTATGCACAATTGAATGACCTAGATTCTGAAAAATCTACACACCATATATTGCAACGTGATTGCATCGATCCGTTGAGAACGGAGCTGTCTGATAATGGAGATCGGAGCAGGAGGCTTCGTAGTTCATTGATTCATTGAGAAGCGGAGCTGTCAGAGTACGGAGCAGAGTGAGAGCTTCATGGAGCATGAGTGATTCAAGTTTATCAGACTTCGAGTGGAGAAAGGCAGATCATGAGTGATTTGTAAGTCTAAAGCTTCATAGAATCTGTGTACTACTTCATTCATAGTGCATTGATACCCGAGCGTATCCGTGGTTTTTACTTTGAGTCTTTCCAAGGTTTTCCACGTAAAAATATCGTGTGTCTCTATTGCTTTATTTTCTGAACTTAGATTAATCTTTGCATGATTTATCTTGTTAGAAAATTATATTAAAATTGACTTTTCTGCAATTAATTTTAATTTGTCAATAAATCTACAAAAAACCTATTCTCCCCCCCCCCTCTAGGCTATTTTCATTGATCGTCTAGGTAATTTCATTTAGTTTCAGCCGACTGAAATGGACAGAGGGTTTTTGAGCTTTAATTCGAGCTATTTTTCAGCCGATTGACGAGGCTTTTTCAGTCGAATGATGGTAGGCTTTCAGCTGATTAACGGAAACAATTTAGTCGACTAACAAAGCCAAAAATGGCTAGTACAGAGCATTTAATGGTTTCAACCACCACCCAGCTACCACCACTCTCAGCTCACTCTCTTGAAGTGAGTTTCACCCTCTTAGCTTTTGACCTAAGTATATATATGATAGTATAGCTTTTGAGAAGACATCAACCTCCATTAATCTTGCATTGAAAGCTCTTTACTCTCAATCATCCGTCATCTTGTGTAAGAAAAAGCTTGAGTATTGAAAGCTAGCCTCCTCTCATTCAATTCTAATCATTGTGAGAAGCTAGATAGAAAAGATCTTTTGATCATTCTCTTGAGTACAACTCTCATTTATTGTCAAGAGATTCTAAGATCTTGAGAGAACCAAACACATCATAAAAAATACTTGAGCTTATACTTTTTGTATCTTTCATAAACACTAAGGGTTTTTGAGTGTTTATTGAGTGATTCATTTCTTTGTAAAAGGATTGTGATCATTGAGTAAGTGAAGTTCATTGATCTTCAAGAGGGGTTTGTCCTCTTGTGTGTGATGGGCTCGTTAGCTCGTGTGTAAAGGTTTGTTATTCCACCTGCAAGGAGAAGCCATAGTGTGAGGATTGGAAAAGTTTCAAGGGGGGATTCTTGAGCCGAGGGGTAGGAGGTACCAAACCTCGTAAAAATTGCAGTGTTATCTCTCTCTCTCTCTCTCTCTCTCTCTCTCTCTCTCTCTCTCTCTCTCTCTCTCTCTCTCTCTCACTCATTTGATCTTTTGCATGGTCTACTTATTTTGTTGACTATATTATTGCTTGCTTATTGATTGCATTGGTAAAACATCTTTCATTAATTAACCATCTAAGTGTTTAGTGCATGCTCATTGTTAATTTATATAGAGTAGATAAAATTTATTCCAAAAGGAGTTAAAGAATTCTTATAACCCTATTCACCCCCTCTAGGGCCAATTAGTGACTAACAAAAAGGACTATAATTCTTCTTAATACATAGTGTTTGAATTTTTTATACAAGTAACATAAATATATGCCAATACATTATGTATACTAGTGTAAAGATCATGTCCATGAAGAATCATTAAGGCATTTAATATTAGCATAAATGTATGGTGCTAAACTAGCTATATAGAGTCAGAGCTTTGAAATTATTATTACACCTAGTTGCTTCTATGAATATCATAGTCCTTTTTTCTCCCTTGGAACAGATAAACCCTTCCCTGGAAGGAATACACCTTGTAAGAACTAGAATTAAAGGGCTAACTGACTGCACGAGACTCACACCAACGTGTGGTCGCATTAAGAGAGGTTGTTTCCTATTTCAAGCTTGTGACCTCGATGTCATAATGGAGCAAGCAATCTTATCGTTGAACTACGGGCAACTCTCAGAAGAAGTAATGCTATTATCGAATAAAAATATTAATTGATCAAATGCAAAAATCGAAATCATGATATACATGTAGTGTGTGTGCCAGCAGAATTATTGTCCAAAAGATTGATGATTTGTTAATATTGAAAGCTGGTTTTCTTTGGTTAAGTTGAGAAAGATGGGCATTGACTCTCCAGAAGAAGGCAGGCAGTAGAAAATGGTTTCTTTATCATTTCCGAACAGTTATGTCCAGAGACAAGTCACCCTTCAACCAAAACAATAATCTATATTTTCAACAATATGTGGAACTGAAATTACAGAGATGATACATTTTTTGCATGATTAAGAATAGAAACTATAGATGAACTGAAACAACATATATTAAAATATAGAGTTCCTCAAAAAGTGAGATAATTAAATACAACCCTGCAAATTATGAAAGTGTTTGCATATGTTTTATTTCTTGAACACCTAGAGAAGTGCTTGAGTATGCTACAATCCAGACATTTCAACAACTTCTCTGAATAGAATATTATTGCTGATCTAATCAAGACCCTTTTCAATACTCCAATGCATCTTGAAACAAGGCACAAACTATGATAGAAAACAAAATTTATTTTTTTCAAATGGCAGAGCACTAAACATATGCCCTTTCAACTAAGCTCATAGTTAGTTCATCATAAATAAGTTCCCTTTTTCACCATCGTGAAGAAAATGAGGAACACATATTATACAAGAAAACTGTTGAAAAAAAATTAATTGAATGAGTTGTGACCCTTGGAAGCACCTTTTACTCGAAAGGTTGTGATCCTTGGAAGCACTCTTTAATAGAAAGGTTGTGACCCTTGATAACACCATTTAGCAAAAGGTTGTGATTGTTCACAATAAGTCACAACCCTTGGACGTCTATAAATACCCCCCATGGGTCATTTGCAAATCATTCCAGAATTCCAACAATTCATTCTTCTCTCTATTCTTCCTTCTTCACTTCTCTGCATATATATATATACATATATAGTATAGTATAGTAGTAGCAGAGAAGACAACACATAAGAGGTTCGCTAGTTATCCAATTTGTAGTGATGTTATTGGAGAAGGAATGTCGTTGTATCCTGGGAGACAGACTCTATAAAGACCGTGAGCACCTTAGCGGGGCGAATCTATCTTAAGGACATAAAATCAAATTCTAGACTCGACCTAACAGGTTCTTTTATTTTGTTTAATATATATAATTTTATTATATAGTATGTATTTATATTTCATAGTATATATAGATAGATATATATACTGTGACACATTAGATTATATTCAAAAATAATACTATAGTATTGCACACAAACATATTGAATTATAATCTTAAGACAGATTCTTTAAAATTATAGTATTATTAGAATATTAAATTGTGGTTTGTATATTTATATATAACAGACGAATGGAAAGTAGTTTTACTACAATTGTCCCTAAATTTCTGAATGAAACTACCCTAGTGCTCCAAGAGGGTGAGACTGGCCAAGGACAGAACAAAAGGTTCAATGGGAAATGCTTCGTTTGCGATAAGCAAGGACACAGTGTTAAAGACTTTTGAAGTGTGAAATCCCATAATAACTCCAAAAAGAAGACTACTGAGGTGCACATTACCGAGGAGGAGAGGTTAACAACTGATGTGTCAAAGCTAAACCTTTCAGCGGTAGTGTCAAAAGTCAACCTTGGGAGCAACAATAGAGAATCTTGGGTGGACACAGGAGCTACTCACCATATCTGCTCCGGAAAGAAAATGTTCACGACCTATGAAGAAAAAAAAATGGTGAACAACTGTACATTGGAAACTCCTCTATAGCTAAGGTTGAAGGACAAGGCAAGATAAATCTGCTTATGACCTCAGGAAAAAAACTCACTCTGAATAATGTGTTGCATGTCCCAAACATTAGGAAGAGCTTGATTTCTGGTTTTCTCTTAAGCAAGAATGGGTTCAAGCTAGCCTTTGTTTCTGATAAGTTTGTACTTACTAAGAATGGGGTGTATGTGGAAAAAGGGTATTTAAGTGATGGATTATTCAGATTCAGTGTAATGACTGTTATACCCAAAGTTATTAATAACACAGTTAATTCTACTTACATGATTGAGTCATCTGAAGTATGGCATGGTAGGTTAGGACATGTTAATTATGATACTATTCGTAGATTAATTAACATGGATTCTATACCTAAAATTAAGTTTGATATAAATGAAAAATGCCAAACTTGTATTAAAGCAAAATTAACTAGATCTTCGTTTCAGTCTATTAAGAAAAGCACTAAACCTCTATCTTTAATTCACAGTGATATTTGTGACTTTAAAGTTGTGTCAACCAGAGGTGGGAAAAGATATTTCATCACGTTTATTGATGACTGTACAAGATACTGTTATGTATATTTGTTAAGAAGCAAAGATGAAGCCTTGGAAATGTTTAAACATTACAAAAATGAGGTTGAGAATCAACTTGGCAAAAATATTAAGGTTTTAAGAAGTGATAGAGGTGGTGAATATGAAGCACCATTTACTGACATTTGTTCAGAACATGGTATTATTCACCAAACTACCGCTCCTTATTTACCTCAACAAAATGGTGTAGCTGAATGGAAAAACCGTACACTAAAGGAAATGATGAATGCCATATTGATAAGCTCTGGTTTAACCCAGAATATGTGGGGGGGAGTTGTGCTTTCTACAAACTACATTCTCAATAAGTTACCTCAAAAGAAAGTTATGTGACACCTTATGAATTATGAAAAGGTAGAAAACCTTCCTACAAATTTTTAAAAGTGTGGGGGTGTCTAGCAAAGGTTAAGGTTCCTAAACCAAAGAAAGTAAAGATAGGACCTAAAATCGTATATGGTATTTTCATAGGCTATGCACAGAACACTAGTGCATTTCGGTTTCTTGTGCATAAATCAGACATTCCTGATATTCATGTCAATATGATTATTGAATCAAAGAATGCTTATTTCTTTGAGGATATATTTCCTTGTAAAGAAATAAAAGAGAAAAGTTCTCTTAAAAGAAGTTTTGATACTTCTAATAGCAATATACAAGAGGATGGTCACCAAGAGGTTGAAAATCAGGATGAACTTAGACGTAGCAAGCGAGCTATAACATCTACTACGTTCAGTCCTGAGTTTCTAACCTATATAGTGGAGAATGAACCACAAAGCTTTGAGGAAGCAATGTGTTCTCTAGAAGCTCCTTATTGGAAAGAGGCTATAAATAGTGAAATTGAATCCATCATACAAAACCACACTTGGGAACTAGTGGATCTTCCTCCTGAATCTAAACCTTTAGGGTATAAGTGGATCTTTAAGAGGAAGATGAAGGTTGATGGTTCAATTGATAAATATAAAGTCAGTTTTGTTGTTAAGGGTTTCAAGCAAAAGGAAGGTTTAGATTATTTTGATACTTCTTCACCAGTGACTATAATAACATCCATTCGATTGTTACTAGTTATTGCAGCATTGAAAAATTTAGAAATACATCAAATGGATGTTAAAATAACTTTCTTGAATGGTGAATTAGAAGAATAAATTTATATGGAACAACCTGAGGGTTTTGTAGTTCCAGTGCAAGAAAAGAAAGTATGCAAACTGGTAAAATCCTTATATGGATTAAAACAAGCACCTAAACAATGGCATGAAAAGTTTTACAAAGTGATATTGTCAAATGGATTAAGAATCAATGAGTGTGATAAATGTGATAAATGTGTTTATGTGAAAAACACTCAACATGGATATGTCATTGTATGTCTATATGTGGATGATATACTAATTATTGATAGCAATAATGATATCATTAAAACTACCAAAAGGATGTTGACCAAAAACTTCGATATGAAAGATTTAGGCATTACTGATGTCATATTAGGAATCAAGATTTCTAGGACATCAGATGGTCTAGTATTATCTCAATCTCATTATATTGAGAAAATACAAGAAAATTTTGACAAAGAAAACAGTGGTCTTGTTAAGACTCCTATTGATGTAAATCTTCATTTATCAAAAAATATTGGTTCTAGCATATCTCAACTAGAATATTCTCGCATTATAGGCAGCTTAATGTATTTAATAACTTGCACACGACCAAACATAGCATACTCAGTTAATAAATTAAGTAGATATACAAACAATCCAGGAAATCAGCATTGGACTGCAATAAAGAGGGTCCTGAGGTATTTAAGATATATCAAGGATTATGGATTGCATTATACATGTTATCCAGCAGTACTTGAAAGGTACAGTGATGCAAATTGGATATCTAATATAAAGGATTCAAAGTCCACAAGTGGTTATGTCTTCACGATTGGAGGTGGAGCCATATCTTGGAAATCTTCGAAACAAACGTGTATTGCTAGATCCACTATGGAATTTGAGTTTATTGTTTTAGATAAAGCTGGTGAAGAAGACGAGTGGCTTCGTAATTTCTTAGAAGATATTCCAAATTGGCCTCAACCTGTGCCGGCAATATGTATACATTGTAATAGTTAATTGGCGATTGCAAGGGCACAAAGTAATATGTATAACGGTAAGTCTTGACATATACTTCGAAAACATAACACCGTGAAAAAGTTGTTCTCAAATGGAATAATCTCTATAGATTATATAAAGTCAAAGGAAAAATTTAGCGGATCCATTTACAAAAGGTTTGACTAGTGAGCAAGTATATAGTTCATCGAGGGGAATGGGTTTAAAGCCGAAAGCTAACAAATCATCTTAATGGAAACCCAACCTAGTTAACTGAAGATCCCAAGATCTAGGTTCAAAGGGACAACAGAAATTCTGAATGACTCACCAGAAGCACTGGGAAGAAATAAATCTTCTACCCATTTCTATGATGAGACAGTGCAACCTACAGCGAGGATTAGGAAAAGCTATGCTTTTAATGACTCTTATAGGTTGAAAATTCAAATGGGTTATGGTAGGATATTCTTAATAAGAAGTCACCTATATGAGTCTGAAGTGGGGCCACTTCTATGAAACTTCCAAGGCTAAGTTGTCTAGAGCAATCATGAAGTACCAGGCGTTGTTCAGGGCCAAAATGAACACAATAGTAAGAACCAATTATGTGCGGAAGGAAACTGTGTGTTTGCTATTGTCTTGGTTTACATCAATGGCTGAACAGTTTAAGACATCATGTTCACTGATTAGCCAGTAAATTCGATAGTAATACATTAAGGAAGGTTCAAGGCCAAAAGCTACCTCTCCTGGTGCAATAACTTTCCAATTGTACTCTCTATAGTGTCTGCATTTTCATTTTTTGCATTTGACGTCAAAATCTCATTCATGTGGGGGATTGTTGAAAAAATTGAGTGAATGAGTTGTAACTCTTGGAAACACCTTTTACTAAAAAGGTTGTGATCCTTGGAAGCACTCTTTAATAGAAAGGTTGTAACTCTTGATAACACCCTTTAACAAAAGGTTGTGATTGTTCACAATAAGTCGCAACCCTTGGAGGTCTATAAATACCCCCCATGGGTTATTTGCAAATCATTCGAGAATTCCAACAATTCATTCTTAAAGGTTGTGATTGTTCACAATAAGTCGCAACCCTTGGAGGTCTATAAATACCCCCCATGGGTTATTTGCAAATCATTCGAGAATTCCAACAATTCATTCTTCTCTCTATTCTTCCTTCTTCACTTCTCTACATATATATATATATATATATATATATATATATATATATATATATATATATATATATATATATATACATACATATAGTATAGTATAGTAGTAGTAGAGAGTACAACACAGAAGAGGTTCGCTAGTTCTCCAATTTGTAGTGCTGTTATTGGAGAAGAAATGTCGTTGAATCCTGAGAGACAGACTCTATAAAAACCGTGAGCACCTTAGCAGGGCGAATCTGTCTTAAGGACATAGAATCAAATTCTAGACTCGGCCTAACAGATTCTTTTATTTTGTTTAATATATATATATATAATTTTATTATATGGTATATATTTATATTTCATAATATATATTAATATATATATATATACTGTAACACATTAGATTATATTCAAAAATAATAATATAGTATTGCACACAAACATATTGAATTACAAAAACATCATAAAAAAGCTTTTACCCAAGTAATCATTCTAAATCATCACAACATTTTCCCCTATCACTCCTAGCAATTACTGACTGCTCAAAACTGAAATGAAGTGACGAAGGATATGGAATATTGTGTTTATCTAAACCGAACTTCTACCCAGTCAATGCCGTCTAGATTATTTTTAAATGTAATTTAACTTTGGTTACATATTGATATTGTATTCAGTCAGTCTCCGGTATAAATAGGCTGCTGAGCTTTACGACTATATAATTATATAACTATATTTTGACTCTATTGATGACTCCTTCTATCGACCGGTTAATGCTGTTATAGTTAGGTTATTGACAGTCTCGGTCGAACCATATCTCATGGAAGAACCTGCAGTAAAAAAACCAGGTTCTTGGGGTTCAGGTAAACTTATGCTCTCATTTTGCAGCAAACAGATCACGTTTGTCATTTCCGGCCTGTCTTCAGAGTGTTGCTGCACACACAGAAGGCCAACTTTAATGCACCTTAGTACTTCAGTCTCGGAAAATGATTCCAACACTGAATCTAGTAACTCCAGAGGCCTCCCTTCATTCCAAAGTTTCCATGCCTGAAATAGTCATTTCAGTCATTATAAGGAACTAAAATATGGAATTTGATTATCCAAACTTAGAATAGTGAGGAACTATTTGTATACTTACATGACCTAAAAGGTTGAAATCATGATCAGGGTGTTGAAATCCCCAATTCTTTTGGCCGGTTACAATCTCTAGTGCTAAAACGCCGAAGCTGTACACATCCGACTTTGTTGAGAAGTAACCATTCATCACATACTCCGGAGACATATAACCACTGCATTTGAGCACAACACAATTGACTTCACAAACACGGAAATGCACTTTAAAAAGAAGCTAAGGCGTACGAGTACTACTTACTGTGTTCCGATTACTCTACTAGTCCTTCCTTCCGGCTCATCTCCAATGAAAATTTTTGCTACGCCAAAGTCTGAAATTTTGGGAGTCATCTGGCTGTCCAGTAATATATTACTTGTTTTCAGATCGCGATGAATTATTCTCAGCCTCGAATCATCATGAATGTAAAGTAATCCCTTTGCAACCCCCAAAATGATGTCAAACCGCATCTCCCAAGAGAGTAGTTTCTTTCTAACTTGATCTGCATATGATAGCATTCAAGTCCAATCAAGCTTCTAGTTTCCAAGAACTCTTATTTAATTATATGCTGTTTTGAGCATATAAAATTAAATGATGAAAAAGGCAATAAAGGTTAGACGAACCTACCAAATATAAATCGGTCCAAGCTTCTGTTAGGTAGGTACTCATAGATGAGCAATCTTTCTTCTCCTTGAATGTAACAACCCGAGAGCCTTACAAGGTTCCAGTGTTGAAGTTTTGCAATCAAACTTGCCTCATTTTTGAACTCTTCTAGGCCCTGAGAAGAGCTTTGTGAGAGCCTTTTTACTGCTATTTGTTGTCCAGAAGGTAATTTACCCTACGGAAAATCATAGTAAATATTAGTAAGACAGTTCAAAAGCTAATCTTTAGTCCATGTGAGCGCTTCACCGTAAAATGGTTTTTAGAGAAATTTATAATTACCTTGTAAACATGACCAAAACCACCTTCGCCAATCTTATTTTCCTCAGAGAAGTTGTCAGTAGCAGCAGAAATGACACTTAGATCGAAAAGATGTAATTCGGGGTCCTCCTGATTTCCCATGTTCAAATCTCTGTATGCATTGTTTCCCTGTTGAGCTGTATTTAAAGAATTCGTAAGAGAAAAATCGATACCATCAATATATTGGAGCATACGGCGTGTATTTAGCATCTACTTATTCGAAAACTGTTGCTTAAATCACTGCAAGATAATTTTGACATTCTAATGAGCCTAAATGAAGTTTCATTAAATGTCTTTAGATTTATAAGCCTCCATATTTCTAGATTAGTGGCCATAAAATATAGCATTTTCTCATAATAGCAAGTGAAAGGAAAAACGATAATATTTTATAGGAGTAGTCGATGGATTTCTTCAATGAAGAACACTTCTTTATTTTCTCACATACTAGTTTTTTTAATAAGTGGGATGCTCACTGTGCTCAAATTTGTAAGGGCAGTCTGATGATTTGCTAAAATTATTTTGTAGATGGAAAGATGTTCCTATTGTGCTATACTCTTCAAATTGGAATGCATCAAAGGAATATGGACACAACATGAAAAAGAAATAATGAATTTAATTTCAGTTAGGAACACTACTCCTAAAGAGTCATGGGGCTTCAATAACTTTCCTGTTTGCAACAAAAGATACCAAAGAATGAACATAGCAAGGCTGAGAATGCACATTTTACCTTGCATATTTTCCCTCTTCATCTGGCAAGTTATTTGGAAAACATCAACCAGGATAACTATCGCCAAAACAACTAATACAATGCTCAAGGCGATCATCATCTTTAGTCTCTCCTTCTCAGCGAAAGTAGTCGATTCTGGACATCCAACACGCGGTTAATATCAATCATTATGATTCAAATGATCTAGTTTTCCAAGTATATAAAGAGAAGAATAATAAAGCAAAATAAACACAATTATTTTGTCTGAAGGTACATCCTAGTATTCTGTTTGACCATATTGCTCAACAGTCGAGCTCATCAACAAGCTCTGCTAAAGGAGAAACAAACATTGAAAGAAAGGCCATACCGGGCAGATTGAAAGCAAAGAAAATGCAGCAATCTCATTGTTTCTAGTTTACTTGAGTTTATTTCCCTACCGGGCAGATTGATGCTTTCATATGGATTAAGTACAAGATACTGAATGGCACAGGAAATGGTTCGAATCATATAAGACACGTACTTCGTAGACACAGCTCTTGTCGTGAACAATTGTGACAATAATATTACGACAAAATAAATGAATGATATATTCCTAATTAGTATAACTTTCAAGGTATAGTTGAATTTATTCTTGTGTCTCATAAATAACATTAAAATGATGTTTCCTTGTACACCACCACGCTGCATAAAGACTGCATTTACTTCAATATGGCAAAGAAGAATAAGGACAACCCCAGGATTTAAGCAGCCTCCTACAGTTCCGACATTTGGAGTCTAAACAATTCTTACACCTCGATCAGAAGGTACCGTACTAGGTAGTTTTACACAAGTTCATGCAAGGTGGTTCCATTAAATGTGTTATGACAGTTAAGTTGCTTAGCACTAGTTTCTAAGTTAGGTATCGTTCCGACAGACAAATTATTTCTTTTGTTACACTTCTCATCACTGCTCAAATAGGCTTCACTTCCATTCCCGTAGTAGCAACCGAAAGCCCTAGAAAGATGTCAATGCTCTTTTTCTCTACGAATATAATCAACTGTCAGGCAGTATAGTGTGTGTGTTTCTGAATGCATATGCTTTCAAAGGACCTGCTTGAATCTCCAATGGAAGCAGCAAAATAGCTTTAAGTAGTAACATTATCCTCTTTTACTGTAGATATCACATTTCGCAGATCATCCATGAGGTAGTATGCTAACTCATGATCTGTACATTTCATACACTGCAGAACCAGTTCAGAATCATGAACAAATGCCATTTAGGGGTGGCCTTTAAACATTTGCGCTCTGCAGTGTTAGGAACTGAACATTGTGCTAACAGACATGTAACATACGATGTGTATCTGCTCAGTGAACTACTTACTAAATTAGCATACTAGCAACACCTGGCAGAAACATTTAGGAAGAAATGAAGCCATAACTAAACTAAACAAACATGCATACCTAATTCTTGACGTGCCACACGTATATATAGCTCATCCCCGCCTTCAGGATTGTTTCGAATATCAATCAAGTGACTCAACAAGACAATACAGTCGCTGCCATTTCCGCTTCTATATAGGTTAGTATAAGCCATACAAGCACAATCCTTCAAGCAGTTGTTTCCACAATCCTCAGGCCTCATTTTCCCCCATGAAGTCGAATGATCAGGCAACTTCAATCCCTCGTACTTCAAAAAGCCATCTCCATCACTACAATTCAGCCCATATTTTCGCCTACAACCACCTGAGTTATCCATGGCAACCCAATCCCAGGGTGAACTTTCTTTAAACACCTGCAATTCGGATCATCCACATAACAAATCCCATACAATCCGCATGATCCATACCCGTCACAACTGTCCTTATTAAGGGTCAACAATGGAATCCAATTCCTAGTATGATTCTTCCATGTTAGGAACTGAACATTTCCACAGTGGGACACAACAAACCTCAACAAAATTGACTAATCTAAGACCTCAAATGCCAACCAAGCCTGATGAGAATCAAAATTGAAGTCTGTCCTTAACAAAGGGTTGGTCTTGAAAGCATTGGTACCACTGAAACCTTTCCCATCCCAAGGACCCCACCTAGACTGCTTACTCAAATTCTGTCTCAGCACCAACTGAGGTGGTGAATGAGGCTGTTCCAAGCTGAATTTGAACTCACCAAGTGATGGATCTCACTATTCTTCCAAGAAGTCATAAGCCATTTTCGACCACTCTTGGTGTCCCATCCTAGCTTCATTCCAGGCAACAATGTATCACTTGGAAAATCAAAGCTTTCCCAAATAAACCCTCCTTCCAAATTCGATTTCCCATCTCTAATGACAAGATTACCAGAATCTAGGAGCTCCAAGATTGGCCTTTCGGCCTTCTTTGTCGGCACTGAGCTCCAAAATCTGTTCTTTTTCCCATCTTCAAGTACAAGTCCCCCATGAAAATCCAACTCTAGCTTTCCATCATAACTATTCAATGGTTTTTCTCTGTTGGCAACCCATACCACTGTGAGTGGTATGTTTTTGTACGGTATACCCAAGTACCTAATATTTGTATGGCTTGAAGGAGTGAAAAAACCCAGTTCAAATCTTTGGTTGGAAGAGACTAATGTTGAGCCATCAGTGACGGTTTGTGATGGAGTCAAGGTTTGAGTTGCAGCAATGGTGGTGAGTGAGATTACAGAGATATAGATATGAAAAGCTGCAAGGAAGAAAGAGAGGGCACCCATTGTTGTCTGGTAAAAGTTGAGGCTTGTGGGGGTTACCAATGTAGATTTCTCTTGATGTTGAATTCTGTGCTTCTTGAGTTTGGTGTTTGCTAATGAGGAAAGTACAGTATAATTGACCCGAGGGGGGAGACAAATTTATGGTTTTTAGGATTTTTTTTCTTTTCTTTTTTCTTTTTGTTTTTAGTGATTGTGGGTGAAAAAGCTAAGAAACAAGAGAAAAATGGAGAGAAGGCTCTACTAGCAAGTCAGAACAAAGAGGTCACATTCCATGGTCGAAAATCTCAAGCAAAGAGGATGAAAGGAGAGAAAAGAGATGGTGGAGAAGAGCAAAGAGTGTAGCCTCATCACAGCTAGAGAATGGGTAGTGAGCATTGATAGATCTAAACCCAAAAACCCCAATAATGAAATACCCCAAAGTAGCCAAAGACCAAGAGATGGAGAAAGGAAGAACAAGTAGAGAAGAAGGGTCAGACGTGAAGAAGGCGAAATCAAAGCTCCTTGGCCGAAGCACAGAGGAAGCAAAAATAGAGAGAAAATGGCAGTCATCCTTGAAGGAGTAGCCTCCAAGCAAAGAGAGAAGAAAAGGAAAGGGAATGTTGTGTGAGAGTCAGCCGAAAGAGAGAGGAGAGGATCCCTAGGTAATGCACTATTGCCCTCTATTTATAGGTAACTTGTCTCAAAATGTTGCCCTAATTGTAGTGGTCCCCAAGTCCTACCAATGCTCCACATTTCTCTAATAAGTGATGAGGGTCATAATGTGGGCCTATAAGGAGAATTATTTCCACATTATGAATAATGGGTGGAATTCACATTATGAGCCTTTATTATGACTAGACTACACTCCAAGCCTCCATGCCACATGCTATTTCCAATCCCTTCAAAATGTGAGGATGGTGTCGCGTTGTCCACATGTCACGGCTATGTAGCATATGTGGCCACAGCCGGATCAATCGTGCAACGGATCACTCCCCAATAGCCTTCGCAGTACATGCATATACCGCTAGAGTTGTACAAAAATGGTGGTAAACGCCCTTGAGAGACTGTTACGTCATCAGGACCCGTAGACCATAGAGGTACTACTCCCGTGTACGCTCTTCAACTCCACAGGTGTGCTGCCACAATAGGACCACATTTAGAAAGCTTTTGAGTTGCCACGAGTAATCCGCCTTGATGTCAAACACATTGGGTCAACCCGCATACCAATTTTAATGGGGCGGGTCCGAGGCTCTACCCAGTAGCCCAATACCCTAAATGAGACCCCTCTACCAATCGAGTGCATCCTAAAATAATACATATGCCTACAATGATTACAAGTTCATGGTATTTACTTCTCCAATTTTGGTTAGTGGGGAAAGTACCAAGTTAAGGGTGTTATCTATCAATTATATCTTGTTCATATTTACAACTTGTGAATGCATTTATGTTATGAAAAGACAATATGTCTTAATGGGAAAGTATTATTTATAATTGTCATAAATTTTATACTATCTTGTCACTAATTACCAAAAATGAAAATTTACTTTGGCACATAAGTAAAAAATGTGTTATGTCAATTGGTTTTATCACTATGAAGTATGAACGAGTATATGTCTAAGTAGGTGATATAGTAAAGTTGAATTTATATGGTTGTATTTATGTGAGTGATGGGTAGAGAACTCTTCCTAGATTGAATACATTAGATTAGGGTGTTGCCAAAATTCGGTGAATCTGAAAAATCAATCCCACCAATTCGGTCCGGATATATTGGAAGGTTTTATTATGAATTGGATTAGAAATGATTCGAAAAACACCGAGTCATGTATTTTACAAACTAGTTCTAGTTTTAATTTTATTAATCCGTCCAATCCGTTATTGCTCATATATATTTTTTGATATATTTATATTAATATTAATATAAATATATCAAAAAATATATTATTTTAAACTAAATCAAAATATCTTATTTTATACTAAATCATTATATATTTTTAAAAAAAATCACACTTTAAACACTTTAACCCTAAAGAATATCATATACAAATCTTTCATGTGCGGTTAGGGATGAGCATGGAACGGTTTTCTCAAAACCCATAATCAAAACAATGAAAATTTTCATCTCCCATAACCGCACCAAAATCGTTTAAAAATTTCACCTCTTCCCTTAAAATCGCCCCAAACCATTCACTGTGTCCCCCAAAACCGCCCCAAACTACGCCACTAAACCTCTTTTTTAGAAGTAAATAAAAAATAAGCAAATTAATTATAACATTTTGACTTATATAAAAATAATAGAGGATCCGATTTAGTCATAATAATTTTTAACACAAAAACAAATATAATAACTTGAATCACACATTCAATTGAAATCAACCATCAATATTTAGATAAACAAACTTTAATGAAAGTTTCCAACAACATATATCAAATCACATAGACAAATCCACAACAAATATAAAAAGATTTTAGGGTTTTTGTGTATAAAGATTTTAGGGTTTTTGTGTATTATATATATATATATATATATATATATGGATATATAAATAAATAAGTATTTTATTAAAAGAGTACAAGGTAATTTCAATATAAAAAGTTCCAAAAAATATATATAATGATATAATTTTGATGAAAAAAATTATAAAAAATTATATTTATAGTATGCGATTTAGGGCAGGGCTGTTCCCCACTGGGTGAACCCCTGAAACCGTCCCTCACCCCATAATCGTCGATATTTTTTTTTCACCCCTATAACCATCCCATTTTTAAATTATGCGGTTAAAAATCATAAAAAATTGGGCGATACCCCGGCAAAACGGGTTTTTTGCTCATCCCTATGTGAGTTTACTACCTTTCTACGTGACTGCGGCTATCATTCCCCTCGCAGGCTCTCTCATCTCACATTCTCATCGGCAGATCTTTTGTTGTTCTGTCTAGCACAAAATTTGTGGTTTATTAACTTGTTAGTGGCTTAGTGCCATGTCTATGGATGTTTGTTTGTTTTATTAGAAAATTTGTAAAACATGCATGCTACGAAATGATATGACAGAGCATCGTGTCTTATTTATATATAGCCTTAGAGTGGAACACAGTGCCAGCCAAAAATAGTTGAGAGATAGCCTTAAGCATTTGGAAATTTAATTTTTGTAGCTGTTTTTTGTTTTCACTTATTTTTGTAACTGATTAAGTTGCTTTTAGTAGTCTAATCTGATTTTGTAGTTCTTGTCTTCAAAATTTTTACAAAATTTCTATTTGCCTTGATACAATTTTTAGTTGAAGAGTTGTGTAATTAATAACTCTTGTAATTAATATTTTTTAGTGTTAATTCAAAATTTAGTGGTTCTAATGTAATTTTATATTTGAATTCGCGAAATTGATGTAAATCAATATGTCTTCTTGATTTGGTTTTGTCTTGTTGTACAAACGGAATAAATTGGTTTTGGAATTTCTAAATCTAATAATAACGGATACGGATTGATTCTAATCAATGCATCTATTCCTACCCCAAAGATTATTTCTGTATCGGTCAACTTGGGACAAATAGTTCCAAGGATTCTCAGAAAGGGTAGTGATCAGGTGAGAGTGCTCGCATAGGTGTGATAGGATAGTATTGGAATTGTACTTTAAAACCTGCCACTTGGATTCAATATGTAGAATCCAGATGTCAATATCTGTAGGATAAGAAGGGCTGCCAAGTACAAACTCAATCTTGAGTTGAGAAAATTAGTACTATTCCTTTGCATATATGTATATACATGCGTGTGTTTAATAGTAATATCAGGACCGATACACTTCAGGCCCAGTGGGGACCATGCAATGAAATTTTTTTTTTTATATTTTTTATTCTAAAATTTTAAATATTTAGTATTTAGTTCCCATTGAATTTTTTTTACCTTAAGTACCACAGAATTTAGATTTCTTTACAAATAAGCCCCCATTGAAAATTTATTTTAAACCCCACTAAAATAAATATATATCATTTATATCTCAAAATTCCAAAAAAAAAAAAATTTTAGCCCCCACTGACACGGATCCCTAGATCCGTCACTGAATACCATGGTGGTGCTTCTCATATTGAATTTTTTTTCCCTTCTCATAGACCGTGCTCTCTCTTAGGGGTGGACGAAAATTTGGCGAATCCGAAAATTCAATCTGATCAATTCGGTCCAGATATTTTGGATCGGTTTCATTATGAATTAGATTGGATTGGATATGGATCCAAAAATATCGAATCTGGTATTTTACGGATCGGTTCTGTATTTCATTTTTAATAATCCAGTCCAGTCCGATACTGTTCACATATATTTTAATATATTTATATTAATAATATATCACATAATATATTATTTTAAACTAAATTATAATATCTCATATCACTAATATACTATTTCAAACTAACTCATAATAACATATTTTACACTAAATAATTATCTATTTATATATATAATATTTACATTAAAATGTACTATTAACAATGTATTATATAAAGATCTATATCTTCTTTAAAAATGGGATTTATTATTCACTAAATTTCACTACTTTGAATTGGAATTTACTAAATTAAACTACTTTGAATTGGGGATTTACTTAATTAAACTTAACTTCATTCAATTGCACTACTTAAAATTTGGAATTTTGTCAATTTTACTCAATTAAACTACTTTGAATTGGGGAATTTACTCAATTTCACTCAATTAAAGTCAATTTCACTAATTTAAATTGGGGATTTTATCAATTTCACTCAATTGTAGTCAATTTAACTGCTTTGAGTTGGGGATTTACTCAATTGAACTTAATTTCCCTACTTTGAGTTGAGAATTTTATCAATTTCACTCAATTAAACTACTTTGAATTTGGGGATTTACTCAATTTCACTACTTTGAATTGGGGATTTTATCAATTAAACTCAATTTCACTAATTTGAATTGGTGATTTTAGCAATTTCAATACTTTGGAAGGAACTACTTGGAAGAATGAAAACTCAATTTTTGATATCTTGAACTAGTGGAAAGTAAATTCTTTAAGGTATGAAATTCTATCCAAAGTTGCTTGTGACATCCTAGTTACTCTTGTTTCGACTGTTGCTTCTGAGTCGGCCTTTAGCACGGGGGGTTGTGTCCTTGATTAATTTCGTAGTTCTCTTTCTCCTAAAGTTGTTGAAACCTTGATTTGTGCATAAGATTAGTTACGTGCCTCGTGAGTGCTGATTCAAATTGAAGCACAATTGGAAGAAATTGAAGCACTTGACTCTTTCGATGTTAATCAAATATGTTTTGTTTTTCCACTATAAATTAAATATATTTTATTTATTCAGTATAATTTATTTATAATTATTTGTTAATAATTAACTAAATTCAATCTTACTTTTATAGCCATAACTAGTACTTGAGGACTTTTGAAGGTAGTACCGGAGTGCATGCAATGTCACATTATTGATGGTAACTTTTTTTCACTATTAATTTATGTTTACAAAATATATGTGTTTTGAAGTAATTCACTATAAAATATTTGTGTCTATTGACTCTATTTACTGCTTATGATGTAGTTTGGTGGGTGTCCTACTACGGTCTCATTTCCTGAGTTATTTGGGCCATGGTTATCACAAAGAGCATTGTATCACAAGGGGTGGTGCTACTGCAGTTTCATTTGTTGTTGTATTTGTAATTTTCTTTATTTTTTTTTTGAGTTGGTGGATTGACATTTTAGTGTGCTATTGCAGTTTCATTGTAGTGTGTTACTACAGTTTCATGGTTGTGTTTTTAAGTCTTTATGTTACTGCAGTTTCATGGTTGAGTTTTAAAGTCCTAATATACTGCAGTGTATGAATTTATTTTGGTCATCACTTGGTGGGTGTGCCTTTTTTTAGGTCATCACCTGTTTTAAACTTGTACTTATAGTTCATATAATATTGTGTAGTGTATAAATTTATTTCCTCAATTTAGCTATTATAGGTTTATGTTTCAATCCGCGAATCCGATTCGAACCAATTCGGTTCACCGCGGTCTGGTTTGGATTGGTTTTGTTAAACAAATAGATTGGATTGGTTCCGAAAATTGGAAATTCGATAGTAGTGTATTAGATCCAAAATATCCTCAATCCGATCCAATCCGATCCATGTCCACCCCTACTCTCTCTGACGTGTGTCGGTTGTGATATGTCTCGTCCTTATTTAAGTGAGTTTGGGAACCTAATTAAATAATATTAACATTTATGTATATTATAATTAGAAGTATGTATTTTTATAATTTAAAAACACCAGCAAATTATAATTACAAATATGTCTTTCTATAATTTGAAATGTAATTGAATTAAAAAAATAATATAGTAATGTGGACATTTATACACTCTTAGATTAACGTTCACGAATATCTAGAGAGAGATATGGCTAGAGAGAATCCTTTTTTTTCTTAAATAAATGAGAGCCAATGTGGAGAGAATGGTTGTGTATAGTCTAGGGGAGGCCATGCCCCCCACAAATTTTTTAGTACCTCAAAAATTGTATATTCTTGAATAATCTCATAAAACAATACATACAAATATATATAGAAACTCATTAAATTTTGTATATACCCCGCCCCCTAACTAGTTTTCCTGGCTCCGCCCCTATGTATGCGGGAGGGAAAAAACCTCGGGCGAATTTTGAGGTGAGTATGAGGGAGAGTCGCCCTGTCCCAATTATGTTACCCCACTCGGCTTACATAATATAATTACATACTTGCCCTTATTAATTTATATATTACACTTGTGTACCTATATAAATACACCAGTAAATTCTAGCCTCCTGATTTATTTTTTTATATTTCACCCAATGCTAAATTATAGTCTCCTTGTCTCTTCATCTTCTTGCATTAATCTCATCTCAACTATGTAAAATATTGCATGTATTACTTTAATACTCGTCAATAATAGTAAATTCAATGTTTCAATTAAGAAGTTAAACATTATTTTATTTTCAAAAAAAAGATAAAGATTATTTTCACATAATATTTTTTTTAATCTTTATGGTGAAACTGTCCTGCCATGCCTATTCTTACCTCTCCCCGCTCCGTCCGGATTCATGAATCATTATACTCTAACGCCTAAGTAAATTATTATTATTATTATTATTTATTTATTTTGAAAATGAAATTGGAGGTTGAACAGTTTAATCTATTACATGTGAATATATATATACACAAGTAATTTTGTTGATTATATAGAGTCATTATATTAAATGTGGAATGGTGATTTTCTTTCTCACTTAACCCAAAAAGCAAGATCTCTGGCGGGAGAGAGAGTGTCAGTTTTAGTCACCCTCCACAATTCTGTTGAAAAACGTTAAGGGTCTGTTTGGTTCCGTGAATTTGGAATTGCATTGGAATTGGAATGTCATCGTATTTCAATTCTACAAATACAATTCCAAATACATTATTTGGACGTGTCTTGAAATTCAAGTGTAATTGGAATTGAGTCTCAAACCCAACTCAATTTGAATGTAAAAGATCATAACTTTAAAATTAAATTAGACAATATAAAGAAATATATATAGGTATAAGTATGAATATATATTTATGTGTGTATATGCATGTGTATGTGTGTGTATATACATGTATGTATGTATTTATGTATGTATGTGGATGTGTATTGTAATAACATTTTTATATTGGCATGTCTAGTCAATAAGCATGTTAGGCAGATTAGGTATTTTGGAGCATAAAATCGCAAAATATTTAATTATTAAAATTTAGGAACCATCGATCGATTGGTGGAATTCTCGATCTTTCGGCAGCGCCGACTTTGGAATTCGTGCGAAACTGTACTAGCAGAATTCTGGCTCATTGTACAAGCATATTGAGGGACAGACTGGTCCATTCACGGCGATTACTTGATCCTCACACCAAATCTTTTCCGAGTGCAAGCAAAGAAATATTATTCCATAATTGAATATTTCTATTTCATAATTGAAGACTTTTTTTCTATAAATATGGGTAAATATTGATAAGAGAAGACAAGTTTGGAGAGCTCTGCAATTTTTTCACAAAAAAATCTTTCTGCAAACAAAGAAAGAGACGGAGAATAATATTGATTGATCATTCATCTTTTAATTCTCTCTAGTTTTTGGGGTTGTCCAATTGTGCTACAATAGTTGTGATTTTTATACACAATTGGATTACCTAGATATTGAAAAATCTACACACCATCCATTGCACTGTGTGTGCTTTCATCCATGAGAAACGGAGCTGTCAGAGTATGGAGATCGGAGTAGGAGGCTTTGTGGTAATGCGAGTGAATCAACAACTTTCAGACGTCGAGTGTAGAATGGCAAATCTGGAGCTATTGTAAGTCTCGTCTTCATAGAGTCTGTATAACTCTTTATTTATCGTGTATCGATACCAAAGGGTATCCGTGATTTTTACTTGGAGCGTTTTCCAAGATTTTCCACGTAAAAAATATGTGTGTTATTTACTGTTTTATATTCTACAAATATATTATTGTGTGTTTGTTCTAATTTGTGGTGTGAATTAGATTTTGGGGAATATTTAACGAAAACAATTGGCACATTGTTTCCAGAATTCACGTGTAGAGTTTTTTTCGAACGATCGGGGGATTAATTAATCGATAGGTGGTAGCAGATTTGTATTAAGCGAATGATCGTTTGGTGGTGCTATTGATCGGTGGAATAAACGATCGATCGGTTTTAGGTTATTGTGTTTCGAACGATCATTTGGTTATGCGATCGATCGGTGGGATACGCAATCGATCGATTTTAGGTTATCAATGTGTTTGTTTAAACATTGCTATAATAACCTGAATACATATTAATCATACTCGCTATAATCATCTGAATACATATTAATCATACTCTACGTATCACAATAGTGAGTTTAGGACATCACCAAGTGGTTATCCACCAGATTGTTATTTTTTATTAAAAGAAAATTAATTTTAATATAATTTTATTATATTCATTAAAAATATATTTAATAATAATTTATTATTTTTATTAAGATAAAAATATTTTAATTAAAAATTATTATTTTATTAAAATATATTTTTCAATAAGAATTTATTTTATCTCTGATAAATATTATTATTCTAGAAATTATTTTTTTATGACCTATTTATTCTGATTAAATTTAAATATTCCGCAAATAAGTTTAATTGGTCATTAAATTTATAAAAAACCTATTCACCCCCCTAGGCTTAGTTCACGGTCTTCTAGGTAATTTCATGTATGTATGTGTGTGTATATACATACATGTATGTATTTATGTATGTATGTACTAGTTTAGATGTATATGTTTATGTGTGTATATATGTGTGTATGTGTATTTATATTTGTGTGTGTGTATATATATATATATATATATGCCCTCTATGAGTACATATGCATATGGTATGTGTGTGTATATATATATTAGTATATATATAGGTGTATGTATATATATATATGTATGTATATTTGTGATTGTGAAAAAAATTGTTCATAGAAAGAGTATTTAGTGGGTTAAGGTTTGAAGAAGATGTGGAATTGGAAATCACAACTCTCCTTGTGAAATTCAAGTTGTGGAATTTGTGTCTTTGAAATTACATTTCAATTCTAATTCCAAAATATTTTGTTACATCCAAACAATGGATTTGGATTTGGAATCCCCAATTCCATGATCCCAAACGTACCTAAAATCATACTCCTAAATATGGTTTTGATACTTTATTTTTTCTTTGTTCTTTTTACAAAAATCTGAAATCCATGTAAAGAGATACCGTTCCAGTGAAACACAAAGGAATTCCAAACAAGGCCTTTGTGCAAGTAAACAAAATGACCATATTTTTTGTTCAGTTATGGTACATCCTGAGGCATGAATTCAGTCCAATTTCAAGATGAACCTGACCAAACTTTCGTCTTCAAAACACAAATGAGACCTATTTTACACAAAATAGATTCAAAGGAACATCATCTCTTAACCTTTCCCAATTATTACATGATAAATAAATAAATAATGTTACAATATCAAAGAAGACATGTCCCCCAATAGTAAATACTATTTAGTCCCTAATTTAATCTTTTGACCTGTTTATTTGCTAATTTTTCTTCTTCTGCCGATTAAAGAAATCAAAAGAGAAAAAAATACAACAGATACATTACAGGAATACACTTCAGTTTACTGCTTAAACAAACAGCAGTAGTAGATGTCTCAGAGCAAAGCAATATATTACCGATACAAGCACCATATTCTGCTGAAACCAATTGCAGAATCAGAAGATGCAAGCACCCATATCAGGGAATACAATACAACTGATACATATACATCAATTGCAGGCAAGACTATATCAGAAAAAATTATCCTACAACTGTTATTACTAAAATTAACCCAGCAGAACTTCAGCAAGTTGAAGACAAAATTCTACCAATTTTTTTCTTCTAAACTGAATTTCCTGTATTAAAACATATACCTACTGAGGATCCAAAGTAGCGGCCAAGCTGTAGATATGCCGTACTTGTGCCCCTTGACATCAAACTTCTATACTTAGTTGTGTAGGTAATTTAGATTTTTCATACTTCGCTCAATAACAATTATACTAAATAAATTTTCATATAGATAATAGACATCAACCTTTCGACAAAATGGCTATTATCCAAAATGTTGGTCTATCAATCAAGGGTGCTGGGAAGAACAAACTAGGCACACACCTAACTTTTGATATTTATACAATAAATTCTTCATCTTCCATCCAAGATTGTAAGAGTAACCTCATTAGCAGTACTAGAGTCTTGCCCAAGTGATGAATCAAACTTCATGGAAGACCTTTCCATACAAAAACCAGGTTCCTTCGGTTGGGCTACCTCTGCACTTTCGTTGCTCAACATAAAAGCCACATCTGCCATTATTGGTCTGTCTTCTGGTCGTTGCTGCACACAAAGAAGGCCTACCTGAACACATCTAACAACTTCATTCATGGAAAATGACTCCGTTAATACTGTATCCATAAGCGCCATAGGTTTTTCTTCACTCCAAAGTTTCCATGCCTGGGGCAATTCCAGTTCAGTTTTTCTATCAGTTGTAGCAGAATATGATGTAAAACAGATAATTAAGCTTACTATACAAGGGGGTAACCACACAGTTGTCTGTATACTTACATGTCCTATAAGGTTGAAATCATGTTCAGGGTGACAAAAACCCCAATTTTTCTGCCCACTGATTATCTCTAGCACTAAAACGCCAAAACTGAATACATCTGATTTCACTGAGAAGTGCCCCCTCATTGCATATTCCGGTGACATATAACCACTGCAAGCCAAAAGGAGATTTTAAACATTTGCACTCGCTAAAATATGTTTCTCATAAATTAAAGATCACTTACTATGTTCCAATTACTCTCTTGGTTCTTTCCTCTGTCTGCTCTCCACCGAAAATTCTTGCTATGCCAAAGTCTGAAATTTTGGGTTCCATTTCTGCGTCTAGTAAGATGTTACTCGTTTTCAAATCCCTGTGGATGATTCTCAACCTCGAGTCTTGATGAAGATAAAGTAGACCTCGTGCGATTCCCATAATAATGTTGAAGCGCTTTTTCCATGATAATAGTTTCCTTTTGGATTCATCTGACCGCAAGTTCAATTGAAACCTTTATTCTTCAAATGTATCTACAAACTCTAAATACCTAATTTATAAATAAGATCTAGACTATTTTGAAGCGTATAGCGTTAATGTTAAGATACTAACCAAATAAGAAATTGTTCAAGCTTTTATTGGCCATGTACTCATAGATTAACATTCTTTCTTCTCCTTGAATGCAAGCTCCCAGGAGCCTAACGAGGTTGCGGTGTTGAAGATTTGCAATCAAGATCACCTCATTCTTAAATTCTTTGGGACCTTGCCCAGAACCCAGTGAGAGTCTTT
This sequence comes from Cornus suecica, assembly GCA_963922005.1. Taxonomy (NCBI): domain Eukaryota; kingdom Viridiplantae; phylum Streptophyta; class Magnoliopsida; order Cornales; family Cornaceae; genus Cornus; species Cornus suecica. The sequence goes on along the minus strand of OY998241.1, from coordinate 47,374,604 downwards.
TCACTGCTATTTCTTGTCCATTAGGCAAATCACCCTAAAGATACAATAATTTAGGAAAAAAAATGATTAATATAATTTGAAACGACGGATAGGGTTGAGAAACGTCTCAAGTTCACATATGGTTTAAATGAAAAAAGAAACAGAAAAGCCACTATTATAATACAAAAGCAAATTTCTTCTTTCCTCTACACTTCATTTCAACTTGCTTATGGAGTATAGTGGAGACCTACCTTATAGACGGGGCCAAAACCTCCTTGTCCAATCTTATTTTCTGAAGAAAATTTGTTAGTAGCAGCATAAACGGTACCCATATCCAACAGAGGTAATTCAAGGTCATCTTCCTGCCTTTCTTCTTTATAATCTTTGTAGTTACTGTTTTCCTGCTGCACTGCTCCATAACAAATTCACAAGGTAAACAAAATAAGATAGAAATAAGTGTTATGTACTAATACCCATTGATACAAGGATAAAGCACTTTGAGGCTTCTAGCTGCTGTGACCTTTATCATAGTTCTAGGACATTATCAAGAAAATACAGAATTTTAGTGTTGCTTTGTCAAATTGTGTTCGAAAGTATTATTAGTATATTGTCTGAACTACAGTAATGAGACGAGGGTTCCAAATACTTTGATAAATAGTTTCCATTTGACAAAGACAGCTTTTATTATTACAGCAAATGCTGAGAGGAAAAACTTTACTTTTTCTAGCATACTACGGGATACGAAGAGCATGAAGAACTTAAGGAATTACTTCCATAAATGAGATTTGAGGGAAAACTTTTACTTTTTCTACCATTACAGGATAGTAAGGAGAATGAAGAATTTAAGGAATTACTTCCATAAATGAGATTGATTTTTTTTTTCTCATCTACCAATTTCCCAAATCAGGAGGGGGAGAGGGGAGAAAAACTGATCTTAGATTAAGTTCCAACTCATATGTGGTTGATTATATCAATGGAATGGCATTGTCTCCATTAAATTCCTGCCTTGTAACTTTATTACATGGTCCAGAATAGATAAAACATGTGAGGGAAATAGAGAGGAACAAATGAATTGCTCTTCAGTTAAGAATTCAACACCAATAAATCAGCTGGCATTTACTAAAGTGGGATGTAGGATCATAAAAGATGTTTTACCTTGCTTTGTAGCATTCTTTAATCGACAAATATACCATCCAATCACACCAGAGATAAGCATCCCAAAAATTGTTGATATCACGACAATGACAATTATCATCATTTGCTTGTACTTATTATTAGCATCAACAACTTATTCTGACCACCACACAAAACTGGGAAAATAATTAATTTGTTGCATAGCTTTCCATATTGGACTCCATGCTGGCACAGAGATGATGATCCTTGCACTGCATTTATCATGAAAACATTACAATTCAGTTTCAATGAAAGGAAGAATCTACATGAGGACAAATAACAAAAGAATACAAATTGAGACAACTACTGTACCAAAACTCTAAGGTGTTGATTGTCAGCTAATGCTGTTTTCCCTCGATCAACTAAAACTTTAAGATATTCTACTGCTCTTAAAATGGAATGAGATGTCTTCTACAAACTAGTTGTCAGAGAGATGTCTTAGAAAACTAGTTTTAGCACTGTTACATGGACTCAAGTATGCATGTTATTACAGTTTATAGGTAATCTAAACTTAATGACACAGGTGCAAAGGGAAACGGGCAAAACTAGTGCACAAGACTCCCACACAATCCTACCTCCGCATGAAGGACGTTGTTTTACCTTGATTTGAACCCCTGACCTCCATAGCCCAATGGAGCAACCTTACCGTTGCCAAGGCTCACCCTCACATTGCAAACATACAGGACTAAATACGGTTTTTTATCCTTATATTTGATTTCATGACCTAAATTGGTGTTCAATATTTCAACGTAGGCACTTCACTTATGGAAAAAAATAGTCTAATGAAAGATTTTCATGTACAACATAAATTAAATTTGAATTATAAAATGCCCTTTGATTAGTAAAAAATCAACTAGACATGTTGGGACCAAATTTGTCACATAACCAAGTATTTCGCTTGCAATACGACATCAAGCATATAAAAGGGTCCAGAGAAAATCAGAGCACCTTTGGTTGTTAGACATACAACATTCAAACTAACCCATTAGAGCAAGAAGCTCAACCAACTCTTACAGATAGAGAGATAAAACTAACCATTATGGAGAGATTAAACTATTCATCACATAGGAACGCCAATTACATATGTATCATTAGGATAATTCAAAGTAGAGCAAGTAGAGGAAGAACCACGGAGGCATCTTGTGGTATGCCCAATTACATGGGGATCAAAGTTTAAAAGCAGCCTCAACAAGCTAGCCTAAGGCGCTGATAATCGAACTTATATTTTGAACAATTTATTTTAAAAGTTTCAAAAATGTAGTATAGTGTTAAGGAAATGTAGACCCCTACTTGAATGCATCAAGACTGCACTACACAACTATAAAGTAATATACATATTATAAGTCACGGAGCCATTCATAAGCCATGGGGGGCAACAAAAATTTCCTTTTGTATAATACTAGTAATTTCCATTTTTTTAGGTAAAATGTGTAGAATTTTTTTTTTTTTTTTTAATGTTAAGGAACTCACACACCCATACATGAACCCTATAGGGATCGAACCCCCGACCTCTCCTAATTTGGGGAGGAATGGAAATACCATTGGACCACAAGGCCATCGATATAAAATGTGAAGATTAGCCCCCCATAAATTTATCAAAAAATTCTTATCCTGCCTAATAATATTTTCTGGATCCGTCCCTGCATATTACAATAAGTGGAAAGATGGTGGCTATCGTGGGGTTAAACTCTTAACATTTGCCAAAAATATTGAAAATTGATAATAAATCTTTCCATATCATCAAAATATACATAAGTAAACAAGATTATGTATCTACATGTGCCACATCAAAATTCAATAGGAACTTCAGTCCTTCTCATCATACCGAACATGGGTATACAAGATCTGTGGTCTAGCATATGGCAAAAGGTCCAAAATGCTGGGACCTTCCTAACAGATAATAAAACAAGCATATGTGATTTGTGGTCAACACAAAATACTTCTACTGAACCAGACTCAGTCACTCAAACATGAAATACTTGTACTCAACAAATGCTCAGATCAAAACAGACTGAAGATGTAAATATCTGATCTAAGACAAGAATCTGTGATCTGGATCAACACGAAATACTTACTCGGAACCATTTCTAAACCAATCATTAAGTCAAACATGAGAATACATACACCGATATATGTACATATATATAAACATATATCATTGAATGAGAAAATCATCTCAGAGACAATTAATCAAATACTACAAAGACCACATCAACCAATTCAACAAATAAAAAGCAGAATCAACCATGAATTACATTCATACCTATATAGAGAGTCCTTGGGGACTAAATTTTCAACACCCACTTTTTTTTTTTTGAGAAGATTCTCAACACCCACTTATCTTCGCTGAAAGAAGCACAAAAGTGACTGCCGGCAATGAAATTTTTTCTTTTGAAATGGGTTTCAAGAGAGAAGACCAGAATATTGAATCCCAATATTTTTCACAAAAACTTCCTCGAAAAATATATATACAATTAAATAAATTTATATATATATATATATGAATGCAGAGAGAGAGAAGAAGAGTTGGTCTGGAGTGGTGGTGATATTGGGGCGGCGATGGAGGAGTTGAGCGGAGTGGTGGCTAGAAGAGTTGTTGAGCTTTGTGGAAAAAGTAGAGTGAAATTGTTGACAACAGAGATAATGTGTTTTGGAGGCAAGTGAGAGAGACAGAGACAGAAATAAGTGGACGGTATTGAAAATTAAATTTGCTTTTAAGGACAATTATTGGGCGATTTAAGATAAGATTAGTGGTCTACACTTCACGTTTCTAATTCACTTCCACTTTTACATGTAAGACATTGTATATGTCTCAGTCAAGTTGAATCCGTGTTTAGACTTTAGTTCGTGTTAATGTAAAAGAAAATTACAAGTCCAATATATATATATATATATATGCATTTATCAAAGATACTTATTAATTTATCAATTTATCGATTTTAATTAAAGGACAACAAAAAAATAAATCATCATTAACGCATCTTAGGTGAATAGCATGGGGCACGCATCTTAGGTGAAATAGCATGGGGCACGTAAAAATAATTACGTGAATAGCATGGGGCACGCATCTTAGGTGAAATAGCATGGGGCACGTAAAAATAATTACGTGAATAGCATGTGACTAGCACTTTTTGTTTTTTCAACACTTGTTATCTCTTGTTGTTGATTTTAATTTATGGGTAAATTGCACACCCCTTTTTTTTGAACTTCCACGAGTTACCATTTATAGTACCAATGGTTACTAATGATTTTAGGGTGAATTACAGACCTCTTTTTTAGATTTGGACAAATTTGGCATGGATAGAAAGTTTGAGGTTTATTAGAATTACCTCTCCTCACATTTGATAAGTGATTTCCCTAATCAAAAATTAAAATTAAAAAAAAAACAACAACAACTCCCCTTATATAAAAAAAGAATAGGAAATTTATATTTATTAAAATGATTAAAATATATATAAATATCAAGGTTAGAGTAAACTTTTCACATTAAATTTAAATACTTTTTATTTATTATGAAGGTTATTGTAATAAATCTCAAACGTTCCACCTATGTGAAATTTGTTCAAATCTCTTAATAATTTACCCATAACTTTATATTGTAAAAATTATATTATATTAAATTGTACATAGTATAACTACTAGTGTTAAATGTCAAAGGAAGTCAAATAAAAAAACAGTCGGTATGTTATTTGTTGAATTTCAAAATAATCATAATAATAAAAAAAAACAAATAACTTCTAATTTTAGGAAGTTTAAGTCATCCTATTTTTCACATTGTATTTTGTTGAAATGAATATTGAATTTAAGTTAATAAATCAAAAGCTTATAAACTTGTACAAGAACATATGAAATGAAAGTATTTAATAGGGCAAACAAAAACACCCAAAAAAGAAAATGCCACTAACTGTCAACTATCTTAAATATTTTCAAAATAAAAAAGAGAAATCAGAAAAAATTCAAAAAATATCCATGGTTGGGCCGCCCCAACTAACGAATCACCATCTTACTTAAATATATATATATATATATATATATATATGTGTGTGTGTGTGTGTGTGTTTGGAGAATCATACTAATGAGTAATGATGTTATAATTTGGACAACAATACTTGCCTGTGTATTGGGGACGAAGTTTGTTTTTCACATTAACGTGGTTCATTATAATTTGTATATGTGGTCAAAAAATAATTAACACTAACTTTATTTTCATAGATTTTATGTTCATCATCTTCTTAAAAAAAATTAGTCGCCAGTTCAAATTGTACAGGTCACATCAGCGAAGAGGACAAAATTCTTTCACATGCAACATGACCCAAATAATATTTAATTTTTATACTATCCAAAATAAAAATCATTTAAGTTATAAATTAGGCTTTAATGTTTTTCATTGTTTTATCTCGGGGTAAATAACAGTTTCACTCCCTGTTGATAGTGTAAATAACACCCGTATCCTCTCGATTTTCGCTAATTACAGTTTCACCCCTTATTTGTTTCACTTTCACCCCTCTGTCCAATCTCTGGCGAGGTCAAACCTAGTCAAACCCAATTTGAGATGTGAAATTATCAAATTACCCTTACATGTGTGTAAAGACACATTTGACCAACATAAAATAAGTAAAATGTCTAATATACCCCCAATCTTTATAAGTATTTGGACCAAACTACCCTCACACACATATATATACATATATATACAAACCCACTTCAAGCATCCACTTCAAGCATTTCAGTTCTGTTTTGCAGGTGGAGCTCCTTGGTTCCTTGCTTTGACCCAGCACAGAAGTATTTCCTCCATTGAAGTTCCTTGGTTCCTTGCTCCTTGGTTCCTTAATTCGGGTCATTCCATTGAAGCATTTCTTCCTCACAACCTACTTTATCCATGTCTTCAACATCAGTAAGCTAAAACTTCAATTTTAGTTTTGAGTTTTGAGAAATTAACATTACATTTGTTTAAAGTGAGTTATTTAAGTACAGTATGTGATTTCAATGTTAGAATTAGGGTTTGTTAGAATTTTGTAAAATGAAATTTAGGGGCTTAATTAACATTTATATATATATATTATTTAAATTTGTTTGAAGTGAGTTATTTAAGTACAGTATGTGATTTCAATGTTAGAATTAGGGTTTGTTAGAATTTTGTAAAATGAAATTTAGGGGCTTAATTAACATTTATAAATATATATTATTTAAATTTGTTTGAAGTGAGTTATTTAAGTACAGTATGTGATTTCAATGTTAGAATTAGGGTTTGTTAGAATTTTGTAAAATGAAATTCGGGGACTTAATTAACATTTATATATATATATTATTTAATTTTGTTAGAATTAGGGTTTTTATATATTTTTTATTTAAATTCTTTCCAGGTGAATTCTGCTAACACAACTGGTAATGAGTGGATTGATTTAAGGTTTTACAATAAGAGTTGTTACTGTAGACCCAAAGCTGATATAAGGGTTACAGAAAATGAGAAGAACCGGGGAAAATTATACTACGTGTGTCCGAAACCAAATAATCCATGCAACTTTTGGGATTGGTGCTACCCTAAACCATTTTGGAGTGCAGCCAAACCAAGCCAAGAAGCATTGGATGAACTGAAAGTGAAAGTTAAAAAATTGGAGCAGGATATTGAGGATCTGAAAGCTGCTCATGTGGGAGTAGCTGCTAGTGTAAAGGTGCTTGAAGGAAATAATGGCTTTGTGAAGCTTCTTGTTGCTGCAATCCTTTTGTTGAGTGTATTTTCATTTCTATTGTGTGTAATTTGTTTACTAAAGTAAGTTGTACATGCAAGCTTGATGTATTTGCTTGCTGAAGACTATGTATTGTGTTTTAAACCTGAACATGTGTTTGCAATCAGTTTTGAATCTATGTTTGCAATCTGTTTTGGATATGTGTTTGCAATGATAATGAACAAACTAGACAATTGCATTAACATTAAACTGAACTGATAATGTCATTACAATAACATTGTCAAATAATGTCACTACAAAAAGGTGACCATTACATGAAATAATGTCACTAAAAAAAAAGTGACCATTAAATGACAATTACAAAAAAAGGGAGCATTACATGTCCAAAAAACACACTACTGGTGATTACAAGTCTGCATTGCAAAGTGACAAAAATATATGCACTTTCTACTTGTATGCGTATACCCCTTTCCATACCACATGGTATGGCCAATGTCCAAAAAGAATTTTGTGTGTTAGCCAAAATGTACCAAAAAATACCAAAATAACTGTCCATCGTCACCCCAAAATAATTGTATCATCACCAAAAAGATTGCCATGTCCAAAAACCGAAAAAAAGAAGAAGAAAAGAACTTCTAGCAACAACCATCAACACCCTGGTTCATTGGTTTGCCCCTTCCCATCTTGATTGGCAACTTGTTCATTGGATTGACCTAAATAATATATGATATATACTGTCATTCTTAAATAATCAAATAACACATTTTTAAATAATCAAATAAATATGAGTTTCTGAACTCACATTGGTTTGTCCTCTGGCATTTCCTATTGGTTGGCTCATGCTTCCAAATGAACTCACATTGGTAGCAGCTGGAGGGTGAGATTGTGAATTGACATTGGAAGCAGGCATCTGTTGTGAACTGGCCTCTGTTGTTTTCTTAAAAAAAAAAAATTTGTTTTCAAATTTAAACACTATACAGTACTAATTTCAAAGACAATCCCTAATTTTTAACATCAAATTAAATTTGAATATCCAGAAACCCCCATTTGCATAAATTTTTCCCAAAACCCCCCATTGCATGCATACAAGATTGAAATCCATAACTCATAAATTAAAAACTATTTCGAGTAATAAACCCTTATTTACATAGATGAAATAACATACAACTATAAAGCCCTAAAATCACAGTGAAGGAAACATTGAAATCCATAACTCACAAATTAAAAACTATTTTGAGTAATAAACCCTTATTTACATAGATGAAATAACATACAACTAAAAACCCCTAAAATCACAGTGAAGGAAACCCTAAAATCATGCAAATCGACATAAAACGTACAACACAAACAAGAAGAACAATATAGAATGATGGAAGGAGAAGAAGGAAGGAAAAGAAATAGAATAAATGAGAAGAAATCGAAGAAACCTTATTTGCTGCCCTAAAATCATAGTGAAGGAAACATTGAAATCCATAACTCACAAATTAAAAACTATTTTCAGTACTAAACCCTTATTTACATAGATGAAATAACATACAAATAAAAACCCCTAAAATCAGAGTGAAGGAAACCCTAAAATCATGCAAATCAACATAAAACGTACAACACAAACAAGAAGAACAATATAGAATGATGGAAGGAGAAGAAGGAGAAGAAGGAAGGAAAAGAAATCGAAGAAATGAGAAGAAATCGAAGAAACCTTATTTGCTCTTGAATCGGGATCTTGCTCTTGAATCGGGACCAAAAACTTGACGAAGAAAGTTGAGATTTTGCACTCCAAAGTTTGATCTTCGATCAAGGACCAAACGAAGATGAAGAAAATTTAGGTTTAGATCTGTTTCTCTCTCCTCCTTACATCTCTCTCTCTCAGAACTTGTGAGGCGTTTGGTACCAAATGAAGTCGACACTAGGTTTGAGAGATATTAGGGTACGGGGGTAATAACGTCATTTAACTTGAATTAGGGTTTCAGGTATATTTTAATTTAATAATGAATTAAAGGCATGGGGTATAATGGTCATTTCAGAAGCTCCGGTGGGCTAAATTGAACGCCGACTAAATTCAGGGGGTGAAACTGTAATTAGCAAAAACCGAGGGGGTGCGAGTGTTATTTACACTATCAACAGGGATGAAACTGTTATTTACCCTTTATCTCGTGATTTCAAAACATTTGTCCAAAGTTAAATTTAGATTTTACCGATCAGACTAGCAATTATATTCACATTCCCAAATAGTGGAATTGAAATCAGATAACCCACCAATTTTTTCTAGTTGGAGAGGGGTAACCTAACCTCTAATTTATTAAAGTTTCTTGGTGTTAACGCTAATTAAAGTCACTAATGATATATTTAGCGTGCAGTTTGAATTTTCATATATATATATATATATATATATTAGCAGAGCCCAAAAGGAGGAGGATTTCTGGAAGCTCGATGGGGATTGACTAATCTGCGTGACAGACGTGGTCCTATGATAAAGGGAGAGAAGACGAAACTTCCCTCGAACTTTTTGGGACTAAAGTTTTGTTTCAGTGTGACTATTATATTGGTTTTAAGACATAAAAGTCTTACTAATTGATCACACGATCCATCTACTATGCTTTGTTTGTTTCCTTTTTTTCAATAAAATAAGAGACCTTGTGCTTTTTGTTTATTGGGTAATTTGCACTAACACCCCATGAGGTTTGTATCAATTCCACATTTATGCAGATTTTGAGAACTCAGCACTAACACCCCCTGAGGTTTCATTTTGCTCGCAATGACACCCCTGGGCCAATAAAATGACCAAAATACACTTGATAAAATTCGAAAATATTAAGGGTAATGTGAAATGACATTTATGCCCCAACCCCAAATGTATAAAATTTCGAAAAACATATATATAAATTCGAAAAAATATATAAAATTCAAAAAAATGTATAAAATTCGAAAACAAATATTTAAATTTTGAAAAAAATATATAAAATTAGAATAAAATATATAAATTTCGAAAAATATATATAAATTTCAAAAAAAATATTTATATAATCAAAAACAAATATAAGATTCGAAAATATATATAAATTTTGAAAAATATTAAATTCGAATAAATATTTCAAAAAATATATATAAAATTCAAAATATATATATTTTAAAAAATAAAATTCATAAAATTATATAATTTCAAAAAACATATATAAATTTCAAAATATATATATATAATTCAAAAATATATATAAAATTTGAAATATATATATATATATATAATTCGAAAATATATATATAAAATTTGACAAATATATAAATTCGAATACATATATTTCAAAAAAAAAATAAAAAAATTCAATATATATATATTTTCAAAAACAAAATTCAAAAAATTATATAATTTCGAAAAACATATATAAATTTCAAAAAATATATAAAATTTGAAATATATATATAATTCGAAAATATATATATATAATTTGAAATATATATAAATTCGAATATATATATTTCAAAAAATATATATAAAATTCAAAATATATATATTTTCAAAAATAAAATTCAAAAAATTATATAATTTTAGAAAAGTATATTTATTGGTAAACAAATATATAAAATTCAAAATATATGAATTTTATGAAATTCAATATATATATATTGGAAAAATATATATATATAATTCAAATATATATATAAATTTCCAATTATTTTGATAAAATTCGGATATATTTTATAAATTTCGAAAACATCATATAAATTTCGGAAAAAATATATATATTTTGGAAACATATATATAAAAGAAGGTCACTAATTGATGTTGGTGGTAAGTAGTTTGATTCACTTCATTAGAAAAAATATGACATTTTACCAATATATATATATTTTTCTAAAATTATATAATTTTTTGAATTTTATTTTTTTATATATATATATTTTTAATTTTATATTTATTTTTTGAAATATATATATATATTCGAATTTATATATTTTTAAAATTATATATATATATTCGAATTATATATATATTTCAAATTTTATATATTTTTTTGAATTATATATATATATTTTGAAATTTATATATGTTTTTCAAAATTATATAATTTTTTGAATTTTGTTTTTGAAAATATATATTATGAATTTTTTATTTTTTTTTGAAATATATATATATATTCGAATTTATATATATTTCAAATTATATATATATTTTCGAATTATATATATATTTCAAATTTTATAAAGTTTTTGAAATTTATATATGTTTTTCGAAATTATATAATTTTTTGAATTTTGTTTTTGAATATATATATATTTTGAATTTTTTATTTTTTTTTGAAATATATATATAGATTCAAATTTATATATTTTTTGAATTTTATATATATATTTTGAAATATATATATATTCGAATTTAAATATTTTTCAAAATTTATATATATTTTTGAATCTTATATACATTTTTGATTTTATATATATATTTTTGAAATTTATATATATTTTTCGAAATTTATATATTTTATTCTAATTTATATATATTTTTCAAATTTTAAATATTTGTTTTCGAATTTTATACATTTTTTTGAATTTATATATATGTTTTTCGAAATTTTATATATTTGGGTTGGGGCATAAAGGTCATTTCACATTACCCTTAATATTTTCAAATTTTATCAAGGGTATTTTGGTCATTTTATTGGTCCAGGGGGTGTCATTGCAAGCAAAACGAAACCTTAAGGGGTGTTAGTGCTGATTTCTCAAAAATTAACATAAAGGTGGAATTGATGAAACCTCAAGAGGTGTTAGTGCAAATTACGCATGTTTATTCAAACCACTAGCACTTGGTAAAGACATGAATTTATTAATATTGCAAGATTTTGTTCACTTCAATCCGATGATATCGGAAGATTGATTAATGCATGTAAAACAATCTAGCTGGACCCCAAAAATAAATAAATAAATAAATAAATAATATTATCAAACCAATAAATAAAAAATATCATCAAACCCCTTATACAAACAAATAACCCTCAAACTAATAAAACTATCACATTGCCCTTCAAATAAACCTCAAACTAGTAAAACCTACCTCATTACCCTTATTTTGTGAAAATTTGTTAGTTTTATGCAAAATGATGAAAATAACCCTAGTATCTGAGTATTAATTTAAAGCTTAAATATTATTTTTCAAAACGTCAACTATATTCTTTTGTGGAATTTAACAAACATAAAAGGACCCTTTGTGGTTCATATATAGTTGTGTACCTTTATTGTCCTTCTTTGTATAAAATCATAGAATTTTACAATGTATTTATTTTCCTTCCAATAAACAGTTGTTTATGTTGGGTTATGTTCCCTAAAATCTGATTCTTTATGTTTTTCCGATGATGTAATAATAAGTGATTTTTTATAATCGTAATCAAGTATTCATGCATTTGGGCACGCAGGGTTTTATGAAGTATTTAAAGATTCACAAGTTGTATTAATGGTAACGTAAGTGTATGAATGAAATTTACACACATAAGATTTAGACTCACCGAACATTGACATTGACATTGTTCGCAATTGGTGATGGATAAAAGTTGGACACTTTTGTCTCCAAAATTATAACACACTGACCTATCTATGAGATAGGATATCTCGCCCATGGAGGTAGTGGACTCTAAGCGAGAATGTTATATACTTGGTTGGGAGACGGTGTGGTGTTGGTTTTTTGTTTTGGTTTGATTGGAGTTGATATGGTTTTATTTTGGTTCCAAACTATATTTGATACAAATGATTTTGCTGTGAGAAAAAGTGATGCTGAAAAACCAAATCATGTTTGGTAGAGTTGGTATGGGTTGAAATTCTGAATAATATTAATATTAATATATTAAAATATATTAATATATGGGTTTCATATTTTATTTATTAATATATATTAAAATATATTAATATATGAGTTTCACATTTTATTTATTAATATATATTAATATTAATATATTAATATTAAAATATATTAATATTAATATATTAAAATATATTATATATTAAAAATGATATATATAATATATATATTTCGGATTGCTACAGTGTTGTTACAGTAGCCGCACCAAACCAAAACCATCAAAAATGATAGTTCCAAATTCCTTCACAAAGTTGGCACCATGGAGTTGCTACAGTGTTGGTACCAAATTTCCACACCATTTACCAAACATGATTTGGTGCCATTTTTTCAAACCAAACCCAAAATTGTGGCTCCATTCCCTTTACCAAACATGCACTTATTCTATACTTATTCCCCATTTTTTTTTTTTTTTTTTATGTGGATATGATTCCACCTGATCTGGTCTAGTTTTTATTTTTAGGGATTAGATCATATTTGTTTGGACTGTTCTTAAATTTTGAAATCAGATCAAATTAAACCAAATGTGGTATTTTTGGAATCAGTTTTTTTTATGGTTCAACATGGTCTGGTCTGGTCTTGGTAACCAAAATCAGATTTTTGAGACCAACGATTAAGATCACCAAAAACCAAAATTGAATAAAAATAAAAATATACAAATAAATTAAATAATACATAATAATAATAATAATAATAGATGAATTAAATAATATATAATAATAAATAAATTAATAAATAATAAATTAATAAAATATTTTTATCAATAAATAATAAATAATAAAAAAATGAATGAAATAATACATAATAATAATAACAAATGAATATAATAATAAATAAAATAATAAATAATAAATTATTAAAATATATTTAGAAATAATTAAAAATGAATACATAATAATAATAAATTAATAATATAAATAATAAATAAAATAAAACATATTTAAAAATAAAATAAAATAATGAATAATAAACAAAATGAATTAAATAATACATAATAATAATAAAAATGAATATATTAATAATAAATAAATTAATAAAATATATTTATAAATAATTAAAAATGAATAAATAATAATAATAAATTAATAATATAAATAAGAAATTAAATAAAACATATTTAAAAAGAAAATAAAAATAATGAATAATAAACAAAATGAATTAAATAATACATAATAATAATAAAAATGAATATATTAATAATAAATAAATTAATAAAATATATTTATAAATAATTAAAAATGAATAAATAATAATAATAAATTAATAATATAAATAAGAAATTAAATAAAACATATTTAAAAAGAAAATAAAAATAATGAATAATAAACAAAAATTAATTAATATATAATAATAATAATTAATAAATTAATTTATAAATATAATAATAAATAAATGAATAAATAATAAAATATATTTATACATAATTTAAAATAAATAAATAATAATAATAAATTAATAATATAATTAAATAATTAAATAATAATAAATGAAATGAATTAAATAATGAAATAGTAATAGAAAAAAATGAATGAATAAATAATAAATGAATAGAATATATTTATAAATTAATATAAATGTGAATAAATAATAATATAAATAATAAATTATATTTATAAATGAAAAAATAAAAAATAAAAAATAATACATAAAAATAATAAATGAATATTATTATAAATAATAAATAATTTAATTTTTTTAAAGCGAAAAGATTATACCAAATCGCTTTACCAAATATGGTATAGTTCAATGTTTGTGAGACCGTAATTATTAGACGAAACCGCTTACCAAACGGATTTTTAAGTTCAGCATCTAAACAAGATCAGATTAAAACAGACCGGACCAAGCCACACTAGACCGCCTACCAAACATGGTCTTAGAGTACACCGAATTGCCTTACTATAAGATTAAACCATGAAACTTGGGTGGCTAATGTTAGAATAGTGGGAACAAAAATGCTCAATAAGGAATCCATACTCTTTATTAAGGGTTATTTACAGTGATACTCTTTGAGGTTTTCTTAAATTATAGCTAGATACAACGTTTGTATTTTGTAAACGATTAATCCCCTAAGGTTTCAAAATGTTTACGAAGAACCCCCTAGTGACTTTTAATCCCATGAATTGTCATTTTTGCCCTTGATAAATTACTCAATTAGTTGATAACATATTTTATCTTTAAAGATGATTGTAATGCCCTTCTATTTACATTTAATAGTGATTGTAAAAACCAAATTCTTTTTTATTTTAGACACTTTTTTGTAGAGAAAATTTTTATTTGTAAACTAAATTCATATATCTATATAAGTACATGTATATATATTATTATTATTAAATTGAAACTAACTCAAATAAATTAAAATTTAAATGTGCATGTTACACTATACTATTAATAATGCTAAGTGTTAATTGTCTAGTTAAATCTCAAAACACTCCGCATGCTAGACTAACTTTAATCAATAATATTTTTCTTTTATGTAACTAATATATTTTTTTTGTTATTTTAATTTTTATAGTAAGTGCATGCTTATTAAACGCCAAAAAAAAAATAGTAAGTGCTACCAATGTGTATATTTGCATACATCTAGAAAAAAATATTACTTTTTATTATTTTATTTTTGGGCAAATAACTTTGGAAATTATTTTGAAACATGATTAATAATTTTCTTTTTTACTATTTTAATTTTTATAGTAACTTCATGCTTATTAAATGACCAAAAATAATAATAAGTGCTACCAATTAATGTGTATATTTGCATACATCTAGAAAAAAATATTACTTTTTATTATTTTATTCTTGAACAACACACTATACTAATAGTTTTTCTTTTTACTATTTTAATTTTTATAGTATATGAATGCTTATTAAATAACCAAAAAAATCTATTAGTTACTTAAAATAAAAATATTATTGATTAAAGTTAGTCTAGTATAATAGCCAAAATTATATGGCCCAATAAATATGGGTCATAAGCAAGGACTGATGGGCCTGACCCATAGTAACTTCTAGAAAATGAATGGGTTACAAGTTAAGGATTAGTCCCATGTATGAGAAGATAGAACCCAAGATAGAAAGGAGTTTATCAAATCTCATGATTTAAGGGATTTATAAGTTGGGTAGATGGGCATGACCCATCTATAAAATTGTGTATAAATACATGACCAAATTATGAATAAAGCCATTCCATTCAACCCAATTTATTGTGTATTTTTCTACATTTACACAATTGACGCCGTCTGTGGGAAGCCAATCCTTGAAATCTTTTTCAAAAGCTTCACACTCTCTGCTGAGAGCTTAGATTAACATCATTTATGACGGTTATCACCCGATCACAATAGTCCGAGCTACCTCTGAACGGAGGCCAACCCTCTCAAACCGAAGATCCGATCAGGGGCCCTGGAAGATAAGACCGCCAAGTTGGAGAGACAGAATGCCAAGTTGGTGGCAAAACTGGCTCTACTGTAAAATCCTGGAGAAGCCCAGAATGGCGACCAGTACAATTGGCAGAAGTGATCCACATGCCACCAATTAGAAGGGGACAACCACTATTTAAAGTCCAACAATGATTTGGAGGAGCACACAGAGTCATCCCTATGATGCTCGGGGTGCACAATCCTGAGGAAACCCTAACCATTAAAAAGTTAGAGGAGATTATGATCAGATTCCAAAGGGAGGTGCTCAAGGATCTGAAGGTTCAGACCCCCAATGATCTGGTCGTTGAGGCATCCATCGATGCAGTGCAGACACCGTTCACACTAGCGATCACCAGTGTGCCTTACCCGAAGAGGTTCAGGCTACCGAAGTTTACCCTGTTTGATGACACGAAAGATCTAACGGAACACATCTACCATGTTCATACAAAGATGAACGTCTACAACAAAAACAAAGCCTTACTCTGCAAAGTCTTTCCCACCAGCTTGACCGAAGCAGTCCTGCTATGGTTCAGGAAGCAACCACCCTGATCCATTAGAAGTTGGCTCAGACTCTGCGAGTTGTTCATTGCCCAGTACTTCGGCAATAAAAGACAGAAAAAGACTATTTTCAGTCTATTTACCATGATCCAGGAAAAAGGTGAATCCCTGAAAAGCTTTGTCTCACGATTCAATGTCGAGATGTCCTCGATTGACAATTGTGATCAACACTCAGCCGTCGAGACCTTCAGGATGGCCTTGATTCCTAGAACCAAGTTCCACCAGTCTTTGGTTAAGAGGTCACCAGCAAACATCGGAGAACTCAACTCCAGGGCACAAGGGCATCTCCGGATAGAAGAAGAATTGGCCATACACCAAAGAAAGGCAGTCTTTGCAAGCGTAGAGGTAAAATCATCTGAACCAAAAGTTAAAGATTGGGCGCTAGATCAGAAGCGGCCAAACGCTCCTCCTGCACCCTCCCAAGCCCTAGAGAAACGCCAGAGGTTCGAGGACAAGATCACTCCATTAAAGGTTAGCATAGCCAAACTGTATAAAAAAACTAAGGGTAAAGGGATCTTCCAATCACCACCACCTATCAAGTAGCCAATGGAACTAAGGGACATGTCGAGGCATTGTGCCTTCCACGGCGAATATGGACACCACGCCAACGACTGCAGAAGCATCAGGAGGCAAATAGAGGCCATGATAGCAAATGGATAATTGTCTGAATACGTTGCCAAGGAGGGCACCCGATCAGATCAAACCTCACATACGCTAGCCAAGGGGACATCGAATTAGCCCGTAAGAGTCATTCACATGGTTCACGGAAGGCCTATCCGATCAGAAGTAGAGGAAGCCCGTAGATCCCAAATGTGCCAAGCCCAGAAACTGCGAAGGGTTGGGGAGATCAACGAGTTTCGAAGCCCGAAGGAGGATGCCCAGATAACTTTTTATTTTGTAGATTTGCGAAGCATTCAATCACCGTATGACGATCCCTTGGTGGTCTCCCTCATGGTGTTAAACTGCTTGATCAAGAGAGTAATGATCGACCTAGGGAACAACGCTAACATAATCACTGGGCCTTTGAGAAGCTAGAGATTGATCCCCAAGAGATAGTCCCTTCCAGAAGCCCGATAGCAGGATTCGATGGCAGAAGAGTGGAACCAATGAGAGAGATCCAACTGCCAGTAACAACAGAAAGACACACGCTAAGAGAGACTTTTATGGTGGTAGATGTCAAACCCTCGTACAATCTCCTCATGGGCAGGGGTTGGATTCATCGGATGCAAGAAGTTCCTTCCACCTTGCATCAAGTCATGCGATGCGTTGACCTGAACGAAATTGATATGATTGACATCAGGGGAGATCAAGTGGCGGCCAAAGAATGCTACGCTGGCACCTTGAAAGGTCTGAGGAAAAGGACAGAACTAAACAAGCTTCAAAAGCCAAGGTAATAACTGATGACCAATAACAATTACAGGATGGGGATGCGGGGTCATTTATAGTAGCTGAACCTTTGCTGGAAGTCCAGATTTACCCCGATCACCCCGAAAGGATGACTTACATTAGTTCTGGTCTCAGTACACAAGAAAATAAAGAATTGGAGGCCCTTCTGCGCTCCAATACTGACGTATTCGCTTGGGGCCACATGGACATGCCCATCATCGATCCTTCAGTAGCCCAACATTCCCTCAACGTGGACCCCGGCGTTAAACCCGTCAGATAGAAACAGAGACACATGGGGGCCCATCGAAACCAGCTCATAGCTGAAGAGGTGGATCGACTTCTCCAAGCCAGATTCATTAAAGAGGTGCAGTACCCCTCCTGGATGGCAAATGTAGTAGTGGTTCAGAAGAAGAATGGAAAATAGAGGGTGTGCGTGGACTTCACTGATCTGAATAAAGCATGCACAAAGGACTGTTTCCCACTGCCAAAGATCGATCAAATGGTGGATGACACCGTAGGATTCGAACGCCTGAGCTTCCTTGACGCGTACTCCGGCTATAATCAGATACACATGAACCCTAATGACGAGGAGAAGACAACATTCATCATTGAGTCAGGTAGATATTGTTATATAGTTATGCCTTTCGGACTGAAGAATGCGGGTGCAACCTTTCAGAGGTTGGTTAGCAAAGTTTTTCAAGGCATGATGGGATCTACCATAGAAGCCTACATTGATGACACGGTGGTTAAAAGCAAGACGAAGAGGGATCACTTGACTGATTTACAACAGGTGTTTAACACCCTCAGGAAATACAAGATGAAGCTCAACCCATCCAAATGTTCATTCGGAGTGTCCTCGGGCCAATTCTTGGGACACATAGTTGATCGGACAGGAATACAGGCGAGCCCAGGACAAGTCAAAGCCCTTGTGGAGATGGAAGAGCCAAAATCCCAAAAGGAAATCCAAGTACTAACCGAAAGAGTGGCATCCCTTAGCCGTTTCATCTCTCACCTAACCGATCGATATTGCCCCTTTTTCCATTCCATAAAGGCAACAAAGGGAGAGATCCGGGGGCCGGAATAATCAGAAGCTCTGAAAAAGCTCAAGAGCTACATGACAAAGCCTCCCATACTGGCAACCCCGGAAGCAGACGAACCGTTGCACTTATACCTAGCCATATCTGCAACATCCACCAGCGCCGCTCAGGTCAAGAAGGGCAAGGGGTGCCATATGTCGGTCTTCTACACCAGCAAAGCCTTTGCCGATGCTGAAACCCGCTACTCCAAGAATGAAAAGCTGGTACTATGGTTGATTAATGCAAAACAACGTCTTCGGCATTACTTTGAAGCACATCCGATCGTGGTACCAATTACGACTTCGATCAGATCCATAATGGTGAAGCCCAAATTATCAGGGAGAGTATCCAAATGGGTGATAGAATTGGGAATCTATGACATAACCTATGTCCCCCGTACCACCATCAAAGGACAAGCGGTAGCTGATTTTCTATTAGAAATTGAACCCGCAGACTTTCCGGAAGAAAGTGAACCAGGCTTGTGGGTAATATTCGTGGACGGATCATCCAATGTCAATAGAGCGGGGATCGGCATAGAGCTCGTGACACCTGATGGCACTAAAATTTAGCAGTCTGTCCGCTTGGAGTTTGCAACATCCAACAATGAAGCTGAATGAGACCTTTATAGCAGGAATTAGTTTGGCTTGAAGCCTGTAAGTACTAAGGGCGGAAGTGAGAAGTGACTCTCAATTGGTTATACGGTAGTTGAGCGGGGAGTATGAAACTCGAGATCCAAAAATGGAAGCATACAAGGGATTGGTCTTAAAAGAGGCTGAGGGATTCCAACAATTGACTTTTGAGTAGATCCCAAGGGGTGATAATGTAAATGCCGATCGATTGGCCAATCAAGCCTTCGCAACATGGAAAAACCTGACGCGGGTTATGCCGATCGACTTTATTGACAGATCAAGCCTAGACCCACTGAAAGAAGTGATGATCATTCCATTGGAGCCAAGTTGGATGGACCCTATAGTAGATTATTTGAGAACGGGTGCCTTGCTAGAATCAAAGCTAGAAGCTTGAAAGATAAGGATGAAAGCTGCAAAATATGCACTCTACAATGGCCAACTTTATCGAAAATCTTTCTCCGGACCATACTTAAGGTGCCTTACACCCTCTGAAGCCTTTGCGATTATGGAAGAGATACATGTCGGATCATGTGGTAATCATTCCGGGGGAAGGTCATTAGCCCATAAAGTCCTCACCCAGGGGTACTTTTGGCCTTACCTGTCAAGAGATGCCGAGGTATATGCCCGACGGTGTAAAAAGTGTCAGTTTCACGGAGATGCCATTCATCCACCTTCGAAGTTGTTGAATCCAACGATTGTTCCTCACCCATTTGCCCAATGGGGTATGAACATCGTAGGACCACTCTCGCAAGCCATCCGATCCACTACACACGTTCTCCTGGCTACAGATTATTTCACCAGGTGGGTGGAAGCTAAGGCGTACCCGACTATTAAGAGCAACCATGTTATTAAGTTCATCTCGAGTCATATAATTTGTAGGTTTGGTCTACCCCGAACGATAATGATGGATAACAACAACAACCTAGATAGTTTTGAAAAAATGACATTTCTCCCATTCGGGAGATAGTTTTTACTCAAACTTACTTCCTCTTCAATTCTCTTGTTTTCTTCACTTCTTTAGGCTTGATTTGAATTTGACGAAGCTTGTCCATGCCTATTAAACCTTCTAGACTCTACAATTCACTCAATATGACAATTCACTCAACATGGTTATTGTCTAGAACATTCCAAACACAAATAATACTATAAATGTTCTTACATAGTGGAAATAACATTTTAAAGTCTAACATATAATATGAGGTTATTCTTCCTAGCTAGCCAAAGTTTTGCCAATTTAAGTTTTTATTATGCGTGCTTTGAGAACTAATTTGAAGATACTAATAACAAAAGAAGACATAGTACAATTGAAATGCATATGTGGGTAGGGATGGCAATTCCGCGGGTTGACCTATATCCATTCCCGTCTTGTTTAAAATTTTAAAATTTAAAATACCATATCCTTCATGGGTTTGTCCCAGGTTGTCTTTTCATAGACCATATCCGGCCCATTAATAATTTATTATACCTGTGCCCGCCCCGCCCTGCTCTATTAACACTTAATTCTCAGTGTAATCTTCATCATTGACAAAAGAGTTTTGCACACAAAAACATCAAATAATAAATAACACTATAAGTTTACATAGTTTTTAGGGTAATTTACACAAAACCCATGTATTGGGACTGTTGTTGTATCTCTTGGGAGCTTGTTTGTTGGCATATCCCTTCTTTGTATTCGGTATCAGTGCATCGTTGTATAGATATAGTCTTTTGACACCTCAATGTGCCTTGTGTATCATTTGGTTTAACTTTCGCTTGATTTTGTATGGAAATTATTTTCATTAATAATATTCCATTCATTTTATGGTTGTTTAGGACCTTAATTGGTCATTCATTTTATAGATCACGACCCGGATTCCTCGGATGTCCTGGTTCGGGAGTCTTTGGAAAATCAGGGTGTGACAAAACCCCCTAACATTTCAGATTTTAATTAAAGACTCCTCTATAGCCAATTTTTATGTCAAAATAACTTAAATGCCCCTCATATAAATTACAGTTCCACCCCTCTTGTTTGGACATATTACACTCCCCCCTCTTGTTTGGATAATTACACTTTCCCCCATCTAATAAAAAATATATATATATAATTCAAACAATATATTTAAATTCGAAAAAATATATATATAATTCGAAACAAATATATAAAATTTGAAATATATATATAATTCATAAACAATATATTAAAATTTGAAAAACAATATACAAAATTCGAAAAAAATATATAAATTTTGAAATATATATATATAATTCAAAACAAATATATAAAATTTGAAAAACAAATATAAAATTAGAAAAACTATATAAAATTCGGGAAAAATATATATAAAATTCATAAATAAAATACTACATTTTGAATATATATATAGAAAATTCAAATATATATTAAATTTCAAATATATATATATATAAATTTAAAAAATATATATAAAATTCAAAACAAATATATAAAATTGGAAAAATATATATATATATTTCAAAAAATGAATTTTATTTTTTATGTCACCACATGCGTGGTACGTGACAGGGTGTATGATTTGGACCAGACACGTGAGGTTGAATGGGACACATGTCATATTGTGTAGTTAAATCTTTATTTTTGATTGTATTGTTTTAAATGGACAAAAAATTAAAGGAAAAAGTGGTAAACGTGCGAAAGTTGGACAAGAAGAAGTTGGATAGGGTAAGATGGTGGGCTGATTGCTTGTCTCTTCTTGGATAATAGCATCATCATTTTCTTTTTATTTCCTTTCTATTTTTTATGGGGGTAAATTTATATATATTTTTTGAATTTTATATATTTTTCAAAATTTATATATTTTTTTGAATTTTATATAATTTTTCGAAATTTAATATATATATTTTCGAAATTTATATATTATTTAGAAATTTAATATATTATTTATGAATTATATATATATATATTGAATTTTAAATATTTGTTTCGAATTATATATAATTGTTTTTGAATTTATATATATTCCAAATTTTATATAGTTTTTCTAATTTTATATATATTTTTTGAATTATATATATATTTCAAAATTTATATACTTTTTCGAATTTTACATATATTTTTGAATTTTACATATTTTTTCAAAATTTAATATATAGTTTACGAATTATATATATATATATATTTCAAAATTTATATATTTGCTTCGACTTATATATATATATATATTTCAATTATATCTATATTTCTAATTTTATATATTTGTTCAAATTTTAAATAAATTTTTCGAATTTTTATATATATATTTTTATAGAAGGGGGAAAGTGTAATTATCCAAACAAGAGAGGGGAGAGTATAATATATCCAAAAAATAGGGGTAAAATTGTAATATATGTGAGGGACATTTAAGTCATTTTGACATGAAAATTGGCTTGAGGGGGATATTTGATTAAAATCTGAAATATCAAGGGGTTTGGCAAACAACAAGGGGTTTGATGATTAAATCCTGAAACCTCAGGAGGTTTTGTATAAATTACCCTAATTTTTATTTTCAAATCATCCAACAATCAAATTATCTCTTTATTTTTTATTTATTTGTATATACTAGGCGACTCATTTTTTCTTGATCTTAGATATCGAGTCCTATGAATAAAGAATGAGTAATAACTAATAAAGTATTTATAATTCATAAAATATCTTATATATATAATAAGAAAAAGTAAAATAAAATTAATATTAATGGGCGGAGTGGAGTGGGTCGGGTCATAATGAGTATTTAGCAAAATTCATATTTGCCCCATAATCCGTGACGATTTCAATTTCTTTTACCAAACCGGCTTATACGAAACAAAATATATTCCCAAACTATTAAATAAAGGGGCGTAGCTCCGATCAGCGGTCATCCCTATATGTGGGTGTATATATATATATATATATATATATATATAGATGAACTAAGTACCTTGGAATTGCCATTTGTACATAAGCCCATCAAGAAATTCTCGAGTCAATCTTACCACACCAGACAAGCACCACCATTTCCATGATCACAATTCCATAACCATCCCAGGGCCCGTACATGTATTGGCTCTCGAACCCTGGTGTCAAGAGTGACGGTTCACAGTTCCCCTTTACTCTTCCATGTTTTTCAAGTACTTCCAATTTCCACCCACAGCTTCTGAGCTTCATACAATCAAATATTTGAAGTCAGTCACATGTTAGAAGTTTTCTAGCACTTCAAATTATATTGATGTCACTCACATGGATGTTAGAACTTTTCCAGCACTTTTAAGGGAACATACCGCATATATATATATATATATATATATATATAGAGAGAGAGAGAGAGAGAGAGAGAGAGAGATTCGCATTTTGAAAACTTGAACACGAAAAGCATGGCCAAAGTGGTATTAGAGTCACTTCCTAAAACAAAATTGTAAGAAACATGCAAAAGCAGCGAGGGCACTTAAACATCACCTCCTGGGAACCAGAGTGTGCAAAACAGAAAACATCTAAACTCTCTAGAAGTGGTAAAGAACACAAACCTTAACTGGTTGCCAAATCAGTTTCCTTTACATTTTGTTGGCCACCAAAACCATCGCGAGAGGGAAATTGTATTACCTTATTTTCAGGAACCGGTTGCTCAAATTGGCTGAACCAAAGAAGCCTTGGAGGAAACCAAGAATTAACCATCTTAATTTGAGGTTGTGGGTTGGCCTTAAGCATGGTTTGCAATTACAGTAACCAAACTCAGGACGATATCAGACGAACATCACCCGTACTTTTCAAAAACGTTAAAAATCAGACGATATGTAACAAACTTGAACGATAGGGCGCACCATGTGTTTCAGAGAAGGTTTATAAGGTTATCAATATGAATATGCATGAGAAGAGTATTATAACTAGCAAGAGAAGAGAAGAACCATTTTTTTTGGCAGATGTTGAAGCTCTTATATATATTGGTCCATGTGATATAAATATAGCTTCATATGCAATGTATTTTAGTATCTCAGACGTGTTTTTTTATTATTGTGGAACCGCACCAAGTCAGACGAAGACTTGTTGACAAATTTGTAGTCTTAATGTTGAATTGACCGACTTTGTCAATAAAATTATTTACTGCTAAAGTTAATTTTCTGTCTGTGTTGACCTATGTAGAGTACACTCAAAAAGAGTTTTAGTATTTATCTAAGAAAATCGAGAATATTAATTAAAGTCTTTAATCACTAATATGTACATATGAGAAATCTTGTTCATTTGAGAGTTGTTAGATGGTCAAATTTAATGCAACAACATACAACTTCGGTTACACCTATTATATACATATTGTAGGAAACTAAACCACATTTGAATATAAAATTTTTTT